>JABMLP010000009.1:0-620326 GCA_013176395.1 Venturia oleaginea
TGAGGGGTTCTGCAACTTCGGAAAAGCTTTCGATGAATTGTCGATAATAATTCGCGAAGGCGTGAAATGACTGTACTCCTTTGACGTTCGAGGGTACCGGCCAATCGCGGACCTTCTGGTAAATTTCCGGGTCCATCTCAAGTCCATCTTGAGAGACAAAACATCCAACGAACTTGATTCGTTGCTTGTGGAATTCGCTTTTCGAGGGTTTCAGCCGCAAGTTAAATATCTGTAGTGCGCGGAGGACGGTTCGAACGTGATTGGCGTGTTCTTCGAACGTTCGATAGTAAACCAAAATGTCATCCATATAAACAGACACAAACTTGTCTAAGTGCTCGCGAAGCACATTGTTCATATAGGCTTGCAGCGTCGCAGGGGCGTTTGTCAAACCAAAGGGCATGACAAGGTATTCGTAGTGCTCAAGGTGAGTGCGGAATGCTGTCTTCCACTCGTCACCTTCCTTAATCCTAATTCGATGAAAAGCCGCAGGAATATCGAATTTCGTGAATCATCTGGCTCCTTGGAGTCTGTCCCTCAACTCCTGGATTAAAGGCAGCGTGTACGCATTCTTCACCGAAATCTCATTTAGATGTCGGTAATCGACACACAATCGTTGTGAACCATCGGGCTTGGGTACGTAGAAAACTGAATATCCGGCGGGTGACTTCGACTCCCGGATGAACTTCTTCTTCGTGAAATCGTCGATATATTCACGAAGGGTTTCAAGCTGATCTTCCTCAATGGGTAGATCTTGAACTTCTTTGGTTGTTCATTATTCTTGAGCTTGATCTCATGATCCCATGGTTGGTGTGGTGGAAGAGAATCTTCGATCGATTCCCCTTTAAAAAGTTCTGCAAATTCCTGGTACCCATGGGGAATTTGGAACACTGACCTATCCTCCTCTGTCTGGAGACGATAGCAGTATGCCACTTCAACGTGTGTAGGCCTTTTCCGCAAAGGTCTTTGTGCTGTCCGTGTTCTAGCGCGCATGCTAGCCTGCACGGGATATCGTTGGTCTGGGAACGTGAGCGTCAATGTTCTCCAGTCGATATGCGGATTGTGAGTTCGAAGCCATGGCAGACCAAGGATCAAATCCGAGTCTCCAATATTCGTGACGTCTAGAACAATCTGTTCTTTCCTCCCTTGTATCCACAAGATTATGTCTGCTTCGTAGATCACTATGCCTCCATTGAAGTTGACAGGTCTTCCATCAGCGATAGTTAGTGGATATGGATGCCGTTTCGACCGTACGGGTAGTTTCCATTCGTCGACCAATTTCTCGCTTAGAAGATTCCTATCGGCACCAGTGTCGATGAAGGCCCATGCTGGTACGTCGTCGATCTTTCCTTCGACCAGCATCTTGGATGTACCAAGGTTGTTCAGAAAATGAGGCGCTTCATTAGGATTCAACAGGGCCTTCTCTACTGTTGATCCTCCTCGTTTCCCGAATTCTCATGCCATTTGCGTGCTTGCTTTGTTTTGACTGCGATGTCCAATCGTCGGACAAGGTGTCGAAGGTTCCTTGCCCCATTCGGATGGTATGGGCAGGTGAAGTCAAGGCATGCATTTGGATAGACGTCTTTGCACTGAGAATCGTCCTGATCAATTGCTCGTTCAACGTCTCGTGTCAAACGTGAGAGCCGGAAGGTCATAAACTCTAGATCTTCCTTCGATTCTCCTTCGTTGGAGTTGTCTTCTACTGTAGACTCACTGTCGTCGCCCGACATAGACTGTAGAGATTCGTTTTCGTTTGGTGTAGACCAACTCCCGGAAATGGCTGGCAACTCTTGGAGTATTTCTCCAAGATCTTTCATTTCCTGGTGCTGAGGTAAATCGCATTCCTCATACTCGCAGCAATTCATAGGTGAGTGTCTGTGGTGGACGTGCTGTACATCTGTACTGATGTTTGGGATTTTCATGATCTTCCTGAGGGTCGTATTGTTGACTTCCTTTTCGTGAACCAGTGGAATTCCCAATCTGGTTCTCCTGGGTCTTCCTCGGACTTGTGCTCCCACAGTGGGCATTCTTTGACTTTGTACCAGTTCGATGGAATCATCCAGTGAAGATCGTGTTCCGGATTCTTTCTCATGCTTGGGTATCTGCTGATAACTTTGACAGCAGCCATTGTATTCCCAACCCCGAATTGGTTTGTGCCATACTCTGCTTTTGGCAATACCAACTGAGTGCCATAAAGACCGGGTGAGCTAGATGACGAACTCATCATAGCGAGATGTCCTTTGACATTGCCGTTACCTTGGTAACCTCCTCTATCCCGAGGGTAGTATCCGGAGCTCTGCTTCTCGGATAGGTGTACTTTGCAGTCGTCCTCATAACAAGCCGTCCAGCTCAGTATGTTGTGGATTGGCGGTACTGACGCATCGGATTGTAAAGCCTTGAGGTGTTCTGAGCCCATGGGTGAGTTTCCGAATCGTTGTCCCTGATTCGTGAAACGTCCAGTGTTGTTCTTTTTTGGGGCTTTCTGACCTGTACTGTAAGAGTTCAACCCTCAAAGGTGTTTCGCAAGTGAGGGAAGACAGCTTATATTTCAAGTATCTAAGTACAGAGAAGAAAGTGTAAGTACAGGAAGGATAGCTCGTATATATAATCCTCCTCTTACAATAGATCCTTCTAGAAAGTATCTTTAAATGGAAACGTGACAACTTGCAAAATAGAACATGACAGCTTGCAAAATAGAACATGACAGCTTGCAAAATAGAACATGACAGCTTGCAAAATAGAACATGACAGCTTGCAGAATAACAAGAGAACAATTGGAAATCCAGTCATGGATAAGCTAGAGAGAAGGATTCCATCCCTTAACATGTACCTTTCTTGGATCCACGTGGAGCGCTCTGGATCTTGTCGAGCTCCATTGGCTGCGGTCCGTATGAATCAACTCAAACACCTATATTCGCACGACTGTTGCTTCCATGTCCTCGATAAGAACTAACTCCCTTCCTCTGAAGTTTTCTTTCGAATAGGCGGTTATCAATCTTGATTGACGTTCCAATCATCGAGTACAGGCTCTGAGGCTGAGTTTCCTTCCGACTGATTTCATCCTTGACAGTCTGCTCTGCAACCCTTATTACTAAGGACGGAGCTCCTAGGGACTATGAAGGTCAAGGGTATTGAATCTCTCTTCCTAACTCTTTCTTTCCTCAGCTTATTACAGCTTCAACTCCTAAGACTACGCTGTCTTAGGATGACCTCTGATTTCCTCTTTGTAAATTTTGCGAGAATTTACTGTGGATTGGCCCTTACAGTTGGCCCTTGCTTCTTGGAGATTCTAGCACCTTCTAGAAAATCTCAGCTTGAATTCTCTTGAATTCCCCTTTTGTTTGGCCCTTGAGGTTGGCTCTTGAGGTTGGTCTTTGAGGTTGGCCCTTGCTTCTTGGGTTAGGACAAGTGTTCTCTTCTTGAAATTCCTTTTTGTTTGGCCCTTGAGGTTGGCCCTTGAGGTTGGCCCTTGCTTCTTGGGTTAGGTGTCCTCTTTAGGACCTTGACTCTACAGGCTCTTCCTGAGACTACTGAAATGGCTGGGGTGTCCTCTTTAGGACCTTGACTCTGCAGGCTCGTCCTGAGAGTACTGAAAATGGCTTGGGTGTCCTCTTTAGGACCTTGACTCTACAGGCTCTTCCTGAGAGTACTGAAATGGCTGGGGTGTCCTCTTTAGGACCTTGACTCTGCAGGCTCATCCTGAGAGTACTGAAAATGGCTTGGGTGTCCTCTTTAGGACCTTGAATCACCAACAGGATTGACCTGGGAGTACTTTCAACTTGTGGGTGTCACTTTGGACGTTGTTGATATACCTTCGCAAAGGACAAGTTTCAACAACTCTCAATCTTCGACGTTCGTGATTACTACACAATGAGAAGATGTAGCATCCGTCCTAGGTTATGAGGTACCTAGCAAACTCTTTCTCAATGCCTCGCTCAATGGAGGGCTTTCTCAGTGCCTCGCTCGATGGAGGGCTTTCTCGGTACCTCGCTCAATGGAAGGCTTTCTCTTTGCTCTGACGATTGCTGCAGAGACTCTCTCTTACTGTCAGCAAGAGGTACTGGTGCGGTACTTAGATAATGTAAGAGTTCAACCCTCAAAGGCGTTTCGCAAGTGAGAGAAGACTGCTTGTATTTCGAAGTATCTAAGTACAGAGAAGAATGTGTAAGTGTAGGAAGGACGACTAGTATATATGTCCTCCGTATAAGAAAAAAGGACATGCTGTCCAGAGAAGTATGGAAAGGAATAGAAATACATGTGAAACAATCCTCAAACAATCCCTGCTAGGCGCACGTGAAAGACTACCAGGTAGTGCTAAGAATCCATCCAGGATAAGTTGAGAAAGGATCTATCCTTTGACAGCTATGGCATAGAAGGTTTGCCCATTACGGGCCAAGTCCCTAAGATACGTCCACAAGGTTACTACCTTAGACCAGCCAATTCCTACCTTTGAGTCAAGAGACTGTCCATGCAAGATCTGTCTTACTACCAAAATGAAAAGAAGCTATGGTAGGGTGACGGAACCGATGCAAGAAATTATGGAACTTATCTCAGTCGATATCTGTGGACCATTGCCCGTGTCAAGAAAGGGATTCAAGTGGTTCCTACAGATCGTCGAAAATGCTTCCCGAAAGAAATGGACAAGGCCAATGAGAGAGAAGTCGGATGCACCTCAAGAACTCAGACAATGGAAAGTGTCAGCCGAGACTGAAACTAGGAAGAAGCTGAAAGCTGTGAGGATCGACAATGCGGGAGAACTTGTCAAGCTGGCGAGAGATTGGGAGAAAGAAGAGGGTATTCACCCTGAGTTCACAGATGCATATAGTTCCAACCAGAATGGGGTTGCGGAAAGGAATATCCAGACCTCAGAGAACAATGTCCGGGCTATGTGCGAGGATTCCGGAATGCCTATTGAGTTCTGGCCAGAAGCAATCGAAACCCATACCTATGTCAGCAATCTTCTCGCCAACGGTCCAGAGCTTGAAGGATTCAGGCTCTCCCCAGAAGAAGCATGGTCAGGAAGGAAACCCTCAATTGATCACCTCCGAGTATGGGGATGTCAGGCTATCGTACATGTCCCGAGAGAGGAGTTGCAGGGGCAATGCATAACTCCTCCAAGTCGAGGGCTGACAAATTCATGAATACTGGCAAGCCTGTAGTCTTCATGGGATATGTCAAAGGTACGAGAAAAATGTGGAAGTTCTGGGATCCAGATTTCAGGGATATCAAGACACACAGCTCGGTAAGGTTCCTTGAAGATCAAAGAGGAGCTGACTTGAGTTTGAACCTCGGAACGGCAGGTCAAACCAACTCAGCAAGCCTTAACAGGAATCCAAGAGGAAGACCGAGAAAACTCCCAATAATCCCAGAGACTGTTGAGACACCCAGGCCAGCTAGGGAATTGGTACCTAAATTCCCAGTCTTTGAGAGAATTGTTAGGAAATCCACGCCAGAGGAAATTGCATTGGCAGACTCCCAAGGGCCAGAAGTAACAAGTCCAACAGAGATATCTCACCCGGCTGAGTCTGAGACAGCAATCCCTACTCAACCTACCTCTACACCTGTGCATTCTACACCTGCATCAACTCAAGCTCAGGAAACAGGGCGTAAGAGACTTAGGTCAGACTCTATTACCTCGGACGAGAGACCATCGAAAAGACTCGATTACGCTATGTTCGCCCAGATCATGATGATGGCTAGTGAGCTTGCTGCAGATGGGAAAGATTTCCTAGGTGAGATCGACGAAGCTGCTTTCATTGCGTGCAAGGAGACAGTGGGAGCCAAGCACAACATCCCTATCCCCAAGACCTACAAAGAGGCGATCCAGGACAAGAAATGGGGCCACCTATGGAAGGAGGCTATTCAGAAGGAACTGGCTGCACTGGAGAGCAACCACACATGGAGCCAGGTTGTCCCCCCCAAGGAAGCCAATCTTGTGACATCCAAATGGGTATTCGACGTGAAGTACCTCATCAGTGGAGCAATCGATAAGTTCAAGGCAAGGCTTGTGGCCAGAGGATTCTCACAGAAACTAGGTGTAGACTTCACGGACACCTTTGCACCTACTGTTAGGCATGATACCCTGAGATGCTTTATGGCTACTGTTGCCAAGAAGAATCTCCACATGCATGTAGTTGATGTAAACAATGCATTCACCGAATCATTCCTGAAAGAGGACATCTTCATGATCCCTCCCCAGGAGTAGACATTCCACCAGGCAAAGTCTTCAAGATGCTGAAGAGCTTGTATGGTCTGAAACAAGCAGCAAGAGACTGGAACCAACTCTGTGTAGAGAAATTGAAGAAGTTGGGCTTTGCCCAATCAGAAGTTGACCCTGTCTTTTGGTTCACAAGGAGAGAGACATCATGATTCTTACATGGGTAGACGACATACCTATTGCATCCTCAAATCTCGACAATATCAAATGGTTCAAGCAAGAATTTGGAAAGATCTTCCAGATCAAGGACCTAGGAGAACCAGACAAGATTTTTGGCATGAGGATCGCCAGGATAGAACGAAGGGAACCCTGAAGCTTGACCAAGGACACTACATCAGGGAGGCCCTCGCAAAGTTTGGAATGTCGGCGGAAAAAGGGAAGCCAACACTGTCACCCATGGATTCCTATGATGATCTGAGGAAATCAGGACCAACAGATCCTCGCGCAGATAGTGGGAGCTACCAGGAGCAGACGGGAACATGGATGTGGCCAATGATGTGCAGGCCAGATATAGCTTTTGCTATTGGAAGACTCAGCTCCTATGCATCTGACCCAACGGTATTCCATGAGAAGGCAATCAAGAAAGTAGCTAGGTACCTCAGGTCATTTCCAGATCTTGGACTGGAATACAGCATTGGAGGACATACTGGGCTTGTGGGATACTCAGATGCAGATTACGCTATGGACAAGGCAGACAGGGTCTCCATCCTAGGATGGGTGTTCTTTCTTGCTGGAGCACCAGTTGCCTGGATGAGCAAGAAGATGAAGTCAGTAGCAACCTCTACGATGGAAGCTGAATACATGGCAATGAGCAGCGGTGGTAAACAAGCTCAATTCCTTTCATCGCTCTTGAGGGAAATGGGACATCCGGACATGGTAGGCAAGAACGCTTTTGAGCCTCTCATGGTTCTGAAGGGAGACAACCAAGCTTGTCTCAGCCTGGTTAAGGACTCCCATGCTCATGAGAGATCTAAACACATTGACATCGCATACAACAATGTCAGAAGAATGAGGGAAAGGAACCAATTGATCGTGGAGTTCTGTCCTACTGCAGACATGGTTGCAGATGGGTTGACTAAGCCAAAGAATGGTCAACAGTTCCAGAACTTCTTACATCAACTGGGAATGGTATAGCTAAGGTCTAGGCATGAGTGGGAGTGTTGAACAGTGGCATGCCAGTCCTTGATACCTCAGGTATAGTGCACGTGATAGATGCCAAGGAATGCATTGACATGCATTATATGCATGCAGATGCAACGGTGTACTTAACCTCTGCAGTCAATACAGTCAAGTCACCGGGTGATACTCGTTCTGTTCATCGGCTCCTATCGTTAAGTTCGTTTGTTGAATCTACTTCTGAATAACTCTGTTTTGCGCGTTCAGCGTAACACTTTTTAGCCTTCTTCCGCTTCCGCAAAAGTTCGGATTGCTCAACTACTTGTTTAGCTTGAATTGCAATGGTTGCATTTTGAGTTTCGCATAGACGTGTCATACGCTCTGCATAGCCCCGTACCGGCGAAACAACGGCATGTCACTCGCGCAACGATTCTGAACTTTTTATTTGATTTTGATAGTTCAACTACTTCTGGAGGAGCTCTGTAGTAAAGAGAGATCGAGAGTAGTTATTGCGCGTGGTGTAATTGGTTGTGGAGCCGGTATAAGTGAGTCTTTCGGAAGCCCTCTGAGTACTCGCATAGGAAGCGCAGGCCATAAGCCGGTGCCACGCCATCCACTAAGGATATTTTCCTTGCTCATAGCCCTTTCGCGTGCACGAGAGAGCAATTCAATCCATTCTGAGCGTGGGATGCGCTGTGAACTGAGCCGGGAGATCGCATGCGTTTCGATAGTATGGGCCCGTTTAAACACCGCAAACACGCCTACATCAAGCGGTTGTAGTATATGTGAGCAGTGAGGAGGCATAATGAGGAGATCAATATTTTTCTCCATACAGTAGGCAATAAAATCGCCCTAGATATGACTTCCATGGCCATCCGCGACAAGAAACGCTGGCGACCCGCAGCCTTCTCGCGGTAAGAGGTGTCACGGGCTACACCCTTGGGCCTTTATCTAGGCTTTGCCTATCTCTCTAGGGTAAGCTTGTGAATGGCTTGGCATCTCCGGTCAAACCTCGGAATGATTCTGCGGCAAGCATGTGAATGGCTTGGCATCTGCTTCAAAAGGAGTTTGCAACTGTGTATCTATCTTTTCCTGCTTAGCTAGATTGTATTGCATTTGGGTGGTTTTCTCTGGTATCCAGGCATGATCTTAACCCGTCACAAGAGGGTCCAAAACATTGATTAAGCACGCCAACCTAAGGTTATTCGAGGTCCAGCCATTCTTGCTTGTTGCAAAGTGCCATCCCAGAGGTGATGATTCATTGATCCATCGCTGTAAGAGTTCAACCCTCAAAGGTGTTTCGCAAGTGAGAGAAGACTGCTTGTATTTCAAAGTATCTAAGTACAAAGAAGAAAGTGTAGGTACAGGAAGAACAACTTGTATATAATCTTCCAAATAGGAAAAGGACATGCTGTCCTGAGAAGAGAATAGAAAGGAGTAGAAGCGCATGTGAGACGGTCCCTGATAATCCTGCTAGGCGCACGTGAGAACTATCAGGAACCTACCAGGAATTGCTAAGAATCCACCTAGGATAAAATGGATATAGGATACCATCCCGTGACAGCCATGCCCATAACATTACCCTCTCCTTACCGGCTGTACAGGACTAAAGAGGGTGTGGTAGGTGGGATAATTAAACAGACAAACGCAATACATCGCTTCTGCCAGCTTGTAGCAGGTTCGAAGGCGCTGGCCACCGCTACTCGGTTCCTTCGGGCCCCTGTTTGAGCTCCTATATCTTCGCCGACACCGTCGCCCTTGCCATACTCCGCCTCGAAGCGGTCTAAGTCCTCGACTTCTGTAAATAATGAACGTGGCTGCCAATCGGGATCTGCATAGTCTTTCCATTTGATTAATAACTGACGAGCCCAGCCTCGCCCAACCCTTTTCTTCTCTGCGCGAAGTATACGTTCTACTTCAAACTCAGCCTCTGTTTCTTCGGTTTGAGGCACTAATGGTGGCGGCTAGGTATCATCGGTTCTTGTGAGGGCAGTGTGTCGGTTGCGGCTCGGCGGAGTAGGTCAACGTGGAAACGGTTATGGATACCACTTGGCAGGTCAGCCAGCTCGTATACCATCGGGGAGATCTGGTTCTCGACAGTGTATTTGGCTTGCGTCCACGACAGTTTCTTTGATAGCTGCGGAGTATTGATATTCCTAAGGTTCAACCAGACTTTGTCGCCCCTTTTTAACGTTTCGGCAGCTTGACGTGACTTGTTGGCGTCGTTCTCCATCTTCTGCTGGGACCAGGCCATCGCTGCCTGTGCATATTCTTGTGCCTCTTCTATTCGTTGCACAAAGGTCTCGGCATCGGCTGCTGGTGAGTTACTGGGTGAGATTCGTTGTACTTTCTGGATTGGTTCCGCATGGTAGCCGTGGGTTAGATAGAATGGACTCATCCCTGTGACTGAAGAGTCACGATTGTTCAGTGCTAACGTAGCTGTAGGTAGTAGCGTTGGCCAGTCTAGTTGGGAGTATGCGATGAAGACGCGGAGATAGCGTAGAACTTCCTGGTTCATACGCTCGGTCGCGCCATCGGTCTGTGGATGAAAGGCTGTAGAGAATCTCTGCTCAATCTTTGCAAGTTCGCAAAGCTTCCTCCAAAAACGACCTGTCCAATTGCTGCCTCTGTCCGACGTCAATGCCATGGGAAATCCGTGGTAGCGATAGTGGCATTGTAAGAACCTTTTCGCGCACTCTTTGGCGCTCATTGTAGTCATAGCCTGCAACGTAACACTTTTGAGGAGGCGATCTGTGATAACCATGAGGTATTTTGGGCCGTTTTCCTCCGCGGGCAAATCAGTCATGAAATCGATTGATAGCTCGCTGTGGAAGCGGGCCGGGATTGGTAGTGGTTTCAGAAGACCTCGCTTCTTATCACGCCATATTCCTTTTCTCCCACATACGTCGCAATTACGTACAAGCTGTCGGACTGTCTTGTATTGTTGGGGCCAAAAGAAACTTCTGGATAGAATCGCAAGCGTGCTATCTCTCCCTTGCTGTCCAGTAATATGGGAATCGTGAGTTTGTTGGACCAGCGTTGTTCACAGCGGTTCCCAATCTGGTACCCATAGGATCCTTCTTCTCGTGACCGCGCCGTGGTCGTCTACTTCGCATTCGGGTAGCTGTACCGACAACTTGAGCTCTGGAGGGAAGGAACGTTCGCCAGTAACTATAGGTGTATGAATAGCTTGGTAGGATTGGTCCTCTGCTATTGCGCGATCCCAGAGAAGTTGTAACTCTGGTTTCTCGAAAAGATCGCATCCTTTTGCAACTGACCGGTTTTGACCGTACCTAATAGTGGACCGGTGTTGACCGTTTTCGGCAGTTAGCTGGTGTCGACCGTCCAATCCAGTATTTTGCTGGTGCTCCCGTATAACGTCCCATGTACTATTGGATGTATTCGGTGTATTGACCGGGCAGATAAGGGCTTGTATTGCGATTGTTTCGGTCGTCCTCCCGGAAAGAGGAGGAAGCCATTTGTAAGAGTTCAACCCTCAAAGGTGTTTCGCAAGTGAGGGAAGACAGCTTATATTTCAAGTATCTAAGTACAGAGAAGAAAGTGTAAGTGTAGGAAGGACGACTAGTATGTATGTCCTCCGTATAAGGAAAAAGGACATGCTGTCCAGAGAAGTATGGAAAGGAATAGAGATACATGTGAAACAACCTTCAACAATCCCTGCTAGGCGCACGTGAAAGTCTACCAGGAAACTATCAGGTAGTGCTAAGAATCCATCCAGGATAAGTTGAGAAAGGATCTATCCTTTAACAGTAAGAGCTAGGGTTAGGCGCGTATTCGAGCGCATTCCACCGCATTCTAAGCAATCTACTCTGGACGCGTCACGTGATCAACCAACTCGTCGGAACCGGAAGCGCCCGTGCGACCATTTGAACAGCCAATTGAGGGCTGATTGCACGGCTAGTTGAGAGCCATTTGTGCAGCCGATTGAGGGCTGATTGCACGGCTAATTGAGAGCCATTTGAGCAGCCAATTGAGGGCTGATTGCACGGCTAATTGAGAGCCAATCACAGGATAGGTTATCCTAGAACAAAAACAGTTCTGGGAATTGAAGCTGTGAAGCTGAGGAAAGAAAGAACTTGGGAGAGAGATACAATACCCTTGACCTTCATAGTCCCTGGGAGCTCTGTCCTTAGTAATAAGGGTTGCAGAGCAGACTATAGTGTAAAAATCCTTCTGGGATTCTATAGTCACCTTCCTATACTAATAGGTGTTGACTCTATACTGCCTAGCAAATCTCTGGGGCAGAGCCTAGGAGTGTGTATAGGGTGCTTCCTATTGTCTCTCATTGATAAAAGGTTTTGAAGTTGTTCAAGATGGAAGAAGAGCAAGGAGAGAATGTCTCTCAATCTCAAGATCGAGCTCAAGCTCTACAAGGGGAAGTAGCAGCTTTGAAGGATCAAATGGCCGCTCAGAATACTATGATTCAACAACTCCTTGTACAACTCACAACTCCTGCTTCTATTCCTCCTTGTCAAGAAGGAAGTAGCTCAGTTCAAGAGAGAACTATCTCCCAGGAGAGGAAGAAATCAATACTTCCTAAGCTTCAAGAGTTTGACGGAAAGCGTTCTGAGTGGGCCCAGTGGTATCAACAAGCTAAGCTGAAGTTAGAAGTTGATGGAATAGCAGTAGGAGATGAATATCAACAATTCGCTTACATCTTTGCATCCTTACGGGGTTCTGCTGCTCAGGCTACCTTAGCCTATGTTCAATCTTCTCCTGAAGAAGATAAAACAGGAAAGCAGCTACTTCAGTATATGGATAACTTCTACGATGATCCTGTACAGCAACAAAGAGCCACTGTTAGTCTTACGACTATGAAGCAAAAAGACAAAGAATCCTTCTACTCCTTCCTTCCGAAGTTTGAGAGTACTCTTGCCAATGCCGGAGGAATGGCATGGCCTGATGTTGTGAAAATTGCGTTTTTGAATAAGGCAATAAACAACGAACTCCGTTTAAAGAGAATTGGACATCCTCAAAGCAATTCCTACAAGATATTTGTGTCCGAACTCTTGAATACGAGTATGCAAATTGCTACTGGAAAGATTTTATCTTCTTCAGATAGTAACGCTCTATTCAAAAGTAAGTCTTTGAAAACAAATTCGGATGCCATGGACTGGGAACCCACCCTCGAGCAAACAAGTTAAACATTGCACCTAAGGACTACGAGTACAGACGTGCTAACAACCTCTGTTTATGCTGTGGGAAGGCCGGTCACCGAATTAAGGACTGTACTGCAAGGGAGGCAAGAGTATCTCAAACGACTACCAGGAAACTACCAGGAAGAGAACTGGAAATTGCGCAAGGGAAAGGAGAAGGAAGAAGGAGAAGACTACTCGGAAAAAGAGTAGCCTCTATCCGAAGTCGTGGATGGAGGCGTGAGCAGAAGAGACCTAGATTATCAATAGAATCTGTACGAAAAGTGAACAATATCATTTCTTCAAACTCCTCTCAGGTAGAAAAAGAATGGAAACAGTTTCAGCCAAAGATGATTTCCCAACTCTTTTATACCAATGTTATTATAAATGATGTACACTCTCTTACAGGACTAATTGATAATGGGTCCAGCTGCTACGCATCGATAAGCAAGGAGAAAGCCTCTCAATTGAACCTTGAACAGCTCCCTATTAGTCCTAGGATAATAGGTGGAGTTCTCAAGAAGGAAAGACCCAAGTGACGAGAATTGCTAAGATGAATCTTGATGTAGGAGGACACTGTTGTAACGCTTTTGTGTAAGAGTTCAACCCTCAAAGGTGTTTCGCAAGTGAGAGAAGACAGCTTATATTTCAAGTATCTAAGTACAGAGAAGAAAGTGTAAGTACAGGAAGGATAGCTGGTATATAATCCTCCTCTTACAATAGATCTGTCAAAGGATAGATCCTTTGACAACTTATCCTGGATGGATTCTTAGCACTACCTGGTAGTTCTCACGTGCGCCTAGCAGGGATTATTCAGGGACCGTTTCACATGCGCTTCTACTCCTTTCTATTCTCTTCTCAGGACAGCATGTCCTTTTCCTACTTGGAAGATTATATATACAAGTTGTTCTTCCTGTACCTACACTTTCTTCTTTGTACTTAGATACTTTGAAATACAAGCAGTCTTCTCTCACTTGCGAAACACCTTTGAGGGTTGAACTCTTACATTATCTAAGTACCGCACCAATACCTCTTGCTGACAGTAAGAGAGAGTCTCTGCAGCAATCGTCAGAGCAAAGAGAAAGCCTTCCATTGAGCGAGGTACCGAGAAAGCCCTCCATCGAGTGAGGTACGAGAAAGCCCTCCATCGAGCGAGGCACTGAGAAAGCCCTCCATTGAGCGAGGCATTGAGAAAGAGTTTGCTAGGTACCTCATAACCTAGGACGGATGCTACATCTTCTCATTGTGTAGTAATCACGAACGTCGAAGATTGAGAGTTGTTGAAACTTGTCCTTTGCGAAGGGATATCAACAACGTCCAAAGTGACACCCACAAGTTGAAAGTATCCCAGGTCAATCCTGTTGGTGAGTCAAGGTCCTAAAGAGGACACCCAGCCATTTCAGTACTCTCAGGAAGAGCCTGTAGAGTCAAGGTCCTAAAGAGGACACCCAAGCCATTTTCAGTACTCTCAGGACGAGCCTGCAGAGTCAAGGTCCTAAAGAGGACACCCAGCCATTCAGTACTCTCAGGAAGAGCCTGTAGAGTCAAGGTCCTAAAGAGGACACCTAACCCAAGAAGCAAGGGCCAACCTCAAGGGCCAAACAAAAGGAATTTCAAGAAGAGAACACTTGTCCTAACCCAAGAAGCAAGGGCCAACCTCAAAGACCAACCTCAAGAGCCAACCTCAAGGGCCAAACAAAAAGGAATTCAAGAGAATTCAAGCTGAGATTTTCTAGAAGGTGCTAGAATCTCCAAGAAGCAAGGGCCAACTGTAAGGGCCAATCCACAGTAAATTCTCGCAAAATTTACAAAGAGGAAATCAGAGGTCATCCTAAGACAGCGTAGTCTTAGGAGTTGAAGCTGTAATAAGCTGAGGAAAGAAAGAGTTAGGAAGAGAGATTCAATACCCTTGACCTTCATAGTCCCTAGGAGCTCGTCCTTAGTAATAAGGGTTGCAGAGCAGACTGTCAAGGATGAAATCAGTCGGAAGGAAACTCAGCCTCAGAGCCTGTACTCGATGATTGGAACGTCAATCAAGATTGATAACCGCCTATTCGAAAGAAAACTTCAGAGGAAGGGAGTTAGTTCTTATCGAGGACATGGAAACAACAGTCGTGCGAATATAGGTGTTTGAGTTGATTCATACGGACGCAGCCAATGGAGCTCGACAAGATTCAGAGCGGTCCACGTGGATCCAAGAAAGGTACAGGTCAGAAAGCCCAAAAAGAACAACACTGGACGTTTCACGAATCAGGGACAACGATTCGGAAACTCACCCATGGGCTCAGAACACCTCAAGGCTTTACAATCCGATGCGTCAGTACCGCCAATCCACAACATACTGAGCTGGACGGCTTGTTATGAGGACGACTGCAAAGTATATCCGAGAAGCAGAGCTCCGGATACTACCCTCGGGATAGAGGAGGTTACCAAGGTAACGGCAATGTCAAAGGACATCTCGCTATGATGAGTTCGTCATCTAGCTCACCCGGTCTTTATGGCACTCAGTTGGTATTGCCAAAAGCAGAGTATGGCACAAACCAATTCGGGGTTGGGAATACAATGGCTGCTGTCAAAGTTATCAGCAGATACCCAAGCATGAGAAAGAATCCGGAACACGATCTTCACTGGATGATTCCATCGAACTGGTACAAAGTCAAAGAATGCCCACTGTGGGAGCACAAGTCCGAGGAAGACCCAGGAGAACCAGATTGGGAATTCCACTGGTTCACGAAAAGGAAGTCAACAATACGACCCTCAGGAAGATCATGAAAATCCCAAACATCAGTACAGATGTACAGCACGTCCACCACAGACACTCACCTATGAATTGCTGCGAGTATGAGGAATGCGATTTACCTCAGCACCAGGAAATGAAAGATCTTGGAGAAATACTCCAAGAGTTGCCAGCCATTTCCGGGAGTTGGTCTACACCAAACGAAAACGAATCTCTACAGACTATGTCGGGCGACGACAGTGAGTCTACAGTAGAAGACAACTCCAACGAAGGAGAATCGAAGGAAGATCTAGAGTTTATGACCTTCCGGCTCTCACGTTTGACACGAGACGTTGAACGAGCAATTGATCAGGACGATTCTCAGTGCAAAGACGTCATCCAAATGCATGCCTTGACTTCACCTGCCCATACCATCCGAATGGGGCAAGGAACCTTCGACACCTTGTCCGACGATTGGACATCGCAGTCAAAACAAAGCAAGCACGCAAATGGCATGAGAATTCGGGAAACGAGGAGGATCAACAGTAGAGAAGGCCCTGTTGAATCCTAATGAAGCGCCTCATTTCTGAACAACCTTGGTACATCCAAGATGCTGGTCGAAGGAAAGATCGACGACGTACCAGCATGGGCCTTCATCGACACTGGTGCCGATAGGAATCTTCTAAGCGAGAAATTGGTCGACGAATGGAAACTACCCGTACGGTCGAAACGGCATCCATATCCACTAACTATCGCTGATGGAAGACCTGTCAACTTCAATGGAGGCATAGTGATCTACGAAGCAGACATAATCTTGTGGATACAAGGGAGGAAAGAACAGATTGTTCTAGACGTCACGAATATTGGAGACTCGGATTTGATCATTGGTCTGCCATGGCTTCGAACTCACAATCCGCATATCGACTGGAGAACATTGACGCTCACGTTCCCAGACCAACGATATCCCGTGCAGGCTAGCATGCGCGCTAGAACACGGACAGCACAAAGACCTTTGCGGAAAAGGCCTACACACGTTGAAGTGGCATACTGCTATCGTCTCCAGACAGAGGAGGATAGGTCAGTGTTCCAAATTCCCCATGGGTACCAGGAATTTGCAGAACTTTTTAAAGGGGAATCGATCGAAGATTCTCTTCCACCACACCAACCATGGGATCATGAGATCAAGCTCAAGAATAATGAACAACCAAAGAAGTTCAAGATCTACCCATTGAGGAAGATCAGCTTGAAACCCTTCGTGAATATATCGACGATTTCACGAAGAAGTTCATCCGGGAGTCGAAGTCACCCGCCGGATATTCAGTTTTCTACGTACCCAAGCCCGATGGTTCACAACGATTGTGTGTCGATTACCGACATCTAAATGAGATTTCGGTGAAGAATGCGTACACGCTGCCTTTAATCCAGGAGTTGAGGGACAGACTCCAAGGAGCCAGATGATTCACGAAATTCGATATTCCTGCGGCTTTTCATCGAATTAGGATTAAGGAAGGTGACGAGTGGAAGACAGCATTCCGCACTCACCTTGAGCACTACGAATACCTTGTCATGCCCTTTGGTTTGACAAACGCCCCTGCGACGCTGCAAGCCTATATGAACAATGTGCTTCGCGAGCACTTAGACAAGTTTGTGTCTGTTTATATGGATGACATTTTGGTTTACTATCGAACGTTCGAAGAACACGCCAATCACGTTCGAACCGTCTCCGCGCACTACAGATATTTAACTTGCGGCTGAAACCCTCGAAAAGCGAATTCCACAAGCAACGAATCAAGTTCGTTGGATGTTTTGTCTCTCAAGATGGACTTGAGATGGACCCGGAAATTTACCAGAAGGTCCGCGATTGGCCGGTACCCTCGAACGTCAAAGGAGTACAGTCATTTCACGCCTTCGCGAATTATTATCGACAATTCATCGAAAGCTTTTCCGAAGTTGCAGAACCCCTCACGGGATTGATGAAGAAGGGGATTACCTTCGAATGGAACGAGCATGCGCAAAAGGCCTTTGACGCACTCAAGATACGGTTAACAACACCACCCATTCTGCAACTGTTTAACTCAAAAAAAACAGCCACAGTCGAGGCGGATGCGTCCGATCGAGCCCTCGGAGCATGCTCAGCCAACCGATTCAGATGGAAAGCTAGACCAGTAGCTTACCACGCACGAAAATTCCTGAAAGCAGAAGTCAACTACTCCACTTCAGACAAGGAACTCATGGCCATAGTTGATGCCTTCAAGCACTGGAAGCATTATCTTGAAGGAGCGAAACACAAGATTACCGTGTATTCCGATCACAAGAACCTGCGGAATTTCACGACGACAAAGGAATTGAATCGACGGCAACTAAGATGGTCAGAAGAACTGTCATTTTACAACTTCCATATCCTTTACAAGAAAGGAAAGGAAAACGTTAACGCCGATGCATTAAGTCGACGAGAAGACTTCATGGCAGGAGAAAAAGAGAAAGTCGAACGCGCTTTGTTCCGACAGAAGGTGATGCACTTGTGCACCAAGTCTCATCACTTCAGACAGGAAAGTCCTCTTATTGGCAAGAGGTCAGGAACGCGCAGCAAAGGATCAGATGTACAAGGCTACATTCAATCAGCAGATCAGAATACCCGTATTGAAGACGGATTGCTCCTCTTCAACAACTTGGTATATCTTCCCACGAGCCTTAGGAAACAGTACATCCTACATCAACACGAATCTCCACTCAATGGTCATTGCCGACCAGAGATTGTCCTTTCACGACTTCAGAATACCTTCTACTTCCCGCGCATGCGACAGGAAGTTTTCAAGGAAATAGGAAAGTGTGTTCTTTGCAAAAAGGCCAAGTACGAACGACAGAAACTGTCGCATTAGATACCTTTGAAAGTATCTACGGTGATTTTTCAAAACGACGGACCGAGTCTACGTCCTCCTAGGCGTACAAAAAGCAAAACCGCCCCAACGGAAACGGGGGAGAAGAAGGGTAATGTCAAAGGATAGATCCTTCTCAACTTATCCTGGATGGATTCTTAGCACTACCTGGTAGTTCTCACGTGCGCCTAGCAGGGATTATTCAGGGACCGTTTCACATGCGCTTCTACTCCTTTCTATTCTCTTCTCAGGACAGCATGTCCTTTCCTACTTGGAAGATTATATATACAAGTTGTTCTTCCTGTACCTACACTTTCTTCTTTGTACTTAGATACTTTGAAATACAAGCAGTCTTCTCTCACTTGCGAAACACCTTTGAGGGTTGAACTCTTACAACGGCCAGCGTTTTTTCGTATGTCTTCTATCTTGATCGAGAAAAATGCTATTAACGGCCAGTCATTGACACACTGACGAAGTACAGGATAGGTAGCATATAGGCGCTCCATCATTGCGGTAAGGTGATCTCGATCCTGCTTTTTGAGGGCCTTAGGGGCGAGAACCGTTGACCTAATTTGGACAATATTAGCGGTGTAAAAGTCTCAGTTCTGAGCGTTTAAGTGCATACCCTCTACGTTCAATCGTCTCCCATTCTGCATCAAGCCGTATAGCTTCATGACACATAGATCGTATCCCAGAACAACATTCTTTGAGTGTTTCTGCTCTCGAATCATAGGTAGAAGCTTGAATTGCTGTAAATGCATCCTTGACGTTTTCAAGAGACTTCAGAGGGAAGCCCTCAGGTGGGTAAAGATCTCGTGGTGGGTGAGAACCTCGTGGTAGGTAAGGATCTCATGGTGGTAGAATAGCACACATTTTGAATAGGCTGAAAAGTCGAGATAGGTAGGTAATAACCCAATAAAATGATGGCTGTGTAGCAAGGTGTTCGTTAAATACTTAGAAACAGCTTGTGGAGTGAGAAAAGATTGAGGTTCTCTCTATCTAGGGCTGTGGCACAAGGCCTAATCTGAATTAAGCCTCTCAGCCTCAAATGCACTATTGAGGCGTGAACAGATCAACCATTTATCCCTCCTCGCAATTGACTCAACGATACATCATCCAGATATACCAGATCCGACGAGTTATCCGCAATATACTGGCCAAATCGGATAGAAAATGTCAACCTCAGGCTTCAGGGAGCACAATTGGAGCTCCTGTACAATACTTTTAATACGGCCGTCCATCCGAGCGAGATTACCTACTGGAAACGCTGCAAATTGAATGCATTGTTAACATTAGGGTCGGTAGTATTACAGCGGCGCTCTTGCAAAAACCGTAAAGACCATTTCGTATGTTATGCGAGTGGCGACGATGGTGCGTGTAGCTTTGGCTCAATACATAGCTTCTTACAAACACCACAGGGATGTCGATTCGCTCTGATCCGGCGCTGGAATGGTGTTGAGAGGGACCTGCGTGTTCACCAGATATGTATGTAGGGACTACGACGGGGACTGGGTTTTGGTGGAGTTGCAGGATATAATATGCCTAATCGGGCTATTAGCGGAGCAGGATGCGGCGACCGGGGACGTTATACAAATGATTGTAGGGAAGCCTGAGTTACTACTCAATGTGCAGCGACGAGGTTTGGCAAGGCCTTAAAAGTACGATCAATGTATATTAGATTTGCGAGTACAGTCAGATCCTAGGTACCCAAATTTTAACCCTCATTTACTACTCAATACTACTCAATATCACTCAATACCACTCAATACTTCTCAATGCTACTCATTAATGACACCCAAAAACCTCTCAAACTAACTACCCCAAAAAAGCGTGTCATGACACGGATTTTACGCCTCAAATTTGAGAAGTGGGGACCGTAGTGATTGCTATTACCCTTCTTCTGACGGCATTGCGAAGTCACTAATCTCGCGCCCTCCGTTACTTCAACGCGTTGAACCTCCCATCAATGATGAAGATGAGGCCTCTAACCACTCCGATTCATCAGGACTCTCTGACCCTCCATCAGTAATGGGGTCAGAACCACCGCGAGACACTCATTCTCTTGCGACAAGAACACGCCGCCCCAATCTTCCAAGTCAACGCGCTCGTGAGGCCGCTGGCTTGAACTCATTCATATCATTACACGGAGTTGACAAAGCTATAGAGATTACGAAGCTCATGGCCGAATACAAGCCTACCCACGATCGCGCTCCCATTACCCTCACTCGAACTGAAGCCACGCTGGCCTTTCACGCGAACGTCGCAAAAGCCTCTGCTTACTACCTTCTCTCATTCTTAAGCCTAGCAGCTTCACCTGAACCCTTCGAACCTACAACCTATAATCAAGCCATCACCTCACCTCACGCCCCTCAGTGGCTCAAGGCCATGAACGATGAGATGCGCTCAATGGATGAGAATAAAGTCTGACACTCACGAAGCTCCCAGCAGGCGTGAAGCTACTGACGGGTAAGTGGGTGTTTAAACTAAAGCGCGGCACCGATGGCGCTATTCTACGATTCAAGGCCAGATTTGTGGTAAGAGGTTTCGAGCAACAATACGGCATTGACTTCCACGATACCTTCGCTTCTGTGGTGAAGCCGATGACATACAAAGCTCTGTTTGCAATCTCTGCCTCCCTCGATTGAGAGATCGAGCAGATGGAAGTCAAGACCGCGTTTCTCTACGGCAAATTGATAAACGTATCTACGTCTGTCAACCTCATGGTTTCGAAATCGGTCATGACTATTGCCTACTCAATCAAGCGCTGTATGGTCTCAAACAAGCCCCGAGGGTTTGGTATGATATCTTCTCCGCCTTCCTCGTCTCCCTTGGCTTCTCGATGCTGGATAGCGACTTTAGTGTGTTCCACAAAGGGCAGCTTTTCGTAGCTCTCTATGTTGACGATCTTCTAATCATTGGTCCCGACATGCGACAGATTAATCTCCTGAAAAAGTGTTAAGGGATGGAATCCTTCTCTCTAGCTTATCCATGACTGGATTTCCAATTGTTCTCTTGTTATTCTGCAAGCTGTCATGTTCTATTTTGCAAGCTGTCATGTTCTATTTTGCAAGCTGTCATGTTCTATTTCGCAAGCTGCCATGTTCTATTTTGCAAGCTGTCACGTTTCCATTTAAAGATACTTTCTAGAAGGATCTATTGTAAGAGGAGGATTATATATACTAGCTATCCTTCCTGTACTTACACTTTCTTCTCTGTACTTAGATACTTGAAATATAAGCTGTCTTCCCTCACTTGCGAAACACCTTTGAGGGTTGAACTCTTACATTATCTAAGTACCTCAGTCTTACAAAGGAAGAAAGGCTCACAGAGAGCAAGCTCCAAAAAGGAATTTCAAGAAGAGGACACTTGTCCTAATCCAAGAAGCGAGGGCCAACCTCAAGGGCCAAACAGAAAGGAATTTCAAGAAGAGGACACTTGTCCTAACTCAAGAAGCAAGGGCCAACCTCAAAGGCCAACTTCAAGGGCCAACCTCAAGGGCCAAACAAAAAGGGAATTCAAGAGAATTCAAGCTGAGATTTTCTAGAAGGTGCTAGAATCTCCAAGAAGCAAGGGCCAACCGAAAGGGCCAATCCAAAAAGGGAATTCAAGAGAATTCAAACTGAGATTTTCTAGAACGTGCTAGAATCTCCAAGAAGCAAGGGCAGGTCATCCTAAGACAGCGTAGTCTTAGGAGTTGAAGCTGTAATAAGCTGAGGAAAGAAAGAGCTAGGGAGAGAGATTTAATACACTTGGCCTTCACAGTCCCTGGGAGCTCTGTCCTTAGTAATAAGGATTGCAGAGCGGACTATAGTGTAAAAAATCCTTCTGGGATTCTATAGTCACCTTCCTATACTAATAGGCATTGACTCTATACTGCCTAGCAAATCTCTAGAGTAGAGCCTAGGAGTGTGTATAGTAGTGCTCTCTATTATCTCTCATAGGTGAAAATATGGAAGGAGAAGATCAGGAACAAAGAGTTCCTCAAGAACCCCAAGCCCTACAAGAAGCTATGGCAGCATTACAACATCAACTAGCCATTCAGAACGATGCTATTACGCGTATTCTTACAATCTTGCCTAACACTACTCGCTCTGAGAACGTAGTAGAAGGACAAGAGACTAAGAATTCACAAAAAGACAGAATACATAGGAAGAAAGCTGTACTTCCTAAGCTCCAAGAATTTGATGGCAAGCGTTCTGAATGGGCTCAGTGGTTTCAACAAGCAAGGATGAAGTTGGAGATAGACGCAGAATCTATAGGGGATAGTAGGAACCAATTTGCCTACATCTTCTCCTCTCTACGAGGCTCCGCAGCTCAGGCTACTCTGGCCTACGTAAAGACAGCTCCAGAGGAAGATAAAACGGGACAGAAATTGTTACAGTATATGGACAACTTCTATGGCGATCCAGTACAACAACAAAGAGCTACTGTAAGCCTGTCCACAATCAAACAAAAAGAGAAAGAACCCTTCTTCTCTTTTCTTCCCCGTTTTGAAACCACTCTTGCTAATGCTGGAGGAATGACTTGGCCTGACGCTGTTAAAATTGCATTTCTACACAAAGCAATAAATCAAGAGCTGCGAAACCAGAGAATAGGCCAATCTCAGAGTACCTCCTACCAGCAGTTTGTGTCCGATCTTTTGAATACAAGTATGCAAATCACTACAGCAAAGATGCTCTCTTCCTCAGAAGATAAGTTACGATTCAGAGATAAAGAGAAGTCTTTTAAAGATCTGAACGCTATGGACTGGGAGCCTACACGCGTAAACAAGTTAAAAATTTCGTCTAAAGCCTATGAATATAGGAAGGCAAATAACCTCTGCTTACGCTGTGGGAAGGCCGGCCATAGAATGAAAGACTGCTGGTTGGATACAGAGGTAGAAAGAGTCACGCAACTTGGTTCAAAAAGGGCCAAAGGAACCACTGAGGAGAATGAAGAAGTTGAAGAAGAGGACTACTCGGAAAAAGAGTAGCCTCTATCCAAAGTCGTGGATGGAGGCGTAGAGTAGATAGAGCAAAATTGTCAAAGGAGTCAATTGAGAGAGTAAATAGTATTTTGAATTCGAACAAAGACACTGATTCACACCGTTCTCGGATAGAAAAAGAATGGGAGCAGTTCAGACCCAAGATGCTCTCCCGCCTTTTCTACACAAATACTATAGTGAACGATATATACTCTCTTAAAACTCTCCTTGATAATGGATCTAGCTGCTACGCATCAATAAACGAGGAGAAAGCTTCGCAGATGGACCTTGAAGTACTCCCTATTAGTCCGCGTACTATAGGTGGAGTTCTTAAGGAAGAAGGACAGACCCAAGTGACAAAAATTGCGAAGTTGAACCTAGATTTAGGGGGACTTATATGCAACGCTTTTGCTTATATAGTCCCGGGACAATTTGAGGATCTTCTACTAGGCAGGCCTTTTCTCAAGGACACCAAAGCCGTTATCAATGAATCTAAAGGTACTCTTACCTTTGCAAACGGGATTAGCATTCGCGATGCTAAATTTGAAGACAAACTTGATATACAACAAGTAGCGCCCGTAAGATTCCACCGCCTTGTCACTTCTACACTTGAGAAAATCAAAGACGCGTCTAGAGTATTTGCTGTTACTCTTCGAGATATTGATATTGCCTTGAAGCCGAAAGTCCCTTTGACAACAGAGCAAATACTGGAATTGCTACCTAAGAGGTTTCATAAGTACGCTGCTGTCTTTGATCCTAAAAGGGCCGAGAGACTACCACCGCATCGCCCTGGGATTGATCACGAAATACCTATAGAAGAAGGAAAACCACTTCCTTGGGGACCTCTATATGGTATGGGTCGAGAACAACTCCTTGTTTTGCGAAGGACTCTTACAGAGCTACTAGATAAAGGCTTTATCCGAGAGAGTAAATCAGTTGCTGCGTCTCCAGTTCTCTTTGTGAAGAAACCAGGAGGGGGCTTACGCTTTTGCGTAGACTACCGAGCCTTAAACGCAATTACTCGAAAGGATAGGTACCCGCTACCGTTAGTAAAAGAGACTTTACTAACCTTAGCTCGTGCTAAGTATCTTAGTAAGCTTGATGTAAATGCTGCCTTCCACAAGATTCGAATCGCAACGGGAGATGAGTTCAAAACTGCCTTTCGAACTAGATATGGTCTATTTGAATGGCTAGTTACTCCCTTTGGCTTAACCGGTGCACCTGCGTCTTTTCAACGGTATATAAACTATATCCTTCGACGATACCTAGACGAGTTCTGCTCAGCTTATCTAGACGATATAGTAATATACTCTTCAAAGAACCTTAAAGACCATGAAGAAAAGACTGAAAAGATACTTCAAAGCTGCCTTAAGGCTGGGTTATACCTTGATATTCGGAAGTGCGAGTTTAATACCAAACGAGTCAAGTATCTAGGCTTCGTTATAGATACTGAAACGGGCCTACACATGGATCCGGAGAAGATCAAAGCAATTAAAGAATGGGAACGTCCTACTACTCTACGAGGAGTACGTGGCTTCCTAGGCTTTACAAACTTCTACCGTGACTTTGTAAAAGATAACTCAACAATAAGGGAGCCTCTGGTTCGCCTTACAAAGAAGAATACTCCATTTTTATGGGGAAAGGAGCAAGAAGAATCTTTTCAAAAACTTAAGGCAGAGTTTTGCAAAGAACCTGTCCTGTCTGCACTTGATGAAGATAAGCCTACGCGAGTAGAACCTGATGCTTCAGGCTGGGCTTCCGGAGCAGTACTTAGTCAAAAAGATGAGCTAGGTAACTGGAAACCATGTGCTTTCTTCTCTACTAAGCACTTGCCAGCCGAATGCAATTATGATATCCACGACAAAGAACTTATGGCTATAGTCAAAGCTCTAGTCCATTGGACTAGCGAGCTACTAAGCCTAAGTAAGCCATTCATTATCCTCACAGATCACAAGAACCTTGAGAAGTTTATGGTAAAAAGGGAACTAAATGAAAGGCAAATGAGATGGGCGCAGATACTAGCTAAGTTTAACTTCAAACTAGGCTATCGCCCAGGCTCTGAATCTGTAGTTCCAGACGCCTTAACTCGAAGGGATCAAGATCTCCCAAAGGATATTCAAGACCCAAGAATCGTTGAAAGAACTAGAACGTTATTACCTCCAAAGCTTTGGATTAACGTTCTAGAGGATAAGACTCCTGCAAGAGAAGAAGCTGCCCAAGAAAATGCTCAAGAAGTAGACAAAGAACCTATCCCCTTTATACAAAATCCCTTTCTCTCAGGTGATCTAAGGGATAGATGGGAAACTGCACTCGAAGGAGATCTAGACTACAGACGTATTTTCCAAAGCGTTCTAAAGCAAGATAGGCAGTTCCCATCTAAGCTAAAGGTTCCTACTTCTATAGGAGATTGTAAAGTCGAAAATAACCAGCTCTACTATAGAGACCGAATCTGGTTGCCCTCCTACGAGCCTCTCTTAACAGGAGTAATTCAAGAAATACACGATTCAGTCCTATCAGGGCATCCTGGACGAGAAGCTACTATTGCTATTCTCTCCAGACAGTTCTACTGGCCGGGATTTGCTCAAGATATACGTCAGTTTATACGCAATTGTGACGTCTGCGGAAGAACTTCAGTCTGGCGAGACAAAAAGAAAGGTTTACTTAAACCTCTTCCTGTCCCTAGCCGTATCTGGCAAGATATTTCAGTAGACTTCATAGTCGAATTACCAGAGAGCCAAAGATGCACAAGACTCTGCGTTATTACTGACCGCTTGGGTAAAGGAACTATCCTGTTCCCAGTGCCTAAAGAACAGTTTGGAGCTGAAGGATTTGCAAAACTATTTATGCAGAACTACGTAAGATTACACTGGCTTCCTAGATCTCTAGTCTCAGATAGGGACACGCAATTTGTTAATGCTTTCTGGAAAGAAGTTTGTCACCTTCTTAAGATAGAGAGAAGACTCTCTACAGCGTATCACCCTGAGACTGATGGATCTACGGAAAGAAGAAATCAAGAAGTTGAAGCCTATCTACGTAAGTTCTGTACATTTAGTCAGAACGACTGGGTCGAGCTCCTGCCTATTGCTCAAATATGCCTCGATAATAGACCAAACCAAGCTACGGGCCTATCGCCTTTCTTCTTAACCCACGGTTATAACATTGAGCATATAGGAACTGTTGAAGCTCCCCAGGAAACCCCTAAGAATCCAAAAGAAAAAGCACAAGATCTTGTAGCAAAATTGAAGGACGCACAAGAATGGGCAGAAACGTCAATGGTATCAGCTCAGCAACAGCAAGAATACTACTCTAATAGAGATCGTGCTCCGGCTGACTCTTTTAAAGTGGGAGACAAAGTCTGGCTCAACCTAAAGAACGTAAAAACCCTACGTCCTTGTAAGAAACTAGACTGGATTCATGGGAAGTATACAGTTACACGAGTTATCAACTCAATCTCTTACGAGCTTGATACACCCAGAGGAATCCACAACCGATTTCATACGTCTTTACTTAGGAGAGCTGGCACAGATCCCCTACCTTCACAAATACAAGATAATACACAGCCGCCTCCTATAGTAACTGAACAAGGAGACGAGGAATACGGTATCGAGGCTATTCTAGCCGCAAGATGGCGCCGGCGAGGTCGACAACAAACGCGAGAAGTCTTAGTTAAGTGGGTAGGCTACGTTGATCCTACGTGGGAACCCCTTAGCGAACTCCAACAAACTACAGCTCTGGACGCTTTTGAAAGTGCCTACGGCAACGTTCTTGAAAACGACGGACCTATACTACGCCCTCAGAGACTACGCTCACATCGATCTACAAGAGAGGGGGGGAGGGGATAATGTTAAGGGATGGAATCCTTCTCTCTAGCTTATCCATGACTGGATTTCCAATTGTTCTCTTGTTATTCTGCAAGCTGTCATGTTCTATTTTGCAAGCTGTCATGTTCTATTTCGCAAGCTGCCATGTTCTATTTCGCAAGCTGTCACGTTTCCATTTAAAGATACTTTCTAGAAGGATCTATTGTAAGAGGAGGATTATTTATACGAGCTATCCTTCCTGTATTTACACTTTCTTCTCTGTACTTAGATACTTGAAATATAAGCTGTCTTCCCTCACTTGCGAAACACCTTTGAGGGTTGAACTCTTACAGCAGGCTAGCATGCGCGCTAGAACACGGACAGCACAAAGACCTTTGCGGAAAAGGCCTACACACGTTGAAGTGGCATACTGCTATCGTCTCCAGACAGAGGAGGATAGGTCAGTGTTCCAAATTCCCCATGGGTACCAGGAATTTGCAGAACTTTTTAAAGGGGAATCGATCGAAGATTCTCTTCCACCACACCAACCATGGGATCATGAGATCGAGCTCAAGAATAATGAACAACCAAAGAAGTTCAAGATCTACCCATTGAGGAAAGATCAGCTTGAAACCCTTCGTGAATATATCGACGATTTCACGAAGAAGTTCATCCCTGCGGCTTTTCATCGAATTAGGATTAAGGAAGGTGACGAGTGGAAGACAGCATTCCGCACTCACCTTGAGCACTACGAATACCTTGTCATGCCCTTTGGTTTGACAAACGCCCCTGCGACGCTGCAAGCCTATATGAACAATGTGCTTCGCGAGCACTTAGACAAGTTTGTGTCTGTTTATATGGATGACATTTTGGTTTACTATCGAACGTTCGAAGAACACGCCAATCACGTTCGAACCGTCCTCCGCGCACTACAGATATTTAACTTGCGGCTGAAACCCTCGAAAAGCGAATTCCACAAGCAACGAATCAAGTTCGTTGGATGTTTTGTCTCTCAAGATGGACTTGAGATGGACCCGGAAATTTACCAGAAGGTCCGCGATTGGCCGGTACCCTCGAACGTCAAAGGAGTACAGTCATTTCACGCCTTCGCGAATTATTATCGACAATTCATCGAAAGCTTTTCCGAAGTTGCAGAACCCCTCACGGGATTGATGAAGAAGGGGATTACCTTGGAATGGAACGAGCATGCGCAAAAGGCCTTTGACGCACTCAAGATACGGTTAACAACACCACCCATTCTGCAACTGTTTAACTCAGAAAAAACAGCCACAGTCGAGGCGGATGCGTCCGATCGAGCCCTCGGAGCATGTCTCAGCCAACCTAATTCAGATGGAAAGCTAAGACCAGTAGCTTACCACGCACGAAAATTCCTGAAAGCAGAAGTCAACTACTCCACTTCAGACAAGGAACTCATGGCCATAGTTGATGCCTTCAAGCACTGGAAGCATTATCTTGAAGGAGCGAAACACAAGATTACCGTGTATTCCGATCACAAGAACCTGCGGAATTTCACGACGACAAAGGAATTGAATCGACGGCAACTAAGATGGTCAGAAGAACTGTCATTTTACAACTTCCATATCCTTTACAAGAAAGGAAAGGAAAACGTTAACGCCGATGCATTAAGTCGACGAGAAGACTTCATGGCAGGAGAAAAAGAGAAAGTCGAACGCGCTTTGTTCCGACAGAAGGTGATGCACTTGTGCACCAAGTCTCATCACTTCAGACAGGAAAGTCCTCTTATTGGCAAGAGGTCAGGAACGCGCAGCAAAGGATCCAGATGTACAAGGCTACATTCAATCAGCAGATCAGAATACCCGTATTGAAGACGGATTGCTCCTCTTCAACAACTTGGTATATCTTCCCACGAGCCTTAGGAAACAGTACTTCCTACATCAACACGAATCTCCACTCAATGGTCATTGCCGACCAGAGATTGTCCTTTCACGACTTCAGAATACCTTCTACTTCCCGCGCATGCGACAGGAAGTTTTCAAGGAAATAGGAAAGTGTGTTCTTTGCAAAAAGGCCAAGTACGAACGACAGAAACTGTCGCATTAGATACCTTTGAAAGTATCTACGGTGATGTTTTTCAAAACGACGGACCGAGTCTACGTCCTCCTAGGCGTACAAAAAGCAAAACCGCCCCAACGGAAACGGGGGAGAAGAAGGGTAATGTCAAAGGATAGATCCTTTCTCAACTTATCCTGGATGGATTCTTAGCACTACCTGGTAGTTCTCACGTGCGCCTAGCAGGGATTATTCAGGGACCGTTTCACATGCGCTTCTACTCCTTTCTATTCTCTTCTCAGGACAGCATGTTCTTTTCCTACTTGGAAGATTATATATACAAGTTGTTCTTCCTGTATCTACACTTTCTTCTTTGTACTTAGATACTTGAAATATAAGCTGTCTTCCCTCACTTGCGAAACACCTTTGAGGGTTGAACTCTTACAACGGCCAGCGTTTTTTTCGTATGTCTTCTATCTTGATCGAGAAAAATGCTATTAACGGCCAGTCATTGACACACTGACGAAGTACAGGATAGGTAGCATATAGGCGCTCCATCATTGCGGTAAGGTGATCTCGATCCTGCTTTTTGAGGGCCTTAGGGGCGAGAACCGTTGACCTAATTTGGACAATATTAGCGGTGTAAAAGTCTCAGTTCTGAGCGTTTAAGTGCATACCCTCTACGTTCAATCGTCTCCCATTCTGCATCAAGCCGTATAGCTTCATGACACATAGATCGTATCCCAGAACAACATTCTTTGAGTGTTTCTGCTCTCGAATCATAGGTAGAAGCTTGAATTGCTGTAAATGCATCCTTGACGTTTTCAAGAGACTTCAGAGGGAAGCCCTCAGGTGGGTAAAGATCTCGTGGTGGGTGAGAACCTCGTGGTAGGTAAGGATCTCATGGTGGTAGAATAGCACACATTTTGAATAGGCTGAAAAGTCGAGATAGGTAGGTAATAACCCAATAAAATGATGGCTGTGTAGCAAGGTGTTCGTTAAATACTTAGAAACAGCTTGTGGAGTGAGAAAAGATTGAGGTTCTCTCTATCTAGGGCTGTGGCACAAGGCCTAAATCTGAATTAAGCCTCTCAGCCTCAAATGCACTATTGAGGCGTGAACAGATCAACCATTTATCCCTCCTCGCAATTGACTCAACGATACATCATCCAGATATACCAGATCCGACGAGTTATCCGCAATATACTGGCCAAATCGGGATAGAAAATGTCAACCTCAGGCTTCAGGGAGCACAATTGGAGCTCCTGTACAATACTTTTAATACGGCCGTCCATCCGAGCGAGATTACCTACTGGAAACGCTGCAAATTGAATGCATTGTTAACATTAGGGTCGGTAGTATTACAGCGGCGCTCTTGCAAAAACCGTAAAGACCATTTCGTATGTTATGCGAGTGGCGACGATGGTGCGTGTAGCTTTGGCTCAATACATAGCTTCTTACAAACACCACAGGGATGTCGATTCGCTCTGATCCGGCGCTGGAATGGTGTTGAGAGGGACCTGCGTGTTCACCAGATATGTATTGTAGGGGACTACGACGGGGACTGGGTTTTGGTGGAGTTGCAGGATATAATATGCCTAATCGGGCTATTAGCGGAGCAGGATGCGGCGACCGGGGACGTTATACAAATGATTGTAGGGAAGCCTGAGTTACTACTCAATGTGCAGCGACGAGGTTTGGCAAGGCCTTAAAAGTACGATCAATGTATATTAGATTTGCGAGTACAGTCAGATCCTAGGTACCCAAATTTTAACCCTCATTTACTACTCAATACTACTCAATATCACTCAATACCACTCAATACTTCTCAATGCTACTCATTAATGACACCCAAAAACCTCTCAAACTAACTACCCAAAAAAGCGTGTCATGACACGGATTTTACGCCTCAAATTTGAGAAGTGGGGACCGTAGTGATTGCTATTACCCTTCTTCTGACGGCATTGCGAAGTCACTAATCTCGCGCCCTCCGTTACTTCAACGCGTTGAACCTCCCATCAATGATGAAGATGAGGCCTCTAACCACTCCGATTCATCAGGACTCTCTGACCCTCCATCAGTAATGGGGTCAGAACCACCGCGAGACACTCATTCTCTTGCGACAAGAACACGCCGCCCCAATCTTCCAAGTCAACGCGCTCGTGAGGCCGCTGGCTTGAACTCATTCATATCATTACACGGAGTTGACAAAGCTATAGAGATTACGAAGCTCATGGCCGAATACAAGCCTACCCACGATCGCGCTCCCATTACCCTCACTCGAACTGAAGCCACGCTGGCCTTTCACGCGAACGTCGCAAAAGCCTCTGCTTACTACCTTCTCTCATTCTTAAGCCTAGCAGCTTCACCTGAACCCTTCGAACCTACAACCTATAATCAAGCCATCACCTCACCTCACGCCCCTCAGTGGCTCAAGGCCATGAACGATGAGATGCGCTCAATGGATGAGAATAAGTCTGACACTCACGAAGCTCCCAGCAGGCGTGAAGCTACTGACGGGTAAGTGGGTGTTTAAACTAAAGCGCGGCACCGATGGCGCTATTCTACGATTCAAGGCCAGATTTGTGGTAAGAGGTTTCGAGCAACAATACGGCATTGACTTCCACGATACCTTCGCTTCTGTGGTGAAGCCGATGACATACAAAGCTCTGTTTGCAATCTCTGCCTCCCTCGATTGAGAGATCGAGCAGATGGAAGTCAAGACCGCGTTTCTCTACGGCAAAATTGATAAACGTATCTACGTCTGTCAACCTCATGGTTTCGAAATCGGTCATGACTATTGCCTACTCAATCAAGCGCTGTATGGTCTCAAACAAGCCCGAGGGTTTGGTATGATATCTTCTCCGCCTTCCTCGTCTCCCTTGGCTTCTCGATGCTGGATAGCGACTTTAGTGTGTTCCACAAAGGGCAGCTTTTCGTAGCTCTCTATGTTGACGATCTTCTAATCATTGGTCCCGACATGCGACAGATTAATCTCCTGAAAAGTGTTAAGGGATGGAATCCTTCTCTCTAGCTTATCCATGACTGGATTTCCAATTGTTCTCTTGTTATTCTGCAAGCTGTCATGTTCTATTTTGCAAGCTGTCATGTTCTATTTCGCAAGCTGCCATGTTCTATTTCGCAAGCTGTCACGTTTCCATTTAAAGATACTTTCTAGAAGGATCTATTGTAAGAGGAGGATTATTTATACGAGCTATCCTTCCTGTATTTACACTTTCTTCTCTGTACTTAGATACTTTGAAATACAAGCAGTCTTCTCTCACTTGCGAAACACCTTTGAGGGTTGAACTCTTACATTATCTAAGTACCTCAATCTTACAAAGGAAGAAAGGCTCACAGAGAGCAAGCTCCAAAAAGGAATTTCAAGAAGAGGACACTTGTCCTAATCCAAGAAGCGAGGGCCAACCTCAAGGGCCAAACAGAAAGGAATTTCAAGAAGAGGACACTTGTCCTAACTCAAGAAGCAAGGGCCAACCTCAAAGGCCAACTTCAAGGGCCAACCTCAAGGGCCAAACAAAAAGGGAATTCAAGAGAATTCAAGCTGAGATTTTCTAGAAGGTGCTAGAATCTCCAAGAAGCAAGGGCCAACCGAAAGGGCCAATCCAAAAAGGGAATTCAAGAGAATTCAAACTGAGATTTTCTAGAACGTGCTGGAATCTCCAAGAAGCAAGGGCAGGTCATCCTAAGACAGCGTAGTCTTAGGAGTTGAAGCTGTAATAAGCTGAGGAAAGAAAGAGCTAGGAAGAGAGATTTAATACACTTGGCCTTCACAGTCCCTGGGAGCTCTGTCCTTAGTAATAAGGATTGCAGAGCGGACTATAGTGTAAAAATCCTTCTGGGATTCTATAGTCACCTTCCTATACTAATAGGCATTGACTCTATACTGCCTAGCAAATCTCTAGAGTAGAGCCTAGGAGTGTGTATAGTAGTGCTCTCTATTATCTCTCATAGGTGAAAATATGGAAGGAGAAGATCAGGAACAAAGAGTTCCTCAAGAACCCCAAGCCCTACAAGAAGCTATGGCAGCATTACAACATCAACTAGCCATTCAGAACGATGCTATTACGCGTATTCTTACAATCTTACCTAACACTACTCGCTCTGAGAACGTAGTAGAAGGACAAGAGACTAAGAATTCACAAAAAGACAGAATACATAGGAAGAAAGCTGTACTTCCTAAGCTCCAAGAATTTGATGGCAAGCGTTCTGAATGGGCTCAGTGGTTTCAACAAGCAAGGATGAAGTTGGAGATAGACGCAGAGTCTATAGGGGATAGTAGGAACCAATTTGCCTACATCTTCTCCTCTCTACGAGGCTCCGCAGCTCAGGCTACTCTGGCCTACGTAAAGACAGCTCCAGAGGAAGATAAAACGGGACAGAAATTGTTACAGTATATGGACAACTTCTATGGCGATCCAGTACAACAACAAAGAGCTACTGTAAGCCTGTCCACAATCAAACAAAAAGAGAAAGAACCCTTCTTCTCTTTTCTTCCCCGTTTTGAAACCACTCTTGCTAATGCTGGAGGAATGACTTGGCCTGACGCTGTTAAAATTGCATTTCTACACAAAGCAATAAATCAAGAGCTGCGAAACCAGAGAATAGGCCAATCTCAGAGTACCTCCTACCAGCAGTTTGTGTCCGATCTTTTGAATACAAGTATGCAAATCACTACAGCAAAGATGCTCTCTTCCTCAGAAGATAAGTTACGATTCAGAGATAAAGAGAAGTCTTTTAAAGATCTGAACGCTATGGACTGGGAGCCTACACGCGTAAACAAGTTAAAAATTTCGTCTAAAGCCTATGAATATAGGAAGGCAAATAACCTCTGCTTACGCTGTGGGAAGGCCGGCCATAGAATGAAAGACTGCTGGTTGGATACAGAGGTAGAAAGAGTCACGCAACTTGGTTCAAAAAGGGCCAAAGGAACCACTGAGGAGAATGAAGAAGTTGAAGAAGAGGACTACTCGGAAAAAGAGTAGCCTCTATCCAAAGTCGTGGATGGAGGCGTAGAGTAGATAGAGCAAAATTGTCAAAGGAGTCAATTGAGAGAGTAAATAGTATTTTGAATTCGAACAAAGACACTGATTCACACCGTTCTCGGATAGAAAAAGAATGGGAGCAGTTCAGACCCAAGATGCTCTCCCGCCTTTTCTACACAAATACTATAGTGAACGATATATACTCTCTTAAAACTCTCCTTGATAATGGATCTAGCTGCTACGCATCAATAAACGAGGAGAAAGCTTCGCAGATGGACCTTGAAGTACTCCCTATTAGTCCGCGTACTATAGGTGGAGTTCTTAAGGAAGAAGGACAGACCCAAGTGACAAAAATTGCGAAGTTGAACCTAGATTTAGGGGGACTTATATGCAACGCTTTTGCTTATATAGTCCCGGGACAATTTGAGGATCTTCTACTAGGCAGGCCTTTTCTCAAGGACACCAAAGCCGTTATCAATGAATCTAAAGGTACTCTTACCTTTGCAAACGGGATTAGCATTCGCGATGCTAAATTTGAAGACAAACTTGATATACAACAAGTAGCGCCCGTAAGATTCCACCGCCTTGTCACTTCTACACTTGAGAAAATCAAAGACGCGTCTAGAGTATTTGCTGTTACTCTTCGAGATATTGATATTGCCTTGAAGCCGAAAGTCCCTTTGACAACAGAGCAAATACTGGAATTGCTACCTAAGAGGTTTCATAAGTACGCTGCTGTCTTTGATCCTAAAAGGGCCGAGAGACTACCACCGCATCGCCCTGGGATTGATCACGAAATACCTATAGAAGAAGGAAAACCACTTCCTTGGGGACCTCTATATGGTATGGGTCGAGAACAACTCCTTGTTTTGCGAAGGACTCTTACAGAGCTACTAGATAAAGGCTTTATCCGAGAGAGTAAATCAGTTGCTGCGTCTCCAGTTCTCTTTGTGAAGAAACCAGGAGGGGGCTTACGCTTTTGCGTAGACTACCGAGCCTTAAACGCAATTACTCGAAAGGATAGGTACCCGCTACCGTTAGTAAAAGAGACTTTACTAACCTTAGCTCGTGCTAAGTATCTTAGTAAGCTTGATGTAAATGCTGCCTTCCACAAGATTCGAATCGCAACGGGAGATGAGTTCAAAACTGCCTTTCGAACTAGATATGGTCTATTTGAATGGCTAGTTACTCCCTTTGGCTTAACCGGTGCACCTGCGTCTTTTCAACGGTATATAAACTATATCCTTCGACGATACCTAGACGAGTTCTGCTCAGCTTATCTAGACGATATAGTAATATACTCTTCAAAGAACCTTAAAGACCATGAAGAAAAGACTGAAAAGATACTTCAAAGCTGCCTTAACGCTGGGTTATACCTTGATATTCGGAAGTGCGAGTTTAATACCAAACGAGTCAAGTATCTAGGCTTCGTTATAGATACTGAAACGGGCCTACACATGGATCCGGAGAAGATCAAAGCAATTAAAGAATGGGAACGTCCTACTACTCTACGAGGAGTACGTGGCTTCCTAGGCTTTACAAACTTCTACCGTGACTTGGTAAAAGATAACTCAACAATAAGGGAGCCTCTGGTTCGCCTTACAAAGAAGAATACTCCATTTTATGGGGAAAGGAGCAAGAAGAATCTTTTCAAAAACTTAAGGCAGAGTTTTGCAAAGAACCTGTCCTGTCTGCACTTGATGAAGATAAGCCTACGCGAGTAGAACCTGATGCTTCAGGCTGGGCTTCCGGAGCAGTACTTAGTCAAAAAGATGAGCTAGGTAACTGGAAACCATGTGCTTTCTTCTCTACTAAGCACTTGCCAGCCGAATGCAATTATGATATCCACGACAAAGAACTTATGGCTATAGTCAAAGCTCTAGTCCATTGGACTAGCGAGCTACTAAGCCTAAGTAAGCCATTCATTATCCTCACAGATCACAAGAACCTTGAGAAGTTTATGGTAAAAAGGGAACTAAATGAAAGGCAAATGAGATGGGGCGCAGATACTAGCTAAGTTTAACTTCAAACTAGGCTATCGCCCAGGCTCTGAATCTGTAGTTCCAGACGCCTTAACTCGAAGGGATCAAGATCTCCCAAAGGATATTCAAGACCCAAGAATCGTTGAAAGAACTAGAACGTTATTACCTCCAAAGCTTTGGATTAACGTTCTAGAGGATAAGACTCCTGCAAGAGAAGAAGCTGCCCAAGAAAATGCTCAAGAAGTAGACAAAGAACCTATCCCCTTTATACAAAATCCCTTTCTCTCAGGTGATCTAAGGGATAGATGGGAAACTGCACTCGAAGGAGATCTAGACTACAGACGTATTTTCCAAAGCGTTCTAAAGCAAGATAGGCAGTTCCCATCTAAGCTAAAGGTTCCTACTTCTATAGGAGATTGTAAAGTCGAAAACAACCAGCTCTACTATAGAGACCGAATCTGGTTGCCCTCCTACGAGCCTCTCTTAACAGGAGTAATTCAAGAAATACACGATTCAGTCCTATCAGGGCATCCTGGACGAGAAGCTACTATTGCTATTCTCTCCAGACAGTTCTACTGGCCGGGATTTGCTCAAGATATACGTCAGTTTATACGCAATTGTGACGTCTGCGGAAGAACTTCAGTCTGGCGAGACAAAAAGAAAGGTTTACTTAAACCTCTTCCTGTCCCTAGCCGTATCTGGCAAGATATTTCAGTAGACTTCATAGTCGAATTACCAGAGAGCCAAAGATGCACAAGACTCTGCGTTATTACTGACCGCTTGGGTAAAGGAACTATCCTGTTCCCAGTGCCTAAAGAACAGTTTGGAGCTGAAGGATTTGCAAAACTATTTATGCAGAACTACGTAAGATTACACTGGCTTCCTAGATCTCTAGTCTCAGATAGGGACACGCAATTTGTTAATGCTTTCTGGAAAGAAGTTTGTCACCTTCTTAAGATAGAGAGAAGACTCTCTACAGCGTATCACCCTGAGACTGATGGATCTACGGAAAGAAGAAATCAAGAAGTTGAAGCCTATCTACGTAAGTTCTGTACATTTAGTCAGAACGACTGGGTCGAGCTCCTGCCTATTGCTCAAATATGCCTCGATAATAGACCAAACCAAGCTACGGGCCTATCGCCTTTCTTCTTAACCCACGGTTATAACATTGAGCATATAGGAACTGTTGAAGCTCCCCAGGAAACCCCTAAGAATCCAAAAGAAAAAGCACAAGATCTTGTAGCAAAATTGAAGGACGCACAAGAATGGGCAGAAACGTCAATGGTATCAGCTCAGCAACAGCAAGAATACTACTCTAATAGAGATCGTGCTCCGGCTGACTCTTTTAAAGTGGGAGACAAAGTCTGGCTCAACCTAAAGAACGTAAAAACCCTACGTCCTTGTAAGAAACTAGACTGGATTCATGGGAAGTATACAGTTACACGAGTTATCAACTCAATGTCTTACGAGCTTGATACACCCAGAGGAATCCACAACCGATTTCATACGTCTTTACTTAGGAGAGCTGGCACAGATCCCCTACCTTCACAAATACAAGATAATACACAGCCGCCTCCTATAGTAACTGAACAAGGAGACGAGGAATACGGTATCGAGGCTATTCTAGCCGCAAGATGGCGCCGGCGAGGTCGACAACAAACAGCGAGAAGTCTTAGATTAAGTGGGTAGGCTACGTTGATCCTACGTGGGAACCCCTTAGCGAACTCCAACAAACTACAGCTCTGGACGCTTTTGAAAGTGCCTACGGCAACGTTCTTGAAAACGACGGACCTATACTACGCCCTCAGAGACTACGCTCACATCGATCTACAAGAGAGGGGGGAGGGGATAATGTTAAGGGATGGAATCCTTCTCTCTAGCTTATCCATGACTGGATTTCCAATTGTTCTCTTGTTATTCTGCAAGCTGTCATGTTCTATTTTGCAAGCTGTCATGTTCTATTTCGCAAGCTGCCATGTTCTATTTCGCAAGCTGTCACGTTTCCATTTAAAGATACTTTCTAGAAGGATCTATTGTAAGAGGAGGATTATTTATACGAGCTATCCTTCCTGTATTTACACTTTCTTCTCTGTACTTAGATACTTTGAAATACAAGCAGTCTTCTCTCACTTGCGAAACACCTTTGAGGGTTGAACTCTTACAGTTCTAGACGTCACGAATGTGGAGACTCGGATTTGATCCTTGGTCTGCCATGGCTTCGAACTCACAATCCGCATATCGACTGGAGAACATTGACGCTCACGTTCCCAGACCAACGATATCCCGTGCAGGCTAGCATGCGCGCTAGAACACGGACAGCACAAGACCTTTGCGGAAAAGGCCTACACACGTTGAAGTGGCATACTGCTATCGTCTCCAGACAGAGGAGGATAGGTCAGTGTTCCAAATTCCCCATGGGTACCAGGAATTTGCAGAACTTTTTAAAGGGGAATCGATCGAAGATTCTCTTCCACCACACCAACCATGGGATCATGAGATCAAGCTCAAGAATAATGAACAACCAAAGAAGTTCAAGATCTACCCATTGAGGGAAGATCAGCTTGAAACCCTTCGTGAATATATCGACGATTTCACGAAGAAGAAGTTCATCCGGGAGTCGAAGTCACCCGCCGGATATTCAGTTTTCTACGTACCCAGCCCGATGGTTCACAACGATTGTGTGTCGATTACCGACATCTAATGAGATTTTGGTGAAGAATGCGTACACGCTGCCTTTAATCCAGGAGTTGATGGACAGACTCCAAGGAGCCAGATGATTCACGAAATTCGATATTCCTGCGGCTTTTCATCGAATTAGGATTAAGGAAGGTGACGAGTGGAAGACAGCATTCCGCACTCACCTTGAGCACTACGAATACCTTGTCATGCCCTTTGGTTTGACAAACGCCCCTGCGACGCTGCAAGCCTATATGAACAATGTGCTTCGCGAGCACTTAGACAAGTTTGTGTCTGTTTATATGGATGACATTTTGGTTTACTATTGAACGTTCGAAGAACACGCCAATCACGTTCGAACCGTTCTCCGCGCACTACAGATATTTAACTTGCGGCTGAAACCCTCGAAAAGCGAATTCCACAAGCAACGAATCAAGTTCGTTGGATGTTTTGTCTCTCAAGATGGACTTGAGATGGACCCGGAAATTTACCAGAAGGTCCGCGATTGGCCGGTACCCTCGACCGTCAAAGGAGTACAGTCATTTCACGCCTTCGCGATTATTATCGACAATTCATCGAAAGCTTTTCCGAAGTTGCAGAACCCCTCACGGGATTGATGAAGAAGGGGATTACCTTCGAATGGAACGAGCATGCGCAAAAGGCCTTTTACGCACTCAAGATACGGTTAACAACACCACCCCATTCTGCAACTGTTTAACTCAGAAAAAAACAGCCACAGTCGAGGCGGATGCGTCCGATCGAGCCCTCGGAGCTGCCTCAGCCAACCCAATTCAGATGGAAAGCTTAGACCAGTAGCTTACCACACACGAAAATTCCTGAAAGCAGAAGTCAACTACTCCACTTCAGACAAGGAACTCATGGCCATAGTTGATGCCTTCAAGCACTGGAAGCATTATCTTGAAGGAGCGAAACACAAGATTACCGTGTATTCCGATCACAAGAACCTGCGGAATTTCACGACGACAAAGGAATTGAATCGACGGCAACTAAGATGGTCAGAAGAACTGTCATCTTACAACTTCCATATCCTTTACAAGAAAGGAAAGGAAAACGTTAACGCCGATGCATTAAGTCGACGAGAAGACCTCATGGCAGGAGAAAAAGAGAAAGTCGAACGCGCTTTGTTCCGACAGAAGGTGATGCACTTGTGCACCAAGTCTCATCACTTCAGACAGGAAAGTCCTCTTATTGCAAGAGGTCAGGAACGCGCAGCAAAGGATCCAGATGTACAAGGCTACATTCAATCAGCAGATCAGAATACCCGTATTGAAGACGGATTGCTCCTCTTCAACAACTTGGTATATCTTCCCACGAGCCTTAGGAAACAGTACATCCTACATCAACACGAATCTCCACTCAATGGTCATTGCCGACCAGAGATTGTCCTTTCACGACTTCAGAATACCTTCTACTTCCCGCGCATGCGACAGGAAGTTTTCAAGGAAATAGGAAAGTGTGTTCTTTGCAAAAGAGGCCAAGTACGAACGACAGAAACTGTCGCATTAGATACCTTTGAAAGTATCTACGGTGATGTTTTTCAAAACGACGGACCGAGTCTACGTCCTCCTAGGCGTACAAAAAGCAAAACCGCCCCAACGGAAACGGGGGAGAAGAAGGGTAATGTCAAAGGATAGATCCTTTCTCAACTTATCCTGGATGGATTCTTAGCACTACCTGGTAGTTCTCACGTGCGCCTAGCAGGGATTATTCAGGGACCGTTTCACATGCGCTTCTACTCCTTTCTATTCTCTTCTCAGGACAGCATGTCCTTTTCCTACTTGGAAGATTATATATACAAGTTGTTCTTCCTGTACCTACACTTTCTTCTTTGTACTTAGATACTTGAAATATAAGCTGTCTTCCCTCACTTGCGAAACACCTTTGAGGGTTGAACTCTTACAACGGCCAGCGTTTTTCGTATGTCTTCTATCTTGATCGAGAAAAATGCTATTAACGGCCAGTCATTGACACACTGACGAAGTACAGGATAGGTAGCATATAGGCGCTCCATCATTGCGGTAAGGTGATCTCGATCCTGCTTTTTGAGGGCCTTAGGGGCGAGAACCGTTTGACCTAATTTGGACAATATTAGCGGTGTAAAAGTCTCAGTTCTGAGCGTTTAAGTGCATACCCTCTACGTTCAATCGTCTCCCATTCTGCATCAAGCCGTATAGCTTCATGACACATAGATCGTATCCCAGAACAACATTCTTTGAGTGTTTCTGCTCTCGAATCATAGGTAGAAGCTTGAATTGCTGTAAATGCATCCTTGACGTTTTCAAGAGACTTCAGAGGGAAGCCCTCAGGTGGGTAAAGATCTCGTGGTGGGTGAGAACCTCGTGGTAGGTAAGGATCTCATGGTGGTAGAATAGCACACATTTTGAATAGGCTGAAAAGTCGAGATAGGTAGGTAATAACCAATAAAATGATGGCTGTGTAGCAAGGTGTTCGTTAAATACTTAGAAAACAGCTTGTGGAGTGAGAAAAGATTGAGGTTCTCTCTATCTAGGGCTGTGGCACAAGGCCTAAATCTGAATTAAGCCTCTCAGCCTCAAATGCACTATTGAGGCGTGAACAGATCAACCATTTATCCCTCCTCGCAATTGACTCAACGATACATCATCCAGATATACCAGATCCGACGAGTTATCCGCAATATACTGGCCAAATCGGGATAGAAAATGTCAACCTCAGGCTTCAGGGAGCACAATTGGAGCTCCTGTACAATACTTTTAATACGGCCGTCCATCCGAGCGAGATTACCTACTGGAAACGCCTGCAAATTGAATGCATTGTTAACATTAGGGTCGGTAGTATTACAGCGGCGCTCTTGCAAAAACCGTAAAGACCATTTCGTATGTTATGCGAGTGGCGACGATGGTGCGTGTAGCTTTGGCTCAATACATAGCTTCTTACAAACACCACAGGGATGTCGATTCGCTCTGATCCGGCGCTGGAATGGTGTTGAGAGGGACCTGCGTGTTCACCATATATGTATTGTAGGGGACTACGACGGGGACTGGGTTTTGTGGAGTTGCAGGATATAATATGCCTAATCGGGCTATTAGCGGAGCAGGATGCGGCGACCGGGGACGTTATACAAATGATTGTAGGGAAGCCTGAGTTACTACTCAATGTGCAGCGACGAGGTTTGGCAAGGCCTTAAAAGTACGATCAATGTAATTATATTTGCGAGTACAGTCAGATCCTAGGTACCCAAATTTTAACCCTCATTTACTACTCAATACTACTCAATATCACTCAATACCACTCAATACTTCTCAATGCTACTCATTAATGACACCCAAAAAACCCTCAAACTAACTACCCCAAAAAAGCGTGTCATGACACGGATTTTACGCCTCAAATTGAGAAGTGGGGACCGTAGTGATTGCTATTACCTTCTTCTGACGGCATTGCGAAGTCACTAATCTCGCGCCCTCGTTACTTCAACGCGTTGAACCCATCAATGATGAAGATGAGGCCTCTAACCACTCCGATTCATCAGGACTCTCTGACCCTCCATCAGTAATGGGGTCAGAACCACCGCGAGACACTCATTCTCTTGCGACAAGAACACGCCGCCCCAATCTTCCAAGTCAACGCGCTCGTGAGGCCGCTGGCTTGAAACTCATTCATATCATTACACGGAGTTGACAAAGCTATAGAGATTACGAAGCTCATGGCGAATACAAGCCTACCCACGATCGCGCTCCCATTACCCTCACTCGAACTGAAGCCACGCTGGCCTTTCACAGCGAACGTCGCAAAAGCCTCTGCTTACTACCTTCTCTCATTCTTAAGCCTAGCAGCTTCACCTGAACCCTTCGAACTACAACCTATAATCAGCCATCACCTCACCTCACGCCCCTCAGTGGCTCAAGGCCATGAACGATGAGATGCGCTCAATGGATGAGAATAAAGTCTGACACTCACGAAGCTCCCAGCAGGCGTGAAGCTACTGACGGGTAAGTGGGTGTTTAAACTAAAGCGCGGCAACCGATGGCGCTATTCTACGATTCAAGGCCAGATTTGTGGTAAGAGGTTTCGAGCAACAATACGGCATTGACTTCCACGATACCTTCGCTTCTGTGGTGAAGCCGATGACATACAAAGCTCTGTTTGCAATCTCTGCCTCCCTCGATTGAGAGATCGAGCAGATGGAAGTCAAGACCGCGTTTCTCTACGGCCAAAATTGATAAACGTATCTACGTCTGTCAACCTCATGGTTTCGAAATCGGTCATGACTATTGCATACTCAATCAAGCGCTGTATGGTCTCAAACAAGCCCCGAGGGTTTGGTATGATATCTTCTCCGCCTTCCTCGTCTCCCTTGGCTTCTCGATGCTGGATAGCGACTTTAGTGTGTTCCACAAAGGGCAGCTTTTCGTAGCTCTCTATGTTGACGATCTTCTAATCATTGGTCCCGACATGCGACAGATTAATCTCCTGAAAAAGTGTTAAGGGATGGAATCCTTCTCTCTAGCTTATCCATGACTGGATTTCCAATTGTTCTCTTGTTATTCTGCAAGCTGTCATGTTCTATTTTGCAAGCTGTCATGTTCTATTCGCAAGCTGCCATGTTCTATTTCGCAAGCTGTCACGTTTCCATTTAAAGATACTTTCTAGAAGGATCTATTGTAAGAGGAGGATTATTTATACGAGCTATCCTTCCTGTATTTACACTTCTTCTCTGTACTTAGATACTTTGAAATACAAGCAGTCTTCTCTCACTTGCGAAACACCTTTGAGGGTTGAACTCTTACATTATCTAAGTACCTCAATCTTACAAAGGAAGAAAGGCTCACAGAGAGCAAGCTCCAAAAAGGAATTTCAAGAAGAGGACACTTGTCCTAATCCAAGAAGCGAGGGCCAACCTCAAGGGCCAAACAGAAAGGAATTTCAAGAAGAGGACACTTGTCCTAACTCAAGAAGCAAGGGCCAACCTCAAAAGGCCAACTTCAAGGGCCAACCTCAAGGGCCAAACAAAAAGGGAATTCAAGAGAATTCAAGCTGAGATTTTCTAGAAGGTGCTAGAATCTCCAAGAAGCAAGGCCAACCGAAAGGGCCAATCCAAAAAGGGAATTCAAGAGAATTCAAACTGAGATTTTCTAGAACGTGCTGGAATCTCCAAGAAGCAAGGGCAGGTCATCCTAAGACAGCGTAGTCTTAGGAGTTGAAGCTGTAATAAGCTGAGGAAAGAAAGAGCTAGGAAGAGAGATTTAATACACTTGGCCTTCACAGTCCCTGGGAGCTCTGTCCTTAGTAATAAGGATTGCAGAGCGGACTATAGTGTAAAAATCCTTCTGGGATTCTATAGTCACCTTCCTATACTAATAGGCATTGACTCTATACTGCCTAGCAAATCTCTAGAGTAGAGCCTAGGAGTGTGTATAGTAGTGCTCTCTATTATCTCTCATAGGTGAAAATATGGAAGGAGAAGATCAGGAACAAAGAGTTCCTCAAGAACCCCAAGCCCTACAAGAAGCTATGGCAGCATTACAACATCAACTAGCCATTCAGAACGATGCTATTACGCGTATTCTTACAATCTTACCTAACACTACTCGCTCTGAGAACGTAGTAGAAGGACAAGAGACTAAGAATTCACAAAAAGACAGAATACATAGGAAGAAAGCTGTACTTCCTAAGCTCCAAGAATTTGATGGCAAGCGTTCTGAATGGGCTCAGTGGTTTCAACAAGCAAGGATGAAGTTGGAGATAGACGCAGAGTCTATAGGGGATAGTAGGAACCAATTTGCCTACATCTTCTCCTCTCTACGAGGCTCCGCAGCTCAGGCTACTCTGGCCTACGTAAAGACAGCTCCAGAGGAAGATAAAACGGGACAGAAATTGTTACAGTATATGGACAACTTCTATGGCGATCCAGTACAACAACAAAGAGCTACTGTAAGCCTGTCCACAATCAAACAAAAAGAGAAAGAACCCTTCTTCTCTTTTCTTCCCCGTTTTGAAACCACTCTTGCTAATGCTGGAGGAATGACTTGGCCTGACGCTGTTAAAATTGCATTCTACACAAAGCAATAAATCAAGAGCTGCGAAACCAGAGAATAGGCCAATCTCAGAGTACCTCCTACCAGCAGTTTGTGTCCGATCTTTTGAATACAAGTATGCAAATCACTACAGCAAAGATGCTCTCTTCCTCAGAAGATAAGTTACGATTCAGAGATAAAGAGAAGTCTTTAAAGATCTGAACGCTATGGACTGGGAGCCTACACGCGTAAACAAGTTAAAAATTTCGTCTAAAGCCTATGAATATAGGAAGGCAAATAACCTCTGCTTACGCTGTGGGAAGGCCGGCCATAGAATGAAAGACTGCTGGTTGGATACAGAGGTAGAAAGAGTCACGCAACTTGGTTCAAAAAGGGCCAAAGGAACCACTGAGGAGAATGAAGAAGTTGAAGAAGAGGACTACTCGGAAAAAGAGTAGCCTCTATCCAAAGTCGTGGATGGAGGCGTAGAGTAGATAGAGCAAAATTGTCAAAGGAGTCAATTGAGAGAGTAATAGTATTTTGAATTCGAACAAAGACACTGATTCACACCGTTTCTCGGATAGAAAAAGAATGGGAGCAGTTCAGACCCAAGATGCTCTCCCGCCTTTTCTACACAAATACTATAGTGAACGATATATACTCTCTTAAAACTCTCCTTGATAATGGATCTAGCTGCTACGCATCAATAAACGAGGAGAAAGCTTCGCAGATGGACCTTGAAGTACTCCCTATTAGTCCGCGTACTATAGGTGGAGTTCTTAAGGAAGAAGGACAGACCCAAGTGACAAAAATTGCGAAGTTGAACCTAGATTTAGGGGACTTATATGCAACGCTTTTGCTTATATAGTCCCGGGACAATTTGAGGATCTTCTACTAGGCAGGCCTTTTCTCAAGGACACCAAAGCCGTTATCAATGAATCTAAAGGTACTCTTACCTTTGCAAACGGGATTAGCATTCGCGATGCTAAATTTGAAGACAAACTTGATATACAACAAGTAGCGCCCGTAAGATTCCACCGCCTTGTCACTTCTACACTTGAGAAAATCAAGACGCGTCTAGAGTATTGCTGTTACTCTTCGAGATATTGATATTGCCTTGAAGCCGAAAGTCCCTTTGACAACAGAGCAAATACTGGAATTGCTACCTAAGAGGTTTCATAAGTACGCTGCTGTCTTTGATCCTAAAAGGGCCGAGAGACTACCACCGCATCGCCCTGGGATTGATCACGAAATACCTATAGAAGAAGGAAAACCACTTCCTTGGGGACCTCTATATGGTATGGGTCGAGAACAACTCCTTGTTTTGCGAAGGACTCTTACAGAGCTACTAGATAAAGGCTTTATCCGAGAGAGTAAATCAGTTGCTGCGTCTCCAGTTCTCTTTGTGAAGAAACCAGGAGGGGGCTTACGCTTTTGCGTAGACTACCGAGCCTTAAACGCAATTACTCGAAAGGATAGGTACCCGCTACCGTTAGTAAAAGAGACTTTACTAACCTTAGCTCGTGCTAAGTATCTTAGTAAGCTTGATGTAAATGCTGCCTTCCACAAGATTCGAATCGCAACGGGAGATGAGTTCAAAACTGCCTTCGAACTAGATATGGTCTATTTGAATGGCTAGTTACTCCCTTTGGCTTAACCGGTGCACCTGCGTCTTTTCAACGGTATATAAACTATATCCTTCGACGATACCTAGACGAGTTCTGCTCAGCTTATCTAGACGATATAGTAATATACTCTTCAAAGAACCTTAAAGACCATGAAGAAAAGACTGAAAAGATACTTCAAAGCTGCCTTAACGCTGGGTTGTACCTTGATATTCGGAAGTGCGAGTTTAATACCAAACGAGTCAAGTATCTAGGCTTCGTTATAGATACTGAAACGGGCCTACACATGGATCCGGAGAAGATCAAAGCAATTAAAGAATGGGAACGTCCTACTACTCTACGAGGAGTACGTGGCTTCCTAGGCTTTACAAACTTCTACCGTGACTTGGTAAAAGATAACTCAACAATAAGGGAGCCTCTGGTTCGCCTTACAAAGAAGAATACTCCATTTTTATGGGGAAAGGAGCAAGAAGAATCTTTTCAAAAACTTAAGGCAGAGTTTTGCAAAGAACCTGTCCTGTCTGCACTTGATGAAGATAAGCCTACGCGAGTAGAACCTGATGCTTCAGGCTGGGCTTCCGGAGCAGTACTTAGTCAAAAAGATGAGCTAGGTAACTGGAAACCATGTGCTTTCTTCTCTACTAAGCACTTGCCAGCCGAATGCAATTATGATATCCACGACAAAGAACTTATGGCTATAGTCAAAGCTCTAGTCCATTGGACTAGCGAGCTACTAAGCCTAAGTAAGCCATTCATTATCCTCACAGATCACAAGAACCTTGAGAAGTTTATGGTAAAAAGGGAACTAAATGAAAGGCAAATGAGATGGGCGCAGATACTAGCTAAGTTTAACTTCAAACTAGGCTATCGCCCAGGCTCTGAATCTGTAGTTCCAGACGCCTTAACTCGAAGGGATCAAGATCTCCCAAAGGATATTCAAGACCCAAGAATCGTTGAAAGAACTAGAACGTTATTACCTCCAAAGCTTTGGATTAACGTTCTAGAGGATAAGACTCCTGCAAGAGAAGAAGCTGCCCAAGAAAATGCTCAAGAAGTAGACAAAGAACCTATCCCCTTTATACAAAATCCCTTTCTCTCAGGTGATCTAAGGGATAGATGGGAAACTGCACTCGAAGGAGATCTAGACTACAGACGTATTTTCCAAAGCGTTCTAAAGCAAGATAGGCAGTTCCCATCTAAGCTAAAGGTTCCTACTTCTATAGGAGATTGTAAAGTCGAAAACAACCAGCTCTACTATAGAGACCGAATCTGGTTGCCCTCCTACGAGCCTCTCTTAACAGGAGTAATTCAAGAAATACACGATTCAGTCCTATCAGGGCATCCTGGACGAGAAGCTACTATTGCTATTCTCTCCAGACAGTTCTACTGGCCGGGATTTGCTCAAGATATACGTCAGTTTATACGCAATTGTGACGTCTGCGGAAGAACTTCAGTCTGGCGAGACAAAAAGAAAGGTTTACTTAAACCTCTTCCTGTCCCTAGCCGTATCTGGCAAGATATTTCAGTAGACTTCATAGTCGAATTACCAGAGAGCCAAAGATGCACAAGACTCTGCGTTATTACTGACCGCTTGGGTAAAGGAACTATCCTGTTCCCAGTGCCTAAAGAACAGTTTGGAGCTGAAGGATTTGCAAAACTATTTATGCAGAACTACGTAAGATTACACTGGCTTCCTAGATCTCTAGTCTCAGATAGGGACACGCAATTTGTTAATGCTTTCTGGAAAGAAGTTTGTCACCTTCTTAAGATAGAGAGAAGACTCTCTACAGCGTATCACCCTGAGACTGATGGATCTACGGAAAGAAGAAATCAAGAAGTTGAAGCCTATCTACGTAAGTTCTGTACATTTAGTCAGGACGACTGGGTTGAGCTCCTGCCTATTGCTCAAATATGCCTCGATAATAGACCAAACCAAGCTACGGGCCTATCGCCTTTCTTCTTAACCCACGGTTATAACATTGAGCATATAGGAACTGTTGAAGCTCCCCAGAAAACCCCTGAGAATCCAAAAGAAAAAGCACAAGATCTTGTAGCAAAATTGAAGGACGCACAAGAATGGGCAGAAACGTCAATGGTATCAGCTCAGCAACAGCAAGAATACTACTCTAATAGAGATCGTGCTCCGGCTGACTCTTTTAAAGTGGGAGACAAAGTCTGGCTCAACCTAAAGAACGTAAAAACCCTACGTCCTTGTAAGAAACTAGACTGGATTCATGGGAAGTATACAGTTACACGAGTTATCAACTCAATGTCTTACGAGCTTGATACACCCAGAGGAATCCACAACCGATTTCATACGTCTTTACTTAGGAGAGCTGGCACAGATCCCCTACCTTCACAAATACAAGATAATACACAGCCGCCTCCTATAGTAACTGAACAAGGAGACGAGGAATACGGTATCGAGGCTATTCTAGCCGCAAGATGGCGCCGGCGAGGTCGACAACAAACACGAGAAGTCTTAGTTAAGTGGGTAGGCTACGTTGATCCTACGTGGGAACCCCTTAGCGAACTCCAACAAACTACAGCTCTGGACGCTTTTGAAAGTGCCTACGGCAACGTTCTTGAAAACGACGGACCTATACTACGCCCTCAGAGACTACGCTCACATCGATCTACAAGAGAGGGGGGGAGGGGATAATGTTAAGGGATGGAATCCTTCTCTCTAGCTTATCCATGACTGGATTTCCAATTGTTCTCTTGTTATTCTGCAAGCTGTCATGTTCTATTTTGCAAGCTGTCATGTTCTATTTCGCAAGCTGCCATGTTCTATTTCGCAAGCTGTCACGTTTCCATTTAAAGATACTTTCTAGAAGGATCTATTGTAAGAGGAGGATTATTTATACGAGCTATCCTTCCTGTATTTACACTTTCTTCTCTGTACTTAGATACTTTGAAATACAAGCAGTCTTCTCTCACTTGCGAAACACCTTTGAGGGTTGAACTCTTACAAAAAGACCTTAAATAAGCGTTTTCAGATGACTGATCTAGGGCCGGCAAAGTTCTATCTCGGAATGTTGCTTCACAGAGATCGCCAGAATCGCTCAATCTGCATCAATCAAACTGCATACATCACGAAGATTCTCGAGGATCACGGCTTCACCGACTGTCACTCTAAACCCATCCCAACCAACCCATCTGCGAAGCCAGAACCTGCGGAGGAAGGTTACTGACGAGATTTCAATGTATTGAGAGAACTGCACGGGGCTTCAATTGAGAGGCGATGAAGCCACCTAATATACAGAAGATTGACGCTTTAACATCACCCCTTAATCTCTCTCTCTGAAACGCCAATGTTCGGCAATTGACACGGCAATCTTGTCAGTTACCTTGCTGACCCTTATTTCAAAACCAAATATCAGTCTGCCGTCGGGTCACTGATGTATGCAATGCTAGGCACACGGCCAGATATCGCCTTTGCAGTCTCCCTCGTCAGTCGCTATGCAGCCAACCCGAACGCAGTACACTGGGCCCTCGTCGAGGATATCTTTCGTTACCTCAAGGGCACTCTCTCTGCATCACTCGTCTATCAGGGCGAACTCGAAAACCTCGTCGGATTCACTGACTCTGACTGGGCCGATGACGTCAGTACAAGAAGATCAACCTCCGGATACCTTTTCAATATCGGCAGTACAGCAATTAGCTGGCAATCCAAGAGACAAGCCACGGTATCAGTCTCTACTTGCGAAGCCGAATACATTGGCCAGATGAATGCAGCGAAAGAAGCCATCTGGCTGCAGCGATTGCTTCACGAGATCAACCCTGAATTTGGTCCATCCACTACAGTCATTTACGTCGATAACCAAGGAGCTATTGCCCTCACAAAGAACCCTCAATCTCACGGCCGAAACAAAGCCTTGGACCTCAAAAGAACACTGGATCCTCGAGAAGGTTGCCAATGGTTCAATCATCCTCAAATATATACGCACTGCGAAGATGGTTGCTGACGGCCTCATCAAGGGACTACCGAAGCCTACTTTTGAGCTGTTCAGGGCTGCACTTGGAATCGTAATTGACGCGATACCTTGGCCCTCATTCTGAGTCGATTGGCGACGCTTCCTCATCTGTACGTCGTCTCAATGCGGTTAGCCTACTGGCGGTCTCTCTCTCTGCCCCTTTGGCACCTCCTCCTCCCTCTGTGATATTTTTGTGTACTCACTTCATTTACACAATTTTAATCTGCTTCAAGCAGGGGGGCTGTCAAATAAACTCATTTCATTCTATTCTCATTTGTACTAGCTCGAATTGGAGTCTCTCAATTGTATAAATATGCGGATAGCCCACACATCAATTCATACTTCAGTCTGCTTCATCTATCTTTTGACAGAAAGAAGCTTAGACTAGCATCGCCCTATTTAGCTGCGAAAGCGACAACTGGTTAGGAAAAGCACTTGAATAACAGATGTTATGGGCATGGCCCATGGTTAGTATAGGCTAAGAGCCTAAGCCTGATTGAGCCTAGTATAGAGAAAGAACCTCATTGAGGTTCTCTGTTTGTAGATACCTTCACTCCTTAACTGAATCTAAACAATCTTTGGCTACGAGTATGCTGCGTCTTTCCAGCTACCGTCCCGTAATATAGATTCAGTTCTTTACAAACCTAGGTGTACTTGATGCGTAGCAACAGTACCCTATCGACTCCTACAACCTACACCCCTACTACTGACGACGACCCAATCGCGAGCATTACGCAAGGAATCGACAAACTCTCAATGGCTCGAGCAAATTCGCCTGACACCGTACAACAATTGGTGGCAGCTCTGACCGCAGTCAGTGTTGATGGGAACACCGGTGCAAAAGCTATTGCATGGCCTAAATGGGACGGGAAAAGAGACAACTACACGCTGTTCAGATGGCAGATCAAGACAAAAATCACTGTTGAAAATGGGAAGCTTGGAAGCAATCAAGGAATATGCGCGAACATCTTCAACGGGCTTCCGACAGAGAAACAACAACGCGTCATCCAATGGCTAAGCAATGGAGAGCAACATGACAACTACGAACCAGAGTCCTTTATCAAGCATATGGACGACAAGTTATTAGATCATGAAGCGGAAGCTAAAGCTCTCGACGAGCTGAACAAGATTAGCCAAGGCAGCAGACAACCGTTCGAAGACTTCCGCCAGCAGTTCGAACAACTGACATCGCAAGCTGGATCCCTAGCGCCGCAAAGAGCCTCAAAGATCACTATCATGAACAACGCGCTCAACTACTCCCTCCAACAGACCTTGAAATCAGTGCGATTGTCCAGGGACGACTACGACACTTACGTAAAAGATGTACAGTACTTCGCGACGAAGACAGAGGCTCTATCCCACCAACGCCGCTATCCAAGTACGGATAAGGAGACGCCAACGACTCGAGGGAGGCCACAATCACCCCAAACAGTCAGTCGTGACGCAGAAGGCGATGTCGAAATGACTGGCATCAACGCCCTTTCAGCGCAGATCGCAGCACTGATAGCTCGGGTCGATACACTCGGAAAGGATGCGAAGAAGGACCGACGACCTAGAGCGAAATGGCGATCCCAAACAGAGTTCTTGGCACTTATACAAGCGGGCAAATGCGGGACGCTGTAAGAAGCCCAAGCACCACCCGAACGTATGCGAATTCCGACCAGCAACACGTCCAAAGACTCAGGTCACTGCGGTAATCACACAGCATACCGATGACTCCCTACAGGAAGCCTCATCAGAGTCGGAAAACTAGCTACCCTTGTGCATCGTCGCGCACGAGGGTCTGAAGTAGATGTACATGGCGAAGACATTACAAAGCTACCAGGCATAAGAGAAATCAAAGCAGCAAAGGATAGGATGGAAAGTACACCCTTCTTGATAGATACCTTGATCAACGGAACTTCTTTCACCGAATCCTTCTTTGATAACGGCTGTCTCCCTTATGCTGCTTTCAGCGAGAAGAGTGTCCAAACACTATTGTCTACCGCGCATCCCAATTGACACCAAACAATTGGCACTGGCTAAAGAGAGCCACGAGAACGGAGAAGACCTCCGTATTACGCACATGACCTACGCTACAATCGACATTGATGGTCGAGCAGAGCGAGTCTATGGGTATATAGTGAAAGGATTGAGCTTCCCTATTATCCTAGGCAAGGCATGGGCAGAGAGAAACTGGGTGCGATATATAGCAGCTAAGAGAAAGCTGCTTATTGGTCAAGGATCCCAGCGCATCACGGTAAGAGAAAAGGGGTGGCTAGAACAGAACACCAAAGCGCGAGACCGGCTCGCTCACGTGCGGGCGGCTTGTCTAGTGTCAGGATCTGTATTTGCAGCTATTGTTGGAAGGGCCCAGCGACGGTTGAGAAGAGATGGACCGGATAGGTACACAAGTGCTGGCTATCTCGATGTCGGATATCAACAAGGCCCTAAGCAAGTTAGCAGAAAGAAAACAGAGAAAGACTGAGGAAGAAATCCGACAAGAGATACCAGAAGAAATAGCAGAGCATGCTGATGCCTTTCTCGACGACGAAGACGGAGAGATCGCGCCCCATCAAGAGGGTCGCGATCACGTTATCGAATTGATACGAGATGAACAAGATCGCGAGGCAGAAGTTCCTTGGGGCCCATTATACGGCATGTCGAGGGAAGAGCTATTAGTCCTACGAAAAACACTTTCGGACTATATGGACAAGGTGTAAGAGTTCAACTCTCAAAGGTGTTTCGCAAGTGAGAGAAAACTGCTTGTATTTCGAAGTATCTAAGTACAGAGAAGAATGTGTAAGTGTAGGAAGGACGACTAGTATATATGTCCTCCGTATAAGAAAAAAGGACATGCTGTCCAGACAAGTATGGAAAGGAATAGAAATACATGTGAAACAATCCTCAAACAATCCCTGCTAGGCGCACGTGAAAGACTACCAGGTAGTGCTAAGAATCCATCCAGGATAAGTTGAGAAAGGATCTATCCTTTGACACAAGGGCTGGATACGCGCCAGCAACTCACCAGCGGCAGCCCCAGTCTTATTTATAAGGAAACCAGGTGGAGGCATTCGGATGTGTGTAGACTATCGGGCACTGAATCGAATCACTCGATCGGACCGCTACCCATTGCCACTAATCCGAGAAACCCTACGAAATCTAGCAACAGCGCGTTGGTACACCAAACTTGACGTCAGAGCGGCATTTCATCGGCTCCGCATCAAGCACGGCGATGAGTGGACAACGGCTTTTCGCACTCGATTTGGACTATTCGAATTGCTAGTTACCCCCTTCGGACTAGCTGGCGCACCCGCGAGCTTCCAACGATACATCAACGGAGTCCTACGGGAATCCCTAGATATCTGCTGATTAGCCTACATGGACGATGTCTTGATATGGAGCGACGGCGACTATCTGGATCACATGGTTAAGGTTAACCAAATTCTTGCCAAGCTCAAGACTGCTGGACTTCGGCTAGACTTAAGCAAGTGCGAGTTTGCTATTAAGGAGGACAAATATCTGGGGTTCATTATCACTGCAGGAGAAGGGATCAAAGTCGACCCAGAGAAAGTTGCCGCGATTAAAGAATGGGAGGCTCCAGTCAATATCACAGGCATACGCTCCTTTCTAGGCTTTGCAAATTTCTACCGAGACTTCATCAACAACTTCTCAGAGCTCTCCGACCCCTTAATCAAGTTAACACGGAAGGCCGTCGCTTTTGTCTGGAACAAAGAACATGAGAACGCCTTTCAAGTCTTGAAGGAGCTATTCATCTCCGCCCCAATACTGGCTCACTGGAATCCAGACCTGAATACGGTACTCGAATGCGACTGCTCTGGCTACGCGCTGGGAGGCACGTTGTCGCAGAAGGATACAAAAGGAAAACTACGACCAGTAGCATACTTCTCCCGCAAGTTCACTGCGGTTGAATGTAGCTACGAGATTCACGATAAGGAATTACTGGCAGTAATCAAGTCCATTGAACACTGGAGAGGAGAACTACGCAGTGTTGCAGCACCTTTCAAAGTCCTTACCGATCACAAGAATCTCCGCTACTTTATGACAATGCAGCGTTTGTCAGAGAGACAAGCAAGATGGTCGCTAATTCTATCTGAGTACCAATTCCAGCTGGAATTTCGCGTCGGAAAACTAGCGCAAAGACCAGACGCACTATCAAGAAGACATCAGGATATGCCACATGACAAGAACGACGAGAGACTACAAGGGCGAGTGGCCCATTTGATCAAGGACGAATGGCTTCCTCCTCTTTCCGAGAGGACGACCGAGACAATCGCAATACAAGCCCTTATCTGCCCAGTCAATACACCGAATACATCCAATAGTACATGGGACGTTATACGGGAGCCCCAGCAAAATACTGGACTGGACGGTCGACACCAGCTGACTGCCGAAAACGGTCAACACCGGTCCACTACTAGGTACGGTCAAAATCGGTCAGTTGCAAAAGGATGCGATCTTTTCGAGAAACTAGAGTTACAACTTCTCTGGGATCGCGCAATAGCAGAGGACCAATCCTACCAAGCTATTCATACAGCTATATTTACTAGTGAACGTCCCTTTCCTCCAGAGCTCAAGTTGTCGGTACAGCTACCCGAATGCGAAGTAGACGACCACGGCGCGGTCACGAGAAGAGGAATTCTATGGGTACCAGATTGGGAACCGCTGCGAACAACGCTGGTCCAACAAACTCACGATTCCCATATTACTGGACTCCCAGAGAGAGATAGCACGCTTGCAATTCTATCCAGAAGTTTCTTTTGGCCCCAACAATACAAGACAGTCCGACAGTTTGTACGTAATTGCGACGTATGTGGGAGAACAGGAATATGGCGTGATAAGAAGCGAGGTCTTCTGAAACCACTACCAATCTCGGCCCGTTTCCACAGCGAGCTATCAATCGGTTTCATGACTGATTTGCCCGCGGAGGAAAACGGCCCAAAATACCTCATGGTTATCACAGATCGCCTCCTCAAAAGTGTTACGTTGGAGACTATGACTACAATGAGCGCCAAAGAGTGCGCGAAAAGGTTCTTACAATGCCACTATCGCTACCACGGATTTCCCATGGCATTGACGTCGGACAGAGACAGCAATTGGACAGGTCGTTTTTGGAGGAAGCTTTGCGAACTTACAAAGATTGAGAAGAGACTCTCTACAGCTTTTCATCCACAGACCGATGGCGCGACCAAGCGTATTAACCAGGAAGTTCTACGCTATCTCCGCGCCTTCATCGCATACTCCCAACTAGACTGGCCAACGCTACTACCTACGGCTATGTTAGCACTGAATAATCGTGACTTTTCAGTCACAGGGATGAGTCCATTCTATCTAACCCACGGCTATCATGCGGAACCAATCCAGAGAGTACAACGAATCTCACCTAGTAACTCGCCAACAGCCGATGCCGATACCTTTGTGCAACGAATAGAAGAGGCACAGGAATATGCACAGGCAGCAATGGCCTGGTCCCAGCAGAAAATGGAGAACGACGCCAACAGGTTACGTCAAGCTGCCGAAACGTTAAAAAAGGGCGACAAAGTCTGGTTGAACCTTAGGAATATCAATACTCCGCAGCTATCAAAGAAACTGTCGTGGACGCAAGCCAAATACACTGTCGAGAACCAGATCTCCCCGATGGTATACGAGCTGGCTGACCTGCCAAGTGGTATCCATAACCGTTTCCACGTTGACCTACTCCGCCGAGCTGCAACCAATACACTGCCCTCACAAGAAACCGATGATACCCAGCCGCCACCATTAGTGCCTCAAACCGAAGAAATAGAGGCTGAGTTTGAAGTAGAACGTATACTTCGCGCAGAGAAGAAACGGGTTGGGCGAGGCTGGGTTCGTTAGCTATTAATCAAATGGAAAGGCTATGCAGATCCCGATTGGCAGCCACGTTCATTATTTACAGAAGTCGAGGACTTAGACCGCTTCGAGACGGAGTATGGCAAGGGCGACGGTGTCGGCGAAGATATAGGAGCTCAAACAGGGGCCCGAAGAAACCGAGTAGCGGTGGCCAGCGCCTTCGAATCTGCTACAAGCTGGCAGAAGCGATGTATGGCGTTTGTCTGTCTAATTATCCCACCTACCACACTCTCTTTAGTCCTGTACACCCGGTAAAAAGGGGGGTAATGTTATGGGCATGGCCCATGGTTGGTATAGGCTAAGAGCCTAAGCCTGATTGAGTCTAGTATAGAGATAGAACCTCATTAAGGTTCTCTGTTTGTAGCTATCTTCACTCCTTAACTGAATCTAAACAATCTTTGGCTACGAGTATGCTGCGTCTTTCCAGCTACCGTCCCGCAATACTACCCTCTCTATTCTAGCTCGCGTAGTATAACCTGAATCAAGTAAGCCTTCCCCCATAAGTACTTCGACTCTACCTACAGAATAGCTTACTGAGAGTATCGTAGTTACAAGACAAACGATATAACGTACTCCACCACCCAACCGCTCAAAATTTCTTGGCACGACCATCTCATGTTACGACTCTTTAATTTAATCGCTATCAACAATAGATTCTAAGTCCGTCGTGCTGCTATCTGATTCAGATGATATCTCGATATCTTTTTTGCAAGTTCGCGCATTATGCCCAGTTACGCCGCAGTTCCCACAGCGCCGTTAAGTTGGTCGGGCTATTTCTTGATCACCGATACCACGAGCCTTCTTCGATCCCTGAGGCGCTACAAACGCCTCTGCAGCTACCTGCGCTGCTGCAGTCCCATATTCTATAGTACCACCTTGCTGGATCCGCTTCCTTTTGCGCGATTTTCGGTTCGTTATTACTGCCAATTGCTCTTCAAGCTCGTGATTGCGCGCAACGAGTAGAGCGTTTTGGTGAAACATCAATTCAACGCCCTTAACAAGCTGGGGAAAGCCAGCTTGCGCAGTAACTGGTGACCGAGTAAAAGAGTCGCTTACGAGCTTGGATTGGGATCCAAATTCATGAGTATTGCTTGGAGTCTTTGCCTGCCACGGCGTTTCTGGGAGACGGGGTTCTGGCGGGGTACGTAGCCGTACTTCAAGGCGGTCCAATACCGTCTGCGCGTCGATAGGGACTAGCCCTACTGCCTCAAAGGCCTTTTGACAGCTCTCTCTTGTAAACACGTCGAAAAACGCGTCTTTGAAGGCAGGGACAAAGCCTTCCTTGTTGATATGGTACACGCGTCGGCGCGCCAAGTCCCGGATGCGTTGGGAGTACTTGCGCTTCAACGGCGAGAAGCAGACCACGTCAAGGAGCTGGAGTATATGCGACGAGTGCGATGGCATGCAAAGGTGTAGGATTTTATATTCGAGGCAGTAGTCCTTAAAATTCTGGTTGAGATGGCTCTCATGGCCGTCCAAAATGAGTAGCCTGTACCCCCCCCACCTACCGCGCCTTTGTATGCGCGTCAAAATGCTTCAACCACTCAAGACCAAGCACGTTATTTGTCCAGCCGTTCTCAGAGACTGAAAGCTTCCAATTGCGCGGTATATCTGCCTCCTCGTACCACGCAGAGATGTGAACGCGTCCTTGGTAGATAATGAAGGTTGGGGTTGCATACCCAGCGGCGCAGATACTCTGGATAACCGTGACCCATTCGCGATCGCCCGGCTGAATGAGTTCCGGCCTTGTACGTCTCTCGGAGGCTGTAACGACCTTCATTGACCCAATAACACCCATCTGGAAGCCAATCTCGTCAAAGTTGTGTGTATCCTCGTCGTGGACGCCGTACTTGGCTTTGGTATCTGCAACGAGCTTGAACCACGCGCCAATAATCTCTGGATCTTCCTGTAGTATCCTCTGCCTATCCTTGGCTCGGTTGAAGGCCATCTTGAGCTCATCTGAGCGCGTAACGAACCTCTCAGCCCAGTTTTTGCCCACTGGCTCTCCACCGCGTATAGCTAGCAGTTTATCGGCCATATCTGCTACCTCACAAAGCCGGGGCGCAAATCCTCGCGAATCGAGGTCAAGGATGTAACGGACAAGCGTTTGCTCTTCGGTAAGGGTAAGTTTCCGACCATTTGGTGGTGTTTCGAGGATAAATGGGACTCCTTTACCACGCTGAGAGAGGATTCGCTGTTTAACGTCAAAGGCACGAGCGGCGGCCCATTGGCTTCGGAATTGGCCGGCTTGGAGGGCTTGGAGTGCGAGCTGGATTGTTCCTTCGTGTTGGAGTAATAGTGCGTTTCGTTGTTCAGACATAATCACATAAGAGGAATGTTAGAAGTCTCGGCAGATTTTGAGCGGTTGGGTGATGGAACACGTTATAGCTTTAAGATACTATTGAAGAGCTTTAAGGCGCCGCCGGATAGCCGACGCGCAAGGCAAGAAAGACGCGACCGAGCCTACAACGAAAAGTAATGAAGGACCGCGATCAAGGAGCGTGATGAGCTGCTCAAAGACCAGAGCAACTCAAAATCGGCTTGTGAGGTTGAGTTATGTAGCCTCGCACATGCACCGAACGTTACATTGGCTAATTCACACATTACAGACCCCTGTTAACGTTCATACTGCGTCCCCACCCGCAAAAACACCGAGAAGCCCTTGCAGCGCCGAAAACCAGATAAGGGATATATCCTACCTTCTTTAAGCATTCGTAAATTTACTACGATGGCTCAAAGATCCCAACTTACGCCTCTGGTAACGTCGTTAAGACCGTCAAAGCCGCCACCGCAGTCAATCTTTTGGTGTGTACTTCAATGAACTGATGGTCTGTATGTCTAACTACGTATATAGAGACGAGGTGAGGCTCATTCGGGTGAATAACCCTCCGCAGCCTTTGTAGCCTCTAATGCAGCGAATTGATTACTCACAGGGACAGAGCACTGTTTAGCTTTGGCGAGAAAATACTGTATCATCCTGCCTATCGATCAGTGCGGTCGTGATAGTCCCTGTTTAGCCTGAGGAAATGTAAACTTAGCAAAACCAGAACACTTCAAAGTAGAAAAGGGTAGAATGTATCAACGAAAGCCAGCATGACGTACCTTCATCATCTCAATTCTCGCCTTCAAATTCTGCGTCACCTCCGCTGCTCTTCGCCAGCTCTCAGCACCACCCTGCCCATTCCTCTCTGGCGCACTGGTTTGTCTAACCTGACTCGAAGATCTAGGTGCGTTCATTTCACCATCTTGTGGTACTTCAAAACCTCCTCGGCGCATAGGACTCGTGCTTCCAGATCGAAAATTCATGGCCGATCCCGCTCTCGATGCCGGACCTGTCAATGGCGGCGAGCTCAGCTTAGACCTCAAAGTCGTAGGATGTTCCATGAAGTTTTCTTTACCTATGCTCTCCGTGGGTGAAGTGACATAATTCCTACTCCCTCGGAATCGCGAGGAAGCACCGTAGTCGTTACCGTGTTGAGAACCATCGCTATAAATTTGCTCGCTTATGTCTATCGGCGCTGGGCTGGATGCGCGGACTTGGCGTGAAAGTTCTCGCTTCAGGCGATCAATCTCGCGTTGAGCTTGGTTGGCTGTCTGGCGTGCTTCTTCTTCGTCGCTTCGGGCTCGAACAAGTTGCGTCTCTTTAGCCTTGATGCTGAGAACATCGCGCGTATGGTCTTCGATGAGCTGCGCGTTTTGGTTCGTCAATTCATGGATTTGACTGCTCAATTTGCCCTTTTCTTGTCGAATGTGTTCATTCTCTCGTCGCAATCTCTCAATCTCAAGACGCAACTCTTCCAATTCAGCACGCTCAGCCACGCTGATACCAGGATTGCTGTGCGATGGTGTTGGCACGTATTCGGGACTCATTGCTCGTGACGCTGGCTTGGCGATAGGACGACCTGCAAGACCACGACCACCAAGTTTAGGTTGAGCAATTGGTGGTGCCTCTTCCTCAATGGTCGGCGATACAATTTTGCGTTGTGCAGGAGACTGCGCGGCGTACGGTCCTGGTATCCGCTTCTGAAGACCGCCAGGTGGTTTGAGTCCAGAACCAGCCTTAGGGGCTAGTTTAGATGCAGGCCTCGTTGAAGGCCGAGCAGCCAAAGCTGGTGGAGGTTCCTCCACAGGAGACAGAGCACGAGCAGGCGCAGTTGGGGCAGATCGCTTGAGACCTGCTGGTGGTTTCTTGCCTAATGGTCGCTTCTGGGCAGGAGGGGTCGCTTTTGGTGGTGGAGCAACCGGCTTTGGCTTGAATTTGGCTTTCACCTCGGCCTTGTCGTGAAATTCCTTGATCTTGGTCTTACGGATTTCGTCGAGGCCTTCCAGGTGAGGATTCATGATACGGTCGCCCATGATTTTCCACAACGTACCGAGGACTTCAGCTCCAGCATCGCGCTGTGGCGCGGACGATTCTGTGAGCAGTTTTGATGACGCATCCGCGATGGATTTGACTTCTGGCTGATGCGGCGCTTCTCGTGTAGTTTGAAGGCATCTGATAAGGAATCGAGTCGATTCGAGCTTGACTTGAGGGTTCTTGTGCTTCAGAAATTCCAGCAACTCTTCCAGACAGTCAGCAAAGCCATTAGACGCAGCAAACACTGCGTCCAATCCAAGTCCAATCGCATCTGTAACTGCCTGCTTCTTCTCCTTCAATCGTTCCATCATCGCACCCATAACAGTTCCACGATATTTTACGAATCCTTTTGTGAGGCCACGAGCGAAGATCTCGATACAGCCCGCTGCATTTGTGACCACAGCGATATTGGCGTCCTTCATGCATTTCGCCAACGATTGCATAATGTCGCCAAATTGGCCGTCTGCAATCTTGGGATGGTCGATAGCTGTATACAAATCTTCCAGTGCATCTTTTCGATCTTTCCATTTGGATGAGCTCAAACGTTCTTGTAAATCCTTGGGTATCTTTGACATGACATCGACTGCTACGTATTCCGGCTCGAGATCAATAGCCGCTTCCTCCTCCTCGTCTTCAAAGACCTCCTCCTCGGGTTCAGCGATTGGGGCAGTCTCTAATATGGCTTGCTGCGATTTGAGAAGACGCTCCTGTTTCGGTGGCGGTTCATCCTGGACTTTCTCAAAGAGCTTCTCCAGGTCCGTCTGTTGCACTGGCTTGAGATCGTTCCAGAACAAAGGTTTCATAGCTTCTCTCAGCCATCGGTATAGTTCCACAGTAAGGTTCGATGCCTCGGCGCGCACATTCTTGTCTGCATGCCCGTACATCTTTGGGAGCATCTTGAGCACCGGTTTCGGCTCGACTGTCCTGACACCGTAGGCATGGTATATTTGGTTCAAGGCGGCGAGGGTGGCGGCGATGATTTTGGGCTGTTTATGCGATAGCATGGGGAGGAGTTCTTCGATGATTGGGTCGGCTTTGTCCATTTCAATGTACAGCAACAATGCTTCCAGGGCCTTCTGCTTCGCGGCGGGTCTTGTTGCTGCCAATCCCTTCTCGACTATGGGCACAATCGTGTGTGAGCGCGTCCTATACACACTGTAGTCAGGATCAATGCGCTCTGCATCGCACATGTTTCGACTCACCTCGTGCAGCCCTGCGTGCCTGCAATGTGTAGAAACGAGCACAATGCTCCCAGGGCCTCCTGCTGTGCAGCGACATTGGAGTCTCCTACGGCGGCTTTCCATAGTCCCGAATCGTTTATGAATTCTCTGACGGTGGGATCCTGCTCGGATTTGGCCGAGTCGAAGTGTTCTGCTGCGGCTTCATAACCCTCCTTCCGGACTTTCCAGTTCTTGTGAGCAAAGCGGTCGGGCAGCGACAGGGCACTGAAATCTTCTTCGGCCTTGTCAGCCATAATTGGTGGATTTATGGTCGGTCGTGTATATGTTGTTTGGGTATTTGTTGGTGGTGGAATGTGGGCAGCCTGTGTTTACGAACGCTGTTTGACTGGACAACGAAAGTCACCAAACAACAATATGCTGGCAAGTGCAGACGAAGAATTATTTGTCAGAAGGACGGGAAGCGGAAACTTGTACTCGAATTGGGGGTCCTTTTGCTCTTGCTTGTGATAACATTTGTGTTGGCGCTCTCTTCGAAATTGCACACGTCGTCTCTCCCACTACTTTGCCGACTAGAATAGAGCTATCAGATTCACTACTTCCACACTACATACAAGTCCGTCCTGCAGCACTCGTCTTCACCCACCACTGCTAGTCCCCCTCTAGACCCCTCTAGTCCCCCCTCGTACCTGCATAACAGGACTCCCACAGAAATCTCCATATCCCATATCCTACAACGGTACAACCTACTTCTGAACCTCGAGAGCGACGCACTACCCCCCGGATGACGAATTCCCCACCATGAGCGCATTGCTGAATCCGAGACAGGCCGAAGAATTGTGCGCCCAAGAAAGAGTCCCACCGCCTTTTTGTACTGACTGTTGGCTAGACACAAATCCATAATATCGTACCTCGCCGCCGCCGGCTTTGCGAGTAGTGCTGCTGCCGTGCAACACGAGATAGGCATAAGTGACAGCTTCGACGAAGCGACGCGCAAGAAATATGAAGGACTGCTGGAAAAGAAATGGACAGGAATTGTGCGCCTGCAAAAGAAGGTAGGAATGGCAATCATACCCTCACAAGTCGACTGTAGTAACGATGAGGACAGGTGATGGATTTGGAGGCAAGAAACGCCAGTTTGCAACAAGAGCTCGATTCTGCCACGCCAACATCCCTCATGCGGAAGAACCAGGACCCCACCTCATGGTTACCGCGGTCGCCTGCTCGCCATGTTCTCGCCGGTCACCGCATGTCAGTCACATGCGTCGCTTTCCATCCAGTCTTCTCCTCACTTGCCTCCGGTTCTGACGACTCGACCATCAAGATTTGGGACTGGGAATTGGGAGAGTTGGAGAGAACTGTGAAAGGACACACAAAGGCCGTCCTGGATGTGGACTACGGCGGACCAAGAGGAGGCACACTTCTGGCCTCGTGTAGTTCAGACTTAACGATAAAACTGTGGGACCCAAACGACGAGTACAAAAATATACGGACACTACCAGGGCATGATCACTCCGTGTCCGCGATCCGGTTTATACCCTCCGGAGCAGCAGGCAGTCCGGCTGCAGGAAATCTGCTCGTCTCAGCATCCCGCGACAAGACTCTAAGGATATGGGACGTTACAACGGGATACTGCGTTAAAACTATTAAAGGACATGCCGATTGGGTGCGAGACGTGACTCCATCATTTGATGGCAGATGGCTTCTATCGGCAGGCGGTGACCAATCGGCTCGATTATGGGATGCGAGCACGGGCGAACAAAAAGGCCTATTTGTTGGGCATGAGCATGTAATCGAGTGCGTGGCGATAGCACCTCCAACGACATATCCTCATCTCGCTGCCCTTGCGGGCGTTGGAAAACCACCACAGGCAAGCAGCTCAGCAGAGTACGTTGCAACAGGAAGCAGAGACAAGACCATCAAACTTTGGGACACCCGCGGAACACTGATAAAAACACTGAAAGGCCACGATAATTGGGTTCGTGGTCTGGTATTTCACCCCGGCGGAAAGTACTTGCTCTCGTGCGCTGATGACAAGACGATACGATGTTGGGATTTGACACAAGAAGGCAAATGTGTCAAGACTGTGGAGGACGCACATACACATTTCGTGAACAGCATGAGATGGGTGCCCGCTTTGTTTAAGGAGCCACAGTCCAACGGAACGAACGGCACCTCGAATGGCACTCCAAGGAGAGACATGCTACCCCTGACCCAAATCAGATGTGTCATTGCTACCGCATGTGTGGATATGAACGTCAGAGTCTTTGCTTCTTGAGTACTCTCGATGACTCAGCTTGCAAGAACAAGAAGATTTCGAGGTCGGATCTTATCGAAAGTGGAGAGAGTTTGGTTCGCTCCGCAAATAAAGGGTGATGAAGGCTTGTTTTTAGCGTCGCATGTATCACGGCGTCGGGCGGTTGGTCGTCCTTTTCACTTTCGATTCTTTGGACGATACCATGAGCTGATGATGGGCGTTCTAGGGATGTGTACATAAGAAGCTCAGCTCCTGGACTGGACGGTGTCCTGGATAGCGAAGAGGGCTAGGAGATGATATATAGGTGACAGACAATCCAAGAAGATGCTGATCTCAGGTGTTTGTTTCATATTGCCAAGGTCACTCAAGCCTAGGCTTGCTGTATAGAGAATTGGATGAGTAATGCATACCCGACTAAAATCTGATGGCGCTTATTTCTTGGAAATGTAAGGAACAGATTCCGCTAGGAGTTTTTCCACTCCTGAATAGGTTTGCAGGCCTCAGTCCCGTCAAAAAGGCAATCTGTTCTTACGTCTTTATCAGGATTTCGTCTCTTGAATATATTTCGGACTGAAGTACTTGGCGAACCCCTCTGTACGTGCCTTTTCCCAGACTGACCTTCAGGCAACCTTCGGACAACCTCGCTCAGACTCCAATCCCACAGCCAAGGACGTCATCTCACGACTATTAACACCAGCCAAAAACACATACTCTAAGGAAAACCCTGAACGAACAAAGCGGGGGGATACTATATCGTCAGCCAAATTATTGGTCGAACGAAAATTTTCCTCCTTCGAAATTGGCCACCGAGTCCAACACCGCCTTTTGAAAATGATGCTCAGGTCCCGACAGACTACGCAACTGGAGATGCTCGTATGACGGTAGAACAAGGCCCCAACCTATTATCGCAGAGGGACGGAGTGTCGACGATGATGCTCGAAATCGGCAAGCCTCGACCAGACACTATCATAAGAAAGAAAGATGCTCAATCGATAACACCTGCAGACTCGTCTCGAAAAATCTCAAAATCTTGCCACGAACCCTCTGTTCGTGAGGATCGCAGTGGCGGAGATGATGTTCAAAGCAAACCTAAAGGAAAACGATTGTGGAGGAGAGGGAGAAAAGCTGTGGATTTGAGTGAGAAGTATTATTGATTAGGACAGAAAATACGAGGTCTCGTTCTATATTCTTTTTTAAAAGTTGCTGTGCCTACGGAGCGGGATATACAATTTAAAGACTCGAGATACGACTGAGGGAATAAAGGCTACGGCGGGCGAAGTAGATCGGGTTCTAAGGTAAGCTCTAGTTATTAGGATACTATCCCGGCTACCTCAAATGTTAGAGTAGTACTCGCTTCAGAGCATTTAAAACTACAAGTACTTACTCTTAGTACTTTCGATTCGAAGGATGGAGAATGGGAACACTGTGATTCTTGCCTTAGTCCCGAGAATATCCCCAACATTCCGAGAAAGCAGCTGTGCTGTTAGGAGACGAGGAAATTACGGCTGACTAGAAGGCTTTCGTAATATGAAAAAGACTGTCGAACTATTAAGATGTAACTCGTTCTAAGAGCTCTAGGAAATCTGATTCGACATAACTTTTAGACGGAGAAATCCACGGACTTGAATATACGTATAATTCGTCGGGAAGGAGTCGTAAGCCCTTACTAATTTTACTAATTTTAGCGGGAAATAATAATCGAATTGTATATAACTAGGGATTCGGACATGTAGATAATGTCGAAATAGGCGAGCTATTCCGGCTCCCGGATCTGCCTTTGGAACTACGAGCGAGGGTCTTAAAAATTGCCCCGCTTGAGCCGGATCCCATGTCTCCCGTTGAAGAGAGAAGCGAGGATAAATTGGCTGAATATAGGGTCTTGATGTAGTAGAATAGCCACCTCGTCTTACTATTTTTGGGCCTATGCCTTGGCAATTGAGATTGAACCTAATGAATATTCCCCTATCATGGTTTCCGGCGAACAACTAAGCTCGAACTCAAAATCAAACTCAGGTACCGCCGCTAGTATGGTAATAAGCTCCTCCTAGTTCCTCCGTCCTCCTAGCTACTCCGCTCCCCTTGGCTCCTCCGCTCCCCCTAGCTCCTCCGCCGTCGCCGCTACTACTACCAACCTTCTGACTGATCTAGGACTTCACAATCAACAATCCGAACAAGGAGCGCATCAAAATAACGCGTAAACCAAAGAGCGGGGCCGCGCCAGCCGCTCCACCTAGCTCTTCCGCTTCTCCAAGCTCCTCCGATGCAGCCAAGCCTCGGCCCTCACTATGACCCGGCGCTTCAATATGAACCGGCGCTTCAATATGAACCGGCGCTTCAATATGAACCGGCGCTTCCACCACCACCATCACCACCTCCTCATCCTCCTCATCCTCCCCTATCCAACAACAATCCCCACGCTCTCCAAAATGTGGGTCCGGGCCCTCCTAAGCGCCTCCTCCTCAGCGAGGAGGGGCGAGGGGCGGCGGATTGGTGCTGGTAGTGGTGATGGTGATGAGTCTCCTGGGGAGAGGGGATGGAGGTAGTAGAGGAGGTAGTAGAGGAGGGCGGCAAGGGAGTCGATCTCTTCGGGTCTATGGCCGCGGGGGAAGCATCCCACGTCTAGGAGGGGATAGGAGGAGGGGTTTGGTGGTGGTGATGCTGGGGTGATGCTGGGGTCAGGTATCCCCTGGAGCGGAGAGAGGAGAGACGAGGGAGCGGAGAGAGAAGGAATGGCAGTTGTACTTTGGGGCCATTTTGATGGTGGTAGATGGTTTTTTGTAGATGTGAATGTGGATGTGGATCTAAGGACCTGATGGCTGCGCGGAGGTTGAATTTGGTGTATGGTGGGTTGAAAGGGGAGGAGACTAGCACGTGGAGGGTCCAAGCTGGGTTGAGGAGATGGTAGTGGGATCGCTAGTGATGAAATGAGGGCTGTGCAGGAAAGTATTCATTGAAGACTTAAAGAAACAGCTTGTGGAGGGAAGAAAAGATTGAATGGCTCATTCTCCTAAACTGAGAAATAAGACGTAACTATAACGTGTTCCACCACTGAGCTGGTCAACCCACCGAGCTGGTCAATTTCTGCCAAGACGACCAACTCCCTCATTAACACGATATGTCTCAACAACAAAATGCGCAATTATCTAATAGAGAAGGCAGAATTCAGCTTGCCCTTTCTGCCTACAACACCCACCAATTCCGAAGCCTCCGGCGCGCTGCTGAAGCGTTTGATGTACCTCCTTCAACATTGACTAGCCGATACAACGGAATCACGTATCGCCTAGATACTCGCAACGCCCAATACAAGCTCACTACGACTGAAGAGCAGACAATTATCCAATATATCCTCGACCTCGATTCGCGAGGATTCGCGCCCCGGCTGTGTGAGGTGGCAGATATGGCGGATAAACTACTAGATGTACGCGGTGGAGAGCTAGTAGGGAAAAACTGGGCTGAGAGGTTTATAACGGGCTCAGATGAGCTCAAGATGGTCTTCAATCGAGCTAAGAATAGGCAGAGGATACTACAGGAAGATCCAGAGATTATTGGCGCGTGGTTCAAGCTCGTTACAGACACCAAGGCAAAGTACGGTATCCACGACGAAGATACGCACAACTTTGACGAGATTGGCTTCCAGATGGGCGTTATTGGGTCAATGAAGGTCGTCACAGCTTCTGAAAGACGTACACGGCCTAATTTGATCTAGCCAGGCGATCGCGAGTGGGTTACAGTTATCCAGAGCATCTGCGCCGCTGGGTATGCGACCCCGCCATTCATTATTTACAAAGGACGAGTTCACTTCTCAGCGTGGTATGAGGAGGCAAATATACCACGGAATTGGAAGCTCTCGGTCTCTGAGAACGGCTGGACAAACAACGCGCTTGGTCTTGAGTGGTTGAAGCACTTTGACGCGCATACAAAGGCGCGTCAAGTGGGGGGGTATAGGCTGCTCATCTTGGACAGCCATGAGAGCCATCTCAACCAGGATTTCAAGGACTACTGCCTCGAACATAAGATCCTAACGCTCTGTATGCCACCTCATTCATCGCATATCCTCCAGCCGCTTGATGTGGTCTGCTTCTCGCCGTTGAAGTGCAAGTACTCTCAACGAGTTCGAGACTTGGCACGCCGACACGTCTACCATATCAACAAAGAAGGCTTCCTCCCAGCCTTCAAAGACGCGTTTTTCGACGTGTTTGCAGAAGAGAACTGTCGAAAGGCTTTTGAGATGGTAGGGCTAGTCCCTATCAACGCGGAGGTAGTATTGGATCGCCTTGAAGTACGGCTACGTACCCCACCAGCACCCCCACCGCAGGAGACGCCGTGGCAGTCGAAGACTGCAAGCAATACTCTTGAATTTAGATCCCAATCCAAGCTCGTAAGCGAGTCCTTTACTCGGTCACCAGTTACTGCGCAGGCAGGCTTTTCCCAGCTTGTCAAGGGCGCTGAATTGATGCTACACCAAAACGCTCTACTTGTTGCGCGCAACCGCGAGCTTGAAGAGCAATTGACAGTAATGACAAAGCGAAAATGGCGCAAAAGGAAGTGGATCCAGCAAGGTGGTACTATAGAGTATGGGACTGTAGCAGCGCAGATAGCTGCCGAGGCGTCTGTCGCACCTCAGGGATCAAAGAAAGCTCGTGGTAGTGGTGGTCAAGAAATAGCCCGACCAACTCAACGGCGCTGTAGGAACTGCGGCGCAACTGGGCGTAATGCGCGAACTTGTAAAAAAGATATCGAGATATCATCTGAATCAGATAGCAGCACGACGGACTTAGAATCTATTGTTAATAACGATTAAATTGAAGAGTCGTAACATGAGTTGGTCGTGCCAAGCCTTTTTGACCAGCTCGGTGGGTTGATTGATTGATTGATTTTATCCTACTCGGTTGCAGCCGCTTAATCAGGCAGCTATGTCCGGTTAGGAGGACTTCATCAGACAGCCGACACGTGATAGATTATATAATCCACCGCGCCCCACTTCGCCCCGTTCACTGAAACAAGACCAGCTGTCCCCTCCGTCCTCCCTCTTTTCCCTTAACCAGTATCTCCAAATGCCCGCTGGCTCTTGTAGATACTGGTTATTCTGCTAGTATATCTGTGCTATGTAGACTCAAGAGGCAATGCCTCGTGTTTCGCTATCCTTCTACCTACAGTCTCCCTCTAATGCTCAGCTTTGTCTATCTGTTTCGCCTTATCCCTCAAGGCCAATGGGTTCCCTAAGTATGTTTCTGCTTGTGAAAGTTGCCTTGCACCAGATTCCTATGCGGCGGTGTATTTGGTTGTGTGATGCTGGAGACAATAGTAACCATCGTAGTCGTGATTTCGCTGCTTGGGTGTGATACTCCGGGTATGCCCGTGGACGAGGCTGTCTGGTAGCTGCCGTATTGTATGGCGCCGATCGTGCTATAGACCTGCCGTCTTGTAGTCGGAGCCTACCTGCTGCTAGTCGCTCTCCCTACTTGCTATATCGCGCTCCTACTCTTGCCAATGCCATAACTGGGACGCAACAGTCTGGGGAGAGGCTCAAGGCTACGTCTGCTGGCTTGTAGGGAGGGGATTTGCCGCCAATAAGCTCCTTCTATACGTCCTTGCTGCTTACTGTGTTGCGCACCTACTCTTGCCAATGCCATAACTGGGACGCAACAGTTTGGGGAGAGGCTCAAGGCTCTGGACATCAGCTTGCAGCAGGACGGTTTGCGGAGACGATAGTAGATGAGGTTCTCTAGCAGCTGCCGTATCGTGTCGCACCGATTGTGTTGTAGACCTGTCGTCTTATAGTCGGAGCCTATCTGCTGCTAGTCGCTCTCCCTGCTTGCTATATCGCGCACCTACTCTTGCCAATGCCATAACTGGGACGCAACAGTCTGGGGAGAGGCTCAAGGCTACGTCTGCTAGCTTACAGGGAGGGGATTTGCCGCCAATAGGCTCCTTCTATGCGTCCTTACTACTTACTGTGTCGCGCACCTACTCTTGCCAATGCCATAACTGGGACGCAACAGTTTGGGGAGAGGCTCAAGGCTCTGGGCAACAGCTTGTAGCAGAACGGTTTGCCAAGACGTTGGGAGAGGTTGTCTAGTCGTTGCAGTGGTGTGTGGTGCCGATTGTTGCGCACCGGGCGTCTGGTGCTTGAGTTGTGTTGAAGGTATTGCCGTTCTAGCAGTGACTCGTCGACTCGGAGCGTTGCAGTGTCATCTGGGGTGATGGACTAACCGGGAGATAGTGACTAGATGGTTGCTGTTGTCTTTGGTGGACGCATCGTTCGTGTAGCTTGCTCATGTATTCGTCTGCTTGCTCTGCCGTGGCCGCGACGGCGACTCTAGAGGTATCTCATCGACGCTGAGGGACGCGCGATGGCCTCTAGAGGCCGGAGCGGCCACTGGCAGAGGTGTTTTGATGATCTTTAGATGATACTTCTGTAAATTCCAAAAATTGAGTTCTCGCTGTGTGTGCTGTTTTCAATGCACCAGCTCGGTGGGTTAACCAGCTCGATGAGTTGACCAGCTCGGTGGTGGAACACGTTATACATAAGATGTAGAAGATTCGAGAAGTGTCAAGAAGTGAGTGTGTACAGCCACTTGTAGATCATATAACGTATTCCACCATCGAGCGGGTCAACCCATCGAGCGGGTCAAAAAGGCTTGGCACGACCAACTTATGTTACGACTCTTCAATTTCATCGCTATCAACAATAGATTCTAAGTCCGTCGTGCTGCTATCTGATTCACAAGATATCTTGATATCTTTTTTACAAGTTCGCGCATTATGCCCAGCTGCGCCGCAGTTCCTACAGCGCCGTTGAGTTGGTCGGGCTGTTTCTTGACCACCACTACCACGAGCCTTCTTTGATCCCTGAGGCGCTATAGACGCCTCTGCAGCTACCTGCGCTGCTGCAGTCCCATACTCAATAGTACCACCTTGCTGGATCCACTTCCTCTTGCGCGATTTTCGGTTCGCTGTTACTGCTAATTGCTCTTCAAGCTCGCGGTTACGCGCAACAAGCAGAGCGTTTTGGTGTAGCATCAATTCAGCGCCCTTAACAAGCTGGGAAAAGCCTGCCTGCGCAGTAACTGGTGACCGAGTAAAAGACTCGCTTACGAGCTTGGATTGGGATCCAAATTCATAAGTATCACTTGGAGTCTTGGACTGCCACGGCGTTTCTGGAAGATGGGTTTCTGGCGGGGTTCGTAGCCGTACTTCAAGGCGATCCAACACCACCTGCGCGTCGATAGGGACTAGCCCTACTGCCTCAAAAGCCTTTTGACAGTTCTCTTTCGTAAACACGTCGAAAAACGCGTCTTTGAAGGCAGGGAGAAAGCCTTCCTTGTTGATATAGTACACGTGTCGGCGTGCCAAGTCCCGGACGCGTTGGGAGTACTTGCGTTTCAACGGCGAGAAGCAGACCACGTCAAGGGGCTGGAGTATATGCGACGAGTGCGATGGCATGCAGAGGGTTACAATCTTGTTTTCGAGGCAGTAGTCCTTGAAATCCTGGCTGAGATGGCTCTCATGGCCGTCCAAAATAAGCAGCCTGTATACCCCCACCTGCCGCGCCTTTGTATACGCGTCAAAGTGCTTCAACCACTCAAAACCAAGCGCGTTATTTGTCCAGCCGTTCTCAGAGACCGAGAGCTTCCAATTCCGTGGTATATCTGCCTCCTCATACCACGCTGAGATGTGAACGCGTCCTTTGTAGATAATGAAGGGCGGGGTCGCATACCCAGCGGCGCAGATGCTCTGGATAACTGTAACCCACTCGCGATCGCCTGGCTGGATCAAATTAGGCCGTGTACGTCTTTCAGAAGCTGTGACGACCTTCATTGACCCAATAACGCCCATCTGGAAGCCAATCTCGTCAAAGTTGTGCGTATCTTCGTCGTGGATACCGTACTTTGCCTTGGTGTCTGTAACGAGCTTGAACCACGCGCCAATAATCTCTGGATCTTCCTGTAGTATCCTCTGCCTATTCTTAGCTCGATTGAAGACCATCTTGAGCTCATCTGAGCCCGTTATAAACCTCTCAGCCCAGTTTTTCCCTACTAGCTCTCCACCGCGTACATCTAGTAGTTTATCCGCCATATCTGCCACCTCACACAGCCGGGGCGCGAATCCTCGCGAATCGAGGTCGAGGATATATTGGATAATTGTCTGCTCTTCAGTCGTAGTGAGCTTGTGTCGGGCGTTGCGAGTATCTAGGCGATACGTGATTCCGTTATATCGCCTAGTTCATGTTGAAGGAGGTATATCAAACGCCTCAGCAGCGCGCCGGAGGCTTCGGAATTGGTGGGTGTTGTAGGCAGAAAGGGCAAGCTGGATTCTGCCTTCTCAGTTAGATGATTGCGCGTTTTGTTGTTGAGACATATTGTGTTGATAAGGGAGCAGCTGGTCTTGGCATAAACTAACCCGCTCCATGGGTTGACCCGCTCGATGGTGGAATACGTTATATCAAACATGTGAGCTTGGCGTGGTGATCAACATCCCATACATCAAGATGTTTCAACAGCTAGAATACTTAGTAAGTGCTTGAACGATAGTGCATCTTGTAACCAAGGGATCGAACATCGTATCTAGACCGAGCTGTATACGTTGTTAGCAGGCTATATCAAACCTACCAATCCATATATCAATGATGGGCTTGTAGTTTGTGGCGGATGTCTTCCATATGCACAAAGTTGAGGGAGAGTTTCTAGCTTATCATTAAGACCTTCAAAGTCACCAGAGTTCCCTTATCGCTCAGGGACAAGGACGTGTTCAAATGTCTCAATGAGAGACAAAGGCTAGATACTCCAATCGCGCTCTGCTGTTCAGTGTTAGTCCTTGCTCTTCGTGTTGCGCGGCCATTTGACTTAAATATCGACAGTGACCCGAATTGACATACCTTCAACGCTTAACGCTCTCGCACCCAGCAACAATCCCTTCGAGCAACTGGAATGCCTCTCTGGTGGCAGCCAGAGTGCCACTGAATAACGATGGACTATAGACCCCGATCTCTCTCGTGCTAGCTACAGACAAAATCTCCAGAGACTAGTATAGGGCGCGAAGACCTGCACCTTGGGGGCATCGAGTACGACATTGCTAATGTATTCCAGAAAGTAGCCACCACCAGAGGGCTCAAGGAATTCCTCAAGGCTTTGAAATAGCATACATCCGCAGCAGATTACTCCGCCCACTTCCAGCGCATCGCTGCACACCTTAATTGGGGAAGTGAGGCCCTGCTCAGCCGATACTATGATGGCCTCAAGGAGGACATCAAGTATGAAATCAGTTGGAAAGAAGATCATGTCAAATGGATTGGTCTGTGCACGAGACACATTGTGTATATATACGAGGCCCTCAGTCTCTCAATTCAAAAATCAGTCTGCTTCATCTACGTTTTGACACATGAATATTATGCATTAGCTCCAGGAAATTCCGATTGTTCTATCATTAAAGAGATTATCTATTCCATTTTATACCTCCCAAAGATCCCACCTTCATTTGTACAGGACGGAACGAGAACAATCGAACAACACACGGCACTGAACGAGGACAAGCCAACTACCACCTACACTGAACGAGGAAGCCCCAGGAACGGTCGGTTGCCTATCACATAAGATACTCCTTATTCAGTTACAGTATTTTGAACGATCCCACACTCACTTACACAGAACGGAACGAGGGATAACGAACGCAGAAGTAGGTTCAGGAATTAGGATGGGAAGATGGACGTATTTTTAAAATGTTTCCATTTTATTGCTAGCTAATTTGGTGGGGTGATATTGGCCGCCTCGGCCCCGCTGTCCTGAAACCCATCTATCCGACTCGTACCATTCTCATTCGAAAAGCTGCTACGCAGGCCAGTACCATGGCCAATCCTGAGTCTCTGGGTCCGGGTAGCCTTCAAAGGCCGGTTCAAATTGGGGGAACGGGTCATATTGATGGACTGGAGGAGCTTGGAGGAGCGAAGGAGCTCGGAGGAGCGCAGGAGCTTGGAGGAGCGCAGGAGCTTGGAGGAGCGCAGGAGCTTGGAGGAGCGCAGGAGCTTGGAGGAGCGGAGAAGCTTGGAGGAGCGGCTGCGGTGGGATGACTGGTAATGGGGCTTGTCGTTTCCTGATTCGCTGCTTGTTTGGATTGTCCAAATTGAAGTATGTGTGCCCTTGCTGTTTTTCATGGCGATTTGCCGAAGACTGATCGGTGAATTGTGCCTGGCATATATCGCACTGGAATTTCGGCACCTTCGTGTGGGTCCTCTCATGGGTGCTCAATTGGGACTTCTGGTGGAAGCGACTTGCGCAAGAGCGGCACTGGAGAAGTGGTTTGCAATGAGTCTTTTCGTGACGCAACCGATCAACCCTTGTTTTGAACGCCTTGCAGCAGTTGGTGCCATCCTCCTTCAGGAAGAGGCACATATGGCCGTCATAGTTGCGATCTTGGAGGGGGATAAGGTCGGTTAAATAGTGGTAAACGCGGTGGTTGCTATCATCCGAAGGCATCATCTCTTTTTCTGCTGTGCTTTTGGGCATTCTAAGAAGGACATGTTAGAACTAGATCTTTATACACGATATCGATATCGATAAATTTTTGGCAAATTTCGAGAATCAAATTGCCAGGAATTTACCGGAATCGAAGTCAACTTGAGCAATAGCAGTGCTAGATTGATATCGATACATTTCTGGCGATTTGAACTTCTGGCAAGCTTTGAAGTTCAAATCGCCAGGAATGTATCGAGGTCGAAGTCAAGTTGAGCAAGAGCTGTACTAGATTGATTTCGATACATTTCTATCAATTTGAACTTCTGGCAAGCTTTGAATTTCAAATCGCTAGGAATGTATCGAGATCGAAGTCTACTTGAGCACTATGTTCAAAAATAAGAGCACGATCAGGATCAATAAACTTACTTCGAGTTTGTATGTATGATGATATTGATCCAAATGTTTTTGGTGAGGGGAGGAGAGTGCGAACTTCGCGGTGCTTTTGTACTGTGCAATCTTTGGTGGTTCAGTCTTTTGGGTCAACGCTGTCGAGTTTTTTTTTCACTTTTTTCCACGAACCTTGGGACTGAGTGCATAGACAAACGCTTCAGAAGTGTCGCGTGGAATACTTCTCTTTTGCTAGCCATGTCGAACCGCTAGAATACGGACCAAGTTTCGATGACTTGGTGGTAATGCCCCGTGGGTTACTTCTCTTTTGACAGCCATGTCGAACCGCTAGAATACGGACCAAGTTCCGATGACTTGGTGGTAATGAACCACAAGCCTACCTGCATCAAAGGGAATCGGGTCCGCGGCGCTAATGACCAGCATTGGTGTCGGCGAGGACGTATTGATAGTCCCGACGGGTGCCTCTTGGGAGCCTCTTGGTGATATAGGCGAGGTACCAATCAGATGGATTCAGTCCAGCGACTGAAATCCAGTCCGGTAACGTAGGGTTTACAAGTTCTTCGCAAAGATTGTAATTCGATCAGAAGTTCAGTTCTCGAGAGTCCCATCTTGTAATGTCATTTCTTCATAGTGCCTTCCATCGTTCTTTCCGTTGGTATCGAGATCAGTCTTGTTCCCTTTGTCAGCATCTTTCGTGGCTTTTGTGGACCTTTTCTCCGCCTCACATGGACTACTCGCCTGGTGCCGTTCTTTCCCTCTCTCAACTTCAACCTCCTCTCTACCTGCATCATATACTCTCCATGCTCTATATCTTTCCTCCTGTCTCCATGTGCTTTTAAGAAGATCGATATGGTATACTTCTCTCCACTTTCTTCACCATTATCGAATTCCTGTTCCTGAATACTTAGCAGCATAGCACTCCAACAACGAGCCTCATACACTCCCCATGCTCTTATCTTTCCTCCTGTCTCCATGTGCTTATGAGAAGATCGACTCACGAGAGTTAGCTCACATCGTTGACGACGGCTTCAAACCACCACGCGTCGCGACATCAAACTTGCGACCTTGGATTACGCGAACAACTATGGGCGACATCTGCGACACAAGCGTAGGGGTCTGAGAGAATGTACGAGGATGAGAAAGTATTTTAAGCTCATAGGAGTTGGCGAACATCGTTCACGACGGCTTCAAACCACCACGTGTCGCTGTTTCACAAGAGAAGGCATAGTTTAAAAAGAACGAGTAATTATGTTGTCTGGGTATGAAAACACAAAGCGACCCAGGCTCACCGCTTCGTTCCCACATCTCCAGCAAGCGAACAGGATACAGAGAGAACATTTCCCACTGAAGAACATCAGGTTGTGAAGCGAGTAGTCAAAGAGAAGGCGACCGTCGATTGCCCTCGCCGCGACTCCTCCTTCCGAGAACAACGTCCATCATTCTACAGCTCCAATTGACAGCATGGAAACACCAACTGGCGACGTCGTGAAATTCAGATAAGCATACATGCAGCGGACCGACGGTCCGAGACAAGGGTGAGCTCGACGTCTGCAGCAGCGTGGTTCCGCCGGCTGTTGGGCGATACACTGAGCGCGCGGATGATGCTGGCACCGAGGTCAAAGCGAATTATACATGAATCAGTTGTCTATGGGCAAGGGAAAGACAACGGAAAGAATACCGCAAGGGCGGCAACGTCCCCACGCATGTGCAAGGATCCCGGCTCGGAGGAATACAACAGATACTGGGCAATGGCATACCTAGGGACAGGATGGTCAGTTGACGCTATGGCAGGGAAGAGAGCATCAAGGGCATATTGGCGAGAATGGGAGAGACCAGGTCCTCAGCGGCTTTGAGCTACGATGATATTTCGCTACCGAGGAAACTGAAAGATTTGTTGCGAACAGAAACGAAGGAGAGATATTCCTTTTATGTTCCTACACAAAGACAGCTCAAATGGCTAACAATTGGCGTCCCACATGTATGCTGCAGAGCTGGAGGAAAAAAATCCTTCTGTTTGCAAGAATAAGAAGCATGTTGGAGCTAGAATCGTGTGTCGAATCACTCAGAAGTTTTAATGCCAGACATGCTAGCGAGTATGGAACGAGAAGTCTTGTCATCGACTTTGCGAATTTCGCAGTCCCCCTAACGTGGACTGTGCGAATTTCGCGTGTGGCTGAACCAGCTTTCCTCAACTGTTCCAAGGTTGGTCGACTCCGTAATTCTACAAGGATCAAAGATTGTACGATACATAAAATACCAGATTATCTTTTTCCACTTTCTGGTTCAATGAGGAAATATAATCTTTCACTTTCTGGTACGTGTCGATAAAAGTCTCGGACCCAGCCGAGCGCGCGAAAAACCGACTGGCTTTGACGCGACGTCCCATGGTCTTCGGAGCACGTTTCCAGTCTTCCAAGGCAGGCTTTGCAGCTCGCTTTGGCAGAGAGTTCGCTTTGTCTTGCGGAAAGATCGCTTTGTTTTGCAGAGAGCTCGCTTTGCTTTGCGATGAGCTAATTTGTTTTGCGATGAGCTAGTTTGGAATCAGAGATGTTCTCCGAGATTCTTCTGAGGGGAGAGGTCGGTAGAAGGCTTTGGACAGAGACGAGGAGGCGGGTTTGTATGCGACCAGCCTGTACATTCTTTCCATCGGCTTCGTCGTACGATGGGATTTTGAGAGCCGTGTTAATTATAAGTATTGGCATGATATCGAAATCTTGGTCTTTTGCTTAAGTACCATTTCTACAGATTATCACCAGAGGTCTTATCTCCACGTTTGCTCGCTCATCAAACATTAGATCATGCGAGGAGACTCACTCTCGATTGCATCCACGAAGAAAATTGACAGGTCCAGTGAAAGCAAATTTCTGCGGTCGATGTGGGAAAACTCCATGCTAAAATGAGAGAAGCAGAAGGATTTAGGAACACACAATACACAATTCTAAGAGAATGACACCAGAAGAAGGCCGACGGGGTAATATTGTCCGTGTGCAAAAGACGTGTAATTCAGCATTCGACGCCGAAATCCTGGGACAGAGCCGCAACAAAGGCCGATTCGAGATCGCTGTTTGACCGCGCTCAGTATCTCAAGTAACTGAACTGACTGTATAGGCAATTCCGAGTCCGAGTCTAGAATAAACTCGAGATTTCAATATTCCTCGCTTCGCAGGAGGATTTCTAGTTCTGCGCATACATAGACAAGACACGTGCATACACACTTACTTAGCGGCGATAATTCAAGATTGCACGTCTTTTTTGTGTTGACAGTGCTCGAAAGATGGAGGATCGAAGCTGCTCGCCGGCGACAAGTTGAACTGCACGGGGTCGAGACGATATTCTTTTCGTCAGGGTGGCTGCTTGAAAGCCACGCGCTCCAATGGCATCAATTACGAGAGAGATATGGCCATGAATTCTTGCTAATGCACTGATTGATTTTGTTGATGGGATGAAGATGAAGCATGAGCCCCGGCAGATTGTTTTTCCGTACCATGTGCGGCTTTCTTGCCGCTTCAGCACTGACCATGATCACATCCATTTAACTTAAGGGGTGTTCGAGAACTCTATGCAATATGCAAGTATGGAGATTTTAAGCGCGGCCGCTCATAATGCATATTGGCCGCGCATATTCATTAACGTGTTCGGGGGTATTCGAGAACTCTATGCGATATGCAAATATGGAGATTTTCTGCATATGGTCTCGAGATTAGCGACGTGTTCGAGAGTTTTTTAGCCCCAATATGCAGAATATGCAATATGCAGAATACGTAGAATTCAGCGCGGCTATTTGACTGCAGCCAATAAGTGCTCCATATGAAATCTGCATATTCTATTCGACCTTTTTGGCTTTGCCAATATGCACGAAAAATTCTGCTAGATCGCCGTGCAACACCTCAAAAACCACACATTATGAGCGACTGCAACAGCCCACCCACCGACGAGTCTGATTATGATGAGAGGGAGGCAGTGATCGATGAGGTCATCCAGTACATTCTGCGCAATGAGGTCGGCAAATTCGAGCGTGCGGAGACTCGTATTGAGCGTGGGAGGCGGCGGGCCTTGCGGAGACGCCGCAATCGAATACAGCAGTTCACCGACCCTGGCTATGCGAACGCACATATAGCGGAGCTGTTACAAGGTCATCCAGAAACTCTACGTACAGAGACACGACTTACCCGGTACCAATTCGAGTCACTTACGAAGTGGCTCAAGGACAACACCAAGCTCGAGAGGTCGCGACATGTCGGCTTGGATGCCAAACTCGGAATCTTTTTGTATATCGCCGGCTCAAGGTGTCCAATGCGAACTGCCGGGGCTCACTGGAAGCTTGGTGTCAGCCAAGTATCGACATCCTTCCACGAAGTACTGAATGCCTTGGTGAAACTAGCAGCTCATAACATCAAAATGTACGGACCTGACGAGGACATTCCGATCCCAGCGAAGATTCTGGAGCTGCCGGGCAAGATGTCACCCTATTTCGACGATTGTATCGGTGCTGTAGACGGGACCTTGATATATTTTTCCGTGAAGGGCAAAGATCGCGACCGAGATGGTAAGGATAGCGCTTTTCGTTGTCGCAAAGGCTTCCTTGCGCAGAATGTCCTCGGGGTTGTAGATTTCGATATGAACTTCAAGTTGGTGTACGGAGGATGGAAGGGAGCCGCTCATGACGCGACTGTGTTCAATGCCGCTCGTCAAGAAGGCCTAATGAATTCACCTCGCGGTAGGTTTTGGTTAGCAGATGCTGGATACTCGAAAAAGGATGGCTATGGTGGCTTACTTCTTGCGCCGTATATACGGACTCGCTATCATCTTGCAGAATGGAGAAAAGGCGACAAGAAACCACAGAACAAAGAGGAGTTGTTCAATCTACGACACGCGAAGCTTCGCAACGTTGTGGAGAGGGTGTACGGTGTACTGAAAAGCCGATTCCAGATATTCCGAGCAGCTCGTGATGGCTTCAGCTTAAAGACTCAAACCAAGATTGTATATGCCCTATCCGCAGTTCATAACTGGATCAATGGCCATGGAGGCAAGCCGAAGAAGGAGTGGAGAAATCTCAAAGATGCGAGGCCTGGCACAGAGGCGGCGAAGTTGTATGAGGAGATACTCGTCGAGAGAGCCGTAGCTCAGCAGAATAGCGCTCCTCAAGCTGAGTTTGGGAGTGATATTAATGCTACTGCAATGGGACGTCAAATGCACGAAATGAGAGATAGAATAGCCACGGAGATGTGGGATACTTATCAGCTAGGTCTCCAGGAAAGAGGCCGTCGCCGTGGGCCTCCAGAGTGGCTGAGTAGCAATTCTGAGCTTAGTGAGTCGTCTGGAATAGATAATATAGAGGAGGGCGATGTGGATGAAGAGTAATACGTACAGTTACGAAATTTGTTACCAAGAATCGGAGTTAAGATTGTAAATATACGTTTTTTGAATATATTCCGGTCAACTTTTGAACAAGAACTGAGATCTATATACAATCCTTTCTACACTAACCCCCGGAGACAATTATGACTTTTCCACGAACAGTATGTTATATGTTTCTGTATTTCTCGAATAATTAATCCGCCACCTTCAATTCAGGCGATTGTAGGCTCAAAACAACCGGGAAGTTATAAAAATTCTAAGTACTTAACAGTATTAAGTTCTGTTCGGGCGATCTCTAGCGATAAGCTTAGGAGTAACGTGTATTCTGTTGTGGTAAAATATGGGGAAATAACAGGGTTTAATTCAGGGTCTAGTATCCGAGCGCCAGACGGTCTATTCTAATACCTCAACTTCAGAGCTAGCTGGAGTGAGTAGCACCTTACCGTTTTAGGCGAAATATTATTTATTAAGAAGCCCTGCAAACGCTGAATGCAACGCATTCAAAATCATTATAATCCGATCAGTATGAGGTTACTGAACAGGGGCGGGAAGTAGACGACCATTTTGACAACGGGTAAGGCTGAAGATTCCGCCTTGCAGCCGTTAGGGTCTAAACAACACCTCGAATTCCAGCAATCTTTCTAATAACGCAACCTACAAAAGGTCAACTCGCCTAATGTCGGTATGAAAAGATGCGCAATACTTGGAAACCCGTTTATTAAAGTCTATTACAAAGTAGCGATGTATGATGTCAAAAGTGTGTGAATACGAGTGGAAATGAATGAATGCATAATGTCTAGAATACAGAGACTGAAGCTGCTTATGTGGGCCTTAATGAGGCTGTTTGCAGCGATACAAAGAGAGAGAGAGACATCAAACCACAATCCATAATCCACGTTCCATCTATGTATATAAATATACTGGTGGTTGAGAGCAGAAAGGAGTTACGAGGTTATACCGAGAACCCGAGAACGCTAACGAGATCTATCAATCTAGCTACTATCTTCATCTACAACACCACCATCAAAAGCTATATCGTCGTCAACAAGGTCCTCATTCTCGTCCTCACTCTCGCTATAGTCCTCCTCCGAAGCGCTTACGTTCTCTATAGCAGCCTTACGTCGCTCTCGATCTTTCTGCTTCTCTCTACGTACAACTCCAACCCTAGTTTGGTTCATATTCTTGAGTTGACGCTCCTTCTCTGCTTGCCTATCCTTCCACGCCTCATCGAGGAGTACAGTATCACTGAGTTTCTTCTTTACCCACTGTTCCATCATACTCTCTGGCCAGGCGTAGAACTGATCGGTCTTGCGATCATCATGGTAGAACACCTCATTGACAGACATTAGGACTTCTGGATTGCCCTTGAAGATCTCGAGATTCTGCGCCCGCTTCATTGCTTTTGCCATTATAGACTCTCCTCTCTCGGTGACTCGTACAACTGGCTTACCTAGGGCCACTACAAGTTGTCTAAATCCAGTATCTTTCGTACTCGCGGCATTGGCAATTGCAGCTTTTCTCAACTCCAACTTTGTAGGCTTCACTGACACCCTAGGGTTCTTGCCTCGCTGCGAAGGTGAAGGTGAAGCTGAACTCGACGACCTTGTAAAGGTAAAGTCATCGTCGAAATCGTCCTCTTCGTCGCTATCCGAACCCGCCATTCTAGAGATTGACTTCGCGCCTCTCCCGTCCGCCAACCGATCACCTAGTAATTGTCCGATAGCATCCATATTCTCTGGTAGCTTTGACTTGAAGCGGAAGCACTCTCTGTACTTCTTGTAGTGTGCCTTCATCGTCTCTACGTCATTCACAAGGACACCTGGCTCGATGTGAGGATAATCGCGAAGAACGCCTTTCTCGCGAGTCCCATTTCGAGTCCACCCAGAGCAGTGACCCGGATTGCCGTAGTGAGCGCAATATGCATTCCACTGTTCTTTATCGTCTGCCACTTGCTAACCAGTCTCTCTTTTGTCATAGGCGGAGCTGCCGGGTTTGTCTGCGCTTGATCTACTCCAATACAAGCGTTATCGTATGCCTCATCCTTCCAAGAAGCGCCATTCTGTAGACCACAGTTCTTTGACTCTACAAAGGAATCAATCATGGCAAGGAGGGTCGGTGAGTTCCACGGATAATTCGCTTGCTTCTCCTTCCTTTTCGACGCTGATGACGAAGGCGTAGGCGTAGAACTCTCACTACGCGTAGGAGTCTTGTCTCTAGCCGCAAGGCTTCGAGCAGGAGTAGATTCTGTTGTTGACCGCACTGAAACGCTTCTATCTCGTGGTTGTATACTTGGAGGTTGATAGCATCATACTGCCTCGCCTCAAGTCCGAAGTATGCATAGAGAGCCATTAAGAATCTCATAACTTCTGCTGCCAGGGTTGCTGCATACGTGTCAAGATCGGTCAACGGCTGCTTGTCGCCTCGTACACATAATCGTGCCTTAAGTCTGGTGAGATAGCCTTCGCTGTCGAATTTGTAGTCAAAGACCCACTTGAGTGGAATAGGTTTCGGTGAGATTCCTGGCGTGTGGGATATGACTTTGAACACCCCTTTCTTCTTGCAGCGATCGATCTCTTCGCACATAGCTTGCAGCCATTCTGTCCATAATGGGTGCTTCTTTGCTTGATCGTATGTCTGAGGAACTGGTGGAAGGTTATCCCTATGTCGGCGCGTAGTTTGGATGAAGGTATGAAATGTACTGGACCATTCTGAAGATGGGAGGGTAACTTTCCTTATGAAGAATGAAGTTGCAATTGCACTGCCGGTGTAGTATGCATTCCGGCCAGATCTGGTTCGGCGCTCGAGAATCTCTACTTTGCTCACGTCGTGCCTTGGCTTAATAGCGGCGTCCTGGGTAGTGAATTTTCCGAATGTGCGAGTGCGTTGAACTGGTTCTTCCTCCTTATCGTCCCGATCGGGAAGGTCCTTATCCTTGCTGGTGTTATCTTCCTGCTGAACTGGTGCTGTTGCTTTCGGAATTGTAAACAGAATATCATCCTTAAGTAGATCCGGAGGTTCAATCCCAGGTTCTGTTGGCATCCGTGGTGGAGGTGCTATGATGATAGATGGCTGAATTGCTTCTGGAATGATTGCTGCGGCATCCAGTTCTGTAGGATCAAAAATGTAGTCACTCTCGTCAAAGATAACATCCCGAGAACGGATCACCTTACGCTGTGATGGGACATAGACCCTGAAGATATTGGTACCTTCATATCCAATAAGATAACCAATGAATGCCCTCGCTGCAGTTTTGTCAAGGCGAGGAATTCCGTGCTTAATGAGGACGTAGCACTTGCAGTTATATACCTTGAAGTAGAAGATGACAGGCTTCTCGTGATAGACAATCTCATACGGAGACTTCCACCCTAGAGATTCCATTGGCAGTTTGTTCTCAATGATAGCCACAGTTTTTGCAAACTCTGGCCAGAGATCAAACGAAAGTCCTGACTGATTTGCTAAGCATCTCATCTTTACTATAAGCCACTTACCATGCACTTCAGCAGGGCCATTCTGTTCTGAGGTGTGAGGTGCTGATTGTTCCATAATGATACCCCTGAGTCTGACGAAGTCAAACCATGTATTGATGGCGGTGTCAATCTCACCAAAAGCAGTCTCACCATCTGTATGAAAATACTTGATAGTGATACCAAAAATGTTGAAGATTAGATTGACCACGTAGATCGAAATGCGAGGGATGTCGGTCTTCTTTTTGTGTGTGAAGATAAGCTGAAAATGACACCACTCACACGCATAATGGCTGAGCCATTTGTCGCCGTTGTATGCTGTTTTCATAGGAACAACGTCATAGTTCAGTCGCTGAAAAGGTCCTGTTGCTGGGTGCTCCTTGAAGCTTGACTTGCTAATTACTTGGTGATGTTTTGAGACTCCGCACACCTCACAGTCTTTTGTAGAAGGAGCGTAAGTAACGGTGATATCATCTCGTACTGCCGCCGCCAAATGCTTCATTGTCGCTGGGCCTGGGTGACAAAGTCTGAGGTGCCAAAGATCTGATGGCTTTGTTGTAAGTAGCTGTTTCTGCTGAACTTCCTTCTTCGTGAGTTTTTGAACAACTGACTGGGTGGCGAATGCTGTGCCTGTACGAGGATCCATTGCATATGCGTGGTGAGAAGGTGGAGTGAATTCTAAACACCAGTAACTGAAGTGCTTGGTAGGGATAAACAGAGGTGTGGTGAGTTCTTCGCAGATATAACCACCATTGAGGGTGATTAAATGCAATCCCTTCTGCTCAAGTTTGTGATTTGAGAGCAGGTTAGCACGGTAATAGGGACAGAGAGCAACTTCGGAGACTGTGATGTAGGCTTCATTACCCTTAGGCGTGTTCACTTTGAGAAGGACAGTTCCATATGACTCCACCTTGTATTTAGTGAGGCCACATTGCACGTAGTCATCTGGATAAGCCTCGTAAGTCTTTGTGTAATTGTTGCGAAGAGGAGAATTGCAGATATGAATATCTGAGGCTCCATCCAGGACCCAGGCGTTGGTGAAGTAGTAGGGATCCGAGAGACTGTCTGAGTTGAATGCTGAACTTGATCTTAATGGAAACTGGTTAACGTTGACTACGCTAGCCTGTTCGGGAGAATATACTGGTTCAAACTCCTCGGAATTGAGCTCAGAATCTTCTGAATCAGATTCTGAAAGGTTTTCAAAGTTGAGTGATGACTGAAACGCTGTGCCAATCGCCCCTTGATTGAATGAGGTATGACACACGCGTGCGATTGGGACTCCGCCTGGCCCTGTCTGATTGTGAGACTTCTCATTTGAGTTAGAGAGACTGTTAGTTCCTGAAGATTTGGTATCTTTAGCTTCCTTCCACTCCTTGTACTCGGCTTTATCCTTGTCCACCATACTTTGAATCTTGGGGTCCTTCAATGCCTTAGCCACCTTCTCAACAATCTCAGGTTTGAATACGAAATCATCTTTGTGCGGGATGCCTGTGCAATAGGAGCAGTTATCCGGTCGGTAGAACTTGTGGTTGTTGCCGCAAGGACACTTCTTCTTGTTCTTGTTGCCGGATTGTGAGCCGTCGGGGCCTAGGCCGTTCAGAGAGGCTTGTCCAGTGTAAAATGCAGCCATGTTCTGGCCACCTGGTACTGGCATTGATTGTGGGCGCGAGTTCTGGTATGATCGAAAATCGTTTAGAAGATCTGGCACAGTTTTAAGGCGGTAATTTGGATCCTGCAAGCCCGCACGGCACTGATCTGCCCAGATGTTGTCTATCTTGTGAAGCAAGTTAATGATTTGGAACATCGGCATCTTGCCCTTTGACTCTGCGAGGTCCGCCTTCGTAATCTTCTCAAAGACTACAGTCACTTTGTCCAGGAGAATCCTCCAATCTTGACTTGCTGTATCCATCATAAGTGTTGAAAACCAGAGATTCTGTAGCTGGAAGTTGACCCTCGTCCGTAGGTTTGTTGCGCTTCTGGAGCTTGATAAGGGTGTCTCGAACTGAGGACGTGTCAGAGATCGTGTCAAGGTTAGAGTGGGTGATGTGTTTCCTAATCCAGTCGTGAATATGGATGAGGGCGGCGTCTTCTCGTTGATACTGAGCGTTCTTGAAGTTGTATTCAGTGACGAGAAGCTTATATTTTTCGATGCCTCTATCGTCCAAGTTCTCCACTTCGTTGACCGCGTTGTTCGACGCCTTTGCTGCTGTTGGTACTGTGGGTGCTGCTGTGTGCTCCTTCGGCGTTGTACTATCGGGATTGATGATATCCCATACGTGGTTTTCGATGGCTGTTTACTTTACTGACTGGATGAAGAGTGGCCATTCAGTATGATCGTTCAGTACGACTTCCACCCGCTGGGTGGAGTTTGTGGTAGTTATTGACATGCTGTTTTCGCGACTTTCTGCTGTTTCTCAGTGTTACCGGCAAAGTATCGTGTATGGAAAGTGTCAAGAGCTATTTGCAATGAGGCCTTCAGTCTCTCAAACTGTGTGTAGTGGCTCTCAGTATGTCGTTTGTAGTACGTGGTGTACGAAAAGTGTGATGCTGCTTTGCCGAAATGCGCGGGTTCACGTGATATCGTGCTGAAAATTGGTGAGACCCTAGTATTCCGGGCTCATAACTACAAAGTAGCGATGTATGATGTCAAAGGTGTATGAATACGAGTGGAAATGAATGAATGCATAATGTCTAGAATACAGAGACTGAAGCTGCTTATATGGGCCTTAATGAGGCTGTTTGCAGCGATACAAAGAGAGAGAGAGACATCAAACCACAATCCATAATCCACGTTCCATTAGTCAATGCTGATTAATTGAATTGGTATGAGTAGATCTCCACGCCAAGGCGTCAAAATAGTCATGAAATAAGGCTTTTTGTTAGTAAAACGGCTTAATAATCATACTATCTCGTAGAAGTATGCTGAGGGTGATTCTAACTGGTCCGGTACTTACCAACAAGATCTGCCCAACCCTTACCAAGCAACAATGTATCCTCAATCTCTTGACGTAAGGCTTCTCTACAATGTAGATTACCCTTTAATTGATGCTCTGTATGAGGAACATAATAAGTCTTTTGCCCTGGCGACCATTTGGCTCGAATATAGCAGAATCTACAAGGACTCATTGCATTACCGGGGTGCTTCATTCCGCAGAGCTCAGATACTGCAGGGCCATCACCTATATGGTAGGTTAGTTAGCTAAAAAAAGTATCTAGACTATTGAACGAAGTTGAAATAAATATTATTATAGATGTCTCCGGTAACCGAATGACCATATATTGAAATAGAGAGGGACTTACCACAAACCAACACCACATTCGCTCGCATCGTGAACTCTCTACCACGGTATTTATTGTGTGCCTTGACCCCAGTTTTGAGAAGTTTGAGCTTGTCAACGAGAGGCCTTAGATAGCTGTCAATATCCTCATGTTTGTTGGGCCCTGGAATGACGAGAGAGAGTAATATATTACCCTTCTTATAGCGAATCGATGGTGGTAGATTATAGTTGACGAGGATGACTGGGTTGACCGAGTGATTGCCCGATTTGATAGCTTGAACGCCATCATAATGTAGTGCAAAAGCGATGTCAGTTGGTCGCTTGAAATAGCCTTCTTTTCTGAGATCTCGGTACCTTTCGCCGAACCACCAGTCATCATAGACTAATGGTAACTGGTCAATAGGGTTGATCCAGTACTTTTGGTGGTGTTTTTGGAGGGTCTCTGCTCGTATAGCCGATTGGAATTGATACCTGAGGCGAGGTATAAGAGGGATATATAGGAAGGTTTTTCGTGCACGGCGAGTGCTATAGTAATAACGAGGTTCGTTACAACTACTGCAACCCTCTAGATTAGCGTAATCGCCAGTATATGCAATACAACTCTTGATACAGCAGTCAAAGGTTCTACCCTCGAGCCTCATCAGTGCCGTAAGAACATCGCCGCGGCAGCGTAGATCTGGCAACTGTGTAGACCACCCATCCTCGACGATATAGCGTAGCATATTGTATTGTTCTCGGCTGACATGGTAATCAACCCATTCAGAGAGTTGTAGATACCGTAATTGGGCGTCGGAGAGTTGACGTACTTAAAGAAAGTTAGCTTTATGTTAACTTGGGGACCTCCAGCGTAAATGAAAGGCCAATTCTGCTAAGAGGACGTTACAGGGATTAAAACTAGTGTAGAATGAGGTTATATCGTCCTCGAAAAGAATTGAAGTTGCTCAATCGCTGAAGGTTCCTATTTATCTCAAAGTTAACTTTAACTTACTTCGCTCAAAGTCGATTCCATCACCAACATCGATATCAGAATCGTAATCTAGTGGCTCATTCTGCTCATTCTGAGGGCTTGGCGGGGTGTGAGACTGATCATCGACTATCTCGTCATCGGTCTCGATGCCGGCGGGCTCATCTGCAGCGTTATAGGTAGGAAGATTGAGGTTTTGACGTCGTATCCAAGCCTCACGATGTCTTGTACGAGTCCGGATAGAACATCGATGTATAGATTCGCCGAGATCTCGTTCAAAAAAGCAGAATACAGCCATTTTTGGTATGCCAGCGAGAGTGATGTGTTCGAGTCACAATAGAGGTGTGAGATTCTGAGGCTACCGGCCGCAGAATCCACCTCCGGATTGACTCGAGACGTTTGAAACGGCTACTGATTCGGACATATCGTTATTGTTGGTGTATGAAACGGTCTAGGTGTCATGCTAAGGTGGGGTTGAGGTGTATAATAGGAGAATCTAGCTGTAGATAATTCTACCTTCACGATTACAACCTTTCAAAGACTTATAATGGCGCCAAAAACAGCTTTGAGTGGACGCCCGATTGAGCAACCTCTTGATACCGAGATCACCACCTTGGCAGACATCCTCGTCACCATTAATCTGGCCGTGCGGAACTACCCGGAGAATATTCGCAAGGAGCTGATTGCAGACTATAAATCTGCGGTAGCGAAGTCACTCAATATCGCGAGATCTTATAGTCAAAAGGAGTCGGTTCCGATTCGCAATGGTGATGGGACTCTGAATCTTGAAGCGTTAGTAACTACTCAATATCTCATCAAAGAAAGCTACTTATCTCTCTCTTTTAGTACACGTTTTAATCCCGTTAAGCAAACCAAGACTTTTAAATCTCAGAGTCATACAGATCGTCAAAATCTGTTCACCGCCCTCCATACCGAAAGTCCTACTCTATCCAGATACGTAGGCTATTGGCCCTCCGCAGCGTTACTAAAGATCAAGTTGGACTATATCCGTACCGAAGAGTGCCGACGAAGAAAGGTTATAATGACACCAAAGGTTCCTCGAAAAAATGGCAGGGCAAAGTTGAAATCTACACCGATATCTACACCAACTTCATTAGCAAGTCAAGACACCGAGGGTGCCAGAATGATCGATTTTACACCTTCAAAGCCATCAAAACAGTCCTCTCATGTCGCCGAGGTGCTTGCTACACCTGGTATCTATTCGAGGTCGGTTTCTGCCGAGCCATCTTTGCCATATACATATGACGATGAGGCCGCCGATTTCGAGGACTCTCAGGATCAGATCAATATCGATGATGATATTAGCGTCTATAGCGATGACCAACACGATGACTACGCCGCTCGAATTGACGAGATTGATGGCGACCTTGAAGCGCTAGATTCTACTCTACAATCTACTCAGATAGCCTCGAAAAAGCGCAAGGAACGAGACCCTCAAGACCCTGCTCTTATATTGGCCCCGAGTGCTAAAAGAAGCTTTCAAAAAAACGTCAATTGTGGTGGATGTTAACGATAATAACGAGAGAAAGAGAGCTGAAAAGAAAGATTCTTTGGCCAAACAAGCTCTTGCATTGAAAAAGAAGACACAGCAAGATGCAGCCCTGGTACGTCAGAAAGGAAGCAGTTGGTTCAAGTCACTGAGTGGCCAATTACCCGAAATTGACGAAGAATCAGAGTCATGGTATATCATCGCTTCCACGGTATCTAACAAGAAGATGGCATTTGGAAGAGTCTGCAAACACGAGTGCTTCATTGGGGCAAAGACCCTGGACGCGGAGGATGCATAGCCCCCAGTTTAGGGCCTGGATTGGAGGCTATCTGCCTATGTCGCTGTAATTATATAGTTAATCTGGTGATAGAGCTAGATTTGTTGTTGTTTTTGCGGCGATGCGGCGATGCAGTGCACGTGACTTTGGGGGGGGGGGGGGGGGATCTCCCCGCCAAAAACCAAAAAAAAGGGCTGAAATTTACAATAGACTGAATGCTAGATTGTTTACGAACTTTTTTTGAGTACAATGAGAATTCCTGAGACAAATCCCGTAAAAAACGGTGATTTGGTTGTATTTTCCGTGATTTTGGCGTTTACAATGTGTTTGTGACCGTCGTGGATGCTGCCAATGGGGGCATACCCAGAGCGCGTGCAAGAAGCAGGCTAAGTGTGGCCAGTGCGCGGGGCACCACGATACACGGGACTGTACTACGACGAGCGTATCGTGTACAAACTGTGGGCGGCCTCATAAGTCTTGGCGGCGCCAGGAGTGCAAGACCTACCAGGTATACCGTGATGGTATCGATGCGAGGCGCGCTGTACTATTTGTCCGGTCGGCTACGATACGTGGTACAGGGCACAACGCAACCGCTACTCCAGGGAGATGGATTCCAGCTAGTCAGTAGCAAGAGGCAGAAGGTACAATCTGTAGAGAAACGCAGTGTTGGGCGACCCTCGTTTATTACAGCGGCAGCACGAGACAACTCGCAGACGAGGCTTACCAGTACCCTGATTGGGACACAGATCCCTAGCAGTCAACCCCAAGAGGTACCGACCCAGGACCTACTCATGGACGATGCTACACCGAACGGCTCGCTATGGTAGAGCTTACAGTACTCCAATACAACTGCGGAAATTCCAATCATCGAGGCTCCCGGCACTGGTTCGATGCCGCCTCGCAGGCGGAGCACCAGGTCCTCGCAATACAGGAGCCTTACTTCAATAAACGTACCCGATCTACCTACTGTCCTCCAGGATTCACCCTACTATACGAACCATACGAAGCTACCCGTGCCTGCTTTATGGTAAGCAAGCTTATCGATCCCACCTACTGGGCCTATACCCAACACGGCCCAGACGTCGCCTCTCTGAGGCTTACTACCGAATCCACGGTGGTCACAGTAGTCAATATATACAACCCACGAGGCGACGGGCCCCGAATTAGGGTCTGGCCTACCCTAGTACGCGCTCTTCAGGATCCTGAAGGGGAAGTCCTACTCCTCGGGGACTTCAACGTCCACCATCCCGCGTGGGGAGGGACGCGGGCTGCCTGCGAACCGAATGCAGAACACCTTCGCCGCGAAACCCAGGACCGAAACCTACACCTTATTACCCCTCCGGCCCTCCGGATATCGCGACGTGGAAGAGAGGTATACAGGAAACTGTTATCGACCTTACCTTCGCGTCAGAAGGTGTTAGCACCCGGGTCAAACGATGCGGACCTGTCCCGCAGTGGGCCACTACGAGCGACCACGTTCCTATACGTATACAGTTCGACCTTACCCTACACCCGCCAGCGCCACGTAAGCGATTCTCCCTCGATAAGCTCAATACATCAGGGCTCCTCGCTACAGTGCGAGCCTCGAAATGGATGGATACCCCTGAGCCCCTCGAAGCACTACAGGAGCTCCTACGGACCGCGCTCGAAACGTACTGCCTATATTCAAAGCCTAGTACGCAAGCCCGTAAGGACTGGACTCCGAGGGCTGCCGAGCTACTCGCTGGCGCCCGACAGGCGAGGAGACGGTTCGCGGCAAATGCACAACCGCACGACTACGAGGCATACCGGTCTCTCACTAGCCAACTCTCGGGGGAGCTTCGAAAGGGGCGACGGAGCTCTTGGCGACGGTTCCTAGCGGACTGCACAACCGACCCCCAGGGCGCATACCAAAACAATCTATGGCGTGTATCCTCATGGAGTAAAAGAGCCGGTAGCCTGCAGCAGTCGGATCCTCACCTACCCGCACTTCGCCGGAAGGCGGGAGACCCCCTTACCGAGAACAACGCCTCGAAGGCGGAAATCCTCTCCGAGCGGTTCTTCCCTACTACGGGCGAGGCAGATCTCTCCGATATCGAGAACAACGGCGATACACAGCCGGTACACCAGCTCCCCATTACCCAAACGGTTACCCAGGAAGAGCTCGAAGAGACTATCCAGAAACTACCGAACGGCAAATCCCCGGGCCCGGACGGGATCCCGAACGAGGTCCTCAAGATCGCGGCACCAGTTATCTCGAAGGATCTAGCACAGGCAATAAGCCGCTGCTTCGCTATAGGAGCACTTCCTACCCGGCTGAAGGAGTCTACCACAATCACGTTACGTAAGCCCGGAAAGGAGGACTACTCCCTACCGGGAAGCTACCGCCCTATCGCCCTCGAAAACACACTCGCAAAGGTTATCGAGAAGATCCTCGCCGAGCGCATTACCCTTGCCGCCGAGGAGCACCTCCTCCTTCCGTGGAACCAGATGGGTGCAAGGAAGCAACGCTCAACACTCTCAGCGGTTAACCTACTTACATCGAGCGTGCAGACAGCGTGGGCAGCGCGGCCCGGCTGCGTTGTATCTATGCTTGGGCTAGACCTCGGGGGTGCGTTCGATAACGTCGCTCACCGCCGCCTCCTATGGATCCTCGAGCGTAAAGGCTTCGCGCCATGGCTAGTACAAACCGTATACAGCTTCCTTACTACAAGGCGTACGCGGATTGCATTCGGCGGCTACGAGAGTGATTGGATCCAGACACAGACAGGGATCCCTCAGGGCTCCCCCCTATCGCCGATCCTTTTCCTTTTCTTCATCTCTGAGCTCTTAGAGAACCTCCACCACGTCGACGACAACACCTTTGGATTTGGATTCGTCGACGATACCAATCTCGTTACATGGGGTACCTCCGCACAGGATAACTGTCGACGCCTTACCGCTGCACACGACCGATGCATCGCGTGGGCTAAACGCCACGGAGCCAAATTCGCACCTGATAAGTACCAGCTTATCCACTTCACACGAAATCGGCGACATAGCTGCGAAGACCTCGCGAGTACAGTTCGGATCAATAGTCACCCCGCGAAGGTGGAGAACGGTGCCCTTCGAGTCCTTGGGGTCTGGGTCGACTCTAAGCTCCAGTGGAAGGAGCATGTGAGGCGAACTACGAGTAAGGGCGAAGCAGCGTTTACGGCTCTCTCTCGTATTATGGCCTCTACCTGGGGCCCGTCGGTACGGCGCTCAAGGCTCCTCTACTCGGCTACGGTGCGGCCGGTGCTGCTCTATGGTGCTCCGATATGGGGTGTACGTCTCGACGGCAAACCGGTACCAAGGAGCACGCTCCAACCGCTGGAGAAGATCCAAAACTCTTGCCTCCGTCGAATTACGGGTGGATATAAGAGGTCGCCGCGCGCTGCGATGGAACGCGAGACAGGGATCCTACCGATCGATATACAAATCGAGCAGGCAGCACTTCAATACGCCGTACGAACCACAAACCACAGGGTTAGTATAGAATCTAATACGCTGCTGGATCAGATTTGGGAGGCTACACGGGCGCAGCGTAGGCAGGTTGATACCGCTACGCGGCCGCCCGTTACAGTGGAACTACTTCGTAAAAGAGCCTTGGAGTGCGAAAACGAGATACAGGAGTACCTGCGACACAAGGCGGCGCAAGCCGCAACGCGTGGAGGCCGAAGGGGAGAGATACGGCGGGCGACAAGGGGACAACCACAAGTAAGGGCAGGGACATATCTCCAGCGCTGGGCAGACCTTGAGTGGAGTAGGCGCTGGCACTATACAGCGCGAGGCAAGACAGCAACTACCTGGAGTACTACATGGCGAACGCCGGTGTCTTTACTCTACGAAGGCCTACTAAAGCGGAAGCTACAGCACTCTTTCTTATGCGTACAGAGGTCATTGGCCTCAACGCGTGGCTTGCCTCGGTTAGGGTCCCTGGGATACTCCCGCGGTGCGAGTGCGGAGCCCAGGCGCAGACGGTACGGCATATCCTCCTTCATTGCCCTAACTTCGATCGAACAGCACTTATTCGAGATACGGGAACGGAGATACTTCCTAGGATGCTCTCAGAGAAGGGTCGCGCACAGTACGCGGCGAGGTGGTTCGTTAAACAGGGTGTCCTCAAACAGCTACATGTAGCGCGCGATATCGAGGAAGAAGGTACCGGATCCCTCTTCCCTACGCCAGCCCTCGAGGAATGGATATAGGCGACCGGGTCCAAAACGGTCGACTACCGGAGCTGGGGATTTAGGTACGGAAGAAAAGGAGAGAGCTAGGGACGGAATGGAATGAGATCAGCCGGTAAAGGAAGCAGCGGTTGAGAGGGGGACTATACTATATAGTTAACGGCGGAACGCAGGCGATTCTCTATAGATACGCCGGCCGCCTGCGGGGCAGGGCAAAGGGTTTTCCCTTAGGGGTTTTTCCTATGTATGGTAACATGTCTGCGTAGGCCAATCAGTGGACCGTATCGGACGTTAAACAAGAATTTAATTAAATTAATTATATACGGCGCAAGAAGTAAGCCACCATAGCCATCCTTTTTCGAGTATCCAGCATCTGCTAACCAAAACCTACCGCGAGGTGAATTCATTAGGCCTTCTTGACGAGCAGCATTGAACACAGTCGCGTCATGAGCGGTTCCCTCCCATCCTCCGTACACCAACTTGAAGTTCATATCGAAATCTACAACCCCGAGGACACAAGGAAGCCTTTGCGACAACGAAAAGCGCTATCCTCACCATCTCGGTCGCAATCTTTGCCCTTCACGGAACAATATATCAAGGTCCCGTCTACAGCACCGATACAATCGTCGAAATAGGGTGACATCTTGCCCGGCAGCTCCAGAATCTTCGCTGGGATCGGAATGTCCTCGTCAGGTTCGTACATTTTGATGTTATGAGCTGCTAGTTTCACCAAGGCGTTCAGTACTTCGTGGAAGAATGTCGATACTTGGCTGACACCAAGCTTCCAGTGAGCCCCAGCAGTTCGCATTGGACACCTTGAGCCGGCGATATACAAGAAGATTCCGAGTTTGGCATCCAAGCCGACATGTCGCGACCTCTCGAGCTTGGTGTTGTCCTTGAGCCACTTCGTAAGTGACTCGAATTGGTACCGGGTAAGTCGTGTCTCTGTACGTAGAGTTTCTGGATGACCTTGTAACAGCTCCGCTATAAGTTCATTCGCATAGCCAAGGTCGGTGAACTGCTGTATTCGATTGCGGCGTCTCCACAAGGCCCGCCGCCTCCCACGCTCAATACGAGTCTTCGCACGCTCGAAATTGCCGACCTCATTGCGCAGAATATACCGGATGAACTCATCGATCACTGCCTCCCTCTCATCATAATCAGACTCGTCGGTAGGTGGGCTGTTGCAGTTGCTCATAATGTGTGGTTTTTAAGGTGTTGCACGGCGATCTGGCAGAATTTTTCGTGCATATTGGCGTAGCCAAAAAGGTCGAATAGAATATGCAGATTTCATATGGAGCACTGATTGGCTGCAGTCAAATAGCCGCGCTGAATTCTACGTATTCTGCATATTGCATATTCTGCATATTGGGGCTAGAAAACTCTCGAACACGTCGCTAATCTCGAGGCCATATGCAGAAAATCTCCATATTTGCATATTGTATAGAGTTCTCGAACACCCCCTTAACAGCCAGCGCTTTGAGAAGGGTGATCCTGGTCCCGTCTATTCTACAGTCTATCGTACATAAAAACCGTCAAATTCCATCAAGCTACTCAATCACGCCTGCTGCGCGCGGCTACGAACCTTCGACATGAATTCCTGGGATACCCTTCAATCCCATGAAGCCAATGGCCTTTCTACTGAGACCGGGTGGAACACTACAACCCATGGCTTCCGAGAACGCATTAGCCTCCTTCACCAATGCTATCTTGTCCTTCTTGAACAGGAGCGTTGCATTGAAACCAAGCCAAGCCGTGTATGCCCTTCCCTTCACTACGTCATCCAGGTTTTCGAACTGGCGAGTAAGCTGTGGAGCTGCTGCCCTGGCTTTCTCATGAATGGCTTCGCTCTCTGGATGCGACGTTATGGGCAACGTCTTGTTTTGATTGAGAAAGACTGATTCCGCTTTCGTCAGAAGGATCGTTGCTCTGCCACTATTTCCAGCACGAGCTGTTCTTCCTACTCGATGGATGTATTGCTCGCCGCTGGATGGCAAGCCTACCTGGGCTACAAGCCCAACGTTGGGAAAGTCCATGCCCCGTCCTGCGGAATTGTCAACAACGTCCTCCTATGCAAACCATGTGTGCAAATTTACCAACAACGTCTGAAGCAAACAGAATGCCTTTCTTGGTGGTCTTGAATGCCTCGGTTGTTCTCGTCCTTTGAGGTTGGCCCATACGTGACTGCATCTGATAGACTGGAATCCCAGGAATGATATCGGTGAATAGGTCGTACAAAAGTCGAGTTTTGTTTGCAGTAGAGCTGAACACAATTGCTTTGAAGTCGTCGGGAGCGGCTTGATGTCTAGAACCTGTTAGATCTGAAGCGAACAATGGATTTTCAATAAAAACCTACTCCGTCTGAAGAAAAGCCTGGATAAGGCCGAACGTGTCTTTGATATCAGGTATGATGATTGAATGTTGAGGAACACTGACACTTGTCGGTGGCTCATTTTCGTCAATCGTTGAGATATGCGTGTAGCCTGGAGCAAGAAGATGATGAACAACATCTTTGATCTTGGATGGTAGAGTAGCTGAAAACAATAGTCCTTGCCATCCCTCAGACTTTGGCGGAATATGCTTCAAGATCTTTTTGACAGAGATGAAATGTCCTGTCTCAAGCATCGAGTCTGCCTCATCAAGAATGACTGTGCGGATATTTGCAAATTTCTTCCTGGTGTTTGGGTCTGAGAGATAATCTACTAGTCGTCCAGGAGTTGCAACGAGCACAGCAGGGTTTCCGTTCATGAATTTATGCAAGCTCGAGACTTTTGCAGTTCCACCGAAAGCGGTATGACAACTTAAAGGTGTTGGAAGAGAAGCAGTAAGCTTATCACATTCTTTCGCAATCTGCATAGCCAGCTCGCGAGTGGGCGATATTATGAGAATCCCAACTTGGCCAGACGGCAGTTTAGGCCCGGTAAGCAGATTTTGCAGTGCTGGTAGGAGAAAAGCAATGGTCTTTCCTGTCCCGGTCTTAGCCTGGACAAGAGCGTCATCTTTGACATTTCCCATCTCTGTCAAAACTTTGTGCTGCACCCTAACCTTTGTTAGGTTGCATTCCCTGGAGAGAGAAAGTTGATGATTATACTTACTCGGTCATATGTCTAGATTCGTTAGCTGGGGACCTTAAACGTCTCATATTGACTCACTCGTATTTCATAGCCGTAATGGCCTTCAGAAGAGGCGGCTCAAGGATGCCGTTCATTGATTGAAAAGTTGGCGCTGTAGATACAGACGCATATAGCCGATTGCTGCCATTGGGACTCCATTTTGATGATCTCTGAGGAGGTAAAGTGGGCTGGGTCTTGAGTCTCAATAGACGGAGATGGAATTGAAGATTTCGCATGTTGTTGTGATGAAGGAAAAATATATTCCTATTTTGTTGTAAATTTAGCGGTTTCTAGCGCTAGAACATTAACCCCTGATATCACGAGTTCCAATTCCCACTCTATTTCTTGACTTCACATCTCATTCTGACTTTAAAAAGTATTCCTGTTCATTTACAGTTTGAATTCTTCGCCGTTGCCAATATGGCAATTTGTCACGTGCTTTCCGAGGTCTTCTCGCCTCCTAAGCGACGTCGAATCGACACAGAGCGCCCCCGCCTCCTTAGGTACGTCGGAGCGACAACAACTTCGCCATGAGCGGAGAAATCCCTACATATCTGGTATGAGTGCTCTGGAACCGAGACCAAGCCAAGAAGCCCTGTTGGATCATTTCCCCATGCGACAATCTTATCGCGAGTCAATCGAAATGAAAGACACAGCGTCAGCTAAAGCGCCGGTAGAAACACAACAAGAAATCGCTTTCTCCATATCCGACACGAATGAGACTTCTGCCTCTCGTGGCATCGCCTTTGCAGGTGCACAAGAAGAGGCAGCTCAGCCGCACGTGGAACCGTTGCGACTCTACAAGAGACGTTTTTTCGGCCTTTTCCAGCTCGTTCTATTGAATATTATTGTTAGTTGGGATGTTAGCTATAAACTTTCTTTGCCGACCTGATACTCTTGCTTATGTACTAACACATCATCAGTGGCTTACTTTCTCGGCCTCTTCGAAAACATGTGCTCGATACTTCAATGTTACCGAAACGGCCATTAATTGGCTTAGCACTGCTTTTCTGTTCGCCTTTGCTGCTATCAGTCCGTAAGTACCGTCCCAACACCTACGCCATTGCATTTGTGCTACCTTGATACAATCTGACCTATTCAGTCTGACTCTTAAAATGCTACATTGGGGACCAAAACCTGCGATATTGACTGCAAGTGGTCTGATCTTAACCGGAAACTGGATTCGTTATGGTGGCGCAAGGAGTAACGGTTTTGGCGTGGTGATGTTTGGGCAAATTCTTATTGGTCTTGCCCAACCTTTCGTTCTCGCTGCGCCAACGAGATACTCGGATTTATGGTTCACGGATCGAGGTCGGATTTCTGCCACAGCCGTGGCATCGCTAGCCAATCCTTTGGGCGGTGCGGTATGTCAAAATGAACGTTTAGATAGATGGAAGTGACAAACTGACTCGAGAACAGCTTGGCCAATTGATCGGTCCCCTGTGGGCCACGAAACCTTCCGAAGTTCCGACCATGGTGCTCTATACAGCTATAATAGTAAGTGTCTCCCGACTCTACTGACCTATGCTAACCACCTCCAGTCCTCCCTCGCATCAATCCCATCCCTTTTCGTTCCCGCCAAACCTCCCACACCGCCAACAGCATCTTCATCCATGAAGAAGCCTGCTCTACGCGCCAGTCTCAACTCCCTAGCCAGCAACCCAACATTCTGGCTAGTCTTCGTAACATTCAGCGTCTACGTCGGATTCTTCAACGCAATCTCCTCCCTAATCAACCAAATTCTAGCGCCCTACGGCTTCAGCGAAGATCAAGCCGGCATAGGCGGCGCAGTGCTAATCCTCGTCGGTCTCCTCTCCTCCGCCATCGTCTCGCCCATCATCGATCGAAACCACGCATACCTCATAACGATCAAACTCCTAGTCCCCGTCATCGGATTATCATACCTAGCCTTCATCTTCGCACCACCAACCGCAAATATCCCAGCACCCTACATTATCCTCGCCATCCTCGGCGCGGCATCTTTCTCCCTCGTCCCTGTGGTTCTGGAATACCTCGTCGAGGTGACATGGCCCGCTAGCCCGGAAATCTCCTCGGTCCTAAACTGGACCGGCGGACAGATCCTCGGCGCACTCTTCATCATAATCATGGGCGCCATGAAAGATACTGAGGGCAAAAATGGTCCAAAGAACAACATGCAGCATGCCCTCATTTTCGAGGCCGTCTTCGCGCTGGTCGTCGTCCCTCTACCTCTCATCATCGGCATCAAGAAGTTCGGCCTCGGAGATGTGGAGAACAGGAGATTCATGGTCGACGAGGGAGAAGGTCGCCCGATTGATTGAAGAAAGAGATGCAACTTAGGCAGGCACTTTGGAAATATGGAGATGTACGTATACCCTCTGGATAAATTTGGAAAGTTAACGTTCCTCACCTTCTGTTAAATATGCTTACGATGCTGCACAATCCATCGGCATGGTGAGACTGCATGACTAGCGGGGAAATTCGACTTCTCATTTCGCCCAGAAACAACCTTGTCTTCTCTATCTCTCATGAGTAACGCCCTTATTTTACAATGAAGCACACATGCACACGATATCACAGTTGGCTTATCAGGTGCGAAATAACCTATTCAGCCACGAGGCGCTTGAATCGATGCTGATGACTGCGAATTTCTGGCAATGCTACCAAGTCTGGCCCATAGCACCAATTCGCGCTTGTAATGCACTAATCTTCCTTGACAGCGACACATCAACATCCCATCACGAATTATACCCTGCCATCTCCCTCCTTGATTCTATGTCCGGTATAAGGGCTCCAAGATCCGTTTTTTCCCTAAACAAGAGCTGACAGGTTTCGCGCCGTCACAAAAACGAAAACCCCCTTTCAACACTCGTTTTGACACGAAAACATGAACGTGTAAAAGGCACAGGAATCAAGATAAACTTGACTAGAATTTCGTGGCAATCATTAAGGTAAGAGAGAATTAGCTAGGAAAGGGTACAGTAAGACGTATGAGAAAAGGAAGCAGGGGATGAGACAACGCCAACAGACCAACTGGACGGACGGAGGACAAAGAAGCATACCACCAAACCAATCCCTGGAAATAAGAACGTAGCAATCTTGTCCCCACTCAACCAATCTGTCCATGAAACGAGTACTTGTCATCGCCGCAAAAGTCCGACATCAATCCATCCACTGGTCCACAAGTGTTCACCTCCAGAATATTTCGCCCCTCATCACACTTCGCGCAGCAAGTCCTCGAGTAAAAGCCACTAATGACCCGACCCATCATCCTATTGGCAATGTCGCTCGAGTAGCTGTTGGTACCGGTTGCAACAGCAGTGAGGTTGTTCTCATCATAGACATTTCCACTATTGTAGCCTCGTGCAATCAAGCCAATAACCTCTGGGTACTGTTGCCAGTATGTCGCAATGCCAGGACGTTGGAAAGGTGCCGCACAAACCCATTGACCACAAACGCCGAGAGAAACCATGGCGTAAATTTGGTCGGCTGTGCATTCGCCGATCGGAGTGTCGAGACAAGTGACCGAGCCGGGGATTTGGACTTGGAATGTTCCTCGCGAATTGCCTTGGTCACCGCTGTGTGGTCGAACGGATGCCTGGGATTCTTGCATCGCCATAGCAAAGACCAATTGTGGAGGTACGCCGACTTTTGTGCTCACATCGTGGATCGCGTTGACGAGGTCCTGAGTTTCTCGAAGGCTATTGCCTCCTTCGGGGTGCTTGGGCGTCTCCATCATCGCAGGCAAGTTGAGACAGACGAGGCAGGCGTAGGATTCGTAGAATGGTTGCCTTGCCCCGTTCCTCTGGTATCCCCATCTTGGTATATCCGTGGCGAAACGCAGGCATTGGCGAGGCTCGGATATGTGCTGCGAGCAGTGTTTGGAGCAGTCATTGGAGCACACTGTGACGGGCTCACCGTCTGGGTGGCCGAAGGGCTTAGTCAAATCTGGAACCATGATGGAACCAACGCGAGTTGGAACGGTGACAGTGAATGGCCCTGCTGGAAGATCCCATCTTTTGTGGACGATTGCTGTCGATGCACTGCTGGTGACCGTCTTCGCTTTGGTCGACATGGTCAATTTGGCTGGTGGATGTGGCTTGAGGGGGAACCTGGTGGGACCGGTGATGTTGACTGCAGCTGTGCCAACGCGTGGGCTCGCGATTGAGACAGTTGGGCGGACGGTTACTGTCGATGCACTGGTGAAACTTCCCACTATGGCCAATATGCTTGGTGACTGTGACTTCTGGGTAGAACTGCAGGGACTGACGAAGTTGACTGCCGGAAAATCGACGAGTAGGTTTGCGGTTGGGACAGGTGAGCAAACAGTAGATGTTAAACTCGGCATGCTCCTGGTATATAAGAGGCTGATCGACATTTTGACTGGTGGATTTGACTGGTGGATCTCGACCTCGAATTCGAATCGCAAACAAGTTGGTGAATGTTTCAGGTAAGCTAGTAGCCGTAGTAACTTTGGAGTTTGTTGTGTTTGTGTATTTGGACTCCTATAACTATGGCCGTAATTGCGAGGCCGAGGGCTGCGAGACTACCAAGTGAGAAAAGAACGAAAAGGGGGATGAGGAGAGCTCTTGATTTATGAGCTTTGGACATGGAGACGGAAGAGTAGATCTGTTGTCAGAATGTTGAGCAAATAAACGATGTCGATGATGATGAGTATTGGTGAATATTGGTGAATGTTGTTGAGCTTGAGAAGAAGTTCTTGAAGAGAAGGGGGGAATAAAGTGTCCTCCCAGATACGCTAAGACTGTCTGGGTCGTGCTTGAAAGCAGAAGTTATAGCATCCCACCTGCAAGTTGGAGTGAGTGGCTCTGTCCGTTGAGACTTAATTCACGCAGCACTCGATTCAATTCGACAGTGGCTCTCTCGAGACCAAGATCACAAAATGTCTGCCCACGTACAACTGAAACCCGCCAGAAAAGTCTCAAACTAATACGAAATCAGTTACTTCCCCAAACCTCTAAGATCGGCCGTCTTCTGGGGACAAGAACCGGTGCGAGGGATGCCGCTATGTTCTGTGATTGCCTTTTTTGCTCCATGCTCTTGCCAGCAAGTCGATACTCCGCGGAACATCGTCGAAACGAGACGACAAACGGAAGGAAACAACACCCGTTGCAATCAATGGCGGGCAGCGCTCTGAGCCTGCGAACGGTATTTATGAATTGATACATGGCATTTCGACAACGATACCGCCAAGGATCTGGCAGTTTGCAACAGAAAATGGAAGGAAAGTTAGATCTAGATCAGCGTTCAAAATGATGCTTCAAGCGATCGGATGTGGTTGCTCGAACCATCTGCAGCGTTTTCTGGGGCACCCTACCTAGGTAACGATGGGAAAGTGATGGGATACGCAACTGCTGAGAATGTTAGGCAGGCACTGAATTCGACGGATAAGAAGGAAGAATAATGAAGATTGTGTGTATCACTATTGTACGAACCTCAGGCAAGTTTGTGAGCCTATGTTGCAGAAATTAGCTTTCTGCAGAATCATCTCAATGGACGTGCGATGAACAAGAAGTAACAACAGCGATGTCAAGTGGAATGCTAAATCAAAATGATCCATCAAAGTGTTCTTGGGTCCTCTGTTAGACATTTATCGCGAATAATTGGTAGAATACAAAACGCTCTCGAAGCTAGGATCTGAATTTCGACAGTCCCTTTCGACTTGCAAGACAGCTCTGAGACGTGCGAAGCCTAGCGTCATTTCTGGCCATTGCCTTGTGAGGTACTCCGTCCTCGACCGCCCATCCTGATCCAGTTGGTGATAATTAATGATTCTACATCTCCCGAGTTAAGTTAGTATTTGTCTTGCTTCACCACGATTTGCCAGTCTTTAATAACATACCTCGCACTCTTGACTGCTTCTTGTGCCTACCCATGTAAGAGGTGTACCAGGTTGGCTGGCCATGCGTAACACGACAATCTTTGTCCCATTGCTTGAGCTGGTTGTGCCGCCAGTACACATCATCCTCATCAAGTTTCTCATCTCTATACGTCTTGTGCTTGCTAGCATTCGTACAGTCTAGACAAAGCCCATCGAAATAGGTGTTAACTGTTTTCACAGCGTTGGCAATCTGACGGCTGTAGTCCTGTCTGCAGTCACCACAGAACTCGCTTGGCACAGTATAGCCGAAGTTCTTGAAAAGAGACAGGATGTCGTTCGCAGAATTCTTGTGCCAAGTCTCCTCCAAAGGGTAGGCTCGTGTACGTTGAAGAGCTCTCTCGTAGCTGGCGACAGTGTCTGCACGACATGCGCATGGGCTTATGTCCTTGAACTTACAGTTGCATGCGGGAAGGGCGCCTGATTTAAGTGGCCTACGACCACATGGCAGTTGAATGTAAGAAGACGGTTGATTGGTTTCCACGACTCGCGGTGGAGAATTGTCCGGAGCCGTCCGCGAGCTGCATTGAGCTGTTCTGTCACGACTTAAGTGGGTATTATAAGCAGTGATATCGTGTAGGACTTACGAATGACAAGGGGTTGCAGATGCATTGTTCGGCAGTCAGAGGGATTATTCTCATGGGCGTACCCTAGAATCTGGTAGACACAATCTTTTGTGGCCCTGAGAAATTTTGGAGCGTGGTTGAATTTGTGGCAGGGATAAAGCATCTGTTCTGGAGAATTTTTTTATCGATGTCTTTGCTGTTGGCGGCATACCAGCCAGCGAACCACTCTTCAAAAACCCTCGTGAGAACGTTGGCGAAGTCAAAGAACCTAGCAAGCGACCATATATGGGTATAGCGATAGGCATAAGCAGATTCCGGCTTCCCGTGGGCTACGAAGAAGAAAGCGGCTAGGGCGTTGGCATCTTCATCCTCGATGTTCATAGTGTTCTCTCGTGCTTCTTTGAAGTAGCCCCCGAGCGAGTTTGTCATGGCGATCGTCTTCGGCTGGGAGGTTGATCAACGTGGATCGGTCAACTCTGAATCGGGCGACTGGAATGTAATCGTATTTCTGGCCTTCTGGCGGTGGTGGGTAAATTTTCTTAGACTTCGTCAATATGACAACTAAATCGCCGTCGAGCGCGATGATGTGCAAAGGAGGCTCTGGGGCATCGGGCTTGACCTCCATGGCAGCGAAGAGTGCGGCGTGAGATATAGCGAGAGTAAGTAAGTGTAGTGTTATAAGTTATAGCAAAAGATGCGAGTGAAGAGCCTCACTTCATACGATTAGAAGCTAACGAATTCGACCGTGATTGTTGAAAAAAAGGTCAAACATCACACCAGCTGGCCGGGTGACCATACAGTATATCCTATAATCGCAACTTCCCACCTCTTCCAAAGCCACAGCCGTAGACAAATTATCAAGCATCCCTTCCCTTCCCATTCCCACCTCCAGTTAACAAGTATGAGCCAAACCCAGCGATCTTTTCAGGCGATTGCGAAGCCAGCTCGGTGTCGCCGTGCCAATTGCAGTTCTCAAGTCCGAAGTTGACATATCATCCATTTCGTATCCCCAGACGATTGTCTTTCGACACAGTTATCTGTGTGGCGACAGGGACTTCGCTATCGAGAATAGCAAAGGCAGCCAAGCTCAGCAGTCTCAGAACCCGGGCCGTGTCCAAACTCAAGTACGAGTCTTTCGAAAGGTGATAAGAACGTAGTCCTATTCCAATCCAGATACCATCACAATTTCTAACTCAAGCTGAGGAAAGGTAGTACCCACAAACCTGTTCGCTTTTCCGAAAACACCCATTTTCAGTATTTGTGAGTCTCTCCAGCAATTCCCAATATCCCCAACACTGCTCCTGATAAAACATCCGATGTGTATGCAATCCCATTTATTCACATAACGCCATTACTAATGTCAAGCCCAGTAATTGACAATAATCCCGTCAGCCTGCAAGCCCCCTACCGATTGACTGCCGTGAATCCTCCGCCACTTGCAGCGAAACCTGGAGCTCCCGCCTCGGTCATCTCAACATCTTGTCCATTAGATTCTCCTTGTGGTGGTCTGTATCCTTCAGCCGCTTGTTCCGGCGGCCCCTCGCCATTCTCTCGCCTCGCGTCATAGCCAGGAGTATATCCAGTCGGCGGCTGACCACCCGGTCCAGAAGGCAGATATTGTGCAAGAGGTGGTAATACCCCTCCTGGCGCACCACCTGGCGCACCATTCATAGAAGTTGGCCCTGCAGTTGGATGAGCAGGTAGCAAGGCTGGTGGTGTCGTTATTGGGGGTCCTGGATATCCAGCAAAGAACTGCTGATTGAGACGATTAGCGGTGGCATCAGGGGTTTGCCTGCTGTGAGAGGAGATTAGGAAAGCGCCGTGTGAGGGACCAGAAGAAGGAGAAGCGTGGTTTCCAGCGACCACGGACGCCGGAGCGCTCGGAGGAGGAGTGGCTTTGAAACGGTGACCCCGTTTGGAGCGGAGAGGTTTGTCTTGCGGCTTTGGAACAGTTTGATGAGAACATTGCCTTGACGATTGAGGGAAGGGAGAGTGATATGTAGTATAACTCACTGTGGGAGGTGGGCTATTGCTCTGGTCGCTGTCGTCTGGGTTCTCCTTCATTGTCTGTGCTATCTTCTCTAGCAGAAAGCCTCGTTCCAGGCGCATCTTAAGTATGGCGCGCTCTGATCGCATCTTCCGAACGCGCAGGGAATCGTTGCTCTCTTCGATCTCGTTGATGCGCCGCTTGAGCTCGATACATTTACGGTAGTATGCGGTTTCGACAGAGGGAGGAAGAGGACTGTTTGCAGAGACGCCGTGCATGACGCGATCTAAAGGTTTTTCCGTTAGGTATTCTGATGTTCCTTAATTCTTGAAAGCAATCTTGTTTCGTTTTCCAAGTGGATGGTTCGTCTATGGAGTCCTAGCCATCATTGGACATGGTGAACGTTGAACTGACCTTTGATAGCCCACTCGGGCATCTTGTTACCAGCCTGCATTGTAAAGAAAGAGCGTCGCTGAGTAGTAAACAGCCAGTTCCGGTATGATAAATATCGCGCGCAAAGGAAGGAACGTGTTTGTTCCGTCGGTGTCAAATGGTGGACGCAAATGGAAGCTGAGGTACCGCTGGGTAGCTCCCCCTACCACCCCATTTATTCAAGTCGTCGTCAAGATCGATATCGATGAATTTCTGGTGACTCAATTTCCAAATATTGCCAGAAACCTAGCGATATCGATCTTGGCCGATAGAGGACATAATAAAGCCAAGCGCAGTCACATTATCTATTCAAGGACACGAAGCTCCCTCCAAAGACTCTTCTTAGATTTGTGAAAGAGAGATCCTTAAACCCAATCACATATGAATCTATTCATATACATGGTCTAACACGCGACTGTGTAGAGACCGTTCTATTCCAACACTCTACCCAAAACTCCCCAAGACTCTGATATACATACAACGATAAGAATGCAAGGTAGAAAAACAGGTTTGCTGGCAGTGTCGCTCATGCGCTCGTCGCTGTGAAGCAACTGGTATATACTAGAATGAAATAGAAAAACGCCCGCGGATGTAAAAACAACATAGTCGAAGCGACAGACGAAAGAAGACAAACCAATCCCACACCCAGCCCATCGTAACCGCATCGCAACGCAAATCCAGAAGCCCCCGCTCTACCCTCATGATGAACTCTGCCCGCCTCACTAACGATCACCTCGCTTCGTCGTCATCACCCTCTTCGTAAGTCCGCCTGAGTCCGCCTTCAATTTGGATGCCCTGTTTCACCCACTCTTTTTGGGCGAGCTCGTCGCAGCTCAAACGACCACGACTGACTTTCTTGAGTAGACCTTCAACGCATTCCCTTGCGCCTTCCCAGCCGGCACCTCTAACAGGGTCCCACTCACCATCATCATCGCCGTAGAGACACCACATCCAGTCGCATCGTGCGATTCTGTGGGCTGCTCGACTTCGACCACGTATAGGCTTGCCCCCTGGTCGAATCGGTGGCGGGTCAAAGGGTAAACGACCTTCCATGAGAGCATAGAGAAGGACACCAAGAGCCCATGCATCGGTCTGGCGTCCATCGTAGGGCTGACTGAGCAATATTTCAGGGGCCGCGTAGTCTTCGGAACCGCATCGTGTCGTGAGCAGAGGACTTTCTGGGGGCTGAGGTATCGCTCGGCTTAGGCCAAGATCGGTGAGTGTGACGAGCGGGTAAGGATACGTAGCTGGTGATTCAATATCTGGTAGTGACGATGGTGGCATATTCAAAAGGACGTTTTCCAACTTGATATCGCGATGGACGATCCATTTGTCGTGAAGATAGCGGGAGGCATCAACGAGCTCCGCAAACATGCGTTGCACCAAAGCTGGTGTGAGAAACTTTTGGTGCTGGCTAGCAAGATCGAAGAGATCGCCGCCGGGACAGTAATTTAGCACGAGAAGAGCCTCTTGATCATTAAAATCGAAGGCTCTGAGATGAATGAGAGACGGATGAGAAATGTTGTTCAGGATCTCAATCTCACGTTTCAGTCCAAGCTCGACCCGTTCCTCATCTGCACCACCAGCAGGGCCGTGTTGAACAATTTTAATGGCGACTAGCTTTGCTGGATTGAGCGAGTTTTCCGAAGCTTCGTTCAAGGTAGTCTTTGGAGGAAGTTTTTCACTTGTTGCCAGAACCACTTTGCTAAACGTCCCTTGTCCGAGTGGCCTTATTGGGCGGTAGTGTTTCTTACGTCTTGTCGGCCCAGCCTTCACAGTGAGATATTCCACGAAAGGTTCCGTATCTCGGACCTCATCTCCTTCGTTTCCAGTGACACTACGGTTGCTAGGTGGAGGAGTGGGCAGGGCTCCCTGTGCGTGGTGCTGAGGTGCATGGATAAATCCGCGTTGCTCTGCCAAATACTGCTCTCTATGTAGATGTGACACTTTTGGTGCCTGTTCGTCCGGTCCAGCTGAATATGTGACATTGCGAGGCCGTACATTGTGCATCGGCTCGGGCACGAACTCGCTCATGCTGCGGTTCCTCGAATGACTTGACCCATCCCGTCGAACCTTGACAGCACTGCTTGCGTCCAATGTAGTAGCTAGCAAGTTTCCGTACGCCTTCTGTTTCGGTTTCGTGGGAGAATTTCGCGTTGGAGTCTCGGGCGTATTTGCAATTTGATCGGCAAGAAGTTCCTCCCGCGCGCTGCTTCCGTGTGATCCAGAAGAGCCAGACTTATAATGACCTCGTTTCCATTGTCCAGGCGATCCGTCCATGATAGGCGAAGGGAGAGGTGTGATATCAGTCATGGCGTTCAACATAGGAGAAGAAACAGCGGAGACGGGAGAGCGCGAAGAGTGCAAGTTTATGCTCACAGCCGACAAGGTCGATTTCAAGCCGGGACGACCGATAAGAATAGGTTGGATTGAGGATCCGGAGCTTCCTGGGGTTTGTTGGCCCACTGGAGTCATGGGTGATTCTGCAGTGCTGTCGGTCGTCGTACTGGGAGGGAGCTGCGTAGAGATGTCGGTTCGGACGTGTAGGGCAGGAGTCAAAGGACTTCGACAGGGCGTTGCAGTGGAGGGGGTACGAATATGGAACTTGGGAGGTTCAAAGGAGGTATTCAACCTGCCCACCGACTGCAATTGTGTATTCCGAGCGAGGGAGTCATTGCGGTCCTGTGTCACGCCCGCAGTCGCGGAGGAGAGGGCATGAACGCGCTCTGACGCTACTGTCTCGGCAACAATGGCTGGCTGCTCAGATAAAGGATGCGATGAATGGCTGGGTTCGGTCGTTCCATCTATGGCCGCAGGTTCCCCCATCTCGAGATGACGGGAGAAGTGACTGGGGGAAGCGTCGAGCGCGGAGAATGGAGAAAGTAGGCCAAGGAGCTGCTGCAACGCGTCAAAAGAAAGGCAACAAGAGGCCCAGCAGGGCTGACTCGACGAATCAATCGGCAGCGTGGGAGCCTTGCGATTCGGTCCACGTTAGCTCCTATATTTAACTATGTGCCTGATCAGTACAAGTGCGACAGGTGCGAGTAATTTATTTTTTGGTAGGGTTTGGTTCGACTTGGTTCAGCGTGGAGATTGGATGAGAGTTGGATGGGGGAAAGGTTTGCTCAGCAACAAGAAATGGAGAATCGCCTTGATAGTATTGTCTTTACGGACGCACATTGGCACTACCAACAGAGCAGGTTTTGTGTCGGTACCGGGCAGATATGTGTATCAACAAGGGTGGTGCCAAAACATTTGTCGTCGATACAAATCTCTCACACATCCACGCTTTCATTCTCGGTCCGGACGTAGAAATACAGATCATGGCGGGAACAAACGGCTCCGATGAAGCTGCAGCTGCAAATCCACAGGCCGCTATACATCAAACTTGGTCCCTTCTCAAGGCAAAAGATGACACCTCCAGATTTGTCGGACTGTCTCTACTACGATCACTACTCGACTCCAATGAACAGCTGCGCACGAATCAGGAAAACCTCTTGAAGTGCTGGAACGCAATCTCCAACAAGTTTCTCATCCGACTTCTCAAAACCCAGGAGACGAGGTCCAGGAGCAACGATGAGGCAAAAGACATGGTCAACCTGGCCGTCGCTGTCATTCATATCTTTGCAAATCTTCTTCCCTCACAGGCAGTAGCTAAACAGAAAATGATCGAGTTGTGCGCATCTCTTCTGGATAGCATCCCTAGGCTTAACCCAGATCTACAAAAGAATGCTTTCCAGGCCTTGCAGTGTATTGCGAGCACCAGCTCAGGGGCCGTTGCTGTAGTAGATTTCAATAACTGGAAAGATATCATTGACACTGCAAGCAGTGACGAAGGCCTTCTCATCGAGTTGTTCCGCCTGCAGCGAGCAGCAGAAAAGAGTGGTAGTTTATCACTGCACCAAAAAGGCACTCTCGCTGGCATAATAGACTCCACGATGCTCAGTGTCAAGGAAAGTGGAAAGCTGGATTCGATCACAATACTTGAGGCTCTAGGAGAGTTGACAAGTGAGACGTCCGTGAGTTACCGCTCGTCTACCACCACCGCATCTCACTCTTCCCTACTAACATCGGCAAAGTATTCACAATCGCCAAAATGGATCACTTACGCCATTGATCTCGTTCGAAACATAATAAAAAAGCAGCCCACGTCTCGAGGCAGAAACGCGTGCATCAAGCTTGTTAGCAATCTCATTCAAGGTCTCCCTCCCACCAGCCGCTTCAGCTATGAGCTATTCAACGAAGCGACCATACAGGGCGATGATGGCAACCCGTTCTCGTATATCTTCATCAACCTCGTACTGATCGAGATCCGCTCCACGATTCCCTCCTTGCTCGAATCTCTTGCATCAGCATCGTATACGAGCACTGCCCTGCGTCTGGCATCATGCTACGACATAATGAGTGCCTTCATTCTGTATCTACTCCAATATCTTGACCAGGATGCCGACATCACAGAAGGGCCTCCCTCATCTATTCTATCACCGGAACAGTTTTTGAGAATCAGGAAAGATTTTGCAGAGACTCTGTCAATGACATTAGAATTCTTCCGCGATCGCTGGGACGCAACAGTCTCTGGGGCAGGAGGACTCGACCCCAGTGCTCGCAATGATCCTAACACTCCGCTAGCACTAACATGGGACAACCCTATAGTATCGCCGGTCGAAGATCCCATCGTTCTAGCAGGCCTGAGAGCGCTTTCGTTGTGGCTGAGAGAGGACGAGAATGTCGAATTGGGACAAGAAGCGGCAAGTCTCATGGACATGTACATGGCTTTATACTCGTCGAATATGGCAACAGACGCCAAGGTCGATTTTCGACATGCAATACTCACATGCCTTATTGGGTTGCTTGTCGAGTCGGATGATGCTGTCCAGCATTTCCTTGATCACAAAGGATGGAGCCTTCTCCAGGAGGATCTGCTTCAGAACATTACATTTCTCGATATTGGTGCGACGCAGTCGCCTGCAGCACACACGCAAGACATCATCCGTGTTCTGATTTCGGTCGTGGAATCCGAGACTGTACCGCAAACGCGATTGCCGTGGATGACAATCGTGAAGCAACTGGCCGAGACAAAGCCGGCCAGTCTACGAGATGGAGAGAAGCTGGAAACGCTAGTTGGCGGATGGCAACTTGCAGTGGCTCTCATTGTGAAGGCGCCTCGAAATGTCAGGAAGACAAATGCTGAGAATATTAAGAGCATCAAACAGAAGGCAGAAGCGATCTTGAGAGAAATCAAAAGCTCGTTCAATGTGGAATTGGTGGACAGTTTGAGAGAGGTGATTGATGGGTTGGAAGATCTGAATTGAAAGGCGGCAAAATTCTATCAAGGGCGGCAAGTCGGAAGGAGTGTATTAAACACGCTTCCTCACTGGAGTCACTTGTCCACTACTATGTAGACAAGATTGAGAATGGTATTGGATAACGGTAGTCAATATTAATTGAATATGCCTTGACATATGCGTGGCTGACATATATTCCGTACCATACCTTCGGAAAAGGTTTTACTATGTCATTTTCACGGACAGTTCAGGTTGCAGTTGTTGCGATCCTCCTCTCCACTTCTTGCCCAATCGCGTCCTCGATCATTCCTTTTGGCTCCTACACCAAAATAAATACCGCGAGACAGCACTGGATGTGTCTCTCAATATCTTCCACCAACGAATACATACCCGAATAAACGCCATCACTGTTTACGATGCTCCGCGCATCCATTCAACGGTGCGGCTGCCGCTTAGCTGCTGGGAGCTCCTCGGCCTTTGCTAGTCACACATCACAGTCTGCCTCTCTCGCGTCGAAACGAAGAGCACTCGCTGTAGCCCTCCGCTCTCAGCAGCAGCAGCGAAGCTATGCGAGTGCCGCTGAAGACAAGCCCAAGGCTACGCCAACAGTTGTGAGTTTGCACACAGCCAAGCAGAACAGATAAGCCCAATGGCATACTGATGCGATTAGCAGGATCCAAACGATGCCTTCCTCCAGGGAAACACGGCAAACTACGTCGACGAGATGTACATGCAGTGGAAACGTGATCCCACGTCGGTCCACATCTCATGGCAAATCTACTTCCGGAACATGGAGGGCGGCGACATGCCAATCACCCAGGCCTTCACTCCTCCCCCTACAATTCTTCCACCTCCCGCTGGAGGTCTGCCCAGCTATATTCCAGGAGTGGGCATGGAGGCGGGCTCTGGTTCCGATACTATGAACCACCTGAAGGTTCAACTCTTGGTTCGCGCATACCAAGCCCGAGGACACCACAAGGCGAAGATTGACCCATTGGGCATTCGCTCAGAGGCGGACCAATTCGGATATGCAAACCCACGAGAACTGGAGCTTTCGCATTACAATTTCACGGAGAAGGACTTGGATCAGGAATTCACTTTGGGCCCCGGTATTCTACCACGCTTCAAGTCTGAGACACGCGAAAAGATGACTCTGCAGGAGATCATCGACGCATGTGAACGACTCTACTGCGGATCATATGGTGTCGAATACATCCACATTCCAGATCGAGAACAGTGCGACTGGCTGCGTGAGCGCGTTGAAATTCCGCAACCATACAAATACTCGGTCGATGAGAAGAGACGGGTATTGGATCGCTTGATTTGGGGATCGAGCTTTGAGGCTTTCTTGGCAACAAAGTATCCCAACGACAAGCGGTTTGGTTTGGAAGGTGGGGAAACTTTGATCCCTGGCATGAAGGCCCTCATTGACCGGAGTGTCGACTATGGTGTCAAGGACATAGTTATCGGTATGCCACATCGTGGTCGTCTCAACGTCTTGTCCAATGTCGTCCGAAAGCCAAATGAATCCATCTTCAGCGAATTTGCCGGAACTGCCGACCCAACGGATGAAGGATCTGGTGACGTAAAATACCATCTGGGAATGAACTTCGAACGTCCCACACCTTCGGGAAAGCGCGTCCAATTATCTCTTGTTGCCAACCCTTCTCACTTAGAAGCCGAAGACCCGGTCGTTTTAGGAAAGACCCGAGCCATCCTACATTATAACAATGACGAGAAGGATGCCACGTCTGCCATGGGAGTCTTGCTCCACGGTGATGCTGCTTTTGCCGCACAGGGTGTCGTTTACGAGACCATGGGCTTCTGGTCATTGCCAGGATACCAAACTGGTGGCACGATTCACATCGTCGTGAACAACCAGATTGGTTTTACAACAGATCCTCGTTTCGCACGATCAACGCCTTACTGCTCTGACATTGCCAAAGCTATCGATGCCCCTATCTTCCACGTCAACGGTGACGATGTCGAGGCTCTGACTTTCATCTGCCAGCTCGCCGCCGATTGGCGCGCCAAGTTCAAGAAGGATGTCGTTATTGACATGGTCTGCTACCGAAAGTCGGGACACAACGAGACAGATCAGCCTTTCTTCACCCAGCCACTCATGTATAAACGCATTGCCGAACAGAAGCCAGCATTGGACATCTACGTCGACCGCCTGCTTGCAGAAAAGACCTTCACCAAGGAGGACGTTGATGAGCATAAAAAATGGGTATGGGGCATGCTAGAAGAGAGCTTCGCTCGAAGCAAGGACTACTCGCCCACGACAAAGGAATGGCTCACATCCGCATGGAATGGCTTCAAATCGCCAAAAGAACTCGCCGAAGAGATCTTGCCACATTTGCCAACTGCAGTCGAGCCTGAAAAGCTAAAGAAAATCGGAGAAATCATCGGCTCTCCACCAGAAGGCTTCAACGTGCACCGTAACCTCAAGCGAATTCTGGCTGGACGTACGAAGACTGTTACCGAGGGAAAGAACATTGACATGTCCACGGCAGAGGCTCTTGCTTTCGGCACCTTGTGTGACGAAGGTCATCACATCCGTATCTCTGGACAGGACGTTGAGCGCGGTACCTTCTCCCAGCGTCACGCAGTTCTTCACGACCAAGAGAGCGAGGCTACCTACACTCCGCTCCAGCATGTTAGCAAGGACCAGGGTGCCTTTGTCATCTCCAACTCCTCGCTCAGTGAGTTCGGTGTCCTCGGCTTCGAGTACGGTTACTCTTTGTCTTCCCCCAATGCTCTTGTCATGTGGGAGGCTCAATTCGGCGATTTTGCCAACAACGCCCAGTGTATCATTGACCAGTTTATTGCGTCAGGTGAGGTTAAGTGGCTTCAGCGTACAGGTCTCGTGATGTCCCTTCCCCATGGGTATGATGGACAAGGTCCCGAGCACTCCTCTGGTCGCATGGAGCGATATCTCCAGCTCTGTAACGAAGATCCTCGCATCTTCCCCACCCCAGCCAAGTTGGACCGACAGCACCAGGATTGCAATATGCAAATCGCCTACGTCACGAAACCAAGCAATTACTTCCACATTCTGAGGCGGCAAATGAACCGACAGTTCCGAAAACCTCTGGTCCTCTTCTTCTCGAAGAATTTGCTCCGCCACCCAATGGCTCGCTCATCGATCGAAGAGTTCACTGGCGACTCTCACTTCCAGTGGATCGTGCCCGATGAGGCCCACGAGACTGGTGCGATCGAGTCCCACGACAAGATCAAGCGAGTCATCATGTGCTCCGGCCAAGTCTTCACGGCGCTTCACAAGTACAGAGAAGAAATCGGCGACAAGACCACCGCGATCACGCGGATTGAACAGATTCATCCATTCCCATGGGCACAATTGCAGGAAAACTTGGACTCGTACCCTAACGCTCAGACGTTAGTATACTGTCAGGAAGAGCCACTCAACGCTGGTGCTTGGTCGTTTGTGCAGCCACGTATTGAGACGTTGCTCAACAACACCGAGCACCACAGTAGGAGACACGTCGTGTATGCCGGACGCAATCCATCTGCTTCTGTCGCTACAGGCTTAAAGAGCACGCACAAGAAAGAGGAGAAGGATCTCTTGGAGATGGCGTTCAGTGTTACGCAGGATAGGTTGAAGGGAGAGTAGATTTGTTTGGCTTCTTTTCCTAGAGGTTGTATGTCTCGAGGTGTAGAATGATTGTGAGCAGAATGGGCGCTATTGTGGCTAGTGTGTATAGTTTCCATTTTGTACTTTACGGTTGTGCTTTTATGGTTCACACGGATTCACGACGAAATGGGTGACGGTCGTCGTGGGTTTGGTTGCGCTCTTCATAAACTGGTCTCTTCTCTACCCCTAACCCTTTTTTATTGACGAGGTGTCCTGTCTGTCCGTGTTGTTACGACGAACGAAGCAGTAGATTAGCATACATCATTCCTTCTGTCTGGGTGTCGGGCATGCAATTGATCATAAGTAACACTTCCATCCCCTTAATTTGTCGATACTCTGTGATGGCCTCGTGTGTATCTCCTCGGTGTCGTGGTGTCGCAGTCCTCCTGTAGGAATGGAGGCACCGTAACTTGACGTCTCCCATTGTCATGCTTTTCATTTTCGGAAGGGATATATTATTCAGCGGTGACATTTTATCATCTTGATTTCTGGACTTGTACGGTAGGATAAGATCAATGGTCAATCTGGCGTCTCCTCTCCTGATAATCTCGATCCTGGCGCTCTACCGCACCAATAACGATTTGTGGAGGATCGGTTTCGTCGCCATCTGCTCTGTTATTTTCACTGGCTGCCTCTCCTTATTGACGGCAGCCAGTCGCATCGAGATCTTCATGGCCAGTCTTCATCGCCAATCTCTTAAAGCCATTGAGTGCGCCGACTACATGGACAAAGTCGTAGTAAGATTGTGAATGGGGTGACTGGGGGACAAAATGTAGGTGCTGGTCGAGTTAGATAGCGGAACCATCTGCATTTGCTGTTCTATCAAAGCCTAAGGGTTAGTGCGATTATAAGGTTGGCTGATAGGTTGAGAAGACGAGTTCTCTTGATTCTGTGGCCGTACGTAGCAGGCAGCGCTGGTGGTTAGGAACATATATCGCCTTATCCCTCAAGGCCAATGGGTTCCCTAAGTATGTTTCTGCTTGTGAAAGTTGCCTTGCACCAGATTCCTATGCGGCGGTGTATTTGGTTGTGTGATGCTGGAGACAATAGTAACCATCGTAGTCGTGATTTCGCTGCTTGGGTGTGATACTCCGGGTATGCCCGTGGACGAGGCTGTCTGGTAGCTGCCGTATTGTATGGCGCCGATCGTGCTATAGACCTGCCGTCTTATAGTCGGAGCCTATCTGCTGCTAGTCGCTCTCCCTACTTGCTATATCGCGCTCCTACTCTTGCCAATGCCATAACTGGGACGCAACAGTCTGGGGAGAGGCTCAAGGCTACGTCTGCTGGCTTGTAGGGAGGGGATTTGCCGCCAATAAGCTCCTTCTATACGTCCTTACTGCTTACTGTGTTGCGCACCTACTCTTGCCAATGCCATAACTGGGACGCAACAGTTTGGGGAGAGGCTCAAGGCTCTGGACATCAGCTTACAGCAGGACGGTTTGCGGAGACGATAGTAGATGAGGTTCTCTAGCAGCTGCCGTATCGTGTCGCACCGATTGTGTTGTAGACCTGTCGTCTTATAGTCGGAGCCTATCTGCTGCCAGTCGCTCTCCCTGCTTGCTATATCGCGCACCTACTCTTGCCACTGCCATAACTGGGACGCAACAGTCTGGGGAGAGGCTCAAGGCTACGTCTGCTAGCTTACAGGGAGGGGATTTGCCGCCAATAGGCTCCTTCTATGCGTCCTTACTACTTACTGTGTCGCGCACCTACTCTTGCCAATGCCATAACTGGGACGCAACAGTTTGGGGAGAGGCTCAAGGCTCTGGGCAACAGCTTGTAGCAGGACGGTTTGCCAAGACGTTGGGAGAGATTGTCTAGTCGTTGCAGTGGTGTGTGGTGCCGATTGTTGCACACCGGGCGTCTGGTGTTTGAGTTGTGTTGAAGGTATTGCCGTTCTAGCAGTGACTCGTCGACTCGGAGCGTTGCAGTGAGAACATATAGGTGGCGTGGCTACCAGAACGAGGTTTGCCGACTATGGCCACGTGCAGCGACACTGATTGACAGGAATCGCAAACAAGCCTTGCCTTGCTTCTCCGACTTCTCGCAGAGTATATCCGCTGTCAAATGAACTCATTTCATTCACCTCATTTGTACTAGCTTGAGCACGAGCCCCTCAATCGTGTATATATATGGGCATGCCCACGATCATCAATTCAGACTTCAGTCTGCTTCATCTACCTTTTGACAGGTTATGAGCCCGGGCTTGCACTACCGCTGTGCCCATATATAATTTGACCTACCACGCAAAGCAGATTCCTTGGTGTTGAATCACCACGCGGCCAACGGCTTTCTATGACCCATTCGAACCCTCCCGCTGATCTCTCTCACGTCAAGGCACACGACAAATCTCAGAACCTCGTCGATTGCGCTTCTAGTTACTACAAGCCCTGTTCACGCCGCTTCTCAGGTCTCTCGCTCCCCTACACGTCAGAAATATCACCCGTACAGTTCCTATCGCTCATACAAATCCTTGCATTAGCTAAGTGGTCTTCGATGTCTCCGTGACCCGCTACGACGGTGAGCAGGCATGCAATCAATGCTGAAATTTAAGCCAGATCTCTCGGTCACGTCTCCGTGACCCGCTAGGACGGTGAGCAGACATGCACTCATGGCCGAAACTTAAGCCAGATCTCTCGATCATGTCTCCGTGACCCGCTACGACGGTGAGCAGACATGCACTCATGGCTGAAACTTAAGCCAAATCCCTCGATCATGTCTCCGTGACCCGCTACGACGGTGAGCAGACATGCACTCATGGCTGAAACTTAAGCCAAATCCCTCGATCATGTCTCCGTGACCCGCTACGACGGTGAGCAGACATGCACTCATGGCTGAAACTTAAGCCAAATCTCTCGATCATGTCTCCGTGACCCGCTACGACGGTGAGCAGACATGCACTCATGGCCGAAACTTAAGCCAGATCTCCCGATCATGTCTCCGTGACCCGCTACGACGGTGAGCAGACATGCACTCATGGCTGAAACTTAAGCCAAATCTCTCGATCATGTCTCCGTGACCCGCTACAACGGTGAGCAGACAAGCACTCATGGCTGAAACTTAAGCCAAATCTCCTCGACTGCGACGATGCGATACAATCACTAAGTCTTCATATTCTCAATCTACACTCATGGCTGAAACTCAAGCCGGATTCGGCTCTGGATCCTTCAAATTCAAAGACATACCAATACTTCAGGATGGTTATTCTGTTACTATGTGGATTGAACTGGTGGACACCTATCTTCTCCACCAGGATTTCGAACTTATCCTTGACAATCCCATCTTACCTCCTACCGTCGAAGGCGTCACTACTCGAAACTCTACAACCCCAGACTTATCGGTCGTATGGAAGAAATCACAAAGACTTGCTCTCTCCGCCCTTCGCACGCGTCTCGGAACAGAAGCTAAGTCCTGGGTGAAGGATCCTAAGTTTGACACTGTCAAGAAGCTCTGCGATGAGCTGCTTAAGAGATTCAGACCTCAGGGCGCCGGCACATTCGCAGAACTATGCAGGGAATGGAACAACCTCTCATATTCGAACTCTCCAGACCTTCTTTCCTACACCGAAGACTTCAGACGTATTATCCGCGCCTTCGACGAACTCAACTCAGACGTCGTGCTTCCAGTACCCTTTATCGTCCAACATTACCTAGGTAACCTTGGCCCTGCCTTCGATACCTTTATCAGTACCTTCAATCAGACTGCCAACATCCTCAAGACTGAAAAGAATGACCCAATCTCCTTCGAAGAAACCGTTCATCGCGTCAGGAACGAGGAGCGTAGTCATCTTAACACCCACTCTACAGTCGCTGCAATGGTCATTCAACCCTCCATTCCTTCCCTTCCAACTACCTTTGTGCGAAAAGGCGTGTACAGCGAAGAAGTCATCGGTGATACAGTCAAAATCCACGCATCTTATTGTACCAAATGCAACCGCGCATTCCATACCAAGCACGAATGCTTTCACAATCAGAAAGGCAACCAGAATCAACAGAAGAGACCTCGCGCTGATACCAAAGACACCAAGAAGCCAGATACCAAGAAAGTTACCGCCTTAATGGCTCGAGAGGACTTCCCTTGGACTGACCTTCTTCACCAATGGCTGCTGGACAGCGCCTGCGGCCGTCATCTTACCTGGGATCGCTCTGCATTCGTCGAATATCGCGCCCTTCCTCCATCTCAACAGCGTCAATTCAGTGGTCTCTCTGGCTCTACAGCAAAAGTCATCGGTACAGGCACAGCCAGACTCTGGGTCACCACTACCAAAGGCTCATTTCGCCCTGTAGACTTTCATGGAGTCGAACATTGCCCTGAGGCAGGTGTTAATCTGCTATCCTTTGACCAACTTCTCTCTAAAGGCGTCAACTTCTCAGTTGACACATCAGGCTTCAAAATCTATATCCCAGACAAGTTCACATTCACCACCGGTCGCGTCAATGGCGTCTTCCCTCTCCATCTTCGCCGTCAACCCGTATCTTTTGCAGCCATCAATTCAGATACATTACAACTCTGGCATGAAAGGCTTGCACACATCAGTCCTCCACGCATTCGCGCTCTCGAAAAGATGGTGACAGGAATGGACCTCTCAAGACCTATCGATCGCCAACCTCCATGCGAAGCCTGCATGCTTGGGAAGATGAAGAGGACACCTCACACTGGTCACATCATGAGAGGGCGCTTCAAACTCGATCTAATCCATTCAGATGTCACTGGGCCCTACCCAACGCGTGGTTTTCGCGGAGAACTATGGGTTGTCAGCTTCATTGATGACTATACTGGCTATTCTGAGGTCCATTTCATGAAGCATAAAGATGAGGTGTTTGCTCTCTTCCAGCAATTCAAGCTCACCCACGAGACTGCTACTATGCGAATTCATTTCTACCAAACTGACAATGGAGGAGAATACGTTAAATCAGCAGATGAAGCCGTACTTCTCTCTCAGGGAATCACTCACCACTGCACGACTCCATACAATCCTGAGCAGAATCCTCGATCCGAGCGCTTCAACGGCGTCATCTCGTCAATGGCAAACCCCATGATGATTGCCTCACAACTTCCTACCAAGTACTGGCCTCTCGCATATGCCTACGCCAACTTTGTACGCGTCTTAGGACCCCATCCCAGCCTTACAATGACCATCTTTGAGGCCTGGACCTCCATTGCTCCCGCAGTCTCCAATATGCTCATCTTTGGTAGCAACGGCTGGGCCATCACAAGGAAGACCAAAGGCTTCACAGATCGCTCCCTAGCAGGCAAATTCGTTGGCTTCGATGGCCACAGCATCTACAAAGTCTTGCTCGAAAATGGTCGCATCATTCGTACATCAACCTTTCACGCCGACGAATCCATCAAGCGCCGCCAACCTATCACTTATCATCATCAACTCCCCATCTCAACCACACCCATTGAACAACCTGGTCATCTCTCTCGCTCACCAACCCCTCAACGCGTTGAGCCACCAGCTCGCGAAGAGGCTACTCTCCCAGATTCCGAAAACTCTGACTCCTCTAACCTCTCTGACCCTCCATCAGTGATGGGTGACGCGCCACCACGAGAATCCCACTCCGTCGCGGTGAGAACACGTCGCCCAGATCGCCCAAGCAAGAGAACCCGTGAGGCTGCAGGCCTTAACTCATTTATTGGCCTGTACAGCGTCAACAAAGCCACAGAAATTGCGAAGCTCATTGATGAATATAAGCCTACCCACGATCGCGAACCTATTGTTCTTACTGAGGAGCAAGCAACCCTCGCCTTTCACGCCAATATCGCCAAATCCTCTGCCTACTGCCTCCTCTCCTTCCTAAGCCTCGCAGCCTCTACTGAGCCATTCGAGCCTACAACATACAATCAAGCCATGTCATCACCTTATGCTCCTCAATGGCTCAAGGCGATGAAGGAGGAGATGCATTCAATAGATGACAACAACGTCTGGACACTCACAACACTCCCAGAGGGCGCAAGGCCACTGACGGGTAAATGGGTGTTCAAATTGAAGCGCGGTGCCGACGGCACTGTGCTGAGATTTAAGGCAAGATACGTGGTGAGAGGTTTCGAGCAGGAATTCGGCATTAACTTCCATGATACCTTTGCCTCTGTGGTAAAGCCGATGACATACAAAGCTCTCTTTGCTATTGCTGCCTCCCTTGACTGGGAGATTGAGCAGATGGACGTCAAAACTGCCTTTCTCTATGGCGAGGTTGATGAAACTATCTTCGTTTGTCAACCTCGTGGCTTCGAGGTTGGTGATGACTACTGTCGGCTCAATCGTGCATTATACGGCCTCAAGCAGGCACCTAGGGTTTGGTATGAAACTCTATCCGCATTCCTTGTCTCTCTCGGGTTCTCAATGCTAGATAGTGACTTCAGTGTCTTCCACAAAGGACAGCTGTTCGTCGCTATCTATGTTGACGATCTTCTGCTTGTTGGGCCCGATATGAACGAGATCAATCTTCTGAAAGATGCCTTGCACAAGCGCTTTCAGATGACTGACCTAGGGCCGGCAAAGTTCTATCTCGGCATGGCACTTCAGAGGGATCGTCAGAATCGCTCAATTGCAATTAACCAAACTGCATACATCACGAAGATTCTCGAGGATCATGCCTTCTCCGATTGTTATCCAAAACCCATTCCAATCAACCCATCTTGCCGCCCTGAACCCGCCAAAGAAGACTACCGTGCAGACCCTCAGTTCAGAACTAAATATCAATCCGCTGTCGGGTCACTCATGTATGCAATGCTCGGTACCCGGCCTGATATTGCCTTTGCAGTCTCTCTCGTCAGTCGCTTTGCGGCCAATCCAACCATCGCACATTGGTCCTTGGTGGAAGACATCTTTCGCTACCTCAAAGGTACCATCTCTGCCTCACTCGTCTACAAAGGTGAACTCGAAAACCTGGTAGGCTTCACTGACTCTGACTGGGCTGGCGACGTCGGCACAAGGCGATCAACATCTGGATATCTTTTCAACATCGGCAGTGGAGCAATTAGCTGGTCATCCAAACGACAAGCTACAGTGTCACTCTCCACTTGTGAGGCCGAATACATTGGTCAAACGAATGCAGCAAAAGAGGCCATTTGGCTGCAGCGACTACTTCACGAGATCAACCCCGAATTCGGTCCTACCACTACAGTCATCTATGCTGACAATCAAGGCGCCATTGCTCTCGCCAAGAACCCACAATCACACGGCCGCAACAAGGCTATGGACGCAAAGCATCACTGGATTCGAGAGAAGGTCGCCAAAGGTTCCATCATTCTCAAGTACATACGGACTGCAAAGATGGTCGCCGACGGCCTCACCAAAGGCCTGCCAAGGCCCACATTCGAAAACTTCAGGGCCGCCCTGGGCATCATGATTGACGCGATTCCATGGCCCTCATTCTGAGTCGACTGGCGGCACTTTCTGATCATTATATTATCTCAATGTGGTTAGCCTGCTGGCGGTCTCAATCTCTCTCCTCTATGTCTGCTGGCATTCTCCTTGGTCTTTCAGGATCTTTCAATGGATTCAACTCATTTGCACGATCTCATTCTGTCTCAAGCAGGGGGGCTGTCAAATGAACTCATTTCATTCACCTCATTTGTACTAGCTTGAGCACGAGCCCCTCAATCGTGTATATATATGGGCATGCCCACGATCATCAATTCAGACTTCAGTCTGCTTCATCTACCTTTTGACATCCGCAATGACCTGCATCGACCGCTTCCAATCCAAAGCCAATCAACATCCAATCAGATCCTGACCTTAAACTTGCTTTGACGGGTGAAGCTTTGCGAATTTTGAAGGCATCGGGTCATCATACCTAGATATTCGAGCATTCTGTCGGCAGACGGCATGACTCTGGCCAACGTAACAGTGGAATACCAAGAGCTGAAGCCTGGCGACGTCTTACTCAGTAATCATCCTTGCTCTGGTGGAACCCATCTACCAGATTTGACTGTTACCACGCCTGTATTTGACAACGATGACTGGCAATCTCAATTGTCCCCCAGCCGTGATGTACTCGGGAATCAATTCACCGCCTCTATTGAAGAACCGAAGACCTGTCTCACCCCAATATTGGACTCAATTTTTAGGGGTTGTTCCCTATTTTCGACTTGGTTTCGTGTCCGAGAGCAGGCAATGTTCCTTTTCTCTATAAAAGGTCGTGCTGCTAGCATATGTTTGATGAGGCTATTGGTATATTCGGAATCCCATCCTCCGCTCCTCGGTCAATCTGCCACTCTGCACGGCCACGATCCTAGATTATTATCACTTATTTCCCCACAAACCATCTTCAAAAGGAAATTTCTCCTCGCAATGAGTTCTAGAATGTCTCGGCATCCGGAGGAGTTTGTCGCGGAGTTGGTGGATATGATTCGTGCTGTCGCTGAGCTCTGGACGTCAAAACTTGTCACTCTTTTCTCCTAAGCCATGAGGCTATTCTCTCTCGCCTTCTTATTAATTGGGGTAGCTAAAGCGGAATGCGATGGCGAAGATAAGGTTAGGGGTAAGTCACGTTGATTTTCTTTGTGATGGATCCAGTCGGTGGATATCACGTGTTCTTGTCATGGCAGCTTTTTGATCGCGGGAGATCTGCTAGAACTCCTGCCCCCTGACTCATGGATGCTAAGAGTCTGTTGTTCTTCGAATGGGAACTCTTTCCACGCCCAACAACTAACACACAGCTCTGCCAGATCCACGAAACATCACCTGGACCACAGCTTATCAACAAGCCAACGTCTCCCTTCTCAGCCTCACCAATACCGAAAAAGTCAGCATGGTCACAGGGCAGGGCTGGGAAGGGGGACCATGCCTAGGAAGCACCGTCGCCATCCCCAAGATCAATTATCCACAATTATGTCTCATGGATTCACCCATCGGTCTTCGTTACCTCAAAGGAATTACCGTGTTTCCAACTGGCATTCACACAGCAGCAACCTGGGACGTTGATCTCATGAGGAAAAGAGGTGAAGCATTGGGTGAGGAGGCGAGAGGGAAGGGAGTTCATGTTATGCTTGCACCTGTTCCCGGACCGCTTGGGAAGATTCCTAACGGGGGCCGAGGATGGGAGGGTTTTGGCCCAGATCCGTATCTGACTGGCATTGCCATGATGGAGACGATTGAAGGTATACAAAGTCAAGGTGTCCAGGCTAATGCTAAGCATTTCATCGGGAATGAGCAGGTGAGTAATCATGATATTGACTGCAATTGAAGCTCTTGGGGGTTGAAAAATTAAGCATTGCACAGGAACTCAATCGCACGACTATGACTGCCAATATTGACGACAGAACGATACATGAGCTTTACCTCTGGCCTTTCGCAGATGCTGTCCGAGCCAGAGTGGTGAGTGTGATGTGTTCATACAACAAATTGAACGCCACATGGGCTTGCGAGAACGAAAAGATACTAAATGGGCTGCTGAAGCACGAGCTTGAGTTCCAGGGATACGTGATGAGTGATTGGGATGCACAACATAGTACCGTTCAAAGTGCCATCACCGGACTGGATAGTTCGTACAGCCCATACAATATATACCAGTGTAATCCCCACTGATAACCGCAGTGAATATGCCCGGACCCGGACCTGGATCCATAGCCCCCGCAAACATATCATGGGGCGCCGCACTTCTCTCGGCAGTTGACGAGTCAAAGGTTCCCCAATCTCGCCTCGACGATATGGTACGACGTATTCTTGCTGCTTTCTACTACTTGGGTCAGGACAAAGCATTCCCACCCCTCCTCTTCAATGTGCGGGGCAATAGGGCTGGTGGACCAGATGTGCAGGCCAATCACAAGGAAATCGCTCGCGCGGTAGCTAGAGACGGTATCATTCTGCTGAAGAACGAAAATGGAGCGCTACCGCTGAAGCGGCCGAAGAGTTTGGCGATTATCGGGTACGATGCTATCAATAACCCAGATGGAGTGAATGCTTGCGTTGATCGAGGATGCAATAACGGGACGCTGGCTTCGGGATGGGGATCTGGTACAGCAGAGTTTCCTGTAAGATCTGTTCCATCATCGTCCTCCAAGTTCGTTTGCTGACATTGAATAGTACCTCTCCTCTCCCTACGATGCAATATCGGCTCGTGCCCAGAAAGAAAACACAGCAATAATCTCCTCAACAACAAACGACCGTTCTAAAGCTGCAATAGCAGCCAAAGCCGCCTCCACAGCTCTCGTCTTCATAAACGCCCACTCAGGGGAAGAATACTTGACCGTCGAGAACCAACCCGGCGACCGCCTAAACCTCGACCCCTGGCACGAAGGCAACGCCCTCGTCTCCTCAGTCGCAGGAACAGGCACCCCAACCATCGCCGTCATCCACTCCGTCGGTCCACTAATCCTCGAGAAAATCCTCGCCGAGGAAAACGTAGTGGGTATCATATGGGCCGGTCTCCCAGGCCAAGAATCCGGCAATTCATTGGTCGATGTGATATATGGTGATACAAATCCAAGCGGAAAACTCCCCTTCACCATCGCAAAGAAGGAATCAGATTACAACACCCCCATCGCAAGAGGCGGCATCGACAACTTCGAAGAAGGTCTCTACATAGATTATCGCAATTTCGACAAAGCGAAAATAACACCCCGTTATGAATTCGGGTATGGACTGTGTAAGTCCTTTGGCTCCCGGGCCGTCCCCCACGCTCTTCTCAATACTAATATTCTGTCCTGTAGCATACACAACATTCACCCACACCCCCCCCCTCATCACCCCCGCAAAACCATCCTGTCCCTCCCCACAATCTACACCCTCCCAAACCCAAGCATCCCAGTACCGTCTCCTCCCCCACGTCATAACCACCACTCTCACAAATACCGGCACTGTAGCAGGCGCGGAAGTACTACAACTCTACCTCTCTCTCACCTCGCCGGGAATAGACTTCCCACCTTGGCAACTGCGCGGATTCAAAAAGGTGTTATTGAAGCCGGGGGAGAGCGAAGTGGTGGCGTTTAGGTTGCGGAGAAAGGATGTCAGTTACTGGGACGTGCTGCGCCAGGAATGGAAACAAGTACAGGGAGAAATCGAGTTCAAGATTGCCAATAGCTCAAGGGATGAGGGACAGAGAGGGATATTCACGTGGACGATTGAAGCTGCCTGTCGACGCCAGACGATAAGACAATTCAAGGGCAAGCGGACAGATCAATTGAGTTTTTTGACATCTGATCGTTTGAAAGGATTGGCTTTCCATTCTGTGATAGTGTTAGGCCCTATTTACTCAAGAGTTGTTCGATGTCAATGAATCTTTCTGCAGCGCGAAATGCAAAGGGGTATCTCCACCATATTAATGCAAGGATATCAACGCTCCAACCCACGATTTGGGTACCAATCACAAGTAAGTTGGCACCGGCGTTGTTGTCCTTCTCAACAAAGGCTCTCTGTCTGACCTCGCAGTTGACGTACTCTTCGACAAACCTCCCGGCTTCCCCCTCATCGTCTCACTATCATGTTCATCATCCCGCTCCGACATCCAAGTCGGCATAGACCTTGGAGGCGACAGAGCACTGCCTCTCCTCACTTGAGCCTCAGTAACAGACTCAGACTCTCCAATATTCCATGTCGTCGCACTCCTCCTCAACCCCGCTTCATAAGGATCAGTATGAGCCCAAGTGCTCGTCGCCGTCCTAATCTCCAAACCTGGGTCCGTCCTCCACGTCCCAGTCGGCTGTGCCAGAATATCACCGGTAGAGTTACGTCTCAGCAGTACTGTTCGTTGTCTGTCCGGATGGTTCTTCCCTGCCATCCAGCCAACTAGTACAGTTAACACACCGCTTCGCTTTATCAGAAATGTATTTGCGACAATACTTGCACTTGATCTGTCTTTTTACAATATTGTCTGAGCTCAACCATCCGTATATACGCGCCGTAGTGAACAGAGCGAGAGCGATGAGGATGAAGCGGAGGAGTTTGTCAATGAAGTTTCCGTAGGCCCATACTATGGCGCCGTCGTCGAGGGCTTGTTGAACGGTGTTATAGTATGGTTTCTTTTGGCCGGGTTTCGGCGCGATTTTGGAGTGAGAGGATTGTTGGAGGACGAGGAATGCTTCGTCGAGGTTGTGGGTTAGGCCAGGGAGGCAGGAGAAGAGGGGGAGGAGGATATCGGTTACGAGACTGTTGGCGACGGCTGTGAAGGAGGAGGCGAAGCTGGGGTATTTGTCAGTCTTGGGTGCTTTGTAGATAGGCTAATTGGTCCAGGCGCTTATTATAGAAAAGACAGGTAGCAATAACAACACATGGCGATTGAGTATCTTCGAAGCTGTTTGAAACATTGTGAGGAATCGTAAAAAATGAACTCACATCAAACCAACAGCAACCTCAAGCACATTATCTCTCAGCGCGAAATCGACGAAAGACTGCCAAAAGCCGTACGCACCATCCCAAGCGCGGTGTCGATAATCCTCAAAGGTACCGTGTTCTTCGTCTGGACTTTCTGGCAGACGGGGCATAGTCTTTTGTCTAGGAGGAGGATGAAAGATGTGGTAGGGATCCAGAATGAGTCAGTATGGTTATCTGAAAGGTTGTACGTTATTAAGGAGCGATGATGTTCGAGGGGAAAGCTGAAGAGTGAGGAGTGTAAGAGCGGAGAAGCTGGAGACGGGAAGACGCGTATCCCAGTAGCGGCGCGGCGCGTCGCCGAAGGATGCAGGAGCTACCCACTATTCTTCAGGGGCTACCCCAGAGCTTGGCAGAAATATTCAGAGAATGTCTGATACCAGCGCGCGTCAGTCTTGTTTCAAAAGCCAATGAATATAGGCCTCTAGTAATGATAGTTTGCCAATCAGTGACCTCAGATCTTGTTGATCAGCTTACCAATTAATGATTACCAGTGTAATCATTTTATTGGAGTGGTTACGTCATTGAACTGGAAAATAGTCGAATCCTGGGAAACTTCACCATTTCTGAGCATACAAATCACCACAAACTCTCCCTCGCGCTGGCTCTCCACACAAGGATACCAAGCTTTTCTCGTCTCACCACCAGTTTTGTCTTTCAGACGAAGGGAAAAACCCTCCCCAAATCTAAAACCGGAGCATCATCTTTCTCTAAAATGTCTTGGATGGACTCATGGTCCCGTCCTTCAAAGTCTCAAGCTGTTCCACCACCGCTTTATATCACCCAGCCAGACACCAAATATTGCCATACTTGCGGTCGCACGATATCGCCCAGGAAAAACCACAAGACTGAATCGACAACGCCGGCAAAGTATTGTTCATCCAGGTGCCGAAGCTCAAAACCTGGTATGCTAGACCGCAGAATCGAGAGCGCTTTCGTAGTATTACTCGAAGGCAGCAAAAAGTTCGAGGATGAAGACATCAGTGAGGATATTTTGGAGGCCGTGAAAGAACGGGGAAAGGGCAAGGGCCGAGGAAAAGGTGAACATAGGATTATCATCCCTTGCTCTGCGGCCGAGACACTCATCTTTGGTTCGCATAGTGATGAGAGCAAAGTATTTGGAAGGAAAAAAAATCGTGCATCTCGTGCTTTAGGAGGTGTTGAGAAAGAATGGAGAAGTGTCGATATGGAGAGTGACGAGGAGGACGAGGAGCCGCGGAATAGTAGTGATGGTGAGTTGATTCAGTTCACGACTGCAGGCTTTGCGGGCAAGGCGAGGCCACCACAAGAGAAGACAGACATCAATACCAGCGTGGGTGGCGAGAAGGGATGGGCCGAACGGACCGAGGAAACGAGCGAGGCGGCGGAAAAGAGGAGAGAGGGACAGAGGATAGCTGATGAGAAGGAGATGGTCAAGAGAGCTGCAAGACGTGCCTGCGTGTTTGGATTTGAGGGACCTAGCATTCCAGAACAAGGCAAGAAGAGGAAGGTCGAAAACTTGGAAGGAGTGAAAAGAATGTGTGAGGCCGTCATGAACGGTGTCGTGGTGGAGCCAAGTTTTGCAAAGGGTGATTGGGGTATTCGCTGGCGAGAGTAGGCTCTTCCATTAAAGTCAATTCGGAAAGCATCACGGGATTCGTCCAGGTCTCTTGGCTTTTGCCATGCCATGGACGACTTGGAATGGGAACTGGCAGATGGAGATATGTAGGATCGTTGATTGCTTTCAAATGGGTAGCCGAAATATAGCCATGCCGTCTCCTGCGCTACAACCCAAAACTCTTCCAATGTTGGCTCAAATCCCTTTAATGGTCTGTTTTTTTGGGTAACTTTTGCGTTGTATGTATGGTGTAACAAGGGTATTTACCCATACAAAGATCGTTCTTGTCGTAGTTGAGAAGCTTCGGAGGCCGGATTATTGTATTTCCACCGCGAAAACCATCTAATTGACACCCGGGTTGCAATCGGCGTAGTATGGATCGACTGACCATGCGGGTATGCGCCCATGACCATCAACCGGGCAGCGGGTTTTCTACAACGCGTGCAAACGCCCTAGGTCAGTCTTCTTATTCACATTCCCGCGCCATCTGGCCAGTTTCTTCGAACATACCGTACTATAAGCACAGGGGTATCTTTTTTTTCCAGCATCAGACCCACTGCCGACACACTCCCCCCAACTACCGCACATATAGCAGCAGTTCTGTTTTTTATCAGTCTATAGACTTATGGATGTGGAGAGGGATAGTAAAATGGTAGTTTGACGTACCCACCAAGCGTGTCCGGTGGCGACAAGTGAGAGGAATGTGGTTAGAGTGAAGAGCTTCATGATGTTGATAGTGTGTTCGATGGAGAAGTGAATGCATTGTTTAATACTTGTTGCAAGCAAGTATTATGGTATCGAGGGATTTAACCATCAAGTGGCCACATCCTTGCCAGCCCTGCCTCGCATCCGCTTTGCAGCAAAAATACCCCTGCGAATCCTTGCGGCAAACAAAGCATTGTCGGCCCGATAGGCATTTAAATCACTAGATACCATAGTAGAAAGCAGCGAGAAGCAAAAAATTGTGATGCGATGCCAAGTAAGCACCTCCGTATCACACATGAAGCATATGAGTATAATCAACCACCGGACATCCTTCCCTCGCATAGCGCAACATATCCCGCGGGAACTGAAATCGGTATCATGATATTCTGCCGGACTTCTCAATAGAATAATTCAACGCCGAGTCTTCTACCGCCTTTTTTTCTCCTGGTGGACAAGTCACCATCAACTGGCAATATTACAGTGTTGTGTGTATATGTGGTTTGTGAATGAACCCGGACATCAGCGATGCACACGGACATTAGCGATGCACACAATCTGGACCAGAACTGGTAATGAATTGGACAGCGGTTTAAATTACGACTATATCCTTAGACCAGATCACCCCTAAGTTAGGACTACATTGCGGAGATCTCATGGGCGGACTACTGGGCAGTATCTTAGGGATCCATACATCCAGTGCATTAATAGTTTGGTGGCGGAAAAATGGCGATAGTGGTACTCCGTATCTACTCGATGTTCCAATTTCGCTTCTACAGCTAATAAAGCGCTCCAAAAAGCGATATTCCAAATAATCCCAGCTACTCACACGGCTCTAGGAGCCGTGTGAGTAGCTGGTAGGGGCTGGATTGAGAGATTTATAATGTATGGTATTATATTTCAACTAAAAACCGGCTAAAGTCTCCACTCGAACATACCTTGCTCGAATAGTCTACCATATACCTGTTACGGAGAACTCGTTTCTCAACACAGTTGATTATGTCAAGACCTTCTCAACACCTGTGTCCTCTTGCTCTGGTCCGCGGGTTTGGGGTAAGGGCAATATCAGTCTGGAAGTACTTACCCTAAGTACCTTCTCTTGCTCAGGTTCGTTGGAGGCTTACTAGATCCTAGCCGTTCGATGTATCTCCCAATCAGCCCGTTTGATAAGCAAGCAGCTTGAACAGTTTGGCCGCTTGAACTGACCGATTGAGTGATATCTTTACCTGACTTGAATGGTCGCTTGGGTGAGGTCAGGATGGATGGTAAACTGTCAGTTGGTCAGGCGAGATGTATGAATTTTAGGTATATACATTAACAGTATATTTGACAGTGAATATGCCTCCTTTTCGAAGCCCATGGTATTGTACCTCACAGGCCTCAATAGTGTCATCTTTGAGGCCGCTTCTGGCATCAGTAATGAGCCTACCGGCGGCGCTGAAGATTCTTTCAACCTCTGCAGACATGCCAGGAATTGACAGTATATCGAAAGCCATACGTAACAAGATAGGAAACTCAGTAGTACGGTCTCTCCACCATACAATAATGTCCTCAACCTCCCCCCACTCACAGGGATCCCAGTACTTGGTGTAGCGTGTATATTCATCTTCCTCGGTCGCAACCCTCCGCTTTTTGGCTAGAAACTTGGTCGAGAGTCTAATGAATTGTTTGTACGCGGTAGTAGGCTTCTGTGCCTCAAGATAGAGGTTTTCAAATGACTGTGACGGCGAAGGTGCAGGGTGAGGGTGAGGGTGAGGGTAGCGCGAATTTTTCGCTATATTGTGCAAAAATCTCCTTGATGCCGGCTTCAGCAAGTTTATACCATGCGCGATGGTCATACTGGGCACATTTATCTTCGAAATAAGAGAGGCGCCAGTTGGGATCGAGAAAGACTGCTGCATAGTAAAGATTGGTAGCTTTAAGCAGGGATAGATACTTCATTGTCTTTGACCGCGCTTCTGTAATACCAACCTCAAAAGGTTGCGAAAGATGAGGAGTCAATCTGAGGGCTTTGAGCTCTGCCTCAGTGCGATCAGGTCGCTCGTAGATGAATGTGAGGCCTTTGAGTACACCGACAATGGTTCCCTGTGAAGTGAGGTCAGCATTCTCTTCCTCTTCGAGACAAAGATCCTTAAAGTCCTTAAGAATCTGCGCCCAGATCTCCAACATCTCGAAGTCGCGGAGAGCAAGGATTCTCTTTATCATCTCGTAGGTAGAATGCCATCGGATACCTCCACCTACAAGAAGCACAAGAAGCTTCAGTGCAGCCATCTCTTTCTGTAGATTCTCGAACATCTTCCGCCTCTCAGGTGAGCGATTGATAAAGATGCAGATGTTGTGGACGCGCCCCATAAGTCCTAGTTTGATCCAGACGTCATAGGCTTCTTCGTAGCCGACGGAGGCAAGGTCCTTTGAGTGTTTTGACTGCTCGTGGTCACCGTAGAGAAGATCTTCTACAATGAGGTTGATGATGTGCCCAATACAGCGAATGCGCGCGTGAATTGACCAACCTTCCTTGTCAAACAGGACTACAAGGCGGTCACAGGCAGCGTCATTATCGGTAGCGTTGTCTGCAGTGAAGGCTCCCAATTTTGTTCCATCAATCTTGAATGTGGTAAGGACTTTAGCGATAATCTCTGCTTCATTCTCGCCAGTTTTGCTGCTCAGTATTCCTAGGAAGCCAAGAAGCCTTCTACTTTGCTTGTAATCCTTGTTGATGTAGTGGGAACAGACAGCAAGGTAGTTCTTCTTATTGTCACCCTTCCAGGCATCGCAAGAGATGTTGATGAGGCTTTTAGCTCCTTCGATTTCTTTAACTATGTCCTTGAGGCGCTCCATGTAGGAATCCATCACCCATATGAAGAGAGAGGACTTTGCCTTTGGCAGAATAACCTTTAATGTATCGTATGCAGCTGAATTCAGAAGCGCAAGAGTTTCTGGCGCTGTAGCTGTATGAAAGGCGATATTATGACGAATAACCCAATCTACATATTGCTGTCTGTATGCCTTCCCATTAAATGCAGTGTTTGTACCCTTGCGGTGGCCACACTCTCCGCAGTGAGTCTCAGAATCCTGCTCTTGATTGCCTGTATGATTGTCTGTAGAGGGAGGTGGAGGTGGTGGTGGTAGAAGGTCCTTTCTAGGGTCTGGAATGCCGTGTTTATTGAGTAAATGTGTACCTATTCCACCCGTTGAATCTGCTCTGTAGACACCTCTGTAGTAGTCCTTCTTTTGATGGCATAATCCACAGATGTAGATACGTCCAAGGCCTTTGCCGTCAGCCTCAAGTTCAATGCCGTGTTCCCAGATGTATGAGTTCTGCCGTGCAACTTGCTGCATTGTAACTGCCCGGATTCGAGGATTGACGAGCTTTTTGTGCTGAAAATATAACTGACTCCAGACAATTGGGAACTGGGCTCGAATGATACGAGGTTGCGAGGTAGTTGGAATAACTCTATGGGCTGTAGGAGGTTGTATAGGCTCTTGTATTCGTGGAATCGGCGTATCTAGCAGCGCTTGCGACAGTTCGGACTCGTCAACTGGAGGGCCAGCTCATTGAGAATGGCCTTCAGGTCTCCTGACCTTGAAGTGTCTGGTTATTCTATCGGACATAGTGTAGAGAAAACGTGGTGGTTGTAGTAGTAAAAAAGGTAAAATATAAATATAATTAATCCAATGTTCAAACATATCATTAGTAAGGAGAAAAGCCGATTTTCGGCTAATATTTAGTGGGCTGGCCACCTAAATTATAGGGCCTACCCCCCTAAGAAGATGTCACGTGAAAGGGGAAACTCAACGCCATCAGCTTGAGTGGATGGTAGGCGACATATATTTAACTGATTGCTTGATTGGTTAACTATCTAGGCCTATCCGACCGCCTATGTGACGGCATGGCATGGCTGTCTTTTAGTCACGTGACTTTGTGGTCTTAGCGAGGCGCGCACGGCCACATGTGGCTAAGGCGCGACTTCTACGAGTCGCCGGAGTAGATTCCTCTCTACCTAAGATTCTCTTATCACACTTAGTACTTAGAACAATAGACCTGTCTATGACCTCTTTTACTCGCCGTGACAGTCCGCGTTTCTTCCGTGGGCCACCCCTACTCCACGGTGTACTCCCATCACCTCTAGGAGGTAGTCTCTTCGTACTTGTGTGGTCGCCGCCCCGGTTCCTTGGAGGGCGCACCTGTCCTTGTCCGTAGTAGTCCTGAAATGGACATCCACCGCTCCGTTCTTGAGGACGTGCACTCCAACCGCGGATGGCATATCCTTCCTGCAGGCTTCCAGTACCTTGTTGGTATCTCTTCTATCTTCTTCTGTGAGCTTAACATTTTCGTTGAGGTTGACTCTAACTATCTTGGAGTTTGGTGGCTCTACCGCGATATGGAAGTATAGGCGGCGTTCCGTCAATGGCCCCTTTCCATGGAGGTCCTTGATTATCCGCTCAATCCGGTCCAGTTGTGGTCCAGCCGGGAAGTATTTTGGTCCAGCCGCGAAGTTTTCCCGGGCCACTAGGGGTACAAGTGCGTCCAAGGCGTTGCGGACGAGGGAGGCAAGGAACCGAGGATGGGGCATTTTGGAGGCGTTCAAGTGTCCTATGACTTCAATTAGGATGTCCTTTGCTGGTCTCAAGGGCTGTCCGACTTGAGGTCCTTCTACTCTTCTAATGGATCCGGTCGGCAGCTGCGACGGTGGCGGTCCACTCGTGGTACCACCACCACCGCTGTTCTGTGGGTTATTCGACATCTATTCTAGGGTAATGCGCCCTTGCACTCTCGACGAGTTCGAGACTTGGCACGCCGACGCGTCTACCATATCAACAAAGAAGGCTTCCTCCCGGCCTTCAAAGACGCGTTTTTCGACGTGTTTACAAAAGAGAACTGTCGAAAGGCTTTTGAGATGGTAGGGCTAGTCTCTATTGACGTGGAGGTGGTATTGGATCGCCTTGAAGTACGGCTACGTAGCCCACCAGCACCCCCACCGCAGGAGACGCCGTGGCAGTCGAAGACTCCAAGCAATACTCTTGAATTTGGATCCCAATCCAAGCTCGTAAGCGAGTCCTTTACTCGGTCACCAGTTACTGCGCAGGCAGGCTTTTCCCAGCTTGTCAAGGGCGCTGAATTGATGCTGCACCAAAACGCTCTACTTGTTGCGCGCAACCGCGAGCTTGAAGAGCAATTGGCAGTAATGACAAAGCGAAAATGGCGCAAAAGGAAGTGGATCCAGCAAGGTGGTACTATAGAGTATGGGACTGTAGCAGCGCAGGTAGCTGCCGAGGCGTCTGTCGCGCCTCAGGGATCAAAGAAGGCTCGTGGTAGTGGTGGTCAAGAAATAGCCCGACCAACTCAACGGCGCTGTAGGAACTGCGGCGCAACTGGGCGTAATGCGCGAACTTGTAAAAAAGATATCGAGATATCATCTGAATCAGATAGCAGCACGACGGACTTAGAATCTATTGTTAATAGCGATTAAATTGAAGAGTCGTAACATGAGTTGGTCGTGCCAAGCCTTCTTGACCAGCTCGGTGGGTTGACCAGCTCGGTGGTGGAACACGTTACATTATAAAGAAGGCTTGGATTACTGATCGACCCTGCGACAAGCTTGACAATCCTGTAGTAGGCCCATTCCCCATCATTGGAAAGAAGGGACACTCTTGGATTGTCAAGCTACCCGAGAGCTACAAGGTTGGCAACGTGTTCCACTCAGATGGATGGATGGATGGATTCAATACACCCGTCGGGCCAGTATGGCTCCAGGGGGACACTACCGATTGTCTATCATACATTGTTTCCAACTATCAACGCTCCCTTCATTCCAAGCCCAAGCATTTACTTTTGTGTAGCATCTTTTTAACATACTGAATTATCAAATTGACCAAAACTCCAGAAACAACAACAAAAACGAAAGGCGAACCTACCGTTGGCCAGCAGACTGATCGGATCAGATATTGGCTGTTAGTAAGAGGGGGGTATCGGATCTAGGATTGCTGCTTGCATGGGTACTATCTTAATGAGTGAGTCCACATGCTCGGAGTTGGTTATGGGTTTGGTAGAGACTACTCCGTCTCTCGGCTGAATCGCTTGGTAGCATCTACGAACGCAATTGTCGCTCGTACTGCTGCTCCATCTGGCGTCCATTTTGGACCATCGATCATCTCTCCTCTTCTGTTTGTGAGTGTTGAGCGGCCTCCTGGTAGATAGGAGACGTCACTCCTTGGCTCGGTTGCTTCTCGCAAGAGCCGTCGTTGCTCGCTCCATCGTTTGCAATCGAGTAGGAAATGCTGCACGCTTTCCACAACTCCGCATTCTTCGCACAATGATGATTCCGCCGCTCCAATTCGGTTCAGGTACTTATTCAGCCGACAGTGTGACGTCCGCAATTGAGCTAGTATTTGAGCCTCTGTTTTAGATAGCTGATTGTAGATGGTGCGCGTGAGTTTTCCAGGGATAGCAGCATCAATGGATTTGGTAAATCTCCCTCCTCGCAGTAGTTTGTCGCTTGGTTGACAGCTCTTCCTTGCTTGCCTAATCAGTGCTGAGCGTAGTCGTATCTCTGACGGCACTGCGCTCCCTGCTTTGGTACTTCTTTTGGCCATTTTGTCTGCTGCTTCGTTGCCCTTGATGCTAGAGTGTGCCGGGATCCATCGAAGAACCACGGTGATATCCTTTTGATGTAATCGCTGCGTGGCTGACAAGATGTCCTTGATGATATGCTGACCTGACTGCTGTCTTGGCTTGCGGATACTCTTTAGCGCACTCTGATTGTCCGAGAAGATGGTGAGTTTTCCTTCTAGCGGAACCATGGTCCACACTGCCAGTTGGCTTAGAGCAGTACTAATTGCCTTCAGCTCTGTCGCGTATATATTGCCGTTTGCAAGCAATCCTGTTGTTGCGTATTGCTCGAGTGTAGTCCGGTTCTCATCTGGTAGAATGTACACCATACCCGTCCCCAGGATGCCATTTCTACCTGAGCCGTCAGTGTAGCAGTGGACTTCGTCTTCATCTTGTGTTGCGGTGGGTTTTGTAGCTTCGTCGCGCTCTTCAATAATCACGCAAGGCCCTTCGATCCACGGTGCTTTTGCAAATGGTGTGAGTGTTCCATTCAGACCGGCTTCGAAAGGCATCCCTCGAAGGGCTACCAGGGCAGCAGAACGCCAACGATGAGAACGACAGCTATGAGATCCATGGCAACGTGGAATGGGAAGTTGAACAAATACTCGGTAGTCGTATTCACCATCGCAAACTCCGATGCCTGGTATCATGGAAAGGCTGGGACCCAGATAACACTTGGTACGACGCGGAGAGTTTCAAGAACTCGCCAAAGCTGCTCCGTCTCTACCACGATGACAACCCAGATACGGACGGACCACCATTGAGGCTCGATGAATGGCAGGATGCATTTGACCGCGAGATTGAAGACCTGCCTCATGAGGATGACAACACTGCAGTTACCAAAGGAAGGATAACGAGAATGCGGAGAAGGATGAACAAGCGCTAGCCGTGTTGGGATGATGCATTTAACGGTTTTTGTATTAGGCTTGATGGCGTTCGGATGACAAATTCAGCACGCCAAGATGATACCTTATAGCCCTACTAGGTATACATTTGGCTCATTGAAGGGGGGGGGGGGTGATGTGACGGCATGGCATGGTGGCTCTAGATCCGACACCCCCTTTTTACTAACCGCCAATCTCTGATCCTATCAGTCTATTGGTAGACGGTAAGTTGCGCCTTTCGTTTTTGTTGTTGTTTCCGGAGTTTTGGTCAATTTGAAAACAGAGTATGTTGGAAAGATGCGTTATAAAATTTAAGGGTTGGGCTTGGAATGAAGGGAGCGTTGACAGTGGGATATAATGTATAATAGAGAGTCGGTAGTGTTCCCCTGGAGCCATACTGGCCATTTTTGTCACATGACAACGTGTCGCAGCCACACTGTGGCGAGAGGAACATCAACTCGCGCGCCCCCTAGTCACTTACTCTCTATCTGATATTCTCTCATCACACTGAGTAAATGGAATCTTAGTTCATTCTGTCTGGTTCAATGCTCGCCGTGACATTTGTGAGCGCATGTCAATCATGTCGCCGTGCAAAGAAGCCAAGGGATAAGACGCCTGGATTGCTGAAACCCTTACCAATCGTACAGAGATCATGGCAACATATCTCCATGGTCTTCATGTCATTCAACAAAGACAAGCATGGTTATGATAACGTCTTCGTGGTTGTTGACCGATTTGGAAAGAGACCATTCTCCCTGCCCTGCCACAAGACGGTGAAGGCGAGAGATGCGGCATTGTTGTACTACACACACATCTACCGTATATATGGGCTGCCTGACACCATTGTGTCCGATCGAGACCCTAATTTTATCTCGGATTTCATCAAGGTACTCTCTGCTATTCTAGGCATTGACTGGAAACTGAGCACGGCCGAAAATCCGCAGACTGATGGACAGACTGAGATTGTAAATCAAGTCTTACAGACTAATCTCCGCCATTTCGTGGATCATGATTAGACAAATTGGTCAGAACTGCTACCCGCCATGGACTTTGCAGCAGCTACCGCACCTCACGATTCCACCGGACTGGCCCCTGCAGAACTGGAAATGGGTTTCCTACCACGAATGCATTACGATTGGGATGCCCTCAACAAGCAGCCGATGACCTCATTGCAGCGGCTTAATCGAGAAGTCCACAGCGAGAACTCAATTCTTGGAATTTACAGAAGTATCATCTAAAGATCATCAAAACACACCTGCCAGTGGCCGCTCCGGCCTCTAGACGCCATCGCGCATCCCTCAGCGTCGATGAGGTACCTCTAGAGTCGCCGTCGCGGCCACGGCAGAGCAAGCACACGAATACCACGAGCAAGCTACACGAACGAAGCGTCTACCAAAGACAACAGCAACCATCTAGTCACCATCTAGCGACACGGGGTACGACGACGGAGCTCAAATGCCCCACAGCATCACAGTTACTTTTCAAACCCATAGTCGCCGATGCACTTCCCGACCAGCCCATCACCCCAGATAACACTGCGACGTCCCGAATCGACGAGCCACCGATAGAAAGGCATCACCTTCTACGCAACTCGAACACCAGACGCCCGGCATACAACGATCGACACCACACAATACTGCAATTTCTAGACAATCTCTTCCAACGTCTCAGCAAACCGTCCTGCTACAAGCTGTTGTCCAGAGCCTTGAGCTTTTCCCCAAACTGTTGCATCCCAGTTATAGCAGTGGCAAGAGTAGGTGCGCGACACAGTAAGCAGTAAGGGCGCATAGAAGGAGCCTATTAGCTGCAAATCCCCTCCTTGTAAGCTGGCAGACGTAGCCTTGAGCCTCTCCCCAGACTGTTGCGTCCCAATTATAGCATTAGCAAGAGTAGGCGCGCGATACAGCAAGTAGGGAGAACGATTAGCAGCAGATAGGCTCCGACTATAAGACGGCAGGTCTATAGCACGATCGGCGCCATACAATACGGCAGCTACCAAATACACTGCCGCATAGGAATCTGGTGTAAGGCAACTTTCACAAGCAGAAACATACTTAGGGAACCCATTAGCCTTGAGGGATAAGGCGAAACAGATAGACAAAGCTGAGCATTAGAGGGAGACTGTAGGTAGAAGGATAGCGAAACACAAGGCATTGCCTCTTGGAGTCTACATAGCACTGATATACTAGCAGAATCACCGGTATTACAAGAGCCAGCGGACATTTGGAGATATTGGTTAAGGGAAAAGGGGGAGGACCGAGGGGATAGCTGGTCTTGTTTCAGTGAACGGGGCGAAGTGGGGCGCGGTGGATTATATAATCTATCACATGTCGGCTGTCTGATGAAGTCCTCCTAACCGGACATATCTGCGTGATCAAGCAGTTGCAACCGAGTAGGATAAAATCAATCAATCAATCAATCAGTCGCACTAGTCTCATCCTGTGTGCTCGAAGGATTCCCCTCCATTATCAGTCCTAACAGTAACTTCTTGTTATCCAACCATTCTTCGCGAGTTCTGCCTTCCTGCTCTGCAGCTTTGAGGTGATCTGTAACAGCTCCCCGTCTTAATTATATTGTCACGGTACGACCGCGGACAAGTCTCCCGCCGTTGGGGTGGCCCCACGGTACGTGATCAAGGCAGAACCGTAGTTCTGCAGAGGAAAGGGTTTAAAAGCCTGCGTGGCTTCAACCAATACGTAGCTCTTTGAGCTAATCCTGTCGTCAAACCTGCCTGTTGGTTTGCCTGCCAGTTCGTATGTAGCCTGTTTAATGATACCTGTTCCTGTTGCTGCTCCTTCATCCTGATACCCGAACCCGCCCCGTGACATATATCCTAATACCTTTAAGGTATTATATAGAGACTTTCCTATAGAAAATCAGGTACAATAGCTTCTTCCTAGGCCTACTATACAATACGCCTTAACTAGAGGTAAGAATATATAGCTTTAAAAACGGCTTCAAAATTGTTACGGATACTATCACATGGACATGTATTCGGTTGTATTCGGATGTATTTGATTGCATTCATGTGCATTCAAATGCATGCCATTCTATCTCCTTATGATTGGTTGATCGTTACACAGATCACGTTTGGTTAATTCTCGTTATTCTTGGCGAAATGAACAAAATGAATTTCCCGGTTCATTTGCTTCATTATGTTCATTTTGTTCAAAATGAACATATTGAAGAGCTAGGATTTCTTAGGAGATGGATCTCTATATGAAGGACGAGACTCTGCTCCCTCAGTGTCTCGTATCTTCACTCTCTAGTTACTTCGCGATTGCTTTTAGTTACTTAGCACAATTCACGACTCTTATATCTTGCAAGCTTCACTTCACTTGTTTGATACGATATTGTCGCCCCGGACCACTTGAACCCTACTGTACGGATTAGCCAAATCCAGCTAGATTACTTTGAGTCATAGTCTTTGCGTAACAAAAATAGCTTAAAGATAGCCTCAGAGAGAGCCTTAAAGAAGGCTTAAAAGTGATAACGTACACGAGATTCAGTACAACGTAGTCTATAGGTGTAAGAGTTCAACCCTCAAAGGTGTTTCGCAAGTGAGAGAAGACTGCTTGTATTTCAAAGTATCTAAGTACAGAGAAGAAAGTGTAAATACAGGAAGGATAGCTCGTATAAATAATCCTCCTCTTACAATAGATCCTTCTAGAAAGTATCTTTAAATGGAAACGTGACAACTTGCGAAATAGAACATGGCAGCTTGCGAAATAGAACATGACAGCTTGCAAAATAGAACATGACAGCTTGCAGAATAACAAGAGAACAATTGGAAATCCAGTCATGGATAAGCTAGAGAGAAGGATTCCATCCCTTAACATTATCCCCTCCCCCCCTCTCTTGTAGATCGATGTGAGCGTAGTCTCTGAGGGCGTAGTATAGGTCCGTCGTTTTCAAGAACGTTGCCGTAGGCACTTTCAAAAGCGTCCAGAGCTGTAGTTTGTTGGAGTTCGCTAAGGGGTTCCCACGTAGGATCAACGTAGCCTACCCACTTAACTAAGACTTCTCGTGTTTGTTGTCGACCTCGCCGGCGCCATCTTGCGGCTAGAATAGCCTCGATACCGTATTCCTCGTCTCCTTGTTCAGTTACTATAGGAGGCGGCTGTGTATTATCTTGTATTTGTGAAGGTAGGGGATCTGTGCCAGCTCTCTTAAGTAAAGACGTATGAAATCGGTTGTGGATTCCTCTGGGTGTATCAAGCTCGTAAGACATTGAGTTGATAACTCGTGTAACTGTATACTTCCCATGAATCCAGTCTAGTTTCTTACAAGGACGTAGGGTTTTTACGTTCTTTAGGTTGAGCCAGACTTTGTCTCCCACTTTAAAAGAGTCAGCCGGAGCACGATCTCTATTAGAGTAGTATTCTTGCTGTTGCTGAGCTGATACCATTGACGTTTCTGCCCATTCTTGTGCGTCCTTCAATTTTGCTACAAGATCTTGTGCTTTTTCTTTTGGATTCTCAGGGGTTTTCTGGGGAGCTTCAACAGTTCCTATATGCTCAATGTTATAACCGTGGGTTAAGAAGAAAGGCGATAGGCCCGTAGCTTGGTTTGGTCTATTATCGAGGCATATTTGAGCAATAGGCAGGAGCTCAACCCAGTCGTCCTGACTAAATGTACAGAACTTACGTAGATAGGCTTCAACTTCTTGATTTCTTCTTTCCGTAGATCCATCAGTCTCAGGGTGATACGCTGTAGAGAGTCTTCTCTCTATCTTAAGAAGGTGACAAACTTCTTTCCAGAAAGCATTAACAAATTGCGTGTCCCTATCTGAGACTAGAGATCTAGGAAGCCAGTGTAATCTTACGTAGTTCTGCATAAATAGTTTTGCAAATCCTTCAGCTCCAAACTGTTCTTTAGGCACTGGGAACAGGATAGTTCCTTTACCCAAGCGGTCAGTAATAACGCAGAGTCTTGTGCATCTTTGGCTCTCTGGTAATTCGACTATGAAGTCTACTGAAATATCTTGCCAGATACGGCTAGGGACAGGAAGAGGTTTAAGTAAACCTTTCTTTTTGTCTCGCCAGACTGAAGTTCTTCCGCAGACGTCACAATTGCGTATAAACTGACGTATATCTTGAGCAAATCCCGGCCAGTAGAACTGTCTGGAGAGAATAGCAATAGTAGCTTCTCGTCCAGGATGCCCTGATAGGACTGAATCGTGTATTTCTTGAATTACTCCTGTTAAGAGAGGCTCGTAGGAGGGCAACCAGATTCGGTCTCTATAGTAGAGCTGGTTGTTTTCGACTTTACAATCTCCTATAGAAGTAGGAACCTTTAGCTTAGATGGGAACTGCCTATCTTGCTTTAGAACGCTTTGGAAAATACGTCTGTAGTCTAGATCTCCTTCGAGTGCAGTTTCCCATCTATCCCTTAGATCACCTGAGAGAAAGGGATTTTGTATAAAGGGGATAGGTTCTTTGTCTACTTCTTGAGCATTTTCTTGGGCAGCTTCTTCTCTTGCAGGAGTCTTATCCTCTAGAACGTTAATCCAAAGCTTTGGAGGTAATAACGTTCTAGTTCTTTCAACGATTCTTGGGTCTTGAATATCCTTTGGGAGATCTTGATCCCTTCGAGTTAAGGCGTCTGGAACTACAGATTCAGAGCCTGGGCGATAGCCTAGTTTGAAGTTAAACTTAGCTAGTATCTGCGCCCATCTCATTTGCCTTTCATTTAGTTCCCTTTTTACCATAAACTTCTCAAGGTTCTTGTGATCTGTGAGGATAATGAATGGCTTACTTAGGCTTAGTAGCTCGCTAGTCCAATGGACTAGAGCTTTGACTATAGCCATAAGTTCTTTGTCGTGGATATCATAATTGCATTCGGCTGGCAAGTGCTTAGTAGAGAAGAAAGCACATGGTTTCCAGTTACCTAGCTCATCTTTTTGACTAAGTACTGCTCCGGAAGCCCAGCCTGAAGCATCAGGTTCTACTCGCGTAGGCTTATCTTCATCAAGTGCAGACAGGACAGGTTCTTTGCAAAACTCTGCCTTAAGTTTTTGAAAAGATTCTTCTTGCTCCTTTCCCCATAAAAATGGAGTATTCTTCTTTGTAAGGCGAACCAGAGGCTCCCTTATTGTTGAGTTATCTTTTACAAAGTCACGGTAGAAGTTTGTAAAGCCTAGGAAGCCACGTACTCCTCGTAGAGTAGTAGGACGTTCCCATTCTTTAATTGCTTTGATCTTCTCCGGATCCATGTGTAGGCCCGTTTCAGTATCTATAACGAAGCCTAGATACTTGACTCGTTTGGTATTAAACTCGCACTTCCGAATATCAAGGTATAACCCAGCGTTAAGGCAGCTTTGAAGTATCTTTTCAGTCTTTTCTTCATGGTCTTTAAGGTTCTTTGAAGAGTATATTACTATATCGTCTAGATAAGCTGAGCAGAACTCGTCTAGGTATCGTCGAAGGATATAGTTTATATACCGTTGAAAAGACGCAGGTGCACCGGTTAAGCCAAAGGGAGTAACTAGCCATTCAAATAGACCATATCTAGTTCGAAAGGCAGTTTTGAACTCATCTCCCGTTGCGATTCGAATCTTGTGGAAGGCAGCATTTACATCAAGCTTACTAAGATACTTAGCACGAGCTAAGGTTAGTAAAGTCTCTTTTACTAACGGTAGCGGGTACCTATCCTTTCGAGTAATTGCGTTTAAGGCTCGGTAGTCTACGCAAAAGCGTAAGCCCCCTCCTGGTTTCTTCACAAAGAGAACTGGAGACGCAGCAACTGATTTACTCTCTCGGATAAAGCCTTTATCTAGTAGCTCTGTAAGAGTCCTTCGCAAAACAAGGAGTTGTTCTCGACCCATACCATATAGAGGTCCCCAAGGAAGTGGTTTTCCTTCTTCTATAGGTATTTCGTGATCAATCCCAGGGCGATGCGGTGGTAGTCTCTCGGCCCTTTTAGGATCAAAGACAGCAGCGTACTTATGAAACCTCTTAGGTAGCAATTCCAGTATTTGCTCTGTTGTCAAAGGGACTTTCGGCTTCAAGGCAATATCAATATCTCGAAGAGTAACAGCAAATACTCTAGACGCGTCTTTGATTTTCTCAAGTGTAGAAGTGACAAGGCGGTGGAATCTTACGGGCGCTACTTGTTGTATATCAAGTTTGTCTTCAAATTTAGCATCGCGAATGCTAATCCCGTTTGCAAAGGTAAGAGTACCTTTAGATTCATTGATAACGGCTTTGGTGTCCTTGAGAAAAGGCCTGCCTAGTAGAAGATCCTCAAATTGTCCCGGGACTATATAAGCAAAAGCGTTGCATATAAGTCCCCCTAAATCTAGGTTCAACTTCGCAATTTTTGTCACTTGGGTCTGTCCTTCTTCCTTAAGAACTCCACCTATAGTACGCGGACTAATAGGGAGTACTTCAAGGTCCATCTGCGAAGCTTTCTCCTCGTTTATTGATGCGTAGCAGCTAGATCCATTATCAAGGAGAATTTTAAGAGAGTATATATCGTTCACTATAGTATTTGTGTAGAAAAGGCGGGAGAGCATCTTGGGTCTGAACTGCTCCCATTCTTTTTCTATCCGAGAACGGTGTGAATCAGTGTCTTTGTTCGAATTCAAAATACTATTTACTCTCTCAATTGACTCCTTTGACAATTTTGCTCTATCTACTCTACGCCTCCATCCACGACTTTGGATAGAGGCTACTCTTTTTCCGAGTAGTCCTCTTCTTCAACTTCTTCATTCTCCTCAGTGGTTCCTTTGGCCCTTTTTGAACCAAGTTGCGTGACTCTTTCTACCTCTGTATCCAACCAGCAGTCTTTCATTCTATGGCCGGCCTTCCCACAGCGTAAGCAGAGGTTATTTGCCTTCCTATATTCATAGGCTTTAGACGAAATTTTTAACTTGTTTACGCGTGTAGGCTCCCAGTCCATAGCGTTCAGATCTTTAAAAGACTTCTCTTTATCTCTGAATCGTAACTTATCTTCTGAGGAAGAGAGCATCTTTGCTGTAGTGATTTGCATACTTGTATTCAAAAGATCGGACACAAACTGCTGGTAGGAGGTACTCTGAGATTGGCCTATTCTCTGGTTTCGCAGCTCTTGATTTATTGCTTTGTGTAGAAATGCAATTTTAACAGCGTCAGGCCAAGTCATTCCTCCAGCATTAGCAAGAGTGGTTTCAAAACGGGGAAGAAAAGAGAAGAAGGGTTCTTTCTCTTTTTGTTTGATTGTGGACAGGCTTACAGTAGCTCTTTGTTGTTGTACTGGATCGCCATAGAAGTTGTCCATATACTGTAACAATTTCTGTCCCGTTTTATCTTCCTCTGGAGCTGTCTTTACGTAGGCCAGAGTAGCCTGAGCTGCGGAGCCTCGTAGAGAGGAGAAGATGTAGGCAAATTGGTTCCTACTATCCCCTATAGACTCTGCGTCTATCTCCAACTTCATCCTTGCCTGTTGAAACCACTGAGCCCATTCAGAACGCTTGCCATCAAATTCTTGGAGCTTAGGAAGTACAGCTTTCTTCCTATGTATTCTGTCTTTTTGTGAATTCTTAGTCTCTTGTCCTTCTACTACGTTCTCAGAGCGAGTAGTGTTAGGTAAGATTGTAAGAATACGCGTAATAGCATCGTTCTGAATGGCTAGTTGATGTTGTAATGCTGCCATAGCTTCTTGTAGGGCTTGGGGTTCTTGAGGAACTCTTTGTTCCTGATCTTCTCCTTCCATATTTTCACCTATGAGAGATAATAGAGAGCACTACTATACACACTCCTAGGCTCTACTCTAGAGATTTGCTAGGCAGTATAGAGTCAATGCCTATTAGTATAGGAAGGTGACTATAGAATCCCAGAAGGATTTTTACACTATAGTCCGCTCTGCAATCCTTATTACTAAGGACAGAGCTCCCAGGGACTGTGAAGGCCAAGTGTATTAAATCTCTCTTCCTAGCTCTTTCTTTCCTCAGCTTATTACAGCTTCAACTCCTAAGACTACGCTGTCTTAGGATGACCTGCCCTTGCTTCTTGGAGATTCTAGCACGTTCTAGAAAATCTCAGTTTGAATTCTCTTGAATTCCCTTTTTGGATTGGCCCTTTCGGTTGGCCCTTGCTTCTTGGAGATTCTAGCACCTTCTAGAAAATCTCAGCTTGAATTCTCTTGAATTCCCTTTTTGTTTGGCCCTTGAGGTTGGCCCTTGAAGTTGGCCTTTGAGGTTGGCCCTTGCTTCTTGAGTTAGGACAAGTGTCCTCTTCTTGAAATTCCTTTCTGTTTGGCCCTTGAGGTTGGCCCTCGCTTCTTGGATTAGGACAAGTGTCCTCTTCTTGAAATTCCTTTTTGGAGCTTGCTCTCTGTGAGCCTTTCTTCCTTTGTAAGATTGAGGTACTTAGATAATGTAAGAGTTCAACCCTCAAAGGTGTTTCGCAAGTGAGAGAAGACTGCTTGTATTTCAAAGTATCTAAGTACAGAGAAGAAAGTGTAAATACAGGAAGGATAGCTCGTATAAATAATCCTCCTCTTACAATAGATCCTTCTAGAAAGTATCTTTAAATGGAAACGTGACAACTTGCGAAATAGAACATGGCAGCTTGCGAAATAGAACATGACAGCTTGCAAAATAGAACATGACAGCTTGCAGAATAACAAGAGAACAATTGGAAATCCAGTCATGGATAAGCTAGAGAGAAGGATTCCATCCCTTAACAATAGGCCTATGCGCCATATATGCCTGTGCGCCAACCCCACCGAGTATTCTTACAAAAAACGTATATATTTCAACAACACCGCCATCTATAACAGTAATATACATTTTAATTGGTTCTTTGACGCTCTGGGCAGATCCTAGCATTATGCTCAAGCGACTGGCATACGCTGCACTTTGGTGGTGCTCGTTGCCGTACCTGAGCAGGTACATTTTCAACCCCCTCAGTAGGCGTATTCTGCTAGCCACCAGAGACCTATGTCGTTGGTTGTCCAGCCGTTCTCGCTCACGCCAATTGCCCAATCTGGTGGTAGGATCCCGTCTGAATACCAGGCTGCCTGGTGCATTACTGCCTCGAAAATAACGAGCGGAGGGATTGGAAACCCTTTCGCACAAATAGCCTCAATAACCGTAACCCACTCACGGTTGCCTGGCTGCGTTGTCCACGGTCTCCCAGCCTTATCTGCTCCTGTAACAACCTTTGCAGTTGAAATTACCCCCATCTGAAAACCAGTGTCGTCAAAATTGTAGATATCGTCATCGAGGATGCCATGCTCAGCTTGTGTACGTCGTACGCGTTCAAACCAGGCTCGAATTAGGTCTAGGTCTTCGTATTTTGCTCGCTGGTAGTCGTACTTGCGGTTGTACTTCGATTTTAGTACGTCGTGGCGGTTAATAAAGTTGCGTACCCAGCATTGGCCTGCAGAGACGAGTTGGCCATGTTGACTGGCTAAAAGGCTTGCCATAGTCCGTACGGCGGCAACAGTAGGTGGCATACCGCGTTCATCCATTGAAAGTATACGCTGTACAAGGTACTCTTCTTCGGTGGGTGTAAGGAGGCGGTTTTTCGCGGTAGAACCAAGTCGTGGTTGAGTACCAGCAACACTGCGTTGCAGGGTATCTCGTGGGACGTCATAGGCTTGCGCGGTAGCTCTATAGCTTTGAAAATCGCCGTTTTTATAGGCTTGAACAGCTAGTTCAAGCCTACCTTCTCGGTGTAAGGCCTCTTGTCGTTGTGGCGGTACCATCTCGTGTGGTAATGGAGGAACGCGTCGCGTTTGGTAGGGTTGGCGCACAGGCATATATGGCGCATAGGCCTATAGACTACGTCACCAAGATTACGCTGAATAAGTAGCAATGGCGGCTTCATTTAGATAAATGCATTGGCCACTGCGGGGGGACGAATTAACGTTTATTGCCCTAGGTACCACAGTACTTTAATGCTAGAGACTACTACGTAAGGATTAGGTATCGTCACCCAACAACTGGACTGGTCGACGAAGCGGCAAGGCAGATTGAAGAAGCCAATAATTTACACGCTTGACAATGAAGGATCCATAAAACGTACATCGGTGTCCAGGGCACGGCCCGTAACGTCTCAGGACAGGGCCCAGGACATGGGGAAAGTCGCTTCCTAGGCGCCATTATGCAATGTCGGATTTGACCGTGGATTGTTTGTCTGGGCAGAAGAAAGGACAACTTTTTTACAGAAGAAATCCTTCTCACTTGCTTCAGGAATCGATGGAGGCTATTTATTTATAACGCATCGCACATCTATCCTGCAACAGTAAAGCTTAACAGACTTCCCACGGTCAATCCGCTTACTAGACACAGTCCCATAAATCCTCCAGTGGCCTCTCGCTCTTCGACATTTACATACTCAGTAGCTCCCATCATGCAGGTGCTCCCAAGGAATCCGTTCGAGATACCGAATCCTAATTGTACAATAAAGAGATAAAAGAAATCGCTGTTGATCCTCGCTCCACGGCCATTTATATTGCACACCAGATATAGAGGTATGAATAAGATCCTGGACAAGGCAAGAGTGAGAACCAAACGAGGTTTCTGCGTCAGTCGCAGGCATGGAATTGCTGTTAATAACCGACCGATGAGATCACCACTATTCCAGACTAAGAATCCTAGAGGGATGAAGGATGCTGGTTTGAATAGCGCTGGTGCTTTGTCCTGGGGTCGAACACTTTCAATCTCTTGTGTAAACACTGGGTATATCATTGTGACGGCAAATGTGAGGAAGATAGACGTCGCAAGCCAGAAAGTCTTCCGAAATAGTGTCATGAGAGGTACGCTTTCACGCTCCTCTGTTTCTACAATGTTGCCATTGCCATCCGTGACCTCGTCAATGGACTGCTTGTGGTGTTGCGATCTTCGCTGGATATTCGACAGGTACAGAAATGCGACTAGGGTCAAGGCTGAGATTCCCGTCGCTGTGAGAAAATACGCCATAGCAGAAGTCGATGATTCCGTGGGCACATCGAGTCGGGTGTTGGCTGGAGGTGCAGATAGAACAGACATTATCTGAACAATAGCTGGAAGCACTCCAGCCACGGCTTGGCCAGTCATGATGCCATGAGTGTACTCTTCCCGTCCAAAGCCAGAGACATAGGCGAATATGCCGTTCTGCAATGTTCCGGTAGCACCACTAGCGAGGAGCACTTGTATGATCAAGAAGCCAAAGTAGACGCCCACAGAAACGTGCGTAAATAGCTTTGTAGACATGGCTAGAAGCGTAAAGGAGACGATGTTGATTATCAAGGCGACAATGATTCGCTTCGTGTAAGAGGCTTTGGCCTGTAGCTTCGTGAGGACGAGGATGGAACCAAGATTGATAATGGTCGAGGTGGTAAGCTCGGTAGGCTGGAAGTTCTTCAAGATCCAGTCGTTAGACCTGAACCTTTTCTGGAAATATGGACCTGCTGCCAGGAACATGTTCCTGAAAGTCGAGTTAACGGTGATGGCGGGCCTTATCCAGATCCAAAGCTTACCATGCCCACAACATGGCGATTCCTAGGAGAAAAAATACGCCATAAGTACTCCATGAGAATGCGGCTATCTCTTCCACCTCCTCTTCATTGTCGGGATGTATACCATAGCCTTCCTCGAGCTCGTCGGCGAGTGTCAAAGGGCGTGACTCCGACTCGCTGAATTCATAGGATTGCCTCCTCTGGACTATATTCCGTATCCGCTCCATGGTGAATGATTCGGTCGTGTTGGTAGGTATTTAGACCGTTTGAATGCCTCTTAGGCGGATGTGATGAGCTGTGGGGTGGAATTCAGGCCGTAAGACGCGATTATAAAGAAGAGTGAAATGAGAGTGTGTGAAGCATTGCTATAGGTGCTGTGATGAGTGGTGCCTGGAAGTCAGCCTTGGATTGAGTGCTGTTTGTCTGGTGGTTCTCGCTGCTGCGACACGCGGTGACGCCAGTTGCTCGATTGGCTATCTTCGGCCCCCTGACAAATCCTCCTCATCCTCACACACACATGATGTACCTTCATTGCATCTTCTGCATACTTTATCCTCAGCAATAGTCCCTCTGATCTTACCGGCAATATCTTGGAGTCCGCCCGATGTCCTCAACGGCATGAAGCTGAAGAGCGCGCTGCAACAAAGCATAAGGAATCCGTCTTGAAGAACGTCGGAGTGCCGTCGTTAAGTTGGCGAAGACGAGGGAAACAAAAACTTCACACACCAAAGAGAGAAGTCTGTTGTTTTGTCATCCCCAAGAGGAAAAACCTACCATTGTGTCCATTGATATCAGTATGAAGTACTCGAGCCTCTTGGGCCTGATGGCCAAGCACGGTTGAGGCATCAGCGGATATTAAATCACCCTCTCCACTAACAAACTCACCAGCATCTGGCAAAACATCTAATCCCGCAATCTTTTCGGCCATGGCAACGTAACACACTGCCCCCAAAACAGACCCCCATGTTGCAGTACATATTCACAAGCCTCCCTATCACAGCCCGCCTTCCCCCATGCAGCACAGACCAGATCCCAATAGTTTCCTTAGTACCAATTAACCTCTTACTTCTACGGTAGGTATTCAACGCTATCCAGATACTCTAATATTCAACCGACAGCCCTCTCCCAAGAATAGGTATAAGGACTAAAGGGACGAGTAATTCCCAAGCTACGAATATTTCTTGAATTTACGATATACGCGAGATTGTGTAGATTCGTGGTTTATCACCACGGCGTTTCTGGATGAGGTATTGTACTTGTACTTATATATAATTGAAAAGGTATATCCAGCGCTGGATACCTTGGAGGTATGGGCCGTGGATTATTGGAGAATTTGCGGATGCGTTTGCATTGGAGGCTAGGCGCTCGAGTTTGGAGAGGATGATGGATAAGGTTAGTGAAAGAAGGGGCAGAGTTGGCTGGGAATTTTATGCGTTGGTGAGTCATCTGCTCTATGCAATGTTGATACTCGAGTCAATCCGAGGCTCTGAGGTCAGTGACTATGATTCTGAATATGATTTTTGGTGGGATAAGTCGGGCTCCGTGCGTCGGCTGTAGCACAGCATAAGTACGACTCGGAACAATTAACAGTACGACCTACTAGTACCCAATATCTGTCTTCAACCTCCACAACCCCATCTCAAAACACATGTTGCAAACTTTTTAGCAAAGCAATAATCTAAATCGCCAGGATTTCATCTATGACGCTTTTGAATCTAGTAGTACAACCTGGGTATCTATGCTCAAAAAATCACGCATGCCCTCTTTCCCCTCTCCATGTTTCCCTCGTACAAGCTAAGCCTTAGGCCGCTTCAACGGATGAGCCTCCGTGTTAAACACATACTCATCCAAACTAACGACATCAGGCTCACTAAAGATCAAATAAAAATACTTCAACGTCTCAGCCATCCAAAAGCTCTCCGACGTATCCGCAGGTGGCGGATCCTTCTCAAGCACCGTATGGATCGCCGCATACGATATATCAGTCTTGCATACCCGATCAATGGACGTAAACATCTGCCACGCAACCTCTTGATACCGCGTGTCGCCCGTGATGCGGTACAAAATGAATACCGATTCAATAGCCTCAGGACGAAGGATATAGCGTGTATCTCGAACCTGCGTAAACCCCGACGGTAAAAGGGATTTCTTGATGATGGCTTCGGCCCTTTCGGTGATGGTCATTTTCGCCTCCGGAACGCTGGAATCTACGAACGGTGCTTCACGCACGATGGCAGAGTACCATTCTTCTTTGTTCCAGGGACAGTTTTTAGCATCGTAGCACTTCACTGCTTTGAAAATTTCGGCCATGATCCCCGTGGGTGTACTTTCGTACGCCCATATGCACCCCTCGACCAATTTCTTAGCCGTTTCGAGGTCTTGAGGTCGGTTGAAAATCTTCGAAGCGATGCCGACCATGCCACCGACGAAGCACGTGAGGTGTTGGCCTTCGGCATTCAGGCTTGGTGCTGAGGAGGACGAAGCTTGAACAGTGCCTGAAATGAGTACATCTCGACTGTCGGGCGTGAGAGGTCTGAAGAAGAGGTATTTTTTTGCTGGCTCAATGAAGTTTTCGTACATCTCTTGATACTGATGTGCTAGACCGCCGAGCATCAGATATTCCTATGATGTTTTAGCTTAAGTTCAGAAGGCAGATGTCAACACCATTGGAGAAACGGAAGGTACATAGAGGAAAACAATTTCCCAGTCGAGATTGATCTTGATAGTTTCTAGCGAATATTGGACCCGAACTTCAGCGCTGAAGTTTGGCGAGGTCGACGTTGAGATCGAACAGCTCGATAAATCTTTAGCATTTTGTCGGCGGAACCCCAACAATAAATTGATGGCGTTCTTAGGTTGCACATTCTCGATTTTCCAAACCAAGACTTCAAGCTTGACAGGAATCGCAGATGAACGGAGGGGGTACTGTGTAAATTAATTAAAAGAACTAAGCTCACCTTTGGAATATACTCGTACAAAGAGTCTGCCATGCCTCCCATCGTGAACGTAGATCCTTTATAAAAATTGAGCTCGTACACATTGAACGAGAGTGGCCAAAGACCTGGAATCGCGGTTCTCTTTTGCGCCGCCTGAAGATGGTCCATGATCCGCTGAACAGCATCATAGTATTTCGGATTCCCAGTCAGCTGAGACAGTCGGGTGAACTCCAAGGTCAAAGATCCAATCTCGGCAGACAGCACCATTGTTCCTGCATTTTGAGCAACCCCACTGAGGTTATCCCGCCAATTCCATCTTGTCATTGGCATCCGATCTGGAGTATCGAATGCAAGATATAGCATGTCTCCGATTGCGATGGCTTTGTCCAGCAGGATTGGGTACTTTCCGTTGGAAATATCATGAGCAGCAAGAAGGCCTCCGAGGTAGCGAATGGTTGTTTCAAAGACGTTCAAAACCTGTTGTGAGCTCTGCGAGAAGTCGATGTCTTCAAGAGCAGATACAGCCGAAGCAAACTCGTCTTCCATACCCATAATCCATAATGTATCCAGTGAGTCAACTAATGTTGCGGCCCAGCCAGCAAATGGGTTTTTGCTTCCCTTCGAGATGGGAGTGACTTCATCCTGCTTCCATGCAAACTTTTTGTAGCCTCCCCATGAATGAACCATAGCTTCTCTCACAGCTGCGAGTCGCTTCAATCTCCATGATTTTCGCGATGCAGATTCGGTTGGAAAGATGGCTTGAATTTCAGGGATGGTCGTGATTGGTCTTCCAGATGGCAAGGGCTTCATTCCAGACAATGGCACGGGATTATTTTCAAAGGCATCGCTCCAGTTCCATTGGTGTCCGTGTAGCTTTGCAGAGCTCCTCAGTCCTTGTGGTAGTGATGGTGGACGTGACGAAAATAGTTGTCGATAAAAAGCCGAAACCTTTTCTCTTTTCCACACGACGAGAACGAGCCAGCAGAGGGCGATGAATGCGCATAGCCTCTTCAGTGTCAACCGCATGGCGAGAGAAGACACTGATGTATGGGAGAGGGTGAGGTCAAGAAGGGTCCAAGTCGTCGGTAGGTAGATACCTGGCCGTCACGCTAAGGATTCAAAACAGCGGGAGGGCCATCGACCCATCTCCACATCTCCTTTCTTTGGCCCTCAATTCACTTACACAGGCTGTTGGAGCGGGTAATACATCACAAGTATTCTGTTCGAGCGTCCCGTAATGACGACCACTACCGGGTATGCATCTATTCACTTCATACATATCTCTGTCGCGTCTCAGTCCTGGCGATGCTCATTGAATCACAAACAGCACCATGAGCATATGTCTTTGGCATACACGTATTCTACCATACATCCTCAGATTCACTTGACCTCTTCTACGTTTGCGAACGAGCGCATTGTTGACAATATTGCAGAATTTTCCTGCTCACGGAAACGGATCAGCTTCAATCATTACCTAGCATCAGATCCAAACTCATATCGAAACTTGACCCTGAACCTTTAGGGAATTGGTCGCTCGATCATTTCCTGTTCCGCTCCGTGGAGCAAAATGAGACCACACCCCCAAGATTCCAGCATATTCTACGCTTGGGACATCGTTCCCGGGAAGCCTTCGTTGCTGTCAATCAACTCAGAAACAAGAAAGATGCGTCGAACACAAGAGATCATGTCATCACCATCCCCTCCAACCAATTGGGGTCGTTCACAACTCTTTTGAGAGACCGATTCGCGTCTTTGTGGACGCCCAGGGTTTCCTTGCGTGTTACTGGTGGTCTAGCATACAGTGCTGGCGAGTTCGTAGTTAGGATTGGCGAGCTGCGTCAGACGGGAGGTCAGCAGCCATTAAGAGGAGTGATATGCAGCATCGAGTCCAAGAACACCTCAGCATTTGAACGAACTGGGCCCAATCAAGATAGTGAAGTCAACGAAGCTGAAAAGACCATGCTTTCAGAGGCTTGGAGAAGTATCGGGGAGGACGGAGCTAAAGAGGTTTTCACCGCGTATGCGACCGAAGAGGCAGTTGAGGCTGGCTTTGATGAGGCGCGGTTGTGGTGTCAGATCTTGCAGCTTCGAGCCTGATGACGCTGTCAAATGTCAAAGTTTCGCGACAATCCCGAAAAGCAGCGTGCAGCATGCCACGAGTTGAAGGCCTGGTTTTTCTCGGTCGCCGGAGGGTCCGAGGCTCGATTCAGTGTGGTCAGTTAATCTAAGGAACCCTTGCTATTCAAGGTTGAGGTTTGAGCTCACGTGGCCAGGCGAAAGTATTAAGGAGCCCCTTGTGCAAGGTGCACCAGAAAGCGATCTTGTAAAAAATCTACACAGCGCCGGTCACCAACGATCAAGTCCAGTCACGATCATAAGCCGCAAGTTTTGTCCGTCGTACGGTTGACCGTCAATGCCAATGTCCAAGCAATACGTCGAAACCAAGGCACTCGGCACAAGAGAAGTGAGATGCAGCGTGTGTTTGCGAATCTTATCACTTATCGTTCGATTTTATTTTCCATTTGTGGCGGTTTTGGATCTACGATGAGGATGTTTATGTATTATCGTAGGGCTGAAAGAAAATATATAAGCAACGCGATTGGACCTCTTTAATGAGACAGCCTAGTTTCCCACCAACGGACGCAGTTTCCGTCTAGATGTGTAACATCGGCTAACACCAGTTCATGCATAACTACTGTTTTTGCCCGCATTCTTCGACTCTATACCGTTCGACTTATTGTGTTTCAACCAGGTGTGTAGTCGCTCGGCAGGCCTTTGGCTTAATGATATCTTAGTCACTCTATCGACGTCTTTGGGAAAAGATAGGCAAGAATATTCAGATGTCCTGGCACGTTACTCCTATGTTTCAAACGATAGGTCCAGATCGAATGCGGGAGTTTCCACGACGATCAGGGTATCTAAGCACTTATTCTCAGGCTAGAGCAATTCTCCTAGACTCGTGCTCATTTTGAGATTCCATGGTCGTGGACCAAACCGTTGAGATCCTGATTCAATACCCCGGAAGGCGTCAATCCCTGCCTGTCGCAACTGCTTACACACTCTGTGTAATCATGGATATGAAGAACACATCTCTGTGATGGCGTTTCTGATCGAATTCATCACGTTGCATGAGAATCCTCAACGAGACTTGCATAAGTTTCGAGCTCTGCCGGCATCGGCTCGTTCCTTGGAAAGGTTGTTGAGCAGTATCCGATCCACGGTTCTCATGAATAATCGGGAATGGAGAGGTTAGCCTTGTTGGCATACTATAATTATCACAAAAGGCTCTGGGCTTGGCTATCCCTTTATCAACCGTGACCCACTAGGTCAACCGTTTAATCTTCCGGTTTCATGGCTTTCTGATATCTCGAAGATGTTTCTTGACATTTATCCGTCTGGCTGGTTCTGGAAAGCCCTGAGGGATGCGCATTACCGCTTGCCTGGCAAAGTTGTTTTGGGTTGCTTCTTCACGTTGCAAGGGACCGTTCCACGGCCCGGGAAGCATCTGCCTTGTCAGCCAGGAATCTCACGCCATCCAGCACCGCGAACGCCAAAAGCAATTCCAGCTTCCATCTCCTGGGTCAAACTTTTTGACTCGTGATGGCGCCACTGGAGGATCTTCGTTCAGCCTAGGAGCCCAAGGCCGGCCCGTCTGATTGCACGCTTCCGAATCGCTGCCTCTCCGCCGGGAGTTGTGATTCGCTGCCCTCGCTGTAGGCGTTTTGCTAGCATCGTCAAATCTCGGCGTTTGGGTAAGGCAGCTTGTGGGCCAGTCGCGAAGGCGGCCAGCTCCACCCGATGCCAAGTTAGGTACTGCAGCCTGCATCAGGATGGATTGCTACAGAGTATCCTCTGTTGGCGAATAGGAGGAGACTCGCCTTTTGTATATCCCATTTGACATAATCGTCGCCCGTTCCCGTCACCCCCACCGCCACAGCGGTTCCCTATTCCCAAATTAACGTGTGCATAGCTGCCAGGGCTCCCGGCAAGGCAGGGCGATCGATCATTCGCCCGTCCAAGTCCTTCGATTTGGTTGTTGCGACTGCTGCTGGCTGATCGCTCTCCTACATACATCACTAGGAAACATCTGCATATATATCAGCACACTCACACCACGCCCGACGCCCCACTGCAATCTGTATCTCCCTATCCTCGTTAGCTGTACCTCTACCTCTGACATTGCTCAACTCCACTCACGATCCACTGCACCCGCAGTCGAACACTAAAAAGAAAAGCGTATTATACGAATTCTTCGGTCCATGTCAAGCGAACCCCATCGCCGGTTTTCCACGCGTAAAAGTCCGAGGAAGTCTCTGGAGGCTCCTAAACACATCGAGACAAATTTGGCAAAGCTTGGACTTTTAGTACACCATAACAAGCCAAAATCGAAGCGAAAGGCGGTTGAGTTTCAGTCTCGCTCCGTCTCAGACAAGAGTCAGTGTTTCCCGTTTCCTTTGCCGTCGTTCTTCAGGGGACTGGCTTCTTCTGCGCAATGGTCTCAAAGTCTGACCTCTTTTTGTTTAATCCAGGTCACCCTCCCACCCCTTCTCTCTCCCCGTCCAGAACTTCGCGGATTTCGCACATTAGCAACGGCAGCCAGGCATCGAAAGGCGACGTGCCGCACCTGAGGAGAGGCATGGCCGGAGTACTAGACATAGAGAGGTCGAGAAATCGGAAGGATAGGACATTCATCGGGAGCGAATGCGCCGTGTGCGACGAGAAACTGGAATATACTCTGCGCGGCGAGCGCATACTACAACTATCCTGCGGCCACGTCGCACACGAAGCTTGCTTCTACGAATACATACGCGAATTCGAATCACAATACTGTCCAACTTGCAACGCGCCATTGGGACTGGATAGCAGCCGCGGTGGAAATGTTTTGGACATTGGTAAGAACAGGTTCCTGCTAGACTGGAATAACTCTCACCGTCCTTCAGAGAAGCTGAACAACATCACACGATCCGGCCCTCCTTCCGAACACAGAGATTATGACCGTGGCAACACGCCCTCACCAGCACCATGGGACTCTCGGCCGATGGATCAGCCACCTTCGCGGGAAGGAACATTGCGGCATTCATCATCCCGAGAAACGATGCACATTCAAGCGCCCATGCAATCACAGTCACGACCTGCCAGTGGCTCACGGATATCCGAGAGGGTTGTGCAGCACTCGAGAAATGACAGTGGGGCAACGGGGATGACAGGCTTAACAATGCTGCCAGATTATGAAGGGCAAGGAAACGTCAGACGACACGATTACGACGTGCAATCCATGGAAACATCGCTGAATAGTCCTCGGGCCATACTTCGGAATCCAATACCTGCGCCAGCTGTTACAGTACGGAGCGAATTTCCAACCCTCACAAGATCTCGCCAACAGCAGTCCCTGACGTGTCTGATAACGGTAGAGGTCCCTGAAGGGAAATGGAGGCCAAGTCTGGAGGACACACGACCTCAGCCGCAACATCCTGGTGGCTTGGCCAGCGACTACGATGGTTTGAAATCTCCCAGCAATGCTTCCCATCGACGGAAGAACAGCACTGCTGAAAGTCGACAAGACCTGGACGAGATCACGGAAGAATTGCACTCACGAGTCGACAACTGGCACGGCTTGGATTTCTCCAGATTCGGACAACTGAAACTACACAGCCATATCCGAGTTGGCAAGGACAGAAGAGCATGGCAGGATCTTGATTGTTATCTCTTTTCTGAAATGCTTATCTGTGTGAAGGAGCGAAAATCGCCACAAACGTCGCAATATGATGGCCCTTCTAATGCGCTGAAGAAATCCAAATGCACTTTAAAAGGATCGATACTAATCAAGAAACACCTCAAAAATGTCGAGACGTATCCAGGTGAGAGCCATGCAATCTGAACCAAATCCAATTACTAACATTCCCAGACGAGAACATCTTAACATTGAGTCTGTCCGTTGCAGAGCTCCCTTCTTTCCACCTCCAGTTCCAGGAGAAGAACCAGCTCCAGCTTTGGAAATATGCACTTCTCGATATCAGCAACCCACATCCATCACAATCTTCTCGACCCTCAGATTACGACTTGGAAGGCTTAGGTACTGAAGAAGACGACTATGGAACGTATAACAGTCAGCGCTTATCATCCGTCAACTCTTCGTGTGGCGCTGCTAAGTCCTATAATACAGCTCCCACAGAGTATTCCCTGGCAGGAGGCTACGATCCAAGCTTACAACAAGCATTTCACGTCCCGCTCGACATTGTGGTCGTGATTCCGGTTTCCTCCTCAATGCAAGGGCTGAAGATCACACTACTACGCGACGCTTTGAGATTTTTGGTTACCAACCTGGGAGAAAGAGATAGGATGGGATTGGTGACGTTCGGCTCAAGCGGCGGAGGTGTACCAATTGTGGGTATGACCTCAAAGGCCTGGGATGGATGGTCCAAGATACTCGAATCGATTCGGCCGGTGGGCCAAAAGAGTTTACGCGCCGATGTTGTTGAGGGCGCCAACGTTGCCATGGATCTCTTGATGCAGAGGAAATCTGCGAATCCATTGTCCAGCATCCTTCTGATCAGCGATTCGTCGACGTCCGATCCGGAGAGTGTCGACTTCGTCGTACAACGGGCAGAGGCCGCAAAGTAACAGTACACTTTAGAGCCATTTCGTGTGTATGCTAATGGAGACAGGGTAACCATACATTCTTTCGGACTAGGTCTAACGCACAAGCCTGATACAATGATCGAGCTCTCCACTCGAACAAAGGCGTCCTACACTTATGTTAAGGACTGGATGATGCTTCGCGACTGCGTTGCAGGATGTCTGGGATCGTTACAAACAACTTCTCACCAGAATGTCAAACTCAAGCTGAGGTTACCTGAAGGCTCACCAGCGAAATTTGTCAAGATCAGTGGAGCGTTGCATATCACCAAACGCGCTAGTGGTCGAGATGCTGAAGCCGCACTCGGCGATTTACGCTTTGGTGACAAGCGAGGCAAGTGCACTGAGGTTCGTCCTAGCAACCAAACGCTAATGCAAGTAACTCAGATATTTTGGTACAACTAGTTGTTACTGCAGACAATGTCTTGTCGGATCAGCTACCTCAGGATCCATGGGAAACGATACTTTCCGGACTGGAAGCTCTGGGAGGACCAATGGACCAGGAAGAGCAGCGGAATCTCAGCGTCGAAGAAGTCCCTCTGATTCAGGCCGATCTCACTTATGGCGACATACTACGCGATGGAGCAATGGCGCAATCTCCCCGCCCCTCACTCCTCGCTATTACGATTCTCCCATCATCGAACCGGGGTAAATCGATGATCAGGCCGCTCTCGCCAGCTATTCCGCCTCATCCATCAATAGTCCAAAGACGCATGGAGCTGCTTACTTCCGACATGCTTACTCGTGCCCTGACCTTGGTGTCTCGTGGTCAGCACGAAAGAGCTCATCACCTTTTGAGCGAAACAAGGAGTATACTCAAGGGACTTGGTAAGGGTGGTTTGCCTCCATTGCCACCGCCAACTGGCAGTTTGCCTGGCCCCCCTCAATCGTCCCGATCCCCCGGGCCACCACCGACAGACAAGCTGAACCCATCGCCAACCCCATCAGACGCTCCGGACCGCAAATCCAATTCGTCGCCGCCATCCAATCAAGCCAATGAACGGAAGGAGTTGCTGAAGGCCTCGTCTAGCGTCGATGCACGCACCGCATCTGCCTTGGACGCGGAGCTCGAGTCCAGCCTCGAATGGATCAACCACCCCGCTGTCTTCGGACGGGATTCACGAAAAGTAGTTTTACAAGCCATTGGTGTTATAAGCTCGCAACGCGGGTACACGTTCCGGACCCCGTCAGAGAGTCTTTGGGCCGAACGAATCGCCGGCATCAAGAGGTTGGCCGAAAAGAGCAGGGAGTGGAGGGAAGTTGGGGATGACACGGCACTCATGGAGGAGAGTTGATTGTCCTTTGTGCCACGATACACATAATACATAACACCTGGACACGCGATTTCGATTTTTTTGATCTTGGATATGAATGGCATTGGAAACAATTTTTGCATGTGGCCTGTAAGAGCATGGATGCTTCGACATGATGAGGAGCAAATCGGGGATTTGGATCGGGCCTTATTTTTCTTTTGGGATATCTGCAACAGCCACGTTGGGATGAGGTTTTTCTTTTTCCTTCTAAATTCGCGTTCTCACCTTCATTCGGCCCCGTAGACTCTTTGGAGCAGGGCAATTTTATCCCCTTTTCTAGTTGTAAGGGACGAAAAGTGTTTCGTTGTACACTTTTGCTGGCATCATCTGCTCTTTGAGCTGGTTTTTCGGAAGGAATTATACCACTTAGATCTTTTGGGATTGGGATGAATTGTTTGGGGGATCTTGGGCATTCGCGATTCATACCTTCATATTATTACAAGTAGTTCATGATCTTTGCAGCGAGCGGTTTAGCGATTGTCGTTGAGCGCGCGCGCGTCTGCTCGGATAAATAGTCCACCATTTTTTGATTCTATACCTTCGATTTCCAAAGTCATTCCAGTGTCGACTTCCAAATCGGTGCAGTTTGTAAATGAACCAATCAAAGGCTTGGATGCAATGCAATGCAATGCAATGTAATGCAGATATCCACATGCTCCCCTAAGATATTCTCCAGATGAAATCTTGATTCTGCAGGTGTAGCTGACCTAGCCTAGGTATCGATCCGGATTTTCCGTTCCTCACGGGATCGGGTGAGACCGCGATTGCAATCCTTTCGGCTGCATGTGCATGCGCATGCGTAAAACTTTTTTTCTTTAAAGAGGCGTGTTACATTCCTCGGATCCCGAATTCACGTAAAGTCCGGTAAACGCCGGTGAGGCGGGAATAGAAACTTTGCTTTGAGTTTTGCACTCGGAGGTTCAGGCATGCGACTGATTAAGCATGCGAAGGGCTGTTTCTTCTGTTCGTAAAGCCACGGACACGGAATACATATGGTTCGATCCTGTCTCCCCTTTCCAATCTCGCATCTGCAGAGATTGACATCCTTGTCTTTTGCCTTGCGTCTTCTTTCCGCGATTTCTCCACAAATACATGGGTTGTTCCCGAAGCATGGCTAGGAACGACTGTTCTGGGGATACTCCGGTACGAGTCGTGTGATGCTGCTTTTGTCTCCTTTGGGAAGAGGGTGCGAAAAGATACGGTACATACCCGTAAGCCTTGTTGGAGGAATCCGGTGCAGGCGATCGAACGGGAGTTTGGGGGAGCTGATCTGGATAATTCGTATGGCGAGATTGAAGTGAGTGTTGTTTGTACTCCTGTATGTCGATGATTGGTTGATTTCCTCTCCTCTCATAGAGTGAAGGTATGTTGAGATTTCCGGTACTGGGAAAGTTTAAAGTGACACGCTATGAGAGGCTTGTAGAAGTAGTGGATCGCTGCCGCGCTTGTGGTAATTGGATCTATGGGGTTCCGGGGCGGGTCGGAGCGTATACGAGATAGTATGAGATACGAGATACGAGATCTTTTTCTCTGCATCAAGGACGAGATTGTTCTTGGGGATGGGAGAGCGTACGAAGCAAATCCAGCCAATCAACTGTGTTACTTACTCAAATTTTCAGTGTGGGAGAGAGGGAGTCAAAACCTTGGAGGCCTCCATTTCAGACCTTGCTTTGCGCTACTGGCGTTTGGACGTAAGCAGTTATATACAGGATGATCAGTGTATATACGCAACGATCTGGAATGCATACCACAGTACTAATCTTTTCAGTTGGAGATCGAATGGCAAGGCTGAGCATTGGCAAAGGAGACTTGATGTTGGTTTTCACGTCCTCAATACGTTTCGCCTCAAGATAAGCCAGGCACACAGCAGATCTGATTCCGTCCCAGCCTGGACATGCAAAGCAGGCTCCTTTAATCCCATTCGCCTGGAGTGCGATACTGACTGGCTGTCAAAGATTCGAATAGAGAAATTCTACGAGGCAGATTATCAAACATCGTGATGATGTTTACTTAAACGTTAGTCTATGGAAGCGAACGAGCTAAAAACCCCGCCTCAAGATCCGCAACGTGCTTTTCATCTTACACACAAATTACACATATACATCGTATATACATCCATCCAACAATGCCTCCAAAAGGCTCACGACCAAGCTTCATCGGTAAAGACCCCATCTGGTCCGAAGTAACCGCACGCCCAACCGGCAAGACAAACCCCTCTGTGACATGCAACCACTGCCAAAAAGAATGGACCAGCAGCGCACCCACACGCATAAGACAACACCTCACCACATGCACCTCCCTTCCCGAAGCACTATGGGATGAATTCCAACCCCAACTCCGCTACCCAGATCTCCAACTCCTCGATCCTCAATCCCTGCCTCCACCGCCGGGCGTGCGACCTGTCGTCCCCGGGCCCCCGCGAAAGAGGAAAGCGGCGACGATGGAGGTGGAGTTTGATGCACCTGAGGATGAGACGGAAGCTTTGGATCAGGAATGTGCCGAGTGGATATTTGGGACGGGGTTGCCGCTGGCGACGGTGGATCATCCGCTGTTTAAGAAGTTTATGAGGCGGTTGAGACCGGATTATGATACGCCTCCTGGGTGGAAGTTGGGGGATGTTATTAATGCGGGAAGTTCGGTGGGTATTGCTGGGAGTTTGGCGGATATTCTGAGGAATCAGGGGGGTGCTTTTGATAATGGGGCAGACTCGAATGGACATGGATAGAGATGAGTCTCTGACGAAGTCTTCATTGAAGCTGTCAGGAAATTTTTGGCATTGCTTTCAAACCGAATATCGACATAAAAATCTAGTCTCGTCTGCTCGCAGGACTTAGAAGGAAGAGAAAGCATGGACAGGTGGCCGAAGAGGAGAAAGAGACGGACCTGGATTACTAACCTTTATCGGGGCAGAAATACCGAGCTCATCAATGATGTATGATTGGAACAAATCTTTTGACCGGCTGGGAAACGGGTACTGCCAAATATAGAGAGAGAGACTATTCATTTACAGGGAGCTCTACATTTGAGGTGATGAGAATCTCCTGGTAAGTTTTTGCCGCCATGTTCACAACTTATGGCTAATACTTGGTAGACATAGACATCGATATGATCCAACTGTAATCAATAATGTCTCAACATCTTGGCCAAAATGGCCCGAACGACCGGTTTGAGCATGCTGCCGATTTCTGGGGTGCTTAGGTCTTTCCGCTAGTAATGATGGAATGAATGGTTGTCCAGACTGGAATGGTATATCTCAATTGGGAGATTTTGATATTGCGAGGCGTATACGTTAATTCAAGCTTAGGGTTGTCGAGCAGTCGAGATGTCCGAAGATGTCTTTTTCGACGGACTGGCTCAATCGGATTATCTGGGGAGTGGCCATCACGTCTCAAAAACACTTCGACCAACCCCTTTATCGAAAAAGTCATCATCAGACATCTTGACAGTATTGATAACACGATGAATCCTCTTGATCTTAGCGTCCGAAACTTGAAGAAATCCCGTACCATGAAGCCTTGTTATCTTCAATCTCAACATCGTTCTATCGGTGGGACCAAAATTGCGGTCAATTGATCACCGGTAGAATTTAGTACCAACGCTTTCTACGGGACCGCAACGATGGAAATAATTACTGAACCTTCCAAGGTAGTAGAGTAGTCTGCTCTATCGCCTCTAAAAGGTTCGTAAAATTATATCATCACTAGGGGAGTAATCATATAAAGAAAGACGATTTCTACATGCCAAATTGACCGCGTTGTTAGTCCCACCAATAAGTCGCTCCGAAGGATTTGGAGCAAACGCAAAAAGACTGACATCGAGGAGAAAGAAGGAAAGATATCAAATGACAACACGTTAAGATTCGTGCGAGCTATGGAATAGGAAGATTCACAAGAATACTAGATTAAGTAGACAACTCGTATCAAGCTTCAACTACCGAATTGCCATTTTGACGGCTGGAAAGTGAATTTCGTTGTCTGTACGAGGGGAAGACTTTTCGGAGTATGCAAAATTCCAATATCGACTTGAGAATTCTTTATCTCATCTGATTCTTTACCATGAATTTCTCTCTCCGTTCTAGTATCACGCGTCTCAAATTGGGTCAAGAACACGAACTGATTCTGTTGAATCCTTAGCTAGACCGATGTATTGCATATCCCCGTCTTACCATGTACAGTTACAGTCCTATCGCCTACTGACGGCGTTGTCGTGCTACATACTACCAGTGTATCAGTGAATAATCCTCGCATTATCTCATAATTTCTTTGGGCAAAGAAAAGAAAACACGCCGACCACGATACATGAAAAATAGGCGGACACGAAATATCTACCCTTAACCCTTTTCAATATACTCGCAAGACTTTTCAAATCCACCCCCTCCACCCCCCCTCTTTGTTCATTAGCAGCTACCGCCCACAACTTATGTGGAGAATAGATCTATAAATATACAGCGATGATAGATGATATTACAGTAATAAGCCCCCGATATCAAGTCGAGATTTTGAGCTTAGCTCACTACCATGATATCATCGATCGTAACAAACACGTAGATGTACTCGTCAAAAGTACCAACGGTATTCAAGCAATACATAGAGTCAATTTATACGGTAATCGAGTCAACGTGTCTTACCGAGATTGAGTGATCTGAATACTAAGAACCTTGACTATTAACGTGACCTTCTAGGTAATGGGGAAGTTGCTATCGTAGGGGCCCGTAGCCTGAATTCAATGCGGGTGTAGATTTGGAAATGGCTGGGGGTAGATTTTGTGTTTGCTGAAGAATATTTTAATCAGGTATAAAATACGAACAGAGGAGCGGCGAGTTTAGTCGCCGTGGAAATTTGTGTATACTTCTGATACTTCTGTGGGGAGTAAGTAGTTAACAAATAAGGAGCCGCTCTAGAAAATAGGCGTAGGCTTTATCGATCCCGAACAAAGAAAGGAAATTATACTTTCAAGACGACCAAAATTTTTATAGAACTCTTTCCACTTGACGCGTTGTTTGTGTCGAAATTTGGTGATTGATATCTTGAACTAGGTTTGAACATTGCAAAATCGTTTGCGCGAGCAACTCGCAAGCACAGAGTGTATATAAGTTAGTCTTTTCCATTTCAGGATGAGTGGGATCCTTCATACACTCGTTAGCATTCTATATATTCTAGTTAAAAAAGATATGGTTGCTCATCTTACTATCTCAGAACGTACTCGAAGCAGCTGGCAAAGCCATGTATATAACCATGGAATGCTCAATCATCGCTTGGACATCTTCGAGACAAATGAGGGAGAGGTTTCTCATGCTCGTCGCTTTGACAGCAAAGTCTTTGGTAACGACATCGTTTCGACACTTTCCTCCCCGATCAAAGCGATTTCGCCGATATAAATATTTCTCCAGACATCTCTCAGATCAGCAATCACAAACCTCGAGCAGAGTCTTTTCGGCAACCCAATCGCCTCTTTCCCTAGTAATCACTTCTCTCCTTACCTGTGAGTAATTAGTACCTCTTCGCGACTTCCACCATAGATTCGCGCGCTAAACCCTCAGCACCAGTCCCGACAGAAGAGCAGAAGCTTCCCCTCTCGACGTTCACCCGAAATTTCACAGCCTTGCTCCCTGAAACTACGCTTCACTAACAATTTCAATCTACCTCTTGATATCACTCAACATGCGCGTCAAGCAGCAAGCAATGGAGAGCTTCGTTAGTACCAACAAGCCAATGATCCTCCAAATAGGACCATCGAGCTTCTACGATCTTCTTTTCAAAGATACTATATACCAGAAGCACAGCTGACGGTTCCTTAAAAATAATCTTGAGTCGCTCGAGATCTACCACCTCAGGTACAGGGAGCGAAGTTTCTAGCTCAGACAGCAACCGCGTTGTCGATTCTGCTGCACCAAGCGTACCAGCCAAGCCCAATAAGATCACAGGCGGTTCCCAACAAGAATATACCGCAGCTCAATTGAAATGGACGAACGACTGGTTCCGCGATAACATGGCAGGAAACAGGACTTACGAGAAAGGTCTGAAGCGACATCAGCAAGTTTATCGTGACTTTGAGAAGGAACATAATCGGACCACTCCTCTCAAAGAGTTTTCGCTGCGAAACAAGCTGCAGGAGATGAAGGAGTGGTCCACACTTTGATGGGCCGCGAAAGACGGTGGAATTCTACGAGAAGGCGGAGAATTATCCTCGCAAGAACCCAACTAAGGCGCAACAGGCTGCATCTCAGGCTACAGGCATTTGAAGTGCCGCAGGTAATGCGAATGCTTCTGTCCATTCTGAAGGAAGCCACACCGTTTAAGCCACGGCAGAGTCGTCAACAAAGCGCAAGCATGATGATGCGATAACCATGGATTATCCAGAAGACATCGTCGAAAAGGAGGATGTGCTAGATGATCTACCAGAGCCCCAAGCGCCGCCGAAGTGGGAGCGGGAACGCCGTGGTAGACGCCAGCGTTGGTGGTTCGAATGGAGAGTCATCCGCGGAACAAATTATCCACCACGGCATCAGCAGCAGCCACGCTCGACGCCGCAGACGCCGTCAAGACTGCCTTGGCAAAAACCACGGACGCCTTGAAAGCGTCAATGGCTAGGAATGCCGATCTCGAGCGCCGGTTGAAGGAGAACGCCGCCCACGTCAAACACATGAGCGAACGCCTCGTCGCCCAGGAACTCCAGACTAAGAACGGCCGCAAACTTCTCAAGACCACGGTAAATTACGTCTACGAAGAGGCCGACTACTGCCAATATAGTCAAACCCCGCCTCAACCTTGGCAACTACAGCGCTCTCAATGGGAGCGAGGAGTTTAACAGCGGCATGGTCCAGATCTCCTCAGCTATAGACCAACTAATCACCGATATTGGCAGCAGACGCCAGGCATTCTTCGACGAGATAGAGGAACTGGGAGCCGGCCTCGACATGAAGAACATTTACGACAACAGAGCCGCTTCTATGCAGACGGAGAAATGGTCGAAGAAGTGGAAGGACGGCTTGGAGAGAGAGTGAGTAGCGAGGTCGCTACACATCTTGTTCGAAGGGGGGGGATATGGCAAGTACAGACGGCCATTCATGGCAGGGCAAGCCCGTTATTGTATAAATAGACCCCTTCGTGATAGTTAGAATGAATCAACAACATCTCAGCTCATATCTAGTGGTGTAATTGGCAGCCGTTTTCGTGCGAGGACTGCAAGGCTCTTCTTGGGATAGAGACGGATTTTATGTTCGCGGTATCAAGGCATGGAGAAGCCACTGAGTAGATTTGATGGCATTGGAGGCGGCTGTTGTTCTTTCGTTGAAGAGTGGAGGTTCGAGCGTGGTTTTTGTCTTCTTTAATTGCTCCAGGAGGAGTGCGCATCTTTCCCGCTGTTTTGGATGGTCTTTCTTTGATCTGCTGGATGTCTCATTACTGCTGCTACGTTCTGTTATTTGGGTGAGAGGATTGCAAAGATTATGTTCTTCACGCAGAGGTTCGAATCTACCGGCGCCGTTATCGGACATGCACGTGATATGGAGCTCGCTACATGTTATTTCATTATTCATTCTTTCGGACATCACTGAGATCTGCCATGACTATAATAGCAAACAGCAAGTTATCTAATAGTAAAGAAATCATTGTCCGAATCTCTAAGTTGACCGAGACTTTGCGCTGATCTTGAAGAATGTGTGCGTAAATTCAGTACTGATATGAATTTTACAGCCTTTTCTACTCTGCGGGAGCTCCATCTCGATACAACAAATCACGGTCGAATGGAACGACACAGTGAAGTCCATAAATCTTTTCAGCTCGATGCATTGAATACAGACGTGATCTCGATTTAAATGTGTAATTCATAATTTCCTATCAACCCGTTCGAACACTACTGCATTCTGGTAAAGCAATATCTGGCTGCCCAATTTCTTTCCGAGAACAGGATTGTAGTTTAAGAATAACGACAGAAGTTCTGGATGGATATAAGAAGAAATGTGGCTGGGTGAATCTTCGACCCATGACCTTGATCGTTTTCTAGTCGATCACCCAGACATGGTGATGGTTCACGGAGGCTGCTTTCGAACCAGTGGTCTGATTGTTAAGCCTAGAAGGGATAGATAGTAGTCTAAAAATAACGTATTCCACCACCGAGCCGGCCACTTTTCCTTGGCACGACAAACTCATCTTACGACTCTTCAATTTTATCGCTATCAACAATAGATTCCAAGTCCGCCGTGCTACTATTTGATTCAGAAGATATCTCGATATCCTTTTTACACGTTCGCGCATTGTGCCCAGTCGCGCCGCAATTCCCACAGCGCCTTTGAGTTGGTTGGGCTGTTTCTTGATCACCACTACTACGAGTATTCTTTGATCCCTGAGGCGCAACAGACGCCTCAGCAGCTACCCACGCTGCTGCAGTCCCATACTCCATAGTACCACCTTACTGGATCCGCTTCCTTTTACGCAATTTTCGCTTCGTCATTACTGCCAATTGCTCTTCAAGCTCGTGGTTTCGTGCAATAAGTAGAGCGTTCTGGTGCAGCATCAATTCAGCGCCCTTGACAAGCTGAGAGAAGCCAGTCTGCGCAGTAACTAGTGACCGAGTGAAAGATTCGCGTACAAGCTTGGATTGGGATCCAAATTCTTGAGTATTGCTTGGAGTCTTCGACTGCCACGGCGTCTCCTGCGGTGGGGGTGCTGGTGGGGTACGTAGCCGTACTTCAAGGCGATCCAATACCACCTCCGCGTCAATAGAGACTAGCCCTACCATCTCAAAAGCCTTTCGACAGTTCTCTTTTGTAAACACGTCGAAAAACGCGTCTTTGAAGGCCGGGAGGAAGCCTTCTTTGTTGATATGGTAGACGCGTCGGCGTGCCAAGTCTCGAACTCGTCGAGAGTACTTGCACTTCAACGGCGAGAAGCAGACCATATCAAGCGGCTGGAGGATATGCGATGAATGAGGTGGCATACAGAGCGTTAGGATATTATGTTCGAGGCAGTAGTCCTTGGAATTCTGGTTGAGATGGCTCTCATGGCCGTCCAAGATGAGCAGCCTATATCCCCTACTTGACGCGCCTTTGTATGCGCGTCAAAGTGCTTCAACCACTTAAGACCAAGCGCATTGTTTGTCCAGCCGTTCTCAGAGACTGAGAGCTTCCAATTCCGTGGTATATCTGCCTCATACCACGCAGAGATGTGAATGCGTCCTTTGTAGATAATGAAGGGCGGGGTAGCATACCCAGCGGCGGAGATACTCTGGATAACTGTAACCCACTCGCGATTGCCTGGTTGGATCAAATTAGGCCGTGTACGTCTTTCAGAAGCTGTGACGACCTTCATTGACCCAATAACGCCCATCTGGAAGCCAATCTCGTCAAAGTTGTGCGTATCCTTGTCGTGGATGCCGTACTTGGCTTTAGTATCTGCAACGAGCTTGAACCACGCGCCAATAATCTCTAGGTCTTCCTGTAGTATCCTCTGCCTATCCTTGGCTCGATTGAAGGCCATCTTGAGCTCATCTGAGCGCGTTACGAACCTCTCAGCCCAGTTTTTCTCTACTGGCTCTCCACCGCGTACACCCAGCAGTTTATCCGCCATATCTGCCACCTCACACAGCCGGGGCGCAAATCCTGGCAAATCGAGGTCGAGGATATATTGGACAGGCGTTTGCTCTTCTGTTGCAGTGAGCTTATGGGAGTTTGGGCGAGTTTGAGATGGAGAGGTAATTCCGCAGAGCCGATCAGAGAGCCTTTGGTGTTTGATGTTGAAGGCTGCAGCAGCGCGCCGTAGGCTTTGAAATTGGCCAGAGGTATGGGCCTGAAGACCGAGATCAATTCTGCCTTCTTCTTGAACGGCTATCGCGTTGCGTTGTTAAGACATTGCGTGTTGAAGAGGATAAGGGCTGTGCCAAGGAAAAGTGGCCGGCTCGGTGGTGGAATACGTTAACTATTAGATAAGGGAGTTGCTCAATTACTAAAAGAACTTATATAGAGTTCTATTAGATTCCAGAAGATTTCTTTACCTTTTTAGACTATTCTAAAAGATTGTAGTAATAGCCCAGATCCTTCCTAATCTGGTAAAAAAAAATTAACCCAAAATGGAAACACCCCGGTAAAACTCCTAAAACCTATAGAGAAACCAACACTGATAGGTTAGAATGATCCAATACAAGTGCTGTGCATGAACGGGCTGACACACCCCCCCCCCTGTCAATTTTGTCTCAGTCATGAAGCTAGCAAAATGAAGCAGACTCTACCTTTACTATCACCTCATATTCTTCATTATACAGCTTCAAATGCCTGGCAAGCATAAGAACCGTCAATCATTTCGTGATCCTGAGCGGCCGAAAGGCCAACGTCTCTCTGAGCGCGAGCGTACTCAGATCCTCACCTTATACCACCTTGCAGAATGGAACAAGACCCAAATCGCTCGAAAGCTTCGCCTTGCTCGATCTACGGTTATTCTTTGTATTCAAGAAGGCTATTATACTCCTCGTAAGCCACCTGGCAGGCCATTTATGCTTACAATCCACCGCCGCCACCGTCTAATCAACCGAGCTACCCAGGATGCTCTACACCGACGAATGCCGCTTGAGCAGATTGCCTCGATTGAGGGTATTCAAGCCTGCCGGAGAACCCTTTTTCAAGCCTTTAAATGCAAGAGATTCTTCCGCCGTATCGCCGTCGAGAAGCCTCTTCTTACGGAGGCGCACCGAGTGGCAAGACTACAATGGGCAATACGTCACCAACATTGGGACTTTGAGCAGTGGAAACGTGTCCTCTGGACAGACGAGGCATCTTTTACAACAGGAGGCTTTGGCGTCATATACGTAACAAGGAGGCCTGAGGAGAAGTATGAACCTTCTTGCTTATTACCAAAGTTTCAAGGTTATTCTTCTTGGATGGCTCATGGCTGTATTTCTGGGACAACAAAGGGACCTCTTGTAGTTTGTGAGAAGGCTTGGGGCAAGGTTACTGCTGCTATATACTCTGAGCATATTCTGCCAGGGGTATATAGTCATATTCACGAGATGAAGCATATAGGAGGCTACTTTCGAGCAATCTTGATGGAAGATAACGCCTCCGTACATACGGCTAGGCTTACTCAGGCAGTACACTCTAAGTACAACCTTAATAGGATGACTTGGCCAGCTAACTCACCAGATCTCAACCCAATTGAGAATGTCTGGCGGCTGTTAAAATATAGAATTGGGAGGCGCTTTCCGTACTCGGAAGCAGATGTACGACAGTATCTTGAGGAAGTATGGGCTAAACTTGAGCTAGATGACTTTACTAAGTATATAGAAGAGATGCCTGAGCGCGTACAAGCCGTTATCGCAGCTAATGGCGGCCACACTAAGTGGTAATGTATACAAAGTCTGCTTCATTTTGCTAGCTTCATGACTGAGACAAAATTGACAGGGGGGGGGGGTGTCAGCCCGTTCATGCACAGCACTTGTAGCAGCATTCACAGCAGCTCTGGTTATTCAGCTCCAAGTCCAGCACAATGCTTTAGCATTAAATTCTAAAAGCCGTTACTGGTGCGTTTGACCCGACATCCATTACGAGTGGTATTTGACGTGAATCTCATAACCCACCATTCATTATCAATCATTGCTGCCATGGAGCCCAAAGAACATCACTGCCCTTCAAAGCGCCTCTGTTCAACTCATCTTCTATCGCTTTCCTCCTCTTCTCAACTTTAGCCTCATGCCTTTCTATCTTCTCCCTCCTCTTTGCCAATTTCTCATTCTTCGCTTTATTGTACTCCCTCTTTTTCTTCTCGGTGTCTCTCTGCTTCCTCCTCTCCCTCGCGTCTTCGCTGTCTAAGTCCTTCAATTGTTGAGAGGACAAAATCCATGGCTTGGAGAGAATAACCCGCTTCCACCTTGCCACTTCAGCCCATTCTTTGACTTCTTCACCTGTAGTCCTGTACACATAGATCCTCTTTAGTTCCAGCTGCTTGATCTTCCGAAACTCGCCTATAACAGCCTTGACCTTGATCACAGTTCCAATGTCCAATTTCTTGTGTCTATCGACAAAGATATCGAAGACTCCAACCTTGGAAACAATGTTCACGTTTTGAACAGTGGTATTCGAGGCGTTATCGACATGATTTGCGAGGAGTTGATCTTTGCTCAGTCGCGTTATCTTCACGACAATGGTAGAGCCGGACCCATCGTCAAGCTCGAGGAGGGTATATCGATCTGTTATGGACTCGATAGAAATTATGGGTGCGGTGATGGAGATAAAGCGGATTGGGTGGTTAAGGTGGAAGTAAAGGCCTTGTCCTGGTCGAGTGTTAGTCGCGTAATATCATAGTTTCCATTCTTCTTTCGTCCGAAGACATCTCGCGTCTCTCTTACAGAGGTGAAGACTGGTTGTGTAACATACCTTCGAATCCTGGTTCAGACCTCAGCGCATGGATGTCGGCGCAAGTGAGCTTTACCCATGCGAAGTAGGTAGGAGAGGCGCGGAAAGTGTACGCGGGGTAGATGATGTTCATATCATGGTGCGGTCTGTTGGAGTTTGCTGCTGTTGTTGTTGTTGTTGTTGTTGTTGTTCCACTTGCGCGGGAATGAAGAACTTGCTTGAGCGGCTGGCGCGAAAGAGCGTGACAGCGTGTCCGAGGCCTATCTTAGAGGAGAAGGCCGAGATAAAGGCAGTCAGCTGTGGACATTATCCTCTCCTTCTCTCTGAATCTATTTCCTTAAATTAATTACTCACTTATATGTTAACATAATGCGGGACCCTCGTTCGTTTGGGAATTATCATTCCATCGTCAAACACATCTGCCGAACCTCTTTCTCAAGCAATCGTATCATCAATATCTACTGAAGAAAGACCCATGACTGTTCATTTCACGAGAATATCTGTGACAACACTGAACCTATCTCCCGGGAGCAAATCCCAATTCACACCAGAAGCCATTCTTGCGGCGGCTCAGCTTCTAGCCGATGCCAAGGTATGTTGCCTGGATATTCACCGGGAGGCTTCTGTTGCGAGTTGTATTCAAATGCTGACCATCCATTTCAACAGGTTTCAATCATCGGATGGTCAGGGACAAGTGGTGGTTGGCTAGGATTCGAAAATGATCGAAATCTTTGCAATCATATCGAAGAACGACTCGGCATCCCGATGACAACCTCAACCCTTGGTCTCAACAAAGCTCTGGCATGTATGGCTGAATTTGAGAGACTGGGATTGGTAACGCCTTACACGGAAGATGTCAACCATGTCATTATCAAGAATTACACCGCTTTGGGCTACCAAATCACAAAAGAACGAGAGCAACATCTAGCCATAGCAGATAACATCAAAATCGCTGCAGTTGACGAGGCGAAACTCCACCAGATGGTAAAGGCTGTTGTGGACGAGGGAGCCGATGCCGTCACCACTTTTTGTACGAATTGGAATGCAGCCCACTTGGTCGGTAAATGGGAGAATGAATTCGGTGTTCCAATTCTTGACTCAGTAGCAACTGTTATCTGGGATATGTGTAACATCCTTCATATCGATATGGGTACTGCTAGTCACTGGGGCAAAATGTTTGCGCAGTAGATCTAGACCGCCTACCCATACAAAGCCAGTCTCTGTCACTGGACAAGTGCTCCACTCGATTTTGTGTCAAGATAAGAATAGGAGGGAGCCACTGATGATCCACTCACTTCCATGCTACAATCTCACTCTGCAAGATGCCATACCATGCGTCCTCTGTCTCGCCCCACTGCAGCATTGCCTTCTGACAGAAATCAATCTCTTCCTCGCTAATCCCAGCCTTCTCCCAGTTGGCTCTGAAAGTATCGCCTTCGTTCAACCTTCCTGCCATACTTTCAGCATGCGCCTTCGTGGCATCTCTGCCAAATACGACATTGCTCCCTACTCCCACTTTGACCTTACGACCATCAACATCGAATCCCACGGCCCTGTACAAAGCGGCCATTCTCGGTCCTAGGAAACCATCCAAACCCGCAGCCTTACAAATATTGCCCCAAAATTGTACACCGAGCTCTTGTTGAAGAGGCTCGTAGTGCATAACGGCGCCATCGCGAGAAGAGAGTATCCCGCCAGCCTTGACAACTCGACGCATCTCTTTCAGCGCCTGACTGCTTTGATCGCCAAGATGCGTAAGAACGTGCGAGGAGAAAACAACATCGAATGTCTCATCTTCAAATGGCAGTTTCTCGAGAACGTTCCCAACCACAAACTCAAGCTTCCCTCGTGATTTTCCATCATCTTTGTGTATTTTGGACTGTGCATATGCTTGAGCTTTATCGATAATTGCTGGTGCATAGTCTGTTCCTGTGACGCTGCCGTCAGGAACATATTCAGTGAAGCCGAAAGTGATGGTTCCTGGTCCACATCCAACATCAAGGATCTTGTCGGCCGATTTCAGGTATGGAAGCAAGAAGGCTGCGTCGGAATTGACTGTTCGCGCTGCGTGGGTCGCTGTGGCGGCAGCAGAGTGGCCGAAGGTATACCCCTTTCCGCCTGACATTGTAGTGGAGTCTTTGATGTATGAATTAGTTCCACCGAGGCCAGCAAATCCGTGCTCATTCAACTGTGTCGAACTTGAAGTATCTTTCCCTTTAGAGTTTCTTGTTTCAAAACCAATATCAATAGCTTCCTGGTGATTGTGAAGATTGTTTACCGGAATCAGGAGCAGATAAATGGAAGGGGTTTCACCTCTGCTGCACGCGTCAATCTAACGTAAGCAAAGTTAGTGGCATATGCTTGTTAGCCAGCATCTCAGGCCTTTGGGAGCACACACTTTGCAACCCATCGTGATTATACACGAGTCTTCGCCAAGGGTCAACAAGGTGAAATACTTTAAGAAGTTTTGCTTTTATGAACTTGTTCGGCGATCGGAGCTGGAATGGAGCCACCTCATCTTTCGGCACGAAGTCCACCACCAACAACAACAATAACATTTTTTCAGACATCATGGAGTCAACACTTCCCTTCATACCAAGGCTTATCTTTCAACCTCTAGAATGGGTATTTTCACGCGTATGATCGCACGCGTGAAGAGGGTTCGCTCCGCCCTCAAGCCAGCGAAGCAACCCCCTTACTCCACAGCAACGACACTGAGCAAGGAGTATGGCATCCAGCTGGCTTCAGATCAGACGGCCGCTCATTCGAGGTTGGTTGAAATCTGTCCGCCAGCATGCGGAAACACCGGCCCTTTTGTCAACCTTCCAGGCGAAGTCAGAAACCTAATCTACAAATTTGCATTCAACACCTCTTTCTCCGCAGACCAATTGCCAGACACCCATCTTCTTCCAGCCTGCTCTTCTCTGGCTTTGACATGTCGTCAGATATACCACGAAGTACACGACATGATCGACTCGAACATTCTGGTTTACGGCCTACATACGATGCGGATACGATTCTACCAGCAATTGACCCCTGAACGTTTAAGGCTCATGAAGGCCGTGATCTTGCCCGAGTCGTGGATGGGAGATTCTTGGATTCGCTATCACGATTGGAGGAAAGGGATCTATGAATGTGTCACCAAACAGCTCTGTGCCTCAGACTTCCGTCCAACGACACTGATTTTCTGCACCGACTCCAAGCGATCCCAAATGTCAGGACATGTATCTGGTGTCAGCAGCCCGGCCCGTGAAGCTCGATTTGCGAACGCGCTCAAAGATCTTAGGTTTGCATTATCAATTATGCATACCATCCGGACAGTCCACCTTGTTGATGTTGGAACTCACGAAGGCCGCTATCAATATGCCGACATGTTCGAGAGATTCTTCCCTAGCGATGAAGATAAAGTCCAACGTATTTCCCGAGGCTTCAACTCTCTGCATTACCACGGTACCATTGATGGCTCTGAGCAATGGACTGTGAAACGAGAACGCGTCCCTGTACGTCCCGATGACGGGAAGTGGCCACGGGATGTGAGTGGCATCTTTGACGACTCTACTTTCAAGCAAATAGAAGAGGTGGACAGTACTGACAATACGCCCGACTTCCGCCTCGTCAAGCCGCATCTTGAGCTCTCTGATGGCGAAGTCACCGTTCATATTTTTACCAGTTGGCCTGACTTCTGCAACGCGTATGATGGACCCTATCGATGGCCAAAGAGATACCAAAATCACATGTCAGAAATTCCAGTGACTCGATACAACATGAGACCGCCCAGCTGGCATCTGGGTCAAGATTTTTAGACGAAAAGGGATAGACAGATGTGAAGTATATCGTTTGTGGCCAGGCTTGAGGGACAGAAATCGGTCCATGGAAGGGACTAGGCTTGGGAAGGTCATCTAGAAATTTAACCCGCTCATGGTGCTCTTCTCCTGGACAAGCATTGGCTTGATGTAAGGTTGGGGATAATTGCTTGATGTTGCGAAGATACCCCTATTACAGCTCGTGTAATCTCAGCAGAGATCAAGCTAGCTTAGCTATCTCGATACTACTTGATTCCACCAGAACGAGGCTATCGCTCCAGGTCTGGTTTCTTCATTCGGGAGCTCAATTCAGGACCAAAATCAAAGAGTTTCTGGTTATTTTAAAGGTCAAACAGCTAGGAGTTTTTCAATATTGATCTTGAGTTGAATACAACGAGTTGTTCTTGCTGAAATGTGGGACACACAGATAGCCATCGGCTCCTTCCGATCGTCACTTGCCATCTGACTACGCTTATAGCAGGTTATAAACTGGTCTCATGACCCGGACAACTCCCCGTGATAACCATTCCCAACATAGTAGCTCCAGTGACGAAGCTTGCTCAAGACAACAACACTCAACACTCCCCTCCAATCATTCACGAATACAACACTCCCCACACCAGCCCCGCCATGCCATCATCGATGACCCAAACCCTTCACTTGCACCTCAACCAGAAGTTCCCCACTCCACCCGATCCTCGTAACCTTCACATCTCACTCATCAGCACTCGTCACATCCCCAAGCCTAAGCCAGAGGCAGCTGAACCAGAGAAGGCAGCCTCGAAGCCGCCGACAGAAGCAGAGGCGCCATCAAAGGCGCCATCCAAAGCGCCATCCAAGGATCCATCCAAAGCTCCATCCAAAGCTCCATCCAAAGCTCCATCCAAAGCTCCATCCAAGGCTCCATCCAAAGCTCCATCCAAGGCTCCGTCTGAAGCTCCATCCAAGGCTCCGTCTAAAGCTCCATCCAAGGTGCCGACCAAAGCTCCCTCTAAGGCGCCATCTAAACCACCATCCAAGGCACCAACTAAGGCACCTTCTAAAGCCCAATTCCTAGCGCTCGCAAAGGCCCCTTCCAAAGCGCCCACAAAGGCACCGACCAAAGCACCAACCAAGGTATGTCCTCCGCTTTCTGGATGAAAACCGCCAAACTAATCAATCAAAAAGGCGCCATCAAAATGCCCTACGGCTTCCACAAAGCCCTCGCCTATGCAAGGTAAGTACAAGACACCTCTCTCTCTCTCTCCCTCGCAGCACCAATAACTCACTCGTAAAAGCCTCACAGCGACTTGCGGTCTTATTGGAGCAATAGCTGGACCTGCCGGTGTCGCCGTCGGTCTGGCCTCCGGCGCCGCTCTGGCAAAGGTATCCATGAAGCGAAATCCAAGTGAAAAGGCACGGCGGAAAAAGGAACTGGGTGAGCGGGTGGGAAAACAGGGTCGGGTTAAGGCTGAGAAGGCGGCGGAGAGGGAGCGGAAGAAGAGGGAGCATAAGAAGAGAGGTGAGTCACGTTGTTCCACAGTTGGTTCTCCTAATGGTGGTTATGGTGGTGGTGGTGGTGAGGGGAATTGGAGGAAGAGTTATTTTGAGAGTTGTAGTGAGAGCGAGAGTGGAAGGGGTTGAGTAATTCGAATCGGCTGACTAGGTGTTAGTGGCGGCTTATAATGACGACTGGTTCGACACTTGCCTTGATTATACTTGAGGCTATGGGCAGAGATGAACTCTCTCAAGAACGGATTTGGCTTGGGACTGGTTTGGTTGGGTTGGCTCGGCCTGGCTGGTATCGGTATGGAGTCACTACTTGATATGATCTGGACCTTGGAGGATATGTGGAAACTTATTGGTCTCGAGGCTGACTTTCATTTTTGATCGTTGGGGCTATTCCAGAATGGTATCATAAATGTTTATGGAGGCTTGATTGGTATATCGATCCAATGAGCCAGCAGTGGCTAGGTAATCATGGATTTGGACGGCATGGATGGTTCTTTGGCATTGAGATGGACAAGATTGATATGGGTGGATTATGCCTATTTTAATTGCCGAGGCTGGAAGTGAGAATGAGAATGAGAATGATACTATGAAAGGGCAATGGAGATTTGAAATGGAGGTAACAGTATATAATTGAAATCGTTAGTGACTTCGAGAATAGATGAGGGTTTGCTGATGCCGAAGTTAGAAGTAGCTGTGGTAAGATTAATATCTTTACTGAAGGGTTCTTGACTATCAACTTGGAAATTTGCCATTGGTTACTCGATGGACGTATTGATTTTGAAGAAAGCTGGATAAATGGATAATGGAAACAACTTTTCCTACAGCACTGTATACATGACATAAATCCTAGTGATAGATACCGAGATATACTAAACGTATAACGTATTCGATCACCCAACCCGTCAGATCACCCAACCAGTCAAAATTTCTTGGCACGACCGTCTTATATTACGACTCTTCAATTTCATCGCTATTAACAATAGATTCTAAGTCCGTCGTGCTGCTATCTGATTCAGAAGATATCTCGCTATCTCTTTCACAGGTTCGCGCATTATGCCCAGTTGCGCCGCAGTTCCCACAGCGCCGTTAAGTTGGTCGGGCTGTTTTCGATCCCTGAGGCGCTACAGACGCCTCTGCAGCTACCTGCGCTGCTGCAGTCCCATACTCTATAGTACATATCTGCCACCTCACACAGCCGGGGCGCAAATCCTCGCGAATCGAGGTCGAGGATATATCGGACAAGCGGTTGCTCTTCGGTAAGGCTAAGTTTCCGACCGTTTGGTGGTCTTTCGAGGATAAATGGGACTCCTCTGACGCGATCGGAGAGGGTTTGTTGTTTAACGTTGAAGGCGCTCGCAGCAGCCCGTTGGCTTCGGAGTTGGCCGGTATTCAAAGCTTGGATTGCAAGCTGAATTCTCCCTTCGTGTTGGAGTAGTAACTCATTACGTTGTTGGGACATAGTAGAATAAGTTGGGGTCTTGGCAAATTTTGACGGGTTGGGTGATCGAATACGTTAATCCAAAGAATCTAATGCTATACTATTCCATCCCAGCCAAACACACCCATAAAGCATACCTAAAAAAAACAAGCAATACACCTAATCCAATACCTCACCCACACCCCCCTAGACCACCATGACATACCATACAATACCTCACAAACACAACACTAAGCTATAAAAATACTTTCCCAACCAACCAAATCAAGTTCTCATAAATTTACCATAGACATCGATATCGCCCTTGAACTATATCTTAGAAAACTACAAACGGCCCAGGTCCCGAACCCCAAAAAACAGAGAAAAAGAGGGTCAAAAGTGAAAATAGGAAGTAAGGCAGCAGCATTTTCCCTCTATATCTCCCCAATAAATCAAAAGCCAAGGATTTTGTAGAAAGGTATTGAAAAAGACAGAGATTTCGGTGACATAGTGTAGTACTTCAATGTACTGTACGCAATTCCAACATGTTTTCTCCCACGAGGAGTCTGTTCAGACGCCCATCCTGATTAACTCAAGTTCATCACTATCCTCTTGGTCCTGTTGATTTGCTCGCAATTTAATACTACGATAATAAATTCAGCGAGGGAAGTCAAAGTGTCATATCTTGCTGGAGCGATTCAAGGTTGATGTTAAAATACTTCATAGATGTAGAATGGTTGCTTGACAGAAGCATGTCCACTTCTTTCGTGGGGTATGGCTATATGCAAGAGAATCAGATTGAAGCTAACGTGGTATTATGAAAATACATCAGGCAACGGTTTCAGCAGACTACTGCTTCGTCAGATGTAGAGTAAATAAATCGAAACAGCACGTCCACCGCCCAGAGGGAGACAATACACCGATAGAGATGGCCACCATCATGTTAACCAACATCCGGGTCGAATTTCGTTCGCCATGCTCTTCTTCGGACTGAAGAACGTTGTCCAGAACTTTATTGACTGACACCAAAGGTTCACAACTTTTCGCGTCGACACACCGATCGCTTCTTCAGCGCCTCTGGTCGTCACGCAAGGAACCCGGCTGAAACTACAGCTACCTGCGTCTTATATTTTGTGTGGTTGTATGTCTGATCAAGTGGTGTACCATGACAGATATTGCAGGAGACAGATAAGGGATGTGAAATTTCGACGGTGCGGTACAACACACCACGTTCCGTTCCGTGGAATCCAGGGAAGAAACATGGTGCCGGAGACGAGCCCGTGCTAAAATGAATAAAGTCCTGCGCCGAATTTGAAAGGATGTGTAACGAGATAGAAAACATGGTTGAAGAAAGAGTAAAAGAAAAATGGAATTTTCACCATCCGGCTTCCGATGATGTAACCATGGTCACCGATATACTAACACCACTTGTTAGATAATCTGGCGTATGGGAGCAAGCAGATCCATGCAAAGTGCCTGTTTTCTTGATAGGCAAACGAACATGGACGTTGGACTTGGACGTAAGGTGCGTTTGCGAGTCTAGTGTTTAAATATACACAATCAGCTCAGTATCTTCTGATCGCCGATCTGTTGTTGTGCGAGCCATATATCTTACAGTCGGCCCTTCTGTTATCCTAATGGCCAGCTCATACATTTTGCACAAGGCTGAGCCTCGTTTCTTCTTCTTTCATGTCACAAGGATGCTTCCTGCTGTCCTTGGAAATATGATTGTCTCATTATAGGCGCGCAAGCCGGTATACCCAAGCTAATAGAGCACCCAGAGAATGAGTGTGGCTGAGTAGCGGTCGCGTTCATGGAGCTTTGGTACGAAGCTGGATCCCGTGCCAGCTCTTGATATCTTCCCCTAGGATCTCATTTACCAGCCTATGCTGCTTTATGACTGCTAGGCCTCTAAATTTCTCCGATGTGATGGACACGGCGTACATACTTCCACAACCGCCACTAACATCTTGGACCTAATGCGCCTGTCAGCCCCGAGTCCAAGTCTGTGTTTGCTGCAAAATGTGTCGGATCTGCGACCGACCACAGCGTACACATACTTCTAGCGCCGTCGGCTGTAAAGCATCCGAGAGCTTCCTGAATATAGCCTTCTCCTTTTCGTCCAAATGATCCGGCATCTCGGGTGTCTCAGGCGCTTGCTCGATGGCTGAGGAGTACAAGCGGCAACCTGCTTGCAATGCATTGTGCGAGGCAGATCCGAGGTATGGTGGTGGACTGCTGGGTGGAAAGCAGGTCTGCCATTGACTGTATTTCAGAGCTACTCCTCGTGATGCTGAGCAGTGTGTACGTGATGGGTTGATTGGAGGGGTGGCACGAGGGAGGGACAACGATACGAGCCTCAGGAGGCGGTGATGCGAGCGTGGAGGATTCATGTGTGATTGTTGGGCAGCAAGAGCACGAGCGAGGAATTCCGGTGATATTGGTGATGCAATGGTTTCGTGGTAGGCCTCTGTTTGGTGTGGTCAATTGCATTCCGAGTTCGTGATGATTCTGGGAAATGCTACACGTGATCGAAGCTCCATCGAATCAGAGGCCTCTCTTTTCCAGCCCATCGTTTTATGTCAACATGTACCTTCAAGTACCACTTGTCACGGTACCGCCAGATGTCAGCGAGGGCTGGACCGATGAAGTATCTCTGTCTGGTTGTCTTGATGCAATATGACAGACAGACGGGCAGGTCTTCATGCAGACAGGCAGGTCTTCATGCAAACAGGCAGGTCTTCATGCAATATGACAGGCAGACAGGCAGACAGGCAGCCTTCTCCGCAAAGTGATGATCCATCTGGGGAAGTACTGGTTTGGGATCAGGATGATGGTTGTCAACCACCAAATGCGTTGGTGATAGTCGAGCAGGCATGATCCCCATGAAATCCTCCCCAACTCCAAACGTTTCACATGTCAGCTCTTTACGCCATCTGGTTGGACTGAGCGTTAAACGCCTCCTCCTCTGAGCGGAAAATTTGCAATTGGATGCATGAACCATTTGCCACAATCCTCTTCTGAACCCTGGATCAGCCGAGATTGTTGCTGCAATCCTTCAGGGTCTATGATCAGCAATGTCAAAGTCGATTGTCAACGTTGCCCTGCATGCTATCAACGGCAGGGCCAGGGGCCTCGAACCCTTCGATGATTTTGGTGAGTCACTAAATTTGGGCCCGACCTCGACAGACGCTCTCAACGCAATCAAACGATATCACCATAGTACTGTAGAGAGCCTTCTGCATCACACCAGCACCGTTTCCCGACCTCACAACCAGCGCGTGGCAAACGACAACTCCACTTACAGCATGGAGTGACAGAACGCTCCACACCGTGAAAGCCTCGCTCCTGAAGCAGAGGATGCTCGCGAGGAGCGGCTGTCGATGCTCCAGTATCCATATTCTCTCCAAGACGATGCGGACTCCACCTCCATGTCGCTTCCCCAGACCCAGAAATATTTTTTGTGGGCTTTGGTGTCTTCGATAAAAGTGTTGAGAGACACCAGTGGCGATCTAAGAATACTCTCTATCGCTTCGAATTATACGGCGCGTACAGCGCTATCCTTATTTTTCGAGAGATTGGTGTATATAATTCCTAAAATATGCTTGTCGTTCGAGGGTCTTCGTTGTCCTGGGGCTGCGCGACAAAGGTCTTGTCGCATGCTTTTACGTACAACTTCGAGCAAATATTGATCATGGACCCTTGGACGGCCCTTGATATGGCCTGTTTAGGACCTGGAAAGGAACATGTCTGCCTAATGCGGTCCGACTGTTTACGACGATGCCGTTCAGGGTAAGTCATTCCGCGGTAGGCGTTTGTCTCTCTCTTTCGCATCGATCCGGAATCTGAGATAAGTGCATGCAAAGTGCAAACTCCAACAATGGTTTACCAATGCTCTGTCCTTCGATGGGAGGGTCTCGAGACTACTGCATCAATCATCTCGACATCGATGGTTCCCTGGTCGCTATAAGGAATTGGGAGTTCTCTTTATCTCTTAGCGATACCGAACTTCTTCGATGCCGCGTGGGGAGCAGACTTGATGAGGAATACCCCCTATCTCTTCGCAGAGCGCGCTTTCGTGACTCAGGAGCTGCATTTAGTAGCCCGAATTCCGTACCCAGATTCATCCCAATGGCGGTACGGAATGTATCCCCGGCAATCATCGGTCTAGGAATCTCGCACTGATAACACTTCTGTCGTGGTTGATGAGGTTGATCGGGGTGATAATATACCGTTAGGTGTCGTCCCCAACACTATGGTTGAACTACACCTCCTCCTCAATGAGGCGACGAAGATCCCTACTGTGTAAAGTGATGAATATGATTTTCCGAACGGCATATCCGCTCAGGGCAAGGTCGATTCCTTGACTCGAGCCACCAACACGGATCGCGACGGCACGGCTGAGCCATCTCGGAAATCAAAAGGAATGGGGTCCGTTCTACTCCTATGAGTCTGTGTGGAGAGTCTGGATCATCGGTAGTCTGTAGTCCAGGTGTGCACTCATCTCCCTGAATAGATAAATTCCTTAGGAATTGTAATTGAATAGGATTTCATGTAAAATTTAGAGGAGTGTCCAGCCTTGCGCGTCGAGGGCTAGGCGATTGGTTGAGACGACGGAGGTGGAGTCGGAAGCAGCATTATTTACCCATATTTACTCGACGGAGAGGGAAGATGTGTCGCTGGGATCATGTACATCTCTTAGAGTAGCGATAGAGTGATTTGATCGATAGGAGAGACCTATTTTGATAACGAATTGTGGCATAATCCCACCTCTTGATGGCGAGTGGAATGGTGGAAGAGGGGTATCTATCGTTCGCCCGACGTAGCAACCAATCCCTACGTGCCACTTTCATTTATTCTTGCGGCGTAGGAGTTATGTAGGATTCAATCTATGCGCGTAATCTTGCAAGGCCTGCATCTGCATCTGCATCTGCATCCCCTCCTTTCTTTCTTCCTTTCAGAAGATGTCTATACCAAGCAACCAATTACTTGCTTCAAATAGCCCGGTGGCACGCCGAGAGAGAGAGGGAGAAAATTTCTTTCATTAGAACTAGATGGAAAGAAGCGAAAGGAGAGAATTCTTTGTCGGAACGCACGGCTCAACGCGTCGCACGTTGGAGGTTTGGAACTCAAACATGGCAGATTTGCCAATGGCGTGTTGCAAAAGGTCTCACCGACTTCTCTTCACACCCATGCTGCACCGTAAGGAGCCGGGTGAATCTGAAGGCTACGCACGGTAGGCAAGGGATATCGCCATCTAGTGCGCAGGCGGCGTGTGGAGTGCAGTAGCAGACCCAGATTAATTCCTACTACATGGCCTGCTTGCGATGCGATTCGAGGTGAGCCTGGTCGTTCGATTCGGAGTGCCATGCGATGACTTTCCGTTGGAGTCCTGGCGGTATTTTGGACTCGGAAGGTCAGGAAATTGTCAATATAGGTCCCGAGTCCGAGTCAAGGAATGTAGACAGTAACGGTGAATTGGGTTAGACTAGACAGTAGGAAGGGGAACTGAATTGACGGCCCCTTGATGGTTGGCCCTCTGTATCATTCTGGTGGATTGATATCAAACATCGATGAATACGTTGCTGGGAAGGCTGGTTGCTTGCAGGATACGGCATGGTAGATTGATAAGATTGAGGGGCATTTTGAGGATGGTGCGAGTAATCCTCGTGGGTGTTCGTTGCCCCTCACCTTCAGCCACAATGGAGGGACCCCCTGCCCTACCGCATGGATCCTTGAATTTCTTTTGAGACATCTCGAAGCTTTGGCCAGCTCTTATTTACGCCACTCAGGCTGCAAATGGTGGAGTTGGCTTGGCTCGCGTAAGATTGCCTGCTGGTCTTCATGTCGTCGCAGTCAAGCCATCAAGAAAGATAAGGGTGAGCAACGATTTATAAGAAGAACAATTGCTGCAACCCCAATTCACACTCACTGTATGTAGTGAAGGACAGTCAGTCCACTCACCGATTAATCATTCCAAGGAAGAGGGCTCAGCTTGACATGGATCGCGACGAAATCCTGGCAATATCAAGAGGAAATATTCCCAGGCTTTGTGCGCCTCCTCTGTGAGATGGCCAGTTCGTTTTCGGATGCAGATGTCCAGAGTTCCAAAATAATTTGTGGATTCGGTGAATTGTAGCCCACGCGTTGCGGAAGAAAACAATTACTATTACTGTACCAAGGCGCCGTAGAGCTCCCGATATAGACAAACAAAACAATGATCCGCCCTGGGTTGTTGACAGCATGTACCCACAGTAAGATGCCAATATTCTGCAGTTCGGCAAAACCACTCTTTTCGTCCTTAGCATCGTCTTGGTCGATATCGATGGCCCGCCATTCGCAACGTGTTCAGGAATAAACCCCGTATGTACGTATGCAGCGCAATCAATATCCTGAAGAATCGCGAGGGATGACGCCCGTTGGGAAAGTTACACGAGTGGACAGCGTTGGCGGGTTTAGCAGACGCGTTTGTTGGCTGTGCGGTACAAATGCGGTGCCTATCAGCTCCGGGTTGTACCCATGCGTGAACTTGCGCTCGGAAGCTGCACCTTGAAGCGATTACGTGGGGGCAAGGATTTGGGATGTGGGAGAATTCTCCATCGCCTTGAGCTAAAATTTGCGATTGGAAGTTGGTGTTTGGTGTTTGTAAGCGGTCTGTGAATCACCGCCCGAGAAGGGCCGGTTTATGCAAGGCCGACGTTGAACAATCCATGCCTTCGTCAGCCTCATCCAAGATCAGGTTGAACAACTGCTCCCTCCCGTCCCACCAGGTTCGGTGGTGGATTGATGGAAATCTTTGGTGGCGTGTCCAAAATGAGTTGACGGCTGGCGTTGTGTAAATTGTAAACGTGCCCTTTTTGACCGCCGCCGAGTGTTCGATTGCTTCGAAACTCCATTATCAATATGTCCTTCCGGGGTGTCTTATCACATTATGATGCAAAGATAGATACGCATTGTTTACGTAGACATCGATGTCGATAAGGTTGGGGGACAAATCACGAAAGCGGACTCGGCAAAAACTTATCGACATTGGTTCATAACTTGTTCATAACTTGAAAAACGCATCGCAAATACGATCCGGGTAGACCCACTATACGATCGCGTTCTCAAGCAACTGATGTTTCCGGTGAGTGGAGAGATGCGCAAATTGAGATGTCGATGGCACCATTCAGCATCCTTGGAAACATCACCGTTCACGGATAAGCCTTTCTTCGAAAACTTCGGGAAAGTTGCGAAGCCGAAGTTGCATGGTAATTCGGCTCATCGGGTGAAGGATCATGAGACTCCTTACACCGATCTCCAGTGCAATCGCGATACGATGCGTAAAACAAGAGCAAGGCAAGGAAGAGGTTGCGAAATTGCGGTGAACTGGCAACTTAAAACGACTGGTTGGCTTCGCGCGACTGGAGATTTGCACCAACCACACCTATCAAGATCCTACGCTGGTTGGCCAATGCCGTCCTCAAGCGGCAAAGTCCAATCGGCGGCTTGATTATAGAACTTCAAATTTCACAATGTCAAGGGGCATCCCGCTGCGGTGGCTTACGGCTCCGCGGCAGCTTCGCAGAACAGATCGAGACCATGCATCCATGAGCGACAGGTATAATTACCAATGTGTCTGCACTCGAAGGTTGTAAAACATCCGGCGCATGGATGTATACCTTCCGTCGAATCCGAAGGTGGGATGGATCGAAGCCTTGAGATGCGAAAGCTGCGGCCGCCAGATGGGATTGTTGGCAAACCGGGAAATGCTCGTATATAGCGACCCGCCTTGATATTATCTACAGCCCTCGCACGCCTCGTTTCACAACTTGAGTTCAGAACAAAGGCCATCATGCGACCTGCTCTGCTTAGTCATTATATTCACACACGCGCAATGAATTTCTTGCACACTGTCGGATGACGCGCGAAAGCAATGTGTCAGACGATCCACTTTGTTGTGCCAATTTGAGTCAGGCAAACAGATATGTACATAGTACATGGGATGGGGAAAACAGCATACATGGACAAGGAGACACTATGGCATGATTTGGACATTGGCTGCTTCTTTACAACACCAAGCACTAAGTGAGGGGAAGCTCTTCCAAACCCCTCTTCACCATATGCGTAACGGAGAATGCGGAGGATGGCGTGTTGTCTTTTGCGTTTTGTAAACAAGTGCTCCAGAGGTGGCTGCAAGCAGCTGTTGGCAAGGCCCTTGAAAGTTTTCATTTGTGGGTTGAACGTTGTGTCAGAATTGATTGATGAAGGCGAACGCCGAAACGATGAACAACGGCTGTAGCCTGTGGCCCGGAAGATGAGAACGGGCCTGCGTGTAATCGATGGGTGAGGAATCCTAGCGGCGGCGCAATTTGTGCATGTCTGAGTAACGATGTTTTTCTTGGTGTTGCACACAGCTCCTGTACCATCCGAGGACTTGGAAGTTGAGTTTTGGGACGGCAGGAGAAAGGTACCATGGAAGCGATTGTGAATCATCGTCCAAGATCTTCTGGACTGTTGACAGCGGTTCTCTAGCAATCAAGTACCAAAGGATAATATGCAGCGCAAAAATCGGCCAGTATCGTTGCGAGAAATGGGGTGCAGCTGAAAAAGCCACAGCAAAAGCGGCGGTCCAACGCTTGACGAACGCAGGCTGCATAAACTGGTCTCAGCACCACGGCTAAGGCGAATACTGGACACACTGATTGTAGACCTCGTCCAGACGCTGGGAGCTCTTCTTCATCACGGCGGGCAGAGTACGCGCGGAGACGTTCTGCGGACGTTGAGCATCAGATAAGGAAGTGCGTGTATGTCGGAAAGGCTGATTGTGGTTGGCGAACGACTCGACGAAACCGGATGTCATGGGTTTTAGCGCGGAAGAGAGTGTGGCGTAGTGTGCCGGGAGGGCATGTCCAGGGAAGGGCTTGAGCTCGGAAACGCATCCAACGTCCAATCTAAACACAACTGCAGCACGATGTGATGTCAGGCCATCATGCCATTTGTGCCATTTGTGCAACTGTCGATTGGTGCCATTTGTGCAATTGTCCATTGGTACCATTTGTGCAATTGTCCATTGGTGCCATTTGTGCAATTGTCCATTTCTTGGAGCGGCGGATTGTAAATGGCTTTTGATAACACGGCCCTGCCTTGTGCTTGCTGACTACTCGGATCATCCATCTACCCCTCCATGACTCCAAGCCTGCCAGGCCCAGTTGCAAATTAATCGTGTCTACGGCCCGACCACGGTGGTGATCAGAATGGGAAGGCTGTGGAGGTCCTTGGGATCGACGCGGTCCCACTCCTCGCCTCCAGAGTACCTGGAGTCCTGGACCGTTACCACCCTACCCTACCCTCGATCCTTGTCACCCGCCAGGCCATTGGTCTCTTGGTTGAAGAAACTGTCCGTGCGGTTTTCCAGCACCGGCAGAAAGACCCCGGTCCGTCTCTTTGCTCCAGAGCGCCCAACAACTTGTCCTCAATCTCTCCCCTCACCATTTCGCTCTCCTCCACCATCAATGAGGATTGATATCCCTCCGTTCCCCTCACCTTCTCCCTCCAACACCGTCCCCGTTGTGTCTTGATCGTGAAGCTTGTCATCCTTCCGATCGCCTCCTTCGACACAACACGCCCTATATAATATCACTCCTCTCACCCCATCAGCAAGAGCGACTCCCGCGTCCTCAGCTGCCACTTCCACGACCTCATCGTCCACCATTCCCGGTCCACCACTCCCCATTGGAGGCCCAGCAACAGGTTCGGCTCTGACCTACTAACCTTCTTATCCGCCCGCTGCGAGCGCTGCTTCACGGGGACTCTACTTATCGTCACGTAGGTAAACACTAGCTCTATATCACTGTTGCTATCGCTGGTAATCAGCCTCACACTTTCACTATCCGCCACCTGTCCGTTATCTCAACACTTCAGTTGCTCACACCACCTCCAACAATGCTCTCATTGCTAACGTCGCTTTAGCTCTTAATACCCACAATTCTTCATGATCGCGACCTGTTAAGCTTGTCATCCCCATTCTCCTTCCAACACCCCTCCGTGCCAGAAGGAATGCCTTACACACCTCCAATCTCGCGGTCGCCTGCCACTTCCAGCCCCAGCAGTCCCGTCCTGAGCCGCAATCAATCCTACGATCGAGTCTCGACGAACGGACGGCCTGGCCTACCTCGATCCCGCTCCGCCACATACCTTCAACAGCACCGTCGAACGCCCTCACTCTCTGACAAACAATCAAACAGCAATGAGCTTCACCATGGGGAGTTGGCTCCGATCGATCCACATCACCTCATCGACAACGGTCATCACCATCTCAGCAATGGCATTCGGATAGCAACCTCGAGTGGCACTGAACATGTTGATGCCCTCACTGTACCAGATCTGACCCAGGACTCAACCGTCTCTCCGTCCGAGGCTTCCGATGAGGAGGATCGTGGTCGAGGTCGACAGGTAGCGCTTCTGGCCGCAGAGCTCAAGCAAAAGATGGCTCTCTCGAGCCGCGGGGCATTGCCTACATGGCAAGACGGCTTGCATTCGAATCTTTCAAACGCATCGCCAGCTGCCTTGACTCTTCGTCCCGTCAGCCCGGCTTTGACGCCCGAGGCGAGAAAGATCTCGCACTCTCGATCATCTAGTGACGTCCACTTCTCGACAATTAGCGAGATAGTGCCCTCTCAGGCAGCGTCCTCTGGCGAAGAGGATAGCGATGATGACCTCTCGATGAAGCCTTCGTTGGTTCGGAAGAAATCCGGTGAGCTGGTCAAGCCTGCTCTACGAGGTTCATCCCGCCGCCGCCGCCCATCAAGCATGCCGGGTACTCCGACTTATAGCAAGGCCGTGCATTTCAACGAGGATATTGCGCATGTGCGGCACTTCCTCCAGACGGAAAAACCTGCGGCCGTCAGTGCTGGCACCTCACCAGTCGAATCGCTATTTGATAGCGAGTCTGAGTATCCATTCGAGTACGAGGAGAACAAGAGAGCTAGGGAAGTTGAATGGGAAATCCGCACAGCAAACTTCCCACGTGATTCTATTGAACGTCAATACCAGCCAGTGCGGGTGGAGAAAATTCACCTTTCATCAGACAATAAAACATTGGTCGGTGATGTTGCTTGCGCAAACATTTGTTACCAGAAATGGGTCGTCGCACGATTCACACTCGACTACTGGAAGACGACATCAGAAGTTGTTTGCGAATTTAACAACGATGTGCGCAAGAAGCAACTCAGCGATGGATACGACCGATTCATTTTCCACATCAAGTTGGCGGACCAGGCCAATTTGGAAACCAAGACGATGCTCATATGTGTGCGATACAATGTTGCTGGACAAGAACATTGGGACAACAATAACACGATGAACTACCAGGTCGATTTTATCAAAAAGGTAGTGCCCAGAAAGTCCAAACAGGAACGCGTTGCTGGCACGACTGGTACCATTCCACGTAGCCGTCACTCCCCTTTGCCCCGCCCAAGATCCTTCCCAGCTGCTGACGATGACTTTTCCTCCGGCTTCGAGTTTGGTCTTAACACAACTGTGCTCAGAGATCCTCCGGCCCCGGCATTGCGCTTGAAGAACCGCCAAAGTAGCCTATATCCCACCCAGCAAAGACGTGGACAACCACAACACGCTGGCGGCGCATTTGCGACCCGCTACGACTTTGGAGCTTCTTTGTCGGCTGCACTGAACAATGCTCAGGTCCCATCTACGTCCCAAACTACTGGAGAGAAGGAACGAGTGAAGTCAGGCGACTATTTTTCGAAACCTGTGAAGAAGTCTGCCCCCGCGGTCCAGCCTGTCGAATCTGCAGGCGCCACCCCGGCCAACATGACTTCCTCCCGTCCTGAACTGGGCTCCCGGGAATATCATGACTTGATCCAGAAGTTCTGCTACGTACGTTGAACCCAACCGGACTGGCCTGGACCCCCAATACTGACAAGCAATACAGTTCGGATCGAAGGGTCCTTCTCCTGACAATGTTACTCCTGCACCGGCTGACGAGTCGAAGGTGGATGACTCTGATGTCAGTGCTCCCAACAGTGGCCGTTCTTCGGCCTCAAGCAGTCCCCCTTCACCTCGCCCGGCTGTGCAATATGATGGGGCCCAGGACTCGGTTCGCTCTTCTCGCTCGAGTACGCCCACTCCCAATTCGTTCCACACGACCTCGCCTCGACTTCTTGCGCAATATCGTTCTCCCTCTCCTGCCCTTCATGAACTACCCTTCCAAGTTCTTGCACAATAACAGTCAAAGGAAGACGATTACGACCCTCACGTTTGACAATCAAAATTGGTTGGAACCATAGTTTTACGACCAATGGATGCGACATCACGATGTACTGTGAAATCACAAAAATAATGGGTGGAGGGCTTAATTGCCTGATTCATAAACGAACAAAAAATACGATACGCACATCGGCGACAATACGCCTAGTTCGACATTTCCATGGTTTTGCGAGAGGTTGTGTGCGATGCTTTGAGCCCTCTTACTTTCTTTCACTTCGTGCTTGTTGTTTTGCTGCAAGATTGGCGAGGTTTGTTCTTTTCCTTTCTGTTACTGCTTGCAATTCTTGTCACTGATCATCGGCGCATGAGGTATAGATAAGGAATCATGGACTCGGAACGTTTTCTTTGGCGGCTAATCTTGCTGTGCTGGCTTTTGTAATTATGCGGTTTCTTCTTCTCTCGTTGTCCACCTGGTAACCACATCTCACCTCTTCAGCGATCGAGCTATGAGCAGATGTACTGGCGGTAAAAGTTTTGTTGTGTTTCTGGGTGTGACTTTCCTTTTTGATGAGCCTTAGGATATTTTTCTCAGTTATACATACATTGGCAAGGCGTTAAACGGAGTTGTTGAGCGATTTTTGGGGTTACTTTTAGGGGTTTTTGTTACTGTGCTTCAAGAAGATCGGTGTTCTTCCTTTGCACATCATTCTGCGGTTATGCTGTTGTTGTTTTCAATGCGGGGTTGGACTGGTTGCTGGGACTTTGAGTTTTGGGCTTGTCTGTGGATGGTCACAATGGATTGTGGGGATTGAACAGATGATGGTAGTCAAATTGAATACAGGGTGCATTCTACCGTTTATCGCGTGTCATCTGCCATTGATTGTCAGACGTTTTGTTGTTCTTACTCTCTTTTTTGTCCATTTGAATGGGCGGAAACTGTTCGTGGGAGGGAATTGTGTTGTGGATGTAGATTTGGGATTGCTTTTGTAATGATCCTGCTCTGTTTAAAATTCGCTATGCTCTAGTGTGTTTGGAATTTATACATTGTAGGCTTTGGATAACAATCTTGCTAGTATGGTTATCATACTTCGTGATTACTCCCACCTTGGGAACTGAGGATGCGGTGGGTTCCGTGATTTGGTACATATGTAGAGTCCAGACTCAGAAGGGAAAAAAACCGTCTTCTTGTTTTCATGTAGGTTTGGAAATAGTTTGTTCTAGGTGATGATGATGATGATGATGATGATGATGGAGGGATGTGCTTATCTTTTTAGCCATGGGATGGTGACGGGTGATTTTCGTCGAGTAGGTATACGGTTTTGAAGAAGTTGAGGTTGGGGTGAAGATATATCGACGATTTCTTTCTGCCCGCCGCCTCTCCATTTCGAATCTTCCTCTGTATCTTACATACAGGAAGCGGATTTCGAGTGACTGGGCGAGGGGTGGTGGGATTGAGGTTAGTAGTATGTATCTACATTCTACGAGAATAAAATATATAGACGAGAACAAACTACCTCCTATCACCTTCCGCGTATCCTATCCATTTCTTCTTTCCTATTAAAACACTCTTGTTTTCTAGGTGTGGTTTGGGAGGGCATGGAATCATTGATACCTCAGATCATCTCTTCGTGCTATCGTAGATATCAGAGGCGAAGAAAGTTCAAGTGTCGATAACTAGAGCCGAATGGATCGAAATGTGACAAAATCAGTTTCAATGGATTGCAATGCAAGTTCGGACAGCCCTGACAATGATGGCGATGATGTTTTGTTCTTCAATCTCTTTTCGCTGATATCTATCATCTACCTCTGCCATCTCGTAAGCCTATTTTCCCCGCTCAAGATAGATACTGATACATATCATACAATTCGTAACTTAAAACCCTCCAGATATTGCATTTGACCAAATGAGGTCAACATATCTCATCCAGCTAGGTTGGTCCAAGACCTGGACTCGCGGCTAACGGCTCGAATATCCCGTTATTCATACGCCATGACTTTTAGCATCGCAAGACCTGGATTCCAAGGTTTCAAAATGCCGGGAGGAAGATCGTCCCAAAAAAGCAACAATGGACACCACCGATTTCAACGACGTCCACGATAGCCGCTGTCACCGCCGGGACGGTAGCTGTCGTCTCCACCCCGGTAGCCATTCCAATCGCCTCTCCCGCCACCATATCTCCCACCGCCTCGTCCACCCCCACCACGGCCTTCACCACGGCCTTCACTCCTGGGAGGAGGCACAATTCCCTTCCGCAACATCTCTTCCCGCTCCCTAACCCTAGGGCTTGTGAAATGCGGTCCAGAATGTACGAGTTTGGCTCCTCCCTCAAACGTGTACCTGAATTCTTTGCCATTGTCTGTGCTCAAAATCTTTTCGGGAAACCAATCCCGACTCCCTTGTTCCTTCATTTCTTGTTGCCTCTTCTCAGCTAATTCCTTGGGAACAGGCTGCCAACTATATTTTGGGTTTCGTGACCGTAAACTTGAACAGTTCATCTAGCGTCTTGAATGTAGCGGCTTGGGAAGGTGGAATAATGCCAGGTGTTGTCTGGAAAGTTGGGGGTCGGGTCTGCACTTGGGAGCTTCTGGGCCCTAACGGAGCGTTCGGCGGTGGTCCAGTTGAATCTTTCAACGATTTCCCCTGGCCGGATGGTTGACGCGGTGCCAGAGATGTATTGGAATTTTCTTCTCTGTGTATAGCCTCAATCACACCGTCTTGATTCTCAATGTAGGCGACTTCCCATCTACGACCACCTGTCCGGCCCTCATTGTTCTTTTCCTCGGTGGCACTCCATTCGGCAACCTTTTCCTCAGGAATGAAGTCGACCCATACCGGCAGGCGCCATTTGTCTTCTGGGAACCAATTGCGACCGTGCAAGGATGACCGGACACGAGAGGCGGCCGATAGCGAGGAAAAGAGAACCAGAGCATGGGTTCTGACTTGGTCGAGATGTAGAGTTTGAATGACTTTGGAATCGCTAGCCGCAGCTGCTGGTGGGCTTGCGAGGCTGGTAAGTCTTTGTCCGAGAAGGGCGAATTGGACGGGTCGTTGGAGACCGCGTATGTATAGAGCTGCTGTTGCATGATGCATCGCAGGCTCCGTTATTTGGTTGTCATCCTCAGGCTCGATTATCACCTCGCTGGGATCGTGTTTCTTGCTGAACAAGCCATCTCTTGACCATTTCTCCTCCTCTTTGGGACCAGCCTTGGGAGATTGTGCTACGGCGACCTCCTCGATCATTTTTTGTCCAGTTTCTCCAACAGCCTCCTTTTCCACCTCGATTGAGTCTGCGACTTGTGGAGGAGCATCTGAGACGGCGGTATCTGTGTCTTGCACCGCGTTCTGCTTCAACCGTTTGGCTGCGACCTCTTCTGCTTTCACCGGTGGCGTGACACTACGCCGTTTGCGTTTGCGACTGTCCTCGATAAGCTCCTCAGGAGGCACCGGTGTGTTGAGGTCTGAAGAAGGCTGGGCTGCAGGGACTGCAACGATCGGTGGTTCGGACACTTCAGCAGTAGGAATTGAAGCTTCAGCTTCTGCTGCTGGGACGAGAGAGGGTCTGGGTTCTTCGGCGGTGGGTTCTGGTATGCTGGTGGCTTCGGCGGTGGGTATTGATATGCTAGTAGCTTCCACAGTAGGCTCCGATGGTGAATCATGCTCTACAGGCTGTATAGGGTCGGGATGAGGCGGCGCGACGGGCTCATCGTTGGGATTGCCGTCAAAACCAGAGACGTCGTCCATGACTTGATCGTCGTCAACTGCCGGAGCGTCAACGACATGTTCGCCGGTGCCAGAGGCGTCTTGTTCTTGAGCAGGCATTTGAGCGTCGGCCTCTTCGATCTTTTCGATTATCTGAGGCTTGCGAAGACCAGACTTCAGAGCAGCCGAGATGTTGCGTTCGGTGGCCAGCTTCTTGAGCTGCACCACAGTCATCTTGGCGTATTCGGTCGCCATGGTTGCGGAAGGAATGCTGGAGATGCGCGAGTGGAATGCTGGACGGAGAATTGAATGGGCTTTCAAACAAATGGAGGCGGCTTGACAGTGTTTGGCGTTGTTTGCGGCTGTGGCATTGGCATCATCAAGGACTCCAGAATGTCTGACTCCAGAATGTATCTAGATGGTGGTAGGCTCCAGATGGTAGTGGGCTCCAGATGGTCGTGGGCTCTCGCGTTGGTCAAGGGCTAGTCGCGTTCCACGATCCACGGCTTGGTAAAAACTTCAATCTTGACTTTAGCCAAGTCACAGGCCCAGATTCTGCAGCCGGCCCAATCGGGTTTAGCCAAAACGGTCCGTTTCCCAAGTAGACTGAGACGGAGTGAGAGCTTTCTTCGCTGCTATTCCCCCAGCGATCAGAATCATGGCTGCGACTCCCACCGTACAGATGCCCGACGTCGTTTCCACTCGCGGCATGAAGAACCAGGTCAGAATCAGAGGCCCGAAACCCGATGTATCTTTCCAGTGCAAGTCACTGCATGATCTCGAGACCCGCCTACAAGCTCATATCGAGCATTGCTGCAAGGACCGCTTGATTCCAGAGACGGTATACGCCCAATTCATCTTAGACAGCAGAGTCAAGCTCACTGTCGCCGATTTGACCGACGGAATTCTCGACCATTTCCCGAAACTCGCAGACTTTCCACCTCAGGATGGTCCTATGGCACTTTCGGTACCTGACGCAGTCGCAACCCACGGCGATGCAAAATCAAAGTTGAAGCGCCAACGAGCTGTCGGACGCATTGTTCTGAATTCGGTCCAGAAGGTCGACGGCTTCAAGTATTTCGAAAAGGAAGCGTGGGACACGAAGCACACGGATGGCTACCGCTTCAAATACTTGTGCCGGGATTCCTATCAGAACAAGGATCGCGCTGCCAACAAGAGTCGCTCCTCGAATGTCTCCGCTATCCTACCGACGAATGGTCCTGGAGCAAGCGGGGATCTTTCCCCAGGAAAAGGTAAAGTCTGACTATCACCATCGGATCAGTAGTTGTTGGCGCAATTCTAACTCGAAAATCAGAGGCCGCCAGGCTCGCGACGTACGACTGCAAGGGCTCCATATTCGTCAAATTCTCCTCGTCTCAGCAAATCGTAGACGTGGTTTACCAGCATCTACCGATACATCGCGAGCAAGCAAACCCATCCGCATTGGCAACCGCTGGCCCATCTGGCCCAATCCAATTACCTTCGTAAGTTTATCCTTGTCGCCCAAATCCTTCTAAAAATAACTTCACCATCTGGTCACATGACATAGTCCGATGACAAAGTTCGTTGGCTATTGACGGCTAATATCTGCAATAGAAACGGTTTGACGCACGAAGATTCTGGAGAACCTATGGAGACTACGGAACCGCTTCAGAACAACATGTCTATATACATGCCACCAGTTGCACCAACAGAGGCCGCTCCTGTCAAGAAGAAACGGAAGCGAGCCGCCAAGTTGCCACGAGAAAGTATCATTGAACCAGAGTCCACCGAACAAGAGGATCCAGATTGGGATATAGATGGACCACCGCTTCCATTACTGTCTCCAAATTACGAACCAGATCCTGGTGACGGCGACTTTCACCGTCCATCCGTGGTTACCAGAGTACCGGGTCTCAAAGCACAGATGAAAAAGGCTGTACGGAGGAGTTTCAATCCCCAAGCGAACTCCGATAACTCAGCCTCGTCTGGCTCCGATTTCGAAGGCAAAAGCAAGAAACCAAAGAAGAAAGGGCAGAAGGGGAACTTGGGGAAGAAAGCCGCCGCCGCCACCGCTGCAGCCGCTGCCGGGAACAAAAGTTCAGGGGCAGAAGTAGACTCGGATGGTCGACCACCTCGTGAGTGATTCCTGGTAAAAGGACTTATTGTAGTCGAAAAGCTAAATTGTGATGGACTTAGAAACCGATCACGTTCGAAGAGAGACTGCACGTACCCGGAAGAGAACGATTCCACTACCGCTGGAGCAAACTCACGAGAGCGACATGGATACCGAGGCATGATCATGAACGTAACGAACGAATGTATGATTGTGACGATTACCACGAACTCGATGCTAGCTTACTGCTACTTGATTGATTCCATGCTGGCGAACAAGCGACGCCTGCTAACGGACGATTTTGGCTCGACTTTGCAATCGCTCTGAGGATGCGGAGGCGCACGTTTTACGTACCACCATGCTCCGGTCTTGTATTCGTCAACTTGGGCGATACATTCGCTGGGTCAATGAACTTCGACCTTTCCCAAGTCTGGGGAGTAGAGATATCGCCTTGGTTGATGACGGGGTTCTGAGATACTTGGACAAAGATGTAATCTTCATGCTCGAAGAGAGGTGGTTTTCTCTTGACGGTATCCCGCTGCATTGTATCGCATCGCAGCGTGGGAGAAGAGTGAGTCGAAGCGAAGCAGCGACGACCTGTAACAGTAACACCACGAAAAGGCAATCTGTCTGCATAGAATGTAATACAAAAGCATTGATTTAAAACGTATTCGTACCTTGAATCCAAATACAGGTAGGTAGGTAGCAAACTTCTCAAAACCGTGCTACTGGTATATATTAACGTGCTCGCAATCTCTATAATTCCGAGGGCGATTAAATAGCCTAGGTAAGTGTCTAAGATCGGATTAGAATAGCTAGATCCATGCCTCCTTAACACAAGCTACCAAATAAACAAATAAATAAATCCAGTTCCCCTGTCAAAGGATAGATCCTTTCTCAACTTATCCTGGATGGATTCTTAGCACTACCTGGTAGTTCTCACGTGCGCCTAGCAGGGATTATTCAGGGACCGTTTCACATGCGCTTCTACTCCTTTCTATTCTCTTCTCAGGACAGCATGTCCTTTTCCTACTTGGAAGATTATATATACAAGTTGTTCTTCCTGTACCTACACTTTCTTCTTTGTACTTAGATACTTTGAAATACAAGCAGTCTTCTCTCACTTGCGAAACACCTTTGAGGGTTGAACTCTTACATCCCCCCCCCCCAAAAAAAATTAAAAAAAAATTAATTCTGTTAATCCTACTCCTATTATTTAAGTATGTAAACCATACCTTACCCACCCATCCCCATTCCTAAAGTCGTAAGCCTACTTAAAAAAGAGGTGCTAGGTACTTTGAAATTGAGATTAAGATTAAGATTGAAATTAAGAGTGAGGTTACGGTTACGAATAAATCCTCAATTAAATCATAATGAGTCTCAAGTTCGATGTTCCCTTTTCCTTCTCGACTTGGAAGAGATAGGAGTCTATATGAGTGAATCATAGTGGTATTGAACATACAATCGAGTATGGTCTTTGAGTCAAAGCCTCAGGTATGAAAAAGGATGGAACGATACCTCCTACTGTTACAGATCACCTCAAGACCGAAGAGCAGGGACAACGGGACTGCAGAGGATGGTTGGATAACAAGAAGTTGTTGTTAGGACTGATGTGGAGTGGAATCCGTTGGTCGCACAAGAGGGGACTGGTGCAACCAGGTCAGTCCTAAGAGAGAATAGTACGTGCAGGAGTCACGTGATATTCCCACAGTTCCCACAGCACTTGGCATTGCCCACAGTTTGGGAAGTGTGGGAAGAGCCAAGAGGTGTGGGAATACACCTTGGCACCCAGAACCAGAAGGGTATATAGGGAGGACGTTGGACGGACTTTCCTTTCTCTCTTCGTGGTTATCTCATGTTATGTTTCTCACATAGGAGCTTCTTCAACCTACTACAGTAACGACCGTTTACTTAGATACAATCAAGCACAAGTCATATGCACACGAAGCAAGCCCACCCCCAACCTTCATACTAACCGACAAGCGTTCAGGATTGATCTGAGGATCAAATCGGTTAGACGACAATTGAATTGGGAGATACATCGGACGGCTAGGATCTAGTGAGCCTCCAAAGAACCTGAGCAAGGGAAGGTACTTAAGGTAAGTACTTCCAGACTGATATTGCCCTTACCCCAAACCCGCGGACCAGAACAAGAGAACACAGGTGTCAAGAAGGTCTTGACATAATCAACTGTGTTGAGAAACGAGTTCCCCGTAACACCTACCTAGACGGAAAACCGCCCACCAGCATTGATGCTTTACTTCCCCGTCTCTTCATCATCCGAACATATCACTCTCAGAATCGAAACGGAAAATCGGACGCAATTATTCATGGGGACGATTTAAGAAATCGCATTTTAGTGACGAATGACTTCGATAAACGTTGCCTTTGCAATCCATATTGCTCATTCATACAACAAACCAACCAAACGCTCACAGAAAGCTTCACCAAACCATGAATCCTAACTAAGACCCAAGAGCACAACGACCAAGAATAATGGTACAAGAACACAGACAACACACCCCACACAAGCACACCACCGCTAGACGCAATAACCCCTCTTCTCCATCAGAGTCACGCAAACACAACCCCTCACCACAGAACAGCATCACAAACACCATGTCGTCGCCAGTAACCATCTCAGCTCACCCTCTCACCTGCCAACTCCCTCCCATCCTCAAGGGCTAATCAACCCCCGCCCAAAGATCCACCAGAATATTAACGGCAGCAACGACAATCTCCGCCGCGATCAACACAATAACAATCCACTCCAGATACTCTCCATGCGTATGACTAAGCTGATCCTTCAATACCGCAAGTAAATCAGCTATCACATCTAACCTCTCCGTCAACAGACCAACACGCTGATCCATTTCGAGGTAGGAACGGACGGCTTGGTAGATGGGGTCGAGTTGGGGTTCTGCCCACATGAGTTCGGGCGCGTCAAGGACGGAGCCTTGGAGGTGGATGTTGATACGGAGGATAAAGAGTTCGCCTGTTTTGAGTATGTCAGTTAGCTTGCTTGCTGTGCAGTAGAATAGTAAAAACGTACCGATTTGCATGTTTATCTGCTGGCGGGTCAGGTTTACTTTTCCTGTCGTTGCGATTTGGGCAGGGATTTCTTTCGTTGTTTCGATCGTGCCGTCGACTAGATCTTCGTAGAGGGATGTCTTTTCCAAAACATCAGCTGGAGATTCTCAGGTAACAATATCATCAGATCGACTGCTCACCTTGACGCTCTGTGCCAAAGCATGACTGATAGCCAACTTCGTCATGTAATTCTTCTTCTCCCGCAACGAAATGAAATCGTTGTATATCCTCGCCTGATATTCCCTCGTGTAGTAAAAGTTGAAGTCCTCAGTTTGAACATCATCCTTGTCCAATTTCTCAACCTCAAATTTGGCCACCTCTTTCAGAAATCGGTGCTCTTGTTGTACCGTCATGCCCCAAATAACCAGTGTGCCGTAGCTGAACAGAAACACCTCAGGCGTGTGCACTTCTGTATCGAAGTCCAGACTATCGGGCATGGATCTCGAATAGGGATCGTCCTCGATTGGCATGGCGTGGTTAGGAACCAGTAATGGGCCATCTCCGATATCAAGTGAAAGATCACCACCAGAAGTATGCATATCAATCATGCCCTCTCTCCTCTGCTCATTGTGAGATTCTACCTCGACGGCCGAATCCGAAAACCTCCTCTGATGTATGGTCGAAGGCTCCGCGATTCCCCCAGGTCTCCTCTGATCATGTTCCGGGTTCGAATCGGTAGTCGCATAGTGATAAGGTGTGTATATACACTCATCAAACAACTTGGGTGCCGCACCTCTCAGCCTCAGTTTCCCCTTGAGGTAGCGCATCAGCTCGTCCATTCTGTAACTCCCAGCTGTGCAATACGCCGTTACACGAGGTAACCGTTTCCTATCCTCTTTCCCCAACCTCGCAGCATCTCTCCTCGCAGTCGGATCCTTGATACGGGTGAATTGTGCATAGACATCCCTTCCGCTCTCCTCATCAGGTCCGTCATCGCCATGCTCAGGATCAGGCAAGATCTTGAGTTTCTGGGCTGTCTTTGTTGTTCTTTGTGGACCGATCTTTTGAGCGGGTAAGGCAGGAAGGAAAGCGCCAGCAGCGCCTTGGCTGTGTCTCCGTCTCAGTTTGTCGTTGAGGGAGGCTAAGACTGGCTGACCTGATTGGGCCGTCGATCGCTGATTTGCTGGCGGCTGTCTCGGACCGGCGACTGCAGTGGAGGAACTGCTTTGGACGGTGGGGTTGAAGGTGACGGTTCTTTGAGGTTTCGATGGGGGATTGGGTTGCGATTGGAGGCTGGGTTTAGGGATGAGCGGAGTTGCCTCAGTGGACGCCATTTTGGAATGACTGTGGTCTGGTGAGCAACTATTGAGCTTGTACTACCGCCTTCTGGTTAATTCAATAGTCGGTCTTCTCTCCATGTCGTTCTTGTGAAGTTGCATTTGCATTGCTGTGTTGGGTTGACAGGTCGCTGTCGGGCGGGTCAAAGCTTAAATCATGCTTGAAAAACCGAAGAATGACGGAACGGAACTGCACATCTCGCTTGCGAGAGGAGCCAAATAGGAATCCTGCATTCTTATCCAGCCAAATAGGAATCACGCTTCGGACGAGTGCATTTCAAGTACAAGCACAAACATCATATTTTATTATCCAACCCGTCTACACCATACTCCAAAAACACACAAAACCCTCAAATCAAACCTATCTTCCTTCACTTTTCCTACACCACTAAACATTTTCAGTCAAAAGCTGAACCTTGGCACATCTCTGTGCATCAACGCCCTGTCCAACAATCGTGTCCCACCAAAGCAACTGATAAGCAGCAGTACTCGGGTCCTTGCAAACCATCCAACTACCAAAGCGATCATTATCCCACCATAACTCTCCGTCAGCAATGGTCATCTTACTACTACCAGTCTCATCGCCCACCAAAACGGGCGACCAGGAATTCATATCGCGATCGAGGTCCATCTTGAACCCGGAGAAGGCGCAGCTGCCTTGCCAGATGGCCACGCTGGTAGTCGTGTAGTCGAAGTAGACTTGCGCTGCTGTGCTGCGGTTGGAGAGGAGCGTGGGCATCTGTGCCGGTGCACCTGATGAAGAGTTAGCAAGTATGAAGCAAGAGAAACAAGGGGCTTACCATAGGCAATGCTTTGAACATATAAGTTCTCAAACTCATCGTTGCCGTACATGACGTGAGTGCGTAGGTAAAAGGTATTTCCCTTGTGGTTCAATTTACCGCATGGCGCGAATGGAACTTTGCTGTTCACTGGACTGACCGAGGTAACTCGCGTACTTGTTGAGGCCGTTGAGATTGTAGATACCGTAGAGCTGCCCATGACTGTGGTGACTGGAGTGCTGGTCGTGAAGGATACAGATGGTATCGAAACGCTCGTGACTGTCGAAGTTGGAGCGATAACCGTGACGGACGATTCTTCAATCGCGGTGCTTGAAACCGTGTCATCTGCAGTTATAGTCCTCGTACTTACGGCAGTTAGAGTCGTCTGCACAGTCACAAAAGTCACAGAATCAGCAGTATTCGTAGTACTGTAGTTTGTCGTGTAAGAAGTAGCCGCGGTAGTCGAAGCAACCGAGCTGAGAGTCTCATTACTCGGAATGATGGCCATCAAGTTGAGATCGTTGCTGGCAAAACCAAGTTCGGTTTTGAGATAGCAAGGTCCATTGCCAGACCCTGGTCTCCAAACTGCCGCTATACAACCTGGAGATGAAGAGCAGGCGGCCGCACAGCCCTCGAGAGAGACAGCATAGTTTAAGCCGCCAACGTAGTTGAAGTAGTCCTTGTAGCATGAGACGGTGTACTGTTTCCCAGAAGGATCGTTGTATGGCTTTCTGTCATCGTCTGGGCAAGAAATTTTTCCTCCGTCACTTGGCGTATACGTGGGCAATGTTGGTAGATCCGTGCTGGTTGCTTGAGGCTAAAATCGAACTCGTCAGCTGCTCCTACTCGCACTGTCATGGAACACTCACAGCTCTAGCCCTGAGAACGATGTCATCATTTTGTGGCCGGGCAAAGGCTCCATAAGCGGCCAGGGCTACAATCGCCGCTCTCCCCAGTCTTGACGGCATGACTGTCAACAGAGGTCAAATTGAGACGAGAGTTGATCACGAGAGATTGAGGAACGAAATGAATCAAAGTCAAAAGGGGCAGCGAGAGTGAGAATATTGATGATAGAAAAATTTCCATCCATGGAAGCGCAAGCATGTTGTTGAACTACCGCTCAAGAATACTAGCGGCGATATGAGGTAATCCGTATGTAATGAGGACATAAACGTTGGATCCTGCCATGATGGTGTAGAGCGGTATTGTTAACAAGCTCGTGTCGAGAGAAATTGTCGTTTAGTGGTCAGAATTGGACCAACGGCGAAGGGGGAAAGCGGAATAATGCGAAATGTTCGCAACTGACACTGAGCAAGAGAAGGCGGCAATTGCGTTGATTGAAAAGCGTTGTACCAGAGCATTAGGTTCTGTCCGCGGAAATTGATGGTGACAGCGTACAGCCTTAATACCGTTTATATCCACGAGTCCACAACCTTCCAATAAAGAGGCGATGGTTACAAAGAAAGAGCCCTTTTGCAACTTCTGGATAATAATGTTGGTAACAATGTCCCTCTGCTGGGCGGGAAAACATGAACTGAAGTAGACATGCCAGGCTGGAGACTACAGAGTTAATACAAAACGGTATACGGTGAGGAATATACATCTCAATCCAACATTCTCTATGTCGAGGGTTGTAAAGGTACTTGTTCCTCCTCAGGCTGTGATGAATCGTCGAGCCTTTTGTTCTTCTTCAAGACTGCCACCTCCAAGGCCTCCAGACGTTCTCGTGTGACTTTGATCGCTTCTTTCATTTGCCGCTCGCTCATATCCTCGCTGACAAGACGTTGCTCCATGTCTTTGGCTCTCTGTTTGCTCAACTTGTCAATACCATGCGATGTCAGAAAAGCAGGCGAAGGGCCATCAAGACCAACTCTTTCTTCCAACCACTTCCAAAGTTCTGATTCTTCGGTTCTCCACATCTCCTCGTATGCTGCTATCCTTTGCGGAGTCGGTAGCCCAGAGTAGCCAAGTCCGCTGCTCACTTTGGCTGGCGATCTCCACCACATTACGAAGATTGTGATGCTCAAAAGAGCGATGATAATAGCGGGGCTGAGGAGAGGTGCTACTGGACCAAGCAGACTTCGAAGAGGCTCGAGAAAACCCCAATCAGGCTCATTTGCCTTGGCTGCCGCGGTCGTATTGACGTTGTCCTGGAAGGAATTGGACTCGTCCATTGCGTCCTTTCTGCGCTTTCCACCTTTATTCTTGCCTTTAAGCCCCGCCTTCGACTTTTCTTTGACACTGACAGCGTTGCGCAAAGCAACAACGATATCCTTTGCGTATGCCATCTGACCATCGTTGGCACCTTTCTCGATGGGTCCTGAGCTGATGTTAGTCTCAACCACCAAAGTGCACAAGCGCTATCTTGCCTTTCAACCAACTCTTGCCAGACCACTCAATTGCGCAAGTGGTAATGAGACGGGTGGAATTGCCAGATCCCCACATAAGACAGTACCTAGTCTTGACCATAAATACATTGCCGCTGGGCACATCAGGATTTTGCGTTGAGCACGCCACTGTCACTGCTTTCTCAAGATCGAATTGTTCAAGATTTTGGCTGATCATGCACCTGGTTTGTTTGGGACCGATCGAGCCGCCGAGAGGCTTGATGTAGGAATAAGTCATAGACTTGCAATCCGCTCCCAATCCTTTCTTATCATCGTCCAATTGTAAATCCAGGGACTTCTGGTCTTCAATCAACCATCGTCGCATGAAAGCACTAGAAGCTGGTCCAAACATCAATGAATATATTTTGCCTAGCGGAGCTGGTATCGTCGTATCAATCAGGACCTTTTCGTGATGAGCGCTCTGGTCGCTACAATCGGTTGGTTCATGAGTTGCAGGTCCCGGGAAGTCAACCGTGACAATCGCTCCAGCAAGGGCGGAGTCCATTACATCGGCAGTTCTGCAAGCTCCGCCATTTGCAGGCGCTCCTACAGCAGCAGCTGAAGCTTTCCGGATAACAGCTTTGGTGGCATCGCCGATTTCGCTGCCAACAGTGCTAACGTCGTTGGCATCCATGAAGCTTCCGTCTCCCTCATCGTCGTCATCTTCTTCATCCTCATCATAGATCTCTTCCGAGGCGGAGCCGTCTTCGACTACCGAGCCAGCCTTTTCGGTCTTGTCGCCGGTACCTATGCCTTCTACAGGGGCGCCATTTAGCGAACTCTTCAGGTTTGGGTGGCTTATTTTCCATATACTTATGATCAAATCGTACGTCAAATCCCGGCTTAGCAAACTTGCGAAGACGTTGCGCGCCTGTAACGTTTGAATAACGATGCCGTTCTGAAAGATCATGGCGGTACTCTTCTTTTCAACAGAGATGACCTCGTCGAAGCTCATTACTAGATTGGTTACCCAGCCAAGAATGTTACTCGAGAAGCAGATGTGTCCTTCAGATATGTACAACCGCCCGTGAAGCAAAATCTCTCGCTGAAGAGCGGCGCTGTAATCTTCAATGAGGTAATCATCATCTGGCACACTTCGAAACAGATTGTGAAAGTCGCGATTTCGTTTTGGATTTGCGACCGCGAAACCAGTCAACCGTTGAGCAGTGGTGCCTCCAGGGCCTTGAATAAGCGGTGCAACTGCAATGCCAGTCGCCGCAGAGCTTCCGCGAGTTCTCCGCCGACGCCCGCTCAACCGACTTCGCACACTACTGGCGCGTTTGGTACTGGAAGCCTCAGGCTCAGCAGGACGTCGTCCAGGTGTGTTCTCCTCTGCGGTACGCGTCGTCTCGGCCACGCTAGGAGTCACAGACCTTGGTTTCCCTGCGTCTGGCTTCTCACTGTAGGCAACTGATACTGCCCTTGCAGCAGCATCATCTTCTGCTTTGGCGGCCAGCTCATCATTGCGAATTCCTCCAACCAGATCGACGTTGGACGTCATTGGCGAGGCTTCCGAACTCTCGGAAATTCCCAAATGGCTCAAACTAAGGTTGCCAGATCCCAGTGTCTCGACTGCCAGCTGACGTCGTTCACCTGGCGGTGCAGGTTGTGTTTGACTCCCAGGGGGTAGGATCACTTCCTCGCCGCCCTCTTTGGTAAGGTCTGAAGAATCTGTGCCGCTTCTGCTTCTGGTATTTCCAGTGTTTGATGCAAGTGTATTCGAAAGAGAGTTCGCTGCGTTTTGCGCAGCCGAGAACATAGACGAGAAGAAACCTCCACCAGGGCCTTGGCCTACTTGACCCGCAACTAAACTTCCACCTGGTGTTTTGACTTCTTCTGGCGCAGGCGTCAAGGGTGCTGACACGGAACTGGACAGTTTACTTGGTATAAGAGTCGCTGATTTCTCGCGGCGATGCGCGGCTTGTGACTGTGAAGAGCTTGCCGTATCCAAGCCTAAATTTGATTCCTTCTCGAACGTGGCATCGGAGGAGAACGCACCGCCTGCAGTGGGACTGGAAGTTTGCCGTTGACGGCGATTATCTGTAGGAGTCGGAGGGGTAACGACTGTGGCTATTAAAGGTCCATGAATATTGGGAGGGGTAGCAGGAACAGTAGTAATGGGTCGCAGAGTTGCTGAGCTCTTTTTAGGGGATGGGGTCTGCTCCCCGGGTTCTTGCACGATTGATTGGTCGTCAAATACTTTTGCAGTTGGTACAAGGCTGCTTTTCGAGCTCGTGCTGTTCTTTCTTCCCTTGCCAGCCAGCAAACTTCCCAGACCTCCACCTCCTCCTCCGTTCGATTGGTTCTTTGAGGTTTCACTCTCAGTCGAGAGCGTGGCTGTAGATGGTCTTTTGGAAGGTTTGAAAGCCTCCCTTAGTCTGCTCCCTGGTGAAGGACTTCGACGTTGTGTGCCAGTAGTTGGTGGAATCAAATTGTCTATTCCTCTGGATTGCAACGAGTCGCCGAGGGATTGTGAGCTGGGATTGGCAAAGCGGGTAGAGGTAGAGGTCGCCAGGGTTTCGGCGTTGATGAGAGGGGACGAAAGTGTCAAATAGCCGGCGTGGGATTGGTGTGGTGATAATGTAGGTCTCGAGGGCCGACTTCTGTCAACGCGGTTGAGTTAGCGGAGGGTCGGGGTAGTGGTGGTGCGTGTAACTTCAGATGACGTTGATGGCGGAACAAAGAGATGTTGGTGTATGGGACAGTAGCAGAAAAGGTCAGTTGTAGGAAAGGCAGCCAGGCCGGATGCGATTCTGATTATCTGGACATAAGCTTAGGGTTGGGGGCGAAAGGATGTAGGAGGTTTGAGCTGGAGACTGCCAAGCTCTGAGGGCTGGGGCTGACGGCGAACTGTGAACAAATACGGGCGAACGCGAAGGGAAGCGACAAAGGAATGCATAGAGGGATGGTGATACGCAGTCAGTTACGGCAGGTGGTAATAGACAATGGACATTGGGCAACGGACTGGGCAACTCACATAGCTTCGCCCTCATCTTCTGTATAATCTTCGCTGCCTCCACCTAGGGGGCCCTCCGCAGAGGAATTATAGGCACCACGGAAGGGTTCATTGCTCCCGCGGTAGTCATGCCCTCCGCTTGTCTCAGGATGCTGGATTGATGAAGAGCTTTCATTCTTGCCAATTCTTGTCCCCCGCCCTCCACTAAAGACGTTTTTAAGTGCCGACGAGGACTCTGTGGAGCTCCTTCGCCGGCCATTGAGTGTCGGGATGATCCTTTCCAACGTTGCGCTGCTCGCGTCGGAGTCTCGTCTAGAGGTTGGTCTGCGGCCTCGTTTGAAGGTATCCTTGAATCCGGACCGACTCCATTTCGTAGAAGTGTCGTCTGTTCCTGCGACAGACATCTTTGGGAGTAAGACCTACTACTTCTACTATAGTAGTGGTGTAGCACAGGCAGGTTGGTCATGAGGCGAAGTGTAACATTATGAGAGTCTTGGAACGGCTCCTGCGTGTGTGAATTATTTGGATGGTGAGTGCATGTGGACTTGTATGTCAGTTGGAATGTTTGCTGCGCAGAATAATACGAAGGCGAAGGCGAAGGCGGCTCATTGCTTGTCTCTCAGGAATCAAGCTGCTGGTTTCGGACTAGCAATGAGCTCCGTCATGCCTCGATTCACGCCATCAATAATTCTACATACCACAGTAGTATGGTAATGGAACTGACCCGCCACTACTGCAACACCCCATGGGGAGATCAACGAAGATCATATCATGAATGCCCTCATGCACACATCTACTATTGATACCCATATCGAAACATTGCCATAGACGAATCATGGAGAATGCACCTCTCACCGCCGCCCGCATCTTTGCGCGCAAAGCCGCCCTGGAGGCTCAGAAGGCTGAGATAAATCGGTCAAGCTTCGAAACAGCCAAAGAGCAGCATGAACTGGCAGCTGGGGAATTTGCGACCGCTAGGAGGGGGACACACGATCAAGAGGTGTGTCTGCGTCTGGAAGATGGCGCCAGAGCTAATATTCAGTCCTCCCCCAGGCTATTCGCATCCTCGAACTCCTCGAAGCCGAACATCGACACTTAGCAGAGCTTATCAAGCTCAGATCAGAAGGACCGCCTACTGCATCAAAGACAGCTCCAAACCATGGAGACGACTCCAAGCCTACACTATCGCGAGAAGCTTCGTCAGAGTCAGAAGCACCCATTACATCAACCGCCTCTTCTCGCACCACCTCTCCTGTTCGCACCCGCCGACCTCCCCGAGAAGTGTCCTCCTCTATAACGAACAATCTAGCTCGCCAGAGGAGAGGTCTTCCTGCGACACCCGACTTATCGACTCAGCATGCAGGAGGCCGCATACTGAGTCAAATCGATCGCCCAGGATATACGCAGCGACATGTATCACCAGAAAGAGCAAGAATACCGCCTCCTGTTATCGATAGCCGGTCGGCAATATCTAAGCAAGAGGCTGTCGACGTTTCGAATGATAACACATTTTCCAAATTCTACAGCAGCTATCAATATGTCTTCTCCAAGATCCCAGCACCCCTAATATTCGCAGGCTTTCCTCTCAATCCCGAACAACCACAGACGCCCGAGAACCCCATACCAGTAAAGAAGCCGGAGAGGGAGAAGACTCGTGCTCCGTCTTCTGATGATCCAGACTTCACAAAGATGTTTTCAAAAGCAGCAATGCGGGCCATACGGGACGACGTAGGTCCATCGTTCGGTCCTCAAGAGAGTTTTTATCTTGTACCACCAACTGGTGGCACAGTATCATATGCAGGCATACTCAGTGGTTCGGGAGGACGTCCAGGGACATCTCAAGGCATACCTGAAACTATCGAAGAAGACGCTGACGAATTCGTCGATGCACGCGAGAATCTTGGTCCACCCTCTCCACGATCACTACGTAACAGCAGGAAAGGTGTATCGCCATCTGCATCACGGGACGGTAACCGCAAACCCGCGAAGGAAACTCAACCTTCTGGTGGCATGAAGACAATGGAAGAGTTGGAGTTGGAGAATGCCACTATGAGGAATTTACTTGATACACAGTCAAAGAGGTTACAAATGTGGGAGCTTTCTTCACAAAGTCAATCAATGGCACTGCAGCAAAGTATGCGTGCTGTCAGGCAGAGACCTGATTTACCAAGTATTATTTCCAATCCCTCAAATCTGGAACGCATGACCTCGAGAGACTCGACTGAAGGCGAAAGCGACGCGAAAGCCAAACTCAAAAGATTGGAGGATCTGCTCGAAGTGGAACGGGAGGAGAGGTTGACATTAGAGCAGAAGAATAAGAAGATGGAAAGTACAATTGGCAGGTATCGAGAACAGTGGGAAAGGCTCAAGGCTGGTGCGAGGAAGAAGGAGAGTGATAGAAAGGCCAATCTTGAAGCGAGAGGCAAGGCCGGGGAGAGTCCTGGGGATAGTGGGATTCAGGGGGAAGCCTCGGTTGGTTGATAAGTGATGGATGTGTTGCTGCTGTACATAGTAGACGACGAGTCGTAGCGACCATACAGTATCTTATCCACCATCTACCTGCGAATCATTATCGGCCGACGAGTGGCAGCTAAATCGAGATAATCGAGGTGTTGGAACAAGAATTTGGTCGCGCAAACAACAAGCACAACTCACCTCTACAATCTATTCACCCAATTGAAGTACAATGTCTCGACATCAGCCATGCCATTTCCAGATCTGCCGAAATGACCGATCGATGATCACGGATACAGTCGCCGAGCCCTGCAAAAAATGTCTAGAATGCCTTGCCGGAATTTACTGCTTCTACTGTGGCTGCTGGATCTACTGAGCTTATGCTCTTTGTACCTGGTGAAGCATCAACCCTCATCGCGCACGGCAAATGCATGCGTTACCTGCGGCTGGCGCTACCAATCAGCTGAAGACACAGGTCGCATTTGCAAGCGATGCTACGATAATGGAATCTACCGCTATCTTATATTTGGGCTGCGGGTGTATGACTGCTATGTCTACCACGTAGAGATATATCCGCCAACACCGGAATCACGACCACCGCAATGCCGAATCTGCCACGTTTGCGAGGAATTCCGACAAATGCAGAGGGCGAGACTTGGAGACGCGGGCGAAAATATTGTCTACTATTCGATTTTGACCGCCGGTTCAGTCTGGAATCGGGAAGATGGCAGATTTGCTCTCAGTGTGCGCTAGATGGGCCATGCAACATCGCTGGAATGGGAGTCGCAAAAGCTGAGGTTTCGGAATTGGCAGAGACGGCTTCGCTGTTGGGGCCGGTACTGCGGATTGTATCGGGGTGGTGGTGCTGGATGCGAAGTGAAGTACATTATCGCAATCGGCCACGGAGGTATAGCATTACAAGGGCTTGACGTTGAACTTCAGTAATGCTGACGGCAAGCTTCTTCACCCATCCATCAAACCAAAATTTCCTAGATGCTCCTGACGATAAAACTAGAGGACCGAGAATTGCTCGTGGCATCCTCAGAATAGACGGTCACATATGCAGTAGTCCCTCGACCGCTCTTATTGCAGGCTCTCTTCTCTTCTCTGGTAAATATAGAGGAAAGTCTTTGCGCGACGGTGATCTCCAAGCAAAGCGCAGATATGCGCCATTAATGCCACGGATTCAAAATAGGAATCATTCTCTTTCCCGAATAGTGTCCGTCGCCCTCGCAGAGCTTTGTTACATTCAGATTTTGCGCACTCCATCTTGCTACTTCGGACGTGTAATGCCGACAACATGTGGCTTGCATCGAACATATATCTTTGATGATCAATGGTGCTGGCCGAAACGTGAGACAGCCGTGTAAGAGCTTCTTCGCCATCGGCGGGATATTGCATGTGGAAGGCGCATACAGTGAGTCGATAGTCGAGTCTATCAGTGTCGAAGGATTCTCGTTGTTGAACTGAGAGATCTCTGATTAGTCGCAATGCATCTTGAAGAACTGCGTTGGCCTCAATCCAGTCTTGCTTGTCATACCTGTCTTCAGCACTGCCGCAGCAAGATCAACATCAAAACCGTCCTCGTCATGTTCAGCTGGCTCTCCTTTATCTTGCTGCTCCCAGCGCACACCTTGGAATATCCTCTTCCATTCCGCGACACACAAAGTTGTTGCCCGCTCCTCTATTGCAAATTTTGGGTCCGATCTTGCCTCCAATGCCAGCGTGATTTTCCCAACGAAGTCAACCACACAGTTCAAAAGAAGGGTCTCGGTATGAGAATGTCGAATCTGTGGGGTAATTTGTAATGAGTGGTGTTGTCTCCCAGCCACGGCCTTCAATTTCCCAGTATCTCGGCAATCTCATGATTGGGCTGACACGGGGGAATGAGCGCAAGTATGCTGTAATGAAGGCTACTCTTCTTCTCAAAGCTCGATTGAGAGACGGCCTCACATTTTTATCAATAGAAGAGTAGTGCGGAAGGTGTCGGTATGCCTTGAAATCTGACAACTGAGCTCTGCAACCTCAATCTCTCTTTCACTCCACTTCGACCGATCTGCAGAGCTTAGAGCCTTTCTTCTAAAACCTTCTACGAACAGCTCCGTTTCGTTCAACGATTGACGAGTGTCTTCCACTTGCACTGTGAGGCAATCCCATACCCTTCGATCTATAGAGTAAAGCGGAGGTATTCCAGTCTCGATCTTTCTCTCCACTTTCTCCAACTCACTCTGCACAGAGTCGAATACAGTGCTAAGTGACCGGGCCTCGTCTGATAACTCTCCCAAGGGCCCATCCACACCTCCGTCTTTATCTAGAGATGTGAATGAGACCCGATTTTCCAGGCCGCCTTGCTCAAGGCGACTTCCCAGGCCGCTCCCGCGGCTGTGAGGAGCGTAATGGCCATATATACCGGCGGTGCTGTACAGAATCCTGAGATGAATGTGCTGGGATGGTAGACACCTCTATACCGAGTTATCATTTATAACGCTAGATTCCCTGACAACATCAGCACTTCGACAGCAACCAGGAAGAGAGCGCTCGTCAAGGTCTATCGTCATCTGGAGCAAATCCATATGGGCGGCCCCACCCCATATACCCATTCTCGGAGATAAGAAGCCACAACTATGAAGGAAGAGAAGGATGCAGACCTTCATTCAATAGACCGGTGCGTGTCTAAATCATGCCTGTTTTTCTCGGGCGCTCGCTTCCGTGAGGTCGATTTATATGGCGCGCATCTCAGCCTTGCTCACACAAATATTTTGTCCAGCTCTTCCTTGGAAACCAGTACCGGCAGATCCATGAGATGCACAAGGTCGCAACGATTCGAACGATACCAAGTTGCAATGGTTTTCTCGCTCAGTGGAACAGTCTAAATAACTGAGTATTGTTAGTGAGTCGTTATGTTGGTGGTCACCTTTGCCATCTGGGGTGGCGGCTTCGTGTTCCAAAGATGATACATACAATGGTGACGACGTTGCCATCGTCGACAAGAACAACGGACCCTTAACGCCGAAAGTCCCTCAAGTGGACTGGAATTCCAAAGGTTACGTCGGCCCAATGTTCTTATATATCCTTTACGGCTATTATGACGCAGCCTGGCAGACATGCGTATATTGTTACTTACCCTCCAGTCGGTCGAAATGCCACGGGCTGATTTAATCCAGGTTCATAGGCACCATAAGCAACAACAGTCGCAACTTAGCCACCTTTGCAGGTTCCCACAACGGCATACAATCAGCAGGTGCAGCTATTGTGTGGCGTTTGGACGGGTGGGGGCACATGCACCAGCTTCCATGAAGATTTTTACTTCTGGTTGGATTCTCCTTACTGGCAGTTTGGTTATTGCGCTACCTTTGATGCTGTTGGAGATTAAGGATACCGTGCCGCTGGAGGGGGATCAGATATTCTCTGATGAGACAATCGACCATGTCGTTGCTCAAGTGCATCAACCGAGCAACAGGTCAAGGCTTAGTCATCGCATTTGATGGGGACCCCGATGCGCCAAATTCTACTCGGTAAACGCCCGTCTAGTATATGTTCCCAACCGACTCGCCCGCTAAATCGACCGTGATATAAAGCAAAACCGAATGAATCCTCGGTCTTTGTATCTAAAGAACTTTCCTTGTTTTCATCCAGACTTTGACAAACTCCTGCTTTTCCTTGACACCAAGACCTACTCTTTTGACTCTTCCCAGCCGGGCCAGATCTTCTCCTATTCGATCCAAAAGTTTCCTCTCGTCTGCGTCCAGGGCTCCTCCGTCACCGTCACTAACGAGTGTTTCAGCGCTGCTCAGTGACTCTCCAAATTGCATGTCATCGAAGAAATTAGTCTCGTATGAACTGGGCTTTCCGGTTTTCTGGCGCATTTCAGCGGCTGATGTGTTGTATACCGCATCGGCGATGCGAACTCGAATGCAATGTGTCGGTCGTGAACATAAACTCCATAGAAACGATAGATATCCTCCAGGTACAGGTGTGGTGATATCAGCCGGTGCGTAGCGCAGATTGAGGGGGAAGATCTTGGTCTTGGGTGGAGCGGTAAGAAGACTAGGGCTGAATGGCAGGATGCCTCGGCCATTTGAGGTTGTACATTCTGGCAGCACTACGATCGAGGAGTCCGGATTGTCCTTGATCAGCTTGCTCAGGGGAACAAGTTTGGCCCCTGACGCGGGTTTAGTTTTTGGTGGTGTGAGAGCGCGGAAGATAGCGCTGAAGAGGGAAATCTGCTCGACGAGACGAGTGGATGGGTAGGAGGCGGTGAATACGGGGTCGAAGATTGCGGCGAGGTAGAGGCAGTCGATTGGGGAGGTGAAGGAAGAAGCGATGAGTGTTCCTGGATGAGGAAGGCGTTCTTGATTTTTGGCCAGAGATCTATATCATATCAATACGGGGCGCTCGATCCAGAGCTTTCAAACACAATCCTACCCTCTTTTCACACCATCAATCTGCAAATCCACCCACCATATTCCTGGTATCCCTAGCATGGTCCATAGTACGGTTTTCTTGATTAAAGAATTCACGGGCAGCCACGAAAAGACCAGCAGATAGGTAAGGCCCACAGCGATGAGGAGAGGCACCCGGCAGACGAATAGGAAGGCGTGGAATGGGAGGTACAGACCGGAGGGCTGCGATGATACAGGGAAGAAAGGCGCGATGCCGGAGCCTGCACGTCGGAGGGTTAGCAGGATGTCTCTATGAGTGCTGGAGAGCGTGTACCTCTATCGCGAAACTGGCTGTATTTCTCCATGTTGGTGTAGAGTGGTTATTCCGTAGCTGTCCTCGAATTACTATGATATGCGACTGCTGAGAGCTGCACCCATGTTCCTCCACGTGTGATTCTCTCAGCGCGCAAAAGCGCACATGTCATTGAGAAGGATCAGCTTAGTGCCAATCCCAGTGGGGGCCGTAGCCCGTAGGCTGTAGCCCGTAGGCCCTAGCCCGTAGACCCTAGCCCGTAGGCTCTAGCCCGTAGGCCTAGCCCGTAGGCCCGAGCCCGTCAATTCATCCATCCCGATTCCCGTCTCTGGGAACTCACGACAGCACTATTCTTATTGCGGAATGTATACTGCATATCGATATCGATATCGATCATTTTCTGCCAATCTGAAAAACAATCTCGCCTGCAAATCATCGCCATCGCTATCGATTGGCAAGTGTTGTAGGATAATCAAGTTGTCTCTTGGCGAAACTGACTTGGTGAGGATTGCAGATCGCCCTAGTGATTTTGTGCAGACGAGCCCATTGTTTACAAAACACCACTGCAACCATTCAACTGCCATTCGCCAACACCCGTGAAGACTACCGTTGCCATTTCGTTTGATATCAGACATGCCACTCTAGCGACGACTATTCTTCGCCAAACAGCAAGCAATTCGGGCCATGGACACTTCAACTCTGGACCACGGACGCGAGACGAAGACTGGCTTGCGACCTCCCACCAAATACAATATTTCCTCAGGAGAAGGCCTCTCGGAATTATCAGCCTCTGAACACAACTCTCGCCAGACCAGCATGCCTCCGCCGTCAATACCTGTGCCCGCCACTTCTAAACATCGTCCAACCACTAGTTGTGAGTTGCAATGGACCCAGAAAGGATGCAATTGAAGCCTCGACTAACATCGGCACCAGTAACGGGGCAACCTCCAGTCAAATTCCGCAAAACTTCCGTCGAAACAGCTGGAGAAGTCAAAAGCCAATTGGCCCACTCTACATCGATTCGTCATGTCAATCCACCCAACAAATCCTCCATACCCGCCCGTACAAACGTCGCAGCTTCAACAAATCGATATCCTCCCAAAACATCAAACAATGGTACATATAGACAAGGCCTTCAAAGATCACAATCCGTCATGGGACAAACCGCAATCAACAAAGTTCAGACCCTTCCTCGTCCAGGCACATCACACGGGTCTCGTCAACGACAGCCTCCAATTACTCAAGCTGACGGGTCGACAGCCGCGAAAATTTCCGGTACAGAGCAAATTTCATATCTCTCCTCCAATATAAACAATCTTGCACGTCGCAAGACGCGAAAGCGCGTGGCTAGCGAGCAGAGCATTGCTACATCGAGGGCAAGCTCAAGCTGCTCTGGAACCACGCTCACAAGTTCCATCCAAGGTATCTCACGATCAAATTCAGTTGCTATAGTCAGTCACAAGGACAGTAGAGTCTCATCCTTAAGTGCCTTGAACTCGGCGTTTAGCAAGGTGACTCTACAAGACCAGCCTGAGTTGGAAGAAGATCAGAGCCTTTTCTATTGTGAGACGAATGGTGCAGCACAACCAAAGACACCTCGTCCTCCCCAAGTTTCACAAATACCTGTCTCTACACCCAAGAAGAATATCGAGACTTCGGTGGTGAAGTTTCAAGCCCCTCCTACCCTTTCTAAACCGCGTGCAAATTCCTCTCCCCAAAAATCTCCGTGTCGTCCATTATTCATGAGCAAAGATACTAACTTGTTAGCACCTGTAGCATGGGAAGCTCAAGGAGCAATTGATAAACGTCTCGAGACCATGCAATCCATATTCGAAACCATGAAGTCACAAATGGATGGAACGAACTTTGAAAGCAAAGGCATGAGGGATATCATCGAGATGCTCAAAGTTCGAGGTATGGATGTCCTTTCCCCTGCCTTTTCCACTTTCTGGTCATCGAAAGTCCCTCCTGAATACAACTTCCATGATTCGAGATCGATGTCGATAGATTTCCGGCAATGTGATCCACGAATATCGCCAGAAACTTATCGATATCGATCAGGATTTGGAGGTGCCCAAATATTTTCAGTTGTGATGAGGCGGACAGGTCCTGCGCGCAATGTTTGTGTCACTGACGGAATTTCAGTGGCCGAGTTGAACGCCGAGAAGAATCAGTTGACTATGCAGATCGACAATTTTCGTGAACAGCTCAGCGCAGCCAACGAGCAGACGAGAGAAGCGTCATTTGCCGCCGAACAAGACCGCCGAAAGCATGAAATCGAGGTGGACGAGTTCGAAAGAAAACATCGTTATCAACTGGAGGATCTCGCCAGTAAGAACATGAGAGAAGTCCATGAATTGGAGAGAAATGCAGCTTCTGCACAAGACGCGATCCGGAGAGAGACGCGAGAGGAGATAGAGCAGTTGATCCGATCGCACAACGAGCTCCTGGCAGAAATTAAAAACAGGCTGTCTGGTGAGCTGGAGCAAGAAAAAGCTGAGCGGAAACGTGAAATGGACGAAATCAGTGCACGGCGAGATGCTCAATTAATGGCCTCGGCAACGGATATTGATCAGAAAGAGCGCGAGGCTGCTATGATTCGCGAGGAACTCGATCGGAAGGCTGCCGAAATTGAACGCGAGAGGACGTTGCGCCAGAATATCGAAAGCAAGCTCTCAGAAGTGGCTGCCAATACGATAGCTCTCGAGGCTGCAAACAGCGCTATGAAAGCGAAGATGGACTTCCTCGCATCGGACAATGAGGCCCAATCTCAAGCATTTGCGGACCTGCGCATGCAGATGCTACAGGCACAACAGGCGGCTGAGCTAGCGAATGAGAAGCTAAGGGCGGAGGAGACTTTGCGAAGGAAACTCCACAACCAAGTCCAGGAACTCAAGGGCAACATCCGAGTTTTCTGCCGAGTACGGCCTGTAATAGGAGACGACGACAAAACGCCAGCCGTCATCGATTTCCCAGACCAGAAGGACGAAAGTAAGGAGATTGTTGCGAAAGGCGACGAGAAAAAGAGCGCTCTTGGGAATGTTACAGCAGCGAACCATTCTTTCTCATTCGATCGAGTGTTTGATCCGGCATCGAAGAATTCTGACGTCTTTGACGAGATCAGCCAGCTGGTGCAAAGCGCCCTGGATGGTTACAACGTCTGCATCTTTTGTTACGGTCAGACTGGATCTGGTAAGACTCACACGATGTCCTCGCCCGATGGCATGATCCCACGAGCGGTAACGCAAATCTACGAATCAGCCAAGAACCTGGAAGAAAAGGGCTGGTCATACAAAATGGTGGGCTCTTTCGTCGAGGTCTACAACGAGAACATCAATGATCTCCTCGGCAAAGCAGAAGATCTCGACAAGAAGAAGCACATCATTCAACACGAAGGAAACAAGACCACGATAACAGACACTGAGACAGTCGAACTTGATTCAGCCGATCGTGTATACGAAGTTCTCAAACGTGCAGATAGGAATAGAACCGTTGCTGCGACAAAGGCCAATTCGAGGAGTAGTAGGAGTCATTCTGTTTTTATCTTGAGCCTCGTGGGTGTCAATAGGCAGACAGGGGAGAAGAGCGAGGGAACGCTTAACCTAGTTGATCTGGCTGGTTCCGAGCGATTGGCCCATTCGCAAGCCGAAGGAGATCGACTGAAGGAAACGCAGAATATCAACAAGTCTCTCTCTTGTTTGGGCGATGTTATCAGTGCGCTGGGCAAGGGGAACAAGGCTCATATTCCTTACCGGAATAGCAAGGTCAGTTACACCCCTTTCGATGCCTACCTCGATCATCTGGATCTAGCTTTTTGCTAACTTCCGTAACAGCTGACTTACCTCCTCCAAAACTCTCTGGGTGGGAACTCAAAAACCCTCATGTTCGTCATGGTGTCGCCGATGCAGGATCATCTGAACGAGACCTTGACGAGTCTAAAGTTTGCTACGCAGGTTCATAATACGCATATTGGGACCGCTAAGCAGAAGAAAAGTCAATGATCACGTGAATTGTGTTGGAAGAGGAGGCGAATTTGTCTGGGTTTGAGTCTCTGTTGGATCACGATTTTGGCGTTTTGGGTGGACGGCAGATCGCCTTGTTATCACGCGTGGGTGGGGGGGGATCGGGTGTTATTTGTGATGAGAGCCCACTGGGTATTATGGCTCTCTTTGAACCGCTTGTTAGGCGGGACTTCATTTCTTGTATGAACAGTAGGGCTGGGATGTGGATACAATTGACACGATTGGATGATCCGTTTCTCCAAGTCCAACCAGTGGATACTCCAAATTGATTGATCATGTTCATTTGGAGATCGACGTCGATGAATTTGTGGTAATTTATTTTTTAAGATTGCCAGAATTTGGCGATATTGATCTTCGTTTTAGAGAACGGTATCGAAGAGCTGGATTTATTGTTTCTGCTCCCAAGACGGACGAATGAGTTCGAGGCTAGAGGCACGGCTCAAAATTTGATGGTTGATTGGTCTTCCGTTCGTCGATATGAATGATTGCCAGAAATCGATGTCGGTGATTTCCTGGCGATATATTATTCAAGATTGCTAGAAATTGAACAATATTGATCTTCGTTTGAGAGAACGGTATCGGATAGCTGGATTTATTGTTCCAATTCCTAAGACAGACACATGAGTTCGAGATGAACGGCACGGCTGATAATTTGATAGATGATTGGTCTCCCATTCATCAATACGAATGAAAACCAGAAATTTAGCGATATTAATCTTCATTTAGGGAACGGTACCGAATAGCTGGATTTATTATCCCAGTTCCCAAGACAGACGAATGAGTTCGAGACTAATAGCACGGTTCAAAATTTGATGGCCGATTCGTTGTTATGAATGTTCCTCCTCTCTCGACTCACCCTTCTCTACTGCTCTCCACTCGGGTGATCTTTCATTCAGGTGATCTTCCATTCAGGTGATCTTGCATTCAGGTGATCTTCCACCGTCTCGCAACTTCGATTCCCTCGGCCAGCGTACTCACTCTGGCATCAATCGCATACCCTTCTTCTTCTAGCTCCTCACACTTCTTATATAGATCCTTGAGCGGAACGGTGAAGTTCTCAATGAATTCGTTTTCTTCCAATTGCGGCTGTGTATTTCTGTTGGCGGGAAGGGAGAGATCGACTGTGCAATGGACCATGCGGAGGTTTGTGTTGCAGAATCCTGGGTCTGTTGTATGGATATTGTCCTTAGTTGTATATAATGGATAATAGAGAAAATTTAGAATATAGGGGACGAGGAGAATAGGAAACGAAACTGGTACTTGGAAGGAAAAGGAGTTGGGAAATGAAAGGAGATGTATCTTATCTTACCGTTCCACATTACCCCCGTCCCTCCAAACCCATCACCATAAATTTCCCCCACGTACCCTGTCTCTTCCTTTAATTCTCGGAGAGCACATTCCTCCGCTGTCTCGCCTTCGTCCATTAGACCTGCTGGTACCTCGATGCATATCTTATCAATTGGTGGACGGAATTGTTTCTGCAGCAAGATGAGAGGTGCCGAGTCTACTGGTTCCAGAATTGCTACGATTCCGACGCCATCGATGTCGCTGTTCTTAGGACGTGTGAGACGTCGGGCTGATTCGTAGGTTGAGGTTCGGGCGTCTGAGGAGGCGGTTTGGTAGGTATGTCTGGGATTTGTTAGGGAAATGGTGTCGGGATGTCCATAATCTGAAAATGCCTCTTTGAATTGGAATTTGAGAGAGAATATTAATTTGAAAAGCGATGATAATTCTTCGAGTTCCAACCAAGAGGGATAGGATGGATAGACTGAGTGAACTGATGAAATCTTACTTCTTGAGTGTGATCCATCTCGAGTCTTTGATTTCCTGACTTTGTCATTGGCTAATTCTTGACGCGTTGAAGATATGGTGCAAAGCAGATGGAAGTCTACTTACCAACGGCTCTGTGGACAAGACTTTGGCCTTGTTCAATAACATTATGGTGTCCTCTAGTCTGAAGGTGTTGATGTTTTATGGTAATGTTTGATGAATCGAAAGACTTAATGTCGAGGTTGAAAGCGGTCATACGTCATACATCGTCGGATCGAAACCAGTTTGCGGGCACATAGCTCCAGCATCTCGATATTATCAGAGAAGGATAATGACGAGAAAAACGAAGCGAATTCAGCAATTTTGGTCGCTTCGAAAAGTGTCTTGGATATAAATGAGGGAAGCAAAGATATCAACAACTGGTAGCTAAATCGGGTAGAGGTCGTTCATAACATAGATCATGCATCGTTTTACCATTCCATCACCAACCTGTTGCATCGCACCCTCATACAAAATCCGCCAGGCATCAAGTGTCCTCCAAAGAGAAAAAAGTTCAAACAGCAATAGATTTCGTCGCGGATCCATTGCCCTCGTGCGCCCGTAAGATACTCATGCTACAAACCCCAGAGTATATTGAAAGACAAAACCAAGCCTCCCAAGTCCAATCGGAATGACGAGATCGGTGGAGAAAAAAGCCCCACCAGCCCAAAGAATCAAAGAAAGCGTAGGGAGATGAGCCGGCCTGATTAATATCGATATCGATATTATGTCTAATTCGGGTTAAGAATGGTGGGATATCGTTTGGGGGAATAACTGATAAGAATAGGGTTGCTGATGCTGAGTAACGTCTTAAATTCCCATTTTGCGATAGATGCGTGTGATAGGTGAGATCACTTCATTCTCTTCTTTTTGCCGCCACCTTCTTTATTGGGATCGTCGTCATCACCCTCACTGATGCTGACTGCCGAGCGTTTTCGTGCCAGCGCCTTCTCGTTGCCCTTTTTCACTTGGATGTTACAGCCCTGTAGTTTCAACGCCCTCGTCAACGCACTACTTGGTCGCATGCCTGGGAAATCCTTGGCCGTGTAGACAGTGAAGACTTCGCTGAGCACTTCGGTGAGAATGGGCGAGTAGCCACCCACGCGGAGGTTGATAGGATCAATTCGCATGAGGATGAAGCGTAACCGATACCTCCCATTTGTTCTGCACGACAGATCAGGAAAGCAAAAGAAACAGCCTTCTATGTCGTGTTCGTCCTTGGCTACCGAAGGCGAAGCAACCAGCTGTCCCATCAGCCGTCTTGTCGTTCTTCGGTCAGGCTGCACCAACGCAGTCTCCTCGTGAGACCCATCGGCATTCCAGAGCGTACAGTGCACTACATTCAACGAGTAGCGTAGCTCGTCAAGATCAACTTGTCCAGTCTTTGGATCTGTGACCATGAGCTGAATGATTGGCGGCGGATCTATGACTCTTCGGTCGCGTTCTCCAAACCCGCATGCTCTTGCAGCTATTGGCTGCTGTCTTACTTTAAGGTCATACCTCAAACCGTCGAGATCGTTGGTAGAGTATGGACTTGAGTATTGACCTTGCTGGGTAGGCATAAACAGTCGATCGGGCGACGGCGCTTGCTGCACAACATGCTGAGGAGCGTGCTGAGGAGCGTGCTGAGGAGCGTGTTGAGGAGCGTGGTGAGGAGCATGTTGAGGTTGATGGTGAGAAGGGTGCTGGTGTTGGTGTTGAGCGACTGCATGTTGTGAGGCCGGACCTGGAAGAGGGATTCTCGGTGGTGGGGGAATTGGACCTGGCTCGCTGTAACCAGAGGTATACGAATGCGGCAAGTTCGATGACAACCCGCCCTGTCTGTAAGAAGCGTTGCTAGATGCGAATGAAGGAGAGTAACTCGCAGCTGGAGAAGGCAGGGTACTGTAGCCCTGGCGATGGGGCTCCACAGGAGACGATGACTGATACTGCGACTCGTGATGATGTCGCTGCTCTTCATAGTACCTTTCATTCACGCTTCGATTCAGCGGAGGAAATGGCGGTCGTGTATCTATTGCTGACCGCGGTGGTGATCTTGGCGAGTATGCGGCATCAGACCTTGGCGGGGTAAATGGATGTGGAGAGAGTAATTTCTCGATAGGCGCTCCACCTCCAGATCCGGAGTAAGATCGATGTACTGGCCGCGGCCCGGGTCCTGGCTGGGCCTGAATTGAAGGAAGGGGTTGGCCTTGTCCCGGACCATGATGGTGTTCAGGTCGATGAGCGGTGGCTTGAGGAATAGTCAAAGGTGGAAGTTGAATTGGTTGAGGAAGTCTCCGTGATATCGGCGTGGAGTAATCATGATACTGAGGAGGAGGGAAATGGGGGATCGTTTGTGTTTCAGTCATGGCTGGAGAAGTGGTTGATGAGGAGTAGTGAAGATATGTTCGTGGTGGTGGTGGAGCAGTAGGCCGTGACATGCGGGTTGAACTACCTTTGAACTGCTGCAAAGGATGCACGCAGCCACATCTGTTGCTATTATCGCTCAGAGACTGATCTTTTTCTTGATGAGAGAGGGCTCGACAGAAGTGGGCGTAGGACGGAATGACAACGATATGCGAAGCCAATAGCAATTTCATGTACCTAGGGCGAAGAGCAACGCTTATAGCCACGAGCTGGCCTAGTCCAAACGGTTTGGGTGGATCGGCAAGGCGTGGGATCTTCAGGCCATGGGTCGAGCGCTTGCTTCGTTACCCTAGTAGCCTCTCAATCTAAGTAGGTTGTTCCAGGATGAATTCCAGGATTGGGGGACGCTCTCCCCGGTCATCTGTGGAAAGGCTTGCCGAGGCTTGGATCTGCTCGAGTCAGATAATCGCCGACGGTCGATTAAGATGGCCCCGTACGTCCAGGTTCGAGGGGCGGCGATTTCACGGGTGCGCGGTTCAAGGGTGATGATTTGCTGGTCGAGTGGGCACTGCCGATGACCGTGAGGGCGGCTGAACGTTGAAAACGGTCAGAATCAATCTGGGATGAGGGTCAGGATCATGCTGGCTTTTATTCAAGCACGGCACACAAGGCTAATGCGCATGGAGAGGAAGAGAAGCGATTTCCGGCTGAGGATTCCATTTGTGTATCGCTGGCTGAGTGCTCTTGGCTGCCGGCCGTTCTCGTCTCACAACCTTAAGCACAGAGAAGTCGGACAGTTCCCAAGCGACGAGCAACCTGATGTTGGGGAAAGGCCAATTACTGGCCGTGAAGCACATGTTTGTCTGGCCGATTCTGCATTAACGGAAGCCGTGCAACAGCCATCCAAAAGAAGCGAAAAGGGCACCTAACCTAACCGTGAACACGGCACCAGATGGATTGGGTAGCATGATTCCAAGGGATAGACGGCAGGATATAGATTAAAAGGAGAGAAGTCCTTGGTGATGATGGGTTGGGACCGTGATTCTGGTAATCAACATCGCGAATGGAATAATGCCGGCCTTGCGTTGTCGTGGGCTTTGGATCATGAGCTGTGATGTTTGTGCATAGTACTCATAGTACTGCATGATGGCAGCCGCTTATGTGTCGGCCCGTACTTCGGGCTTGGACGTCCGATTGGCAGAGTGCAGCAGTAAGTTTCCTCGCGCGAAACAACTGCACCAACACGTACGGTGCAGGTGGTGCAGTGTACACCAGGTGCTGATTCTTGCACCCACCAGGTCTCGATTTGATTGTGGCGCCGCTCCCACATTCCTGGTCCTTCAGAGGAGCCCGTGGCAGGCTCCGACAAGGGATCGTAGGATAGCCAGTCAACGTGTTTCGTCCGTCGTCTCAGTTTACAGGCATCAGGCAGGGCACTGATGGCTATACTCTAACAGGATCTTGTCGGAGGGCCCAGTGGGAAGGCCCAGCACAAAAGACAGCGGCTGGGGCGCATCACTGGATGAATCGTCGTTCTCGGTCATGGATGGAGATGGAGGGAGGTTAAAGAGCACTCTCCTGTTACTACCCGAATACGGCATAACCTGGCCGTTAGATATCGCCCGAACGTGGATGGTCTCCTCTGCAGTCTTCATTACTGGTGGCTGGTAGGTGGTAGCTGGTAGCTGGTGACTAGTGGCTGTGGCTGGTGGCTGTTGGCTGTCCGCTCATCCGCTGCCTAAGGTATCCATCTGCTGCCTGGTGCCTGTCCGCTCATCTACTGCCTAAGGTATCCATCTGCTGCCTGGTGCCTGTCCACTCATCTGCTGCCTAAGGTATCCATCTGCTGCCTGGTGCCTGTCCACTCATCTGCTGCCTAAGGTATCCATCTGCTGCCTGGTGCCTGTCCACTCATCTGCTGCCTAAGGTATCCATCTGCTGCCTGGTGCCTGTCCACTCATCTGCTGCCTAAGGTATCCATCCGGCTGAGGCCACCTCCTGAGTAAGCTTAGCAAGTTGTCGCTCTGGGTGGGGGTCGGTCTTCACTATATTAAAATAAAGCGGGACCTTGCTCTTTGCACAAGCAATTGCAGACGAGCGATGCAACCTCAATAAAGCCAATCTCCATCCGCCTGCTGAACCCAGTCAGTCACTCCAAGATCGTTTGCCAGGTTTCGACCGTGGGTGCGTCTTTGCCATCCTTGACAGCCAGTTGCCCGGATATTAGTTCAGAGCGCTGCCAGCCCTGGCTCCTCGCATCCAAAAATCTGGTTCGGCAATCATTGCCCTTGCCCATATGTCGCTCCACTTAATGCCAGAGTTCGTCACAGACGCTCAAAAGAACAATAGCATTTCAGCTCCGATGATTGCAGTACTTCTAGTGGCTGGCTCATGCCCTTGGAACTGTGACCGAAACATTCTACTGGCCAAACCCCTGTTGAGTAGACACTTTCTTTCAATGGAGAGATGAGCAGCAGCACGCATCATCCACCATGCAACCACACCCAATCATGGCAATGGGCATCCAGAATGGATTACCCAGTTGGACCTCGTATCTTGTCCTCCAAGCTTACATAGTACGGTCCCACGCATCCGATCATTTTGATTAATGAATGACATCGGAGTGTTCTGGAAGACCGGAGGATCATCTCCACGACGTGCTCGTGGCGCCTTGAATCATTTGGTTTCCACTGACAGATGGCGATGATTTAGACTTTGGTCCGCTTCTTACTTCGTCGGTTGCAACTACTCTCAAATTGATTGCTGAAACATAGGATCCCTTGGTAGGTCAGGGCCAGCACACCAAACAAGCTCCGCGGGGCGAACATGTTCTAAATACCCCCTGCTGACAGCAATATATACTCCGGGTCGAAGGCATGCATGCACTCAAAGGAGGCCAGCTTCAAGATTCCAGAAAGCTTCTGGAAACTTTTCTCCATATTAATGTTACATCTCGACGGCGCACGGCTGCTTGCTTATTGAAGGAACAATATAACCAATGCTAATTGCCGTGGTTCCAAGAACGTCACCCCACAATGATTCTCCAATTTCTCCTGTCCGTCCCAGGCAGGTGGGAGAAGAAGGCAGTTCATACCACGTGTGAGTGAGGAGAGTCCCTATAGCTGTGAGCAGCTTCAGCCTTCTCTTATGCCATTAACAAGGCTTCTCGAACCCTTGTCACATTATGACACAAGAAATAACAAAGAGCATCCATGTGATTTTCCTGACTGGAGTACATCTGATTCCTCGCAATTCATGAGACGACAAATTTGGCTATCATATTCAAGTGTATATCTTCATCAGCCAGATATGTCTTTCTTTCTTGCTTGTCGCTTTATTATCTGCTCTTAGTCCTCCTCATCGGTTTTTACTATTCTCCAAATGGCGAACGAACCAGGCTGCCAGGATGATTGACCCACCTTCAAGGGTGCTGGTCAGGCGCTGTAAGTTATTATTGCCGTACCGCGTAGTTCGGCTTCTGGATTCTCTACCATCCTCCATCACAGGAAGAAATCTGCAGCATCCTGCCTTTTTTCTCCTGCAGTGTGGAGCTCGCAGACAATGCAAGAGCAGCTCCAGTTCTGCAGGGCCATGGGCAGCTGATAAACTTCAATCCCGCATCGGAGGGATGTGCGCCAGGAAGAATGACATACGGGACAGCCTTGACAGGATCCTGGGGTAGGTATGCAACCACCACAATCGATTGGTTGTGAAATCCCCGATTGGAATTTGTTCTTGTTGGGGTTGATACGACTCACCGCCTGGAAGCTCGATCTGTAAGTGCAAGCACCATTGTCTCTTAGCCTCTCCCTCCTGCTGTAGTAATATACCTCACAACAGTACACCTTGTCACTATTAGTGGGACAGCAGCACGTAAGAGGAGTAGAATCAGGGATTCAGTTCGAGAAGCCTGGTTGAAGGGCAATATATGGGGCCGGGGAATCGCATATCACTCCTAGCCCAAGATCGATTGGAGACGAGGACAACAACGATTTCCCCTTGTAAAAGAAACCAAGTTGCACTGGAAACCCCTGGGCATCGACGTGCGTTCCACACAGAGAGTCAGTCGAATTCCAAAAGTACAACGCGATCTGGAGTGTTTTCGTAAGATGAGGACGTATCACACGATTTGGGAGCCCTTGCCAATCTCAGTCTCAGGATGCAAGCCCAAGCTAAGTCTTCACTGTCTCAACCTTGTTGCGCAGTATAAGGACACAGGTAAAACAACCACCATATGTTCTTGCAAAACCAGAAATTGACCACAAGATTGCACTGGTCGATTCGAAACAGCGAGCCCTCAGCCACAGTGTCCAGATCTCAGCCATTGATCTGGCGACAGACTGGCATATCTCTGATCGTTGCGCAGATACTGGACAGCAGGACTGTACGACGACACGAGCGTAACCGGTGGAGCCTTGGGCAGAAGTCGAAGACAAGCAACGTGCGTCTGCACATGGCTATAGTTCTTATAATATGAGTGCCGTTCGGTTGCAATCTATGGCCGTTCCTTGTAATAGGAAAGAAAGGGAGCGTCCATCCCACTCAACGGCATTGCGATCAATGCCACACCAAGGCCATCGCGTTCATATACTGTTCCACCAAGGACGCTCGTGGAACCCCGTTGTCGACTTATTGTCGACATGCAGTCTTACGCCGATAGTGGCCATGGACCACAAGACCTTCAAACTCATCTCGCTAACGATGGCTCGCGGTGATGCAGAAACAATATTGGAGCTTGGTAATCTGGCGAGCAGGATTAGACTCGATCTGAGGAGGGCTTGTGCTGCGATCACTTCCAAGGAGATTGCAACGTCGTCGGAGAATAATTTAGCTGGCCTGGTGGTACAGATCAGGCGATTGCAGTCAAACACCAACGTCGGTGGGATACATGAGACGGAGGGTTTGTATCAACGGCTTTTCAATACTCAAGGCATAATAAGGCTCTCTGCAGGGACCCATGATGGATGGTTCAGCTCAGCTCTTCGTCGAGACCGTGGACACAGCCGCCACTCGTCCGTCAGGCCAGCTTCCGATATTCCAGGCACATGTTTAGCGGCGGCAAATAATGCATCAAAAGCTGCAGTCTTCGCATAGTCCTTGGTACCATCTCACCTCTGGTGTTGTGCTCCAGCTGCAGGTGTGTTGGCACCGACTCACAGCTTCGCGCCTTGCCTAGTCGGCTCATGGCGGCTAAACTTTGGATGTTAGCCTCCAGCGCGCATCTCACCCAACGTCCGTCAGCGAGCAAATCTGCCATCTCGACGGACAAGACTAGAAGCACTGAATGTGGTGCTGTTCGGTGCAATCCAACTGTCGGATCTATGCCTCAATCTCGAGTCGTTGACCGCGTCCATCTATCGTCGTCAGCAACTCTTCCACAAAACTTGGTAGTGGCGGCCTTTTTCAGCCCAGTTGTGCTTCCACACTTGGACATTACCCCTTGTTGGAAGAAGTCATTAGGCTAATGGAAAGCGATGGAGAACATCTACTTATGAGTCTTGCTTCCCCCTCTTCGACAACTACTATTTGTGTACTCCTTTTCGGCACCCGATATACCACTCCACCTACATGCTCATTTGTGAGATTCGTATTCGAGACTGCACCATGCCTCCACCAGACAGGAGCTGCTTTCAGGCCCTCAACATCCCTTCGAACACCATTCCCGAATACATGGGATCTTTCCACTTGTCGGCTCCACCCAATACTGACTTGTGGCGTAAACCACCGTCACGGGACACCTCCACGGCGCCCATTCTATACACGTCGTTGCGCTACCCATTTGTGTCGGCAGAGGTGACGGTGTCTGCACAATGGAAATTCGAATGGGATCAAGCCGGACTTTGCATATTCGCTGGGACACCACCGGGACGAACACCGCCCGCTGCTGCCATCACTACAATCTCCGCTGATGGAACTTCAACAACGATACCTCCACCTTACACGCTACCCGTGGCATCCAAATGGGTCAAGATCGGCCTGGAATTCACCAACAACGCCTGCCACGCCGCTTCAGTGGTTGCAACTGCAGACGGGGCTGATTGGGCTGTCACTCCACTTCCAGCTTACCAAGCCCATTGTTCTGATTTGAGAATCAAGTTCGAACGCATCGGATGGGCCTTATGGATTTACTTTGAAGACAGACAGTTAGGCTGGAGAAAGCTGCGAGAGGTCACCTATTTCTTCTTCGGCGTGGAAGACAAATCGGTGCGTGTGGGTGTCTACGCGTCGAGACCGGCAAACTTCAACGTCTCCCGGCACGACAGGACTCACGGCATTGGCCAGACGAATCTCAGAGTGAATTTTGAGGATCTCCAGATCTACTGATGCGGACTTGGACTTGAAATTAGGCACGGTTCGGATAAAGCAAGAATGATTTTGTATTTCACGATTGCCGTTCAGCGCGCGGTCGTACTTCTGGGTTTCGGTTTTTTTCTACAATCATCTATACGAGGGTTATTAGACCAACGCTTCCATGTCATGAAGAGGTGGAGACTGCATGGCCTTGTGTCGGCAGAGCATGGTAAGGGAGTAGCCATGGCCGACAACGGATACCCTATCTTTTTTGTCCTTTTCAGATATACATTGCATCTTTACAAAAGCGAGGAGTGTTCAGGTTTTGCTTTTCGATTTCATCCGTGTTGGTCATTGGAAGGGCTAGTATAGTATTATAGGTAATCATGCTTCATTGGGATTGGGTTGAACATCGCTTGACATCTACTTGGTAGCATGATCGAGGCTCTCTTGATTCTCCTCTACCTGCCTTCATACGAGCCTGCGGCAATACAATATGCTCTGTCCGCCGCCCTTCATTTCTCTCGCCCGTCGCTCAATGCGTACAGGCTCCATTGCTCACATAGCTCCTCGCCTCGACTTAAAGTAAGCTCCACACAAACCACCACACATACTACCAACTTACCACCTCCCGCCAAACTCACGACACATCCAGCCACCTCTACCACTGCCCCCTCTTTCTCCCTCGCTTCTCGAAGACAATATCTTTCCAACCCAATTCCCCACATACTTCCTTCATCATCCTGTCCTCCCACTCATCATCATCACAATAACCTTTATATCATACAACCCACAATATCAACTCGAGGTCCTACAACATTCCATTCCCATCCCAATACCACAACCGCGCCAATTTAGGTTTTCGGATATACCAAGTTAGATAATTCTGTTTCGAAAGAAATACTGTACCTATCTACACCAACTACGTCGATCCCAAAGCGAGAGGGGAGAGGGGAGAGCCAGATCAACAGTCTCATCAAGTACAGCAATAATCCATATTCATTTCCTTGGAGATCGAACATAGGTTTGCCAAGCCTGGGAAGGACGGGATTTTGGAATGATGGGGAATTGCAGTTGGTAATTTTACATACCTTTGAGTCTCTTGTGAACGGTAAGTTTGTGATTGGATCGGATATATATTTTTTCGGCTTTTTCTTTTCTAGAGTGCTGGCGGATCCATCGATCATTTCACCTTTTATTTATTTGGCGTTTTGTTATCTGTTTTGTTTTATTTCTGTGCATTGGTAGGTACCTGGAGTTTGGAGATTTTGTTTATCCTGACAATTTTTAGATTTAAGATATCACCAAATGTGTAGTTTTCATCGGGTCATGTATCTCCAAGCTCTTCAAAGAAAAGAGAGAACTTTGTATGGTGTCGTGTTCCAACATCAACGGATATATCGATCCCATTGAGAGCATCAAGTCGATCTGATAAGCCTTAGGTGTGAAATTTCCAAGGCATCTCTCATTGCATTACATATAAGGCTCATGAAACGTAAATCTATCTCGTCTCAAGCCCTTCTTCCATCCATGCCGAACACGTCCTCCTCAAAACTTAGCAACTCTCGTTCCCACTCCCATCGCATCAGCCAATCGCACCAACTCAGCACCAACAACAACATCCATCAAGCCCAACCCCACACTCTTATAGATAACATTCCCCTTCTCCAACCAATCCCTTAACCCACCATCAGCATCCTCCCCTTTCCCATTCTTCTTCCCACCATCAAGTCCCAATTCCACTCCCTCATAGTCGAGAGAAGTATTGCTCTCCTTCCGCCTCCTCTCAGCCTCTCTCTTCAACATAACAAGTTCTCCCAATTCAACGACTTCCCTCCCTCCAAGACCCGCCTGAATAAGCTCGCCAGCTTCCTTGAGACAAGCCTCAACACTATCAACAACAATCGCACCGCCTTGTTTGGCATGCTTGTGGTGGTGATGTTTGTGACTGGGCGCAACGGCTTGTTTGATAATGTCCGCGTGGATCTCAATCATATGCGGTGCATAACTTCCAATAGCAGCGATATACCGCCCCTTCTTCCTGCCTTCAGTACTCGTCAAGTATTCCGGCGGAAACAACGGTTCTGTACTCGGAGTGGTGCAGAATATGACGCTTGAAGCACGGATTGTAGACTTGAGGTGCCTTTGATACTCTGTATGCATGGGTGTTATGATTGTAGTGTTCGGATGTGGAATTTCGACTGGCCAATGAATTTTATAGAGGTCGTGGAGGAGGGAGACTACGTTTTCGAAGGAACGGTTTACAAAGTTTAGATGGTGGACTTCTGGGCCGCGGAGGAGGAGGGAGAGACGAGCGTGCCAGTAGGCTTGTTTTCCACCGCCGAAGATGGTTATGTCGTGGACGTTGGATCGCTTCTATTTATCGTGTCAGTATTCGAGCTCGTGTGAAGCGTTTCCATCATGCTCACCTTGAACAGCATGGTCGATGCCAGAGCAGTCCTGAAAGCTGTAATCTCTGCTGCATTGATCAAGCCTCGTACGGTGCCGTCACTGTTCAACAGCGTAAGTGATCCAGTCGGACTCGTAGACGCCCCCTTCATCTCCCTCATTACAGGCGTAATATCTGGGGGCACATCGAAGGGCGTGGTTGAGGAATGTCGCGAAGGATTATGCGGCTTATAGGTGTAAGGCTCCTCTATGGACATACTGGACATGTCCAAGGAAGATCTGGTAGAGGTTGGGGTGGAATTCGTGTCTGCCGCGCTCATACTCAGAGCATCTTTCATGCTGCTTGAACTCGCACTTCCTATCTTCGTACTGCCGCGAGGATTAGTTTTAACAACTATACCAGTCATCTTGGATGTCCTTAATACAAGATTCAGATCGATAAATTCCTGACAATCGAAAAATCGCCAGATACATCGATATCGAAATCAAGATGAGCACAGGGTTGAAAGAAAGAAGTGCGATCGAAAGGAAGAGAAATGATTGACCTACCTGCTGCCGGTGGATACACTGGGACTGACGCTTTCGAGGCTGTTGATTCTGGGAGGTGGTTTGGCTGTATTGGCGCATACTTCCGACAGCGTCACGATCTTGACTCCCATGCCTTCATTGCTGCTCGCAGGCATGAATAGAGTCGTGCTCCCATCTTGTCGCTTGAGATGTGTTCGCATTGGTTGGTACCCTGCACTGCAACCGTTGTCATCGTCTTCGACTGCGTTCGAGTAGTAGTGTAACGCGTCGGCTAGTGCTTGTTGAATCTCCAGTACATCTTTGCGCGTCAAAGAGTGAAGGAGATTTCGAACATCCTCGTCAGACAGGATTGTAAGCGGCATTTTGTCCGGTGTATTCGTATTGAGTTCGTGGTTGGATAGGTCGCGCTGGACTCCGAATCTCTTATTAAAGAGCCGTTATCTGGATTAGGGCGTTATCTATCTCCAGACGGTCACACCACGGTGGCCAAGTTTTGCTAAGGAGTTGATGCCGGCTGTGAAGCTTTCGATTGTTGTTTACAAATTCTGTAGTTTGAGTTTGGCGCGGGGCTTGGAGGGGTCAAGGGGTCTTTGGCACGCCAATCTGGTGGCGTCGATCAGGGTATACGCTAAACGATCACTAAGCAATTGCACGAAAAAGACGGGACGCGGCCCACAAGCGAACACGTAGGGCAGAATGGGGTGACGAGGACGGTATTGAATTTTTTGACCCATGGCCTGTTCCACTACGAGTCGCAGAAGCGCTTTCCTGACCCACGCGCGCGGGGTATCAACGCCGAGTAAATTCCCCCAAGCCCGAACACCACAATACATTGACAGCTTAGATCTTGATGGCGTTTTCGAGAGCCTTTGCGGCCTTGCGGGTACGGGCGTTTGCCTTGGCACCCATAACTCCACCTCCCCAGTGTCTCCTGCTCTCCTCGTACTTGTCTGTGTATCCCTCCTTGACGGCGGTGACGAGTTTGGAAAGCTCAGACTTGTCCTCGGAGCGGACTTCGGTAAGAGCGAGGACAGCAGCGGTCTTCTTGTGGACGACTGTGCCGAGACGGGCCTTGCCCTTGATAATGGCATATGGGACGCCCATCTTGCGGCAAAGAGCTGGCAAGAAAACGACCAACTCGATTGGGTCAACATCGTTGGGGATGAGGACGAGGGACGCCTTCTTGTTCTCAATGAGACCGACAACATGGTTGAGACCGTACTTAACGACGTATGGCTTCTTGGAGATGTCCTCACGCTTCTTACCCTCAGCAATGCCGGTGGCCTCCTTGGTAAGACGCTCTTTCTTCTCTGACTTGGTCTCTGGTCGGTATTTTCCAAGGAACTTAAAGACCTGGGCGGCCTGGTTGCGATCGAGGACGTTCTGGAACTGGGCAATCGCCGGTGGGACCTTCAATCGCATGTTGAGGATCTTGCGTTGGCGTTGTAGGCGGACATACTCGGGCCACTTCACCATGCGGGAAACTATAAAATGTCAGAAGCTGCCAATGCCATTTCAAGGTGAAAAGTCATACGATTGCGAGATGGTTGGATGTCCTGGCCGATGCCGAAGTTGCGGGTACGCTTCTCGATGAGAGGGTTCTGAAAATTTGTCAACTCAGCCACAGATCTGATATCGATTCCAACATACCTTTGCTGCCTTCTTGGAGGACTTAGCCGCGCTGCCACCCGGGAAGGGTGCTGGGGCTGCTTTCTTTCCCTTTGGTGCCTATGAAGCAAATTACCATCTTGTCCCTGGCTGGTCATTGAGAGAAGGGGAATAGAGCATTGATCGCTCCTCTTCATCTCTAAGAGACAGTGAGACACATTGCTGTGTCTCACCGCTCAAGCCGTCTCTGACATCAATGCCATTCTAATGCTCAGGTGTTACCCTTTGCAAAAGTTGAGTCCATTTTCACAGACTCAAGCGTTGTGCGTGGTCATATTTGGTCGCTCGTGCTGCGCCGAGCATGAAGAGAGCGATGAACAACCATTCGCCTTCAGTCGTCGGACTGCGCGCTGGTTCTTACCATTTTGGTGTCGATGTGGGTGGTTGGCGTATGATCGGTGTTCGAGGAAAGAAATCGTAATTTCGCATTGTGCCAAAGAAGATTGATTAGTGTGTGCACGGACTACTGGTCACGTGTAGAGAATCGTTCACTTATACTATTGGAACAGCAAACTACCTTCCTCTCCAACATCTACATCTATCATATAGATTGAAATCGATTGCCATCATGAGTGTCCAAGAAGATCTGATGGCCTGGTTTGAGGCCAATGGCGGGTCAATCAACTCGTCCATCGCCCTCGCCAACGACGAAAAAGGAGGACAACATTACCGCGCTCTGGAAGATGTCAATATTCCATCTTCAGGTTGTCTCCAAGCTTGCTACTGTCCCTTCGGACTCACGTTATCTCATCTGAACGTTACTGCGTCCCCACCAGTCGCTGTAAAGAATTGCTCGCAAGAAAGTGTGTGCTCAAAACTTCTGGGGAAAATACCGACCGCAGCCGTCAGTTACTTCTTCCTGGCCGAGCAACGTCTGAAGGGCGCTGAGAGTTTTTGGGAACCATACATCAATTCTTTGCCCATACAAACAGAAATGCAAACACCTCTGTGGTTCGACGAAGAGGATCTCAAATGGTTGAATGGGACGACTCTTCGTGCCCACACAACAGATCCCAGCAAGTCCGGCCTTGAGATGAGAAGAGGAATGTGGAAAGATCAATGGCAACAAGGTCTCGAGGCTCTCAAGAACGAAGGCGAACACGTCGAAAAGTTCAGCTGGTAAGCTTATCCTCTGCTTACTTATTCGTTTAAATTGTAGTCGCGTATCACTGGGACGTATCTACTCCGTCAAAATGTAGGTAGATGACTTCTTTGTTTGAACTTCAGAATGTGTCTCTGAGCAAGTACTGACCGCCTTTTCAGGGAGCTGTATTTGTGGGCTGCCACGATATTCACATCGAGAAGTTTCACCTCATCGATCATGATGCCCAATGAATCCGACAACTTTGCTTTACTATATCCACTCGTCGACTCTTTCAATCACAAATTTGGGTCCAAAGTGGTCTGGGATATGAGCAATGGCAATTTCTCTCTCAACATCACCCAGCCTGCGAAGAAGGGAGACGAAGTTTTCAATAACTATGCGCCGAAAGGCAACGAAGAACTACTGACCGGGTATGGTTTCTGCACGGAGAACAACCCATGTGATGTGGTAGCCATACGATTAGGAAAGCCACCAGAACCAGTCCATGCGGCGTTGAGAGCACAATTTCCTACTCGCTTTTCAACCCCCGACTGGAGCCCAGATGAGGCAACATTCTTCCTCCGAGGAAGTAACCACTATACAGGCGGATACGAAGACTGTGTTTTGCCGTGCTTGCGTGGTCTTCCTCCTGAGATGTATGCAGCAATCCGTGCTATTTTGGCGTTTTCGTATAAAGCATATCTGGAAGGAGGTGAAATGACCGAGGAGGATTTGGATGAAGCATCACTCCAGGCAATTCATGAAAGGTTATCGGACAAGCGAGGGGCGATCATGATTTGGGATCCGCAGCTTGCTCATCAACCACAAAACCAGAAGCAAGCACATGCTAAAATTTATCGAGAGGGGCAGCTGAAGATTCTGGATGAGATATTGTCGGAATTAGACACTTGTTTGGATGAGTTTTCGTAGGATCAGTTCTAAGGTAGGCATCGGGTTGTCTGTTCTTCATATAGCTTTGTGGTGGAATGAAGATAGTTTCTACTGTTGCACGATCCCGTCTTTTCTTCATGAACCCTAAATTCAAATTTCAACGAGGACTTGTTAGCCAGCTCATCTCGATGTTCCTCAAGACACGTTCTCAATCTTTAGACCTGCGACCTGTTTTTCAGATCATTATAGCTTGATCAAGGGTCACGAACTGCTTGCTGAGGGAGCATACTGCAAGAATTGAGGTTTGAAACCGTAGTACACCGTTTTTGTCCTCTACACAGCTTCGAATATTGCTGATCTCATTGTTGTTGCTCCCAATCAGTATCCCAAGATTGATTCAAATCTTAGATGCCTTCCCCGTGATCAGGCGTGACGTATTTCCAAATGGAGGAACTCGAAGGTGCCAACAATCTCCGCGTGAAAAATACCGACCAGCTCCTTTCCCACCCCAAAGACCATGTCTAGAGCACCTCACGATTCGCCTTGAAAATAAAAAGGTTGAATTCGATTACACTTACTGCGCTCAACATCAAAATGGCCGGAAGCCGCCCCGATATCTCCTGGCCTCTCGAGCGTCCCTCAACCGCACCCGCCCCCCACGACACAAGATTAGAAACCGAACTCCGCAACCGCGCAAACGCAGCCCAAAGTCCCTCTCCAGGCCCCGAAGTCTCCGCCATCTCCATCCCCTCCGCAGACCTCCTCCCGGGCCACAAACGTTCTCAATCCGGCATCTCCCTCCGCGCCTTTCTCGTTGGCCAAACTCTCGCCTTCTCCCTGCTCATAGCATACTACGCACGATTTGAAAAGGATTCGAGATTATGGAGGCCGCCCCTCTTCCTCTCCATCCTAAGTCTGTTTCATTTTCTGGAATTTTGGACAACGGCGAGGTATAATCTGCCGAATGCGAATGTGAGCGCCTTTTTGCTCTTTGATAATGGGCTGGCGTATCAGGTTGCGCATGGGACTGCTATGATTGAAGCGACCATCACATCTATATGGTTTCCTGGATGGCAGGCCAAATTCTCACCTGCTTGGTTACAGGGTCTAGGCCTGGCACTTATGGTTGTCGGACAGGCTTTTAGGAGTTTGGCGATGGTTACGGCGGGGACGAATTTTAACCACAAGGTGCAAAGGAAAAGAGCTATTGGACATCAATTGGTTACTACTGGCGTCTATGGTGTTTTGAGACGTCCGAGTTACTTTGGATTCTTTTGGTGGGCTCTTGGGACACAATTACTTGTTGGAAACGCGGTTTGTCTTGTGGCATATGCATTGGTGCTTTGGAGGTTTTTTTCGAGGAGGATTCAGGGGGAGGAGTTGTATCTTGTGGGATTCTTTGGTGATGAGTACGTGCAATTCAGAAAGAGAACGAGGGTGGGGATACCCTTCATTCAGTAATACAGGAAAATCATACGGCGGTGTGGCATCTCGAGCTCGTTGCAAACTCTTCCTATTGCACGGCGACGCAACTGATCAAGATTTAATAGTCTAAGGCGGTCAACTAGATCCCTTCGCGGGATACAATAGTTGAGCTCAGCCCCCCAAAAAGGACGTTGAAGAAACGGCCAAAGCCTAGAATAACGATGAGAATACCCGAAAAACTCCCCAGAAGAACTCCTCATGCCGCCAATTTATCTAAAAGTCCAGAGAACAACGGATTCTCGACGCCGAATTTTATCATTTCCGTCCTCGCCTCTTCGTCCAACTTCTTCAACACACCCTCCGTATACTCAAACGTCTTCGTTACATCCCGCATATATCCCACCACGAAATCCTTCAATGCATCATCCTCGGTTTTTAGGGATAGAATATCCATGATACGAGTATCTGCCTTCCCCTCGGAGCCTTTGGGTGAGTTTTGGATAGCGTGGATTATCAAAAAGGAGAATTTCCCCTCTGTTAGGTCTTCGCAGTGGCCTTTTTGGGAAGTGTACTTCGAAATATCATCAGCAAGAGAGGAAAAAGTAAGGAGGCGAAGGGGAGACCTACAGTGTCGCTAACGAGATTCTTATAATCGTCCCTGATCTGGAAGATCAAACCCAACTTCTCGATCAATGGTGAGAAATCGAATGGGCTATCTGAGACGAGACCGATCAAACGGATTGCGAGGCGGAAGAGTCCACCAGTCTTATTCGCCACCATCTTCAGGTAAGCGGATTCAGTGGGCAGCGTCAAAGTATCACGCCAGTAAAGATCAAGACCTTGCCCGCGATGCAAATTCAACAGCTCTTCGCAGTATATTTGCAGAGCCTGGGGGACTGCGTGAGAGGGAAGGGTGGAGAGCATCTGCATTGCTTGGAAGTAGACGTAATTGGCACTGTTTATTGTTGAGGCGTTGCCGAATATGGTGTGTGCTGATGGGGCGCCGCGGCGGAGGGGCGAGGAATCCTGAATGTCGTCTATCAAGAGGGAGGCGTTGTGAAGCATACCTACTACTTTATTGATGGTGTCGAGTGAGTCGGGATCGATTTTCAACCAAATGTTGAAGGCGGCGAGGATTTGTTTTCGGATGTCTTTTCCGGAGTGCGATATTAGATAGTTGTAAGGTTGGTTTATTATCTGAGGACGTGAGTTAAGGTGGGTTTTGTGGTTTAGGTGGGGTGTACCTTTTCTTCTTCATCCGTCCATTCTTTGTGAATTGCCTCGAACGCGTTTCTCTCGGTCGGCTCTGGCTCGATGATCTCGGACTGCGGTCCAGAATAGTCTTCGAAGATGACGTCTTCTTCAGCAGGATTACTACTACAGGGAGTCACGACACTATCGTTCCTCGATCTTTTCTTCTGAGGTTCATCCTCGTGAGGCATTAAAGTAAGAGGCGAGTACATCGTTTGGAGGTCCGAGGTGTCGAACTCTTGGATTTCAGAAATTGGCTTCATTACGCCTTGATGAGATTGATTCCTTTGCTTCCAAAGTGTTTCCGAGGGGCCTTTGTTGTCGTGTAAGCATGGAGGTGGTGGCATCATTTCTTCTTGGTGACAATGCTGATTTTGGCCTTCGAAGGACTCCATGTAGCAGCACATGTCAGGAGTTAATTCTGGAGAGGGCGGCAGCATGGTCGCAGAAAGGTGTTTGAGGTGTTGATCTGTGTCTTGTGGGTTTTCGATCGTTGTCTTCATTTCATCATGGCGAAGGAGACTTGTTTTGTCTTGATGGTTGTTGGAGTTGCAGTTGTCAGAGAGGAATGCGTCTTTGATTTCATTAGGTGGAGGAGTAGAAGTGTAGCTAGGAAGAAGAAGTTGGTGATCCATGATGAGCTTGATGAGGGCGTTTGGGACCTGATAAGGATGAGAGCTGGGCTGATGAAGAGGATGAACGAGATTATTGGTGTGAAAGCAGTGGTAGGTGTGAAGGTGTTGATCATATTGAAGCTTGAGAAGTAGAGCGGAGGACCATGGGCTGATTATCTATTGTCCGGAGTACTTATTCCTCCTGTTTGACTCGTGCGTCCTGACAAGTTCGCAGTTTTCTGTAAATAAGGGTTGGTCTAGCCAAGACTTTGGAGGTGAGAAGCTGTCTTCAGTACACATGTTCGGCTTTTTAGGCCTGTTCGTAAGTTTTAGCCAATGCAGCGCCGCGATATTGCGGGCGCCGTTTATGAGATGTGATAGCGATTTCAACGTGAAAGGTTGCGGGGTTGTATGTGGAGGGTAGATGTTACGAGCTTCCTCATCCTTTACGCCAAGGACCCTCGATGTTTCTCAGCCTCAACAATCAGTGTGTCGAGCCAAGACGAACGGGGATCACCCCTTTTCTTCCCAAATTTTCTCGTACGATCCGGCTGCAAGGATTTTGAAGACCCTGAAGATCGAGTGACGTACCGTAAATTCCCGTACAAAGTTATAGACGAGACTAGGATTGTAGAGATCAGTGTACGGATGGTACGGATGAGGGCGGTGTGATATTCAGCCGGGTTTTAGGCTACAAGAGGCTTAGAGGCGTCCTCTTCGAGACTCGCTTAGACGGAAGGTCTTGCCCTAAGCTCTTTTCTCGCAGCTAGGCAGGGACTCCCTAAAAGTACTTGGGACAATCCTTATCTCGTCTACAACTTTGCACGGAATCTACGGTATACCGATCTTGAGGTCGCCCATGTATCGACCGACCCATTCCGAGATCACCTCCGCATTGTATTACGGCGGTCAATCGCTCACGAGGGCTGTCGGCTGCATTACGGCCATTGAGCCCGGATGCGCGAACAGGTCCCTAGAGGTATTTCTGACCCCTTACGGAAGGAATCTAATCGAATGGGCCGAGTATTCATTGCCAATACGAAAACATGCGGCATAGTCGAGGAACATAGTTGGTTACCTCGTAACGTGTTTCATGTACGCCGCCTTACATCGAATTAAGGTATTGACCCTATCAGCCGCGTTCAAATCCGATATCGTTAGAACAAAGAATGTGGAGGAAAGCCAAGCTGGACAAAAGCTGGACGATGTTTATGTTTGCGAATAGTCTGAGCCACCAATCCTCGCGTTTATTCTATACTTGACCAATGTGCTATCTAGATTGAGGTACGTCCTCTCGAGTTTAAGAGTAGCAGATTGGCGGTTTGGACTTGCATGGTGCAGTTTCTGAAACATGCTGAGTCAGTACCGGATTGCCCGGAGCCCGACCGCCAGGTTGTTCTTTGACCCTTCTAGGAAGTACTGCCTAGAACCTGGAAATTTATATTTGGAACTACGGGAGGATTATCTGGGATCCTTCTCGTAATAACTTTGTTTCAACCACCAAATCTTATCGAGAGGTTCGAGGGTCATCGTAGTCATGGACATGATTCTGTTGCTACAAGAAATGAAGCACGACATTTGTGACCAAGGGGAGTCTGCATCGTATCGCTTGTCTGGTTTTTCAGATCCTTGCAAATTGGCCGCTAAAGGTGCCTTGACTCTAAATCATAGAACAGCGTGAGAATAATCCCTTGACGGCATCCACTTCTTACTGTGAAAAGTTTGGTGGACGATCTCCCGATGGCCTAACATGTTCCGATAATCCAGACTTGAATATTCAGACCAGAAAAGGAATTTGTGGCTTGTGTATCGACATGCAGAGAAGGGGGATTCTGTGAGTGACTGAGTGAGTAACTGGGTGGTCAAAACGGACTCGGGTAGCAGCGCTCCGGAGACTTTTTAAGCCATCCCGAGCCCTTCCACAAGTGTGCTTATTACTTAAGGCCGTGGGGGTGGGATTCACTGATCTACGTGATTCAGCTACTGTGGTATCCGGGTAATTAAAAGTTAATATAGCACAGACAGCGAAATCCTTGTGTCTACGTACTCAGATCTACCTCTGTAAGTATCAGCACTACCATAGTAGGCTTCGCTGTGGGGTAGAGCTCTCAGAACCACTCAGTTTAGTGACTTTGTAAAAAAAAAACTCAGTAGACAATATTGTTCACAATTGAGAAGGGTTTGAAGTGAGATTCATTATCCTTGTCGTTTGCCACAATGAAGCTGAAGAATTGTTAAGGTTATTACGCGAAGACGCCTCACAAAGCCGTCATTTCTAGCTTGACTCCCTTGACTGAACGCCACTCCATCGCCAAAGATCCGACTATAGATATACAAGCCAAGGCAAGGGGGATATAGAAAACATGCGTCAAAGCATCGTTGAAAGCAACAAGAACTTTGGGCATCAAAGCCGGCGGCACCAAATTCTTCATGTTGTGAACGCCTACTCTCATCAACACTTCCAAGCTGACTCCTGTTGGGATAACCTCTTTCAGGTTGTCAATAAGCCGTTCATTGAAGATGGTCTGGGCTGCAGAGATGAAGAGAGCTCCACCAAGACTCTGAAAGAATATCATCGCAGTGGTGCCAGTCGGGATGTCGTCCATTGTAAGTACGACCTGAGCTGCCATTAATGGTTGAACGAGTCCCAAACCAAGGCCGATTCCTACCACGACCTGATAGGCGATAGTCGTCGATGTAGGCGTAGTAGTTTTCCAAGTCGTGAGGAGCCCCGCGCCAATGGCTGTACAAATCGTAGCCAACATCATGAGCGGCGTGTAGTAACCGCATACAACGACAATTACACCAGAAAGGCCTGACATGATTATGACGCCCAGAATAAGGGGCAGAGTTGAGACGCCAGACTCTGTCGCTGTCTGTCCCTTGATGACTTGGTACCAAAGAGGCATCTATATGGGTATCAGCGACGAACGAGTGTGCTCGACTTGTCGTGCAGAAACAATGGCAACAAAATCACAACTTACGTAGAAAACGAGCATGAAGAATGCTGCTCCGAGACACATTGAAAACAAGGCGCCAGCGGCGATGCTTCGTTGTGCCATGATTCTCGGTGGTAAGGTCGCCTTGTCTTTCTTACGAATCTGAATTCCAATGAAGAGAGAACTCAAAAGCACGAAAAGTGATAAAAGAGCCACAATTCGGTAATCGGACCAACGATATTTGTTGCCTCCCCACTGCAATGCCAGCAGCAGACTCAACACAGCAGGGATGAAAACAGCAGTTCCGGTGAGATCGAAATTTTCTAGTTTCTGGTACAACGTGAGGTCTGTCAAGCCTCGTCGTGTCGGAGGGGTGAACAGGAACACAATAACAAGAACTGTAATCGCTCCCAGGGGAAGGTTGATATAGAAACACCTGAGAAGAACCCGTCAGCCTCAACAAAATAGACGAGTAATGAGAGAAGAACAACTTCGACTTACCATCGCCAGGTCAGATGGCTATCCGTGAACACCTTTTGAGACATTGTCAGCGATTGGAAATGGGTGAAGCATATTATTGACTCACACCTCCCATCAAAGGCCCTACAACTGCAGCGATGCCAAAATTAGCGGCAACGAGACCTGTAAAGATAGGCACCAAACGCAAAGGCACGGAATGGACGAGAATGATGAGCGACCCCGAGAAGATGCCTGAACACCCAAGTCCGGCAATCGCTCTCCCAAAGATTAGGGTCGACGAGTTTGGAGCAGCACCACAGATGAGAGACCCGATTTCGAACAGGCCTGACAGAAGATATCAGAATCAAGTCAAGCACTGGCCTGAGGGTTTACATACCGATTGCACACAAGTAGGTGGCTTTCAAGCAGAAATATGTGTAGAACTTTCCGTACAGAAGTTGAAAGGCACACAAGGTAAACATGTACACTGATCCGTACCTACACAAAAGATTAGCCTCTCATCTCATCTCCAAGCAAGTCCAGTCCATTACCATCCAACGTCGTCCATAGCTTTGAATTCGTCCGAGATTTTCGGAACGGCGGTAGCAATGATAGTTTGATCAAGAGCGACTAGAAACACGGCCAAACAAAGAGCAAGCATGATGAATCCAAGCTTCAAATTGCTCATGGGAACAACGACATCCTCTGGTCTCTTGATTTCCAAGGTGTTTTCGTTCTCGGATTTGGACGGTGCGATAGGTCCCATAGGTTTCAACTTGCGGGTCGAAGCATCAGAGCAGCCCAGGTCGAAGACTTCTTGACCTGATCTCCGTTTGTCGTCCAAGTAGTAATGGGAATATCCATCGTCTGTGAAAACCTTAGTTTTGAGAGCGGCAGGCTGCCAGGCGTTAGCCCTTTTGTTAGACGACCGATTTTTCGAATACATGTCGAGTTTGAAATGGGAGAGGTACAACTGCAGAAAATGCAATAGGCATTTGTAACATATGGGAATGGATTTCACTTGATAGTTGATGGCAATACTGCATGATGACCCAGCTCCGCCACTGTGGTTCGTCTATAGCACTCTGTATGCCGTATACGGCGGAATGGTGATAGAAGAGACCATCACGATGCCTAACGGCCGTGGTTTGTGGTAGTCTGTATGCGACTATTGAGGCGTTCAGAGTCGAGCAGCGGGCATCTAGCCATCTCGAGGGCTGTCAATGTCCAGTGGAGAGCTATTATGGTCTGATGCCGATTAAACGTGGGTGGATCCTTGTACGGTAGGTACCCTTGCGAATATCTAGCTCCACCCACGTTTAATCGGCATCAGACCATAGTAAAATATCTGCGATTCAGACTATGCTTGACCACCAGGGTTTTGCGAGCACTCCCTGTGCAACGGCATACGGCAAACTTTCCGGTAGAATCTTCACATTATTCCTTCGTTTTGGCCGTAAACAATATACTATCCTGGTGCATCCAAAGTCTCGTGACCATCACAAGTGCGAGTCGAGCCATGAAAAGACACCTCTCCTGTCGAAATGACCGTGTCCGAATACCGACGATACGAAACAGACAACAGCTGTTTGCAACTTCACTATTCAGTGCATTTTCCGAGTCACTTATTGATGAAAAGTCTCCATGCAACACATAATCTTATCGTTTCACCACTATTTAGATGCATACTAGAGTCTCACTTACCTCTTCACCTACATTGGAGTTCGACCACTGTCTGAAGATCCAACAAAGATGATGTGCTAGCCTTCATGCCAACCACTATTTTTGCACTCTACAGCCTCCAGAGTGTGCTTCATGTCTGACCGAAGGTTGGAAAACAAGGCACTGAATCTGGTTCCAGCCACGAAGGCAAGGAGAGCGTTCGAAGTTCGCATACTGCCTTCTAGCCTTGATACTGAATGAGACAGCCACCATAGTAATGAGATGGGTACCGTTAAACTTCGCGGCATCTGGGCAATGCTTAACACGGCATGTACTGAGAGTACCGTGTATTGAAGCCGTTGAATTATTCTCCAAAGTTAACAGTCACGCTTTTATTCAATCGATTTCGTGTACTTTTTGAGTAGTTGTTGCAGGGGTTGTAGAATCGCTATCTACGGGGCTCACAAAGATTAGATGGAGTACGAGAGACACTCGGTTCTACACACCGGCTTCACCGGAGCGTATATTGGCTAATGTACATCTCGTTTTTAGCATTTTCCGGATGCCGCAAGTTTCAACGGTCCCTGTAACAAGGCCATGGTGTCAACGCGGTTACGGACAGATTACTTCTTGGCAGCATCTTTGAATGAATCCTTTAATACAACCATGCATTCAAATCAACTCATTTTGATAACCATCTCAATCCATTCATTCCTAGAATACCATACAAGATAGAATCGACCACCATTTAATTACTTTTTGAGCTTTCAACCCTATCTTTGAGATTCTTAAATCTTCAACCATGGATTCTTCCATTCCTCCCCCTGACAGTCTCGCTGATGAGGCTGAACTTCTAATACATCAGCTCGCGAATCACAACGATGCCACTTATGGTCTAGGTACCATGACTTCCGCTATTTACGACACGGCTTGGGTTGCTATGGTAGCAAAAGAGATTGATGGAAAGCTGAACTGGCTTTTCCCTGAGAGCTTCAAGTATCTCCTCGAGTGCCAGAACGAAGACGGGTCTTGGGAAAGTTATGGAAGTGACGTTGATGGGGTCATGAATTCCCTTGCTGCCCTCCTGGCTTTCAAGCGACACCAGAAACAGCCGGAACTATCCCTGTCTGCATTGCCACACGACCTGGAAACCAGGATTGAGAGAGCCATAGAATCGGTTGCACGCCAGCTTCAGGCTTGGGATGTGGAAGCAACCATGCATGTCGGTTTCGAATATCTGGTTCCAGCTCTGTTGACTATGCTCGAGGCCCAAGACATTCATTTCGAATTTGCTGGAAGAGACAGGCTCATGACTATAAATCACAAGAAAATGTCTCGCTTCCAGCCAGCCATGTTGTACGGAAAGCATCAAATCACAGCTTTACATTCATTGGAAGCTTTCATTGGCCTGGTAGACTTCGACCGTGTGCAGCACCACAAGACCTTTGGGAGCATGATGGCTTCACCTTCTTCGACGGCAGCATACCTGATGTCAGCATCGAAATGGGACCCGGAGTCAGAAGAATACCTTCGCCACGTCGTGAAATTTGGGCACGGCAACTCCTCTGGTGGTGTACCAAGTGCCTTTCCGTCGAACTACTTTGAGACGATATGGGTACGCCAAGCAGGCAATGACTGCGAATACTTGCTAATTGCGATCAGGTTGTTACCACTTTGTTAGAAGCTGGTTTCTCTGTGGATAGGCTCGGACGTATCAACCTCGATACTATTGCTGGGAATCTTCAACAGATTTTGGGTGATGCGAAAGGTCTAATTGGTTTTGGTAAGGACGACTTGAACATAGTTCTAGCACACTTGCTGACCTAAATCTAGCACCCTCTGTTGGCCACGATGCTGATGATACTTCTAAAGCATTGCTCACACTTGAACTTCTTGGAAAAGATGCATCACCGGACTCCTTGATTGCGGAGTATGAAGGCGATCACCACTTCAGGACCTATGCTTCCGAGCGCGATCCTAGTCTCAGCGCCAACTGCAATGTTCTCGTCGCGCTTTTGCATCATCCAAATCCGGAACGATATGTGAGCCAAATCGAGAAGTGCACCCGTTTCATCTGCAACGAGTGGTACCGCAGCGACGGCAGCATTTCTGACAAATGGAATTTGGCTCAGGAATACCCCATCATGCTGATTGTTCAAGGCCTCACGCAACTGCTTCGATTGTACGACAATTCACAACTACCCAATTTTCCCACCGACTTGTTATGCGATCAAATTCCTGTAGTGCTCTTCCAAGCATTGGTGCGCTGTTTGAAGTCGCAAGGATCAGAAGGATCGTGGAGACACTCCGTCGAGGCCACCTCCTACGCAGTTCTCACCCTCGTAAATCTTGCGTCTCTTCCATGGCTAGACGCCATCGTCGACGACGTACACCAAGCTATTCGACTGGGTCGCCAACATATTCAAACGCACAGAGACGACAGTGACGCAGAATACCTATGGATTGAGAAAGTCACCTATGGCTCAAAGTCTCTATACAAGGCCTACACACTGGCAGCGTTGCATGTCACACCGCAAACCAATCAGTTTGGCGACAAGGTCAAAGCATTGGCTTCTATACCATGGAAGAACGTATTCAAATTTGCCAAGTTCTACTCCATGTTACCCATCTACTCTTCTACTCCCGATTGGCTTCTTCGGGCGTCTCTCATCGAAGGCTACCTATTCTTACCTCGCCTTAAGCAAATGCGCCACGCACTCTTTCCACGGGACAACATGGCAGAGGACAAATACTTTGAATACATTCCCTTCACGTGGACAGGAGTAAACAACCGCGATGGCGCCTTCATGAATGCTAATTACTTGTTTGACATGATGGTGGTTTCATTTTTGGGCTATCAGGTCGACGAGTATATGGAGACTGTTGTTGGCGGCAAAGCATTTGAGCATCGAGTGTCAGAAGTTCATGCAGTTATCGACGAGATCTTTTCCAAGCTAGATGCATGCTCAGCTATCAACGAGGCCAACGGGTTCGCAAGGCTGGAGGCTTGCGGAAAGTATCTGTCAACGTGTCAGCGCCCGGCAACCAATGGGGCCAACGATAACTCGAACATCAAGAACAAGTTCCGCAGCGATTCAGTCGTCAACGAAAACACGACTCTTCAAAACAGAACATACACACCACCCACCTCCCCCATGCCCACCAAGACTAGCGATGACGAACTCGCCTCCATTGCCCGCATTCTCTCCGATTTCACCCACTTCATCTGGCATCATCCCTCCGTTTCATCCGCCAGCCCCCTGGACCGCGCTCGTTTAAAAAACGAACTAAAAACCTACCTCCTAGCCCACCTCACCCATGTTCACGACAACGCCCGCTTCACCACCCAGCTCATTCCTTCTGAAAGAACGACCATTTTCAGAACGCCAACATCATCCTATTACCAATGGGTGCGCATAACATCCGCAGATCACACGTCCTGTCCCTACGCTTTTGCCTTTGCCAGTTGTCTTCTTTCCAAAAGACAGGGAGGCGATTGTTTCAAAACCGCTCAAGAGAAATACGTAGCCGAGGATTTGAGTAGGCACCTGGCTAGTATGTGTCGTCAGTACAACGACTACGGATCTTTGCTACGAGATCGCGGCGACAGGAATCTGAATTCACTGAATTTTCCCGAATTCATTGGGGAAAATGATAGGGTGTTGAAGGTTGACTTGTTTGCTATCGCTCAGTATGAGAGGATGGGATTGGATATGGCGATGGGGCGATTGAAAGAGTTGACGGGGATGAGAAGGGAGGGTGGAAGGTTGATGAAAGCTGTGCAATTGTTCGTCGATGCCACGGATGTTTATGGGCAGAGTTATGTATTGAAGGATATTGATGGGCCGGTTGGTGCGTAGATGGATTGGAGCAGGACTTCTAATTAGCTGTATTTCTTTGGGATGGAATTTGTGCTTTAGAGGGGCACACCGGATAGAACAGGTACAATTAGAGTAACGTACTTTATTTGCGGTTTCATCTATTGATCACATACAATCTTTCGTGGGCCATGACAAATCGGATCAATTCCTTATATTTTACTAATCTTTTAGCGGTGATTCCGATTTGTTGTCTGCTTTTAGTCAAGCAAATCGCAGTCACGTGCACTAACAATCTCACCTTCGAATTCTCTGCCATTCTTCACCCTATCCACATTCATCCACTCTACCTATCAATCACACCTCGAAATGTCAAACACCCAAGTTCTTATAGGTAAAGTTCAATATGCCGACGTTCTCGACCGGAAATTTTCCACAGCCGTCGACGCCGATCAACATCAACCAACCAGTTGGCGTCGCCCCTCGCGTCCCAAACTTCCCACCTCGTGTCGCCAAAGATCTGGAATTCCATCAACAACGGCTCCACCAACGATACCCGTTCCATTCACCACTAGCGCCTCGGACCGTTAGATTCTCATGACCGAGCCAAAGGCGATGCTGTACATGTAAACAAGCTTTGCCGTGGACAGAACTATCATGACGACACTTTCCAAAAACTAACCACAACCATCTCTAGATAGACGTACCAACACAGTTCCTGCAGCTCTAACGAGCATCCAGTACATGAACTAAAGGCATCGGCTTCGAAACTTTCGAGCCGGCCGAGATGAGTTCATCATCATGGTGTTGTGATTTCGTGTGCACGCGGCATCATGTCGACGAAAAGGGCTCTAAGCTGTAGTCTGTACGCAGGCACCATTGCTGATGGGGAGCCGTGTCGCCAGTACTATACCGAAAAAGAACGTCTGTCCCCGCCCATCTTCTCCGATCTTTGGTTTCTCACTTCTACCTTTACAGCTTCTCCCTTCACTTCCTTTGTAATTCTTGTCATTCCTTTTGTCTCTTCTTTCTAATAGTGCGTGCCCTTCCTCTAGAGCCCCCAAGCACAGCCAATACCACCACGATGGTTGGTCAGAACGCTCACAGGTCTCGATCCGAATCCAACATGTCCGCCAGCTACGGTTCTGGAATTACCACTTTGCCAAATGGACGTAGGACATATCTCCCCGATGGCATCTCATCCTCTTCAGTGGAAAATTTAACATCTTCCGCCGCCTCTCACACAACAACGGGAAATGGCCAAGGACATACTCGACACATTTCTCTATCAACAACAACGGGCGTCACAATTCCAATATCGCGACTATCCAATTACTCGGAGACAACACTCTCTCATCCATACTACTCTCGACCGAATTCGGTAAATTCACATCATCCACATCTTCCAGTTCACTCGACGTACACATCTCGACCAGAATCGGCCACATCCCACCATCCACCATCTTCGCTGTCAGCCTCATGGCGTCCGCGGTACGAAAGTGGGACAACAAGATATGCCTCGGAAGAGTCATTGAGCTCAAGGTACACACACTATGAGCCTGAAAACGGCGGTCAGGATTTCACAGCAGGCACTCGGGTCAACCCCATCTCTCCGCCTGAAGTGAAGTTTGAGGGCAAACCAGAGCATGGCAAAGATGACACTGCGATACAGAAGATGGCGGTAAAGGGAAAGGGAGGACCACCGCCCGGTAAAGGCGGTCCTCCACCTGGTTTTGGAGGGCCACCTAATAGGCCGCAGGGACCAAAAGATCCAAACATTGTCGTATGGGATGGCCCAGACGATCCAACGAACCCGATGAACTTCCCTCGGTGGAGGAAATGGATGATCACCGTCGCGATGGGCTTGATGACTTTCTGCATCACATTTGCTAGCAGTGTATTCAGCACAGCCACCTTAACGACTGCTGCAGAATTCCACGTCTCAACCGAGGTGATGACCTTGGGCACTTCTCTTTTCGTGCTCGGTTTTGCTTTTGGACCCATTGTGTGGGGACCGTTTTCAGTAAGTTCAAAGTTCCGAATCCTTTAGCATATAAACCATACTAACGGGCATGAAGGAAGTCTTCGGTCGTAAAATCCCTCTTTTCATCGGCTTCTTCATATTTGCGATATTCCAGATTCCAGTTGCCGTCGCGCAGAATGTCGAAACGATCATGCTCTGTCGCTTTCTCGGCGGTCTATTTGGCAGCGCGCCGCTCGGAATTGTTGGTGGAGCAATGGTCGACTTTTGGGAACCCCTTGATAGAGGCATTGCCATTTGCATATTCTCCGCCGCTACCTTCCTTGGTCCAGTCGTTGGTAAGTAGAAATTCTGTTATACTGGACGTGCCGGCTGCTAATTATGTGTGACAGGGCCCATTGCAGGAGGGTTCATCACAATGAGCTCTCTCACCTGGAGGTGGACTGAATACCTAACTATGATCATGGGTTTCAGCTTTGGCCTCATTGGACTCTTTGCCATTCCAGAGACCTTCGCACCCGTCCTTCTTTCACGAAAAGCGAAGAAAATGCGATACAAAACGCACAATTGGGCTCTCCACGCGGAGTCGGACGAGCAAGAAGTCAATCCCAAAGAACTCGTGACAAAGTTCTTGTTCAAACCCTTTAAGATGCTCTTCCTCGACCCCATCTTGCTCCTCATTACACTGTACATGTCTTTGATCTATGGTGTTCTGTACCTGCTTTTCGTTGCCTATCCAATCGCGTTCTCGGAAATCCGTGGATGGAACCTCGGAACCGGCGCCCTTCCTTTCACTGCTGTCACAATTGGGGTTGCTCTTGGTGCTCTACTCATCGTTGTTCACTCGAAGACTCGGTATGCGCGCCTGCTCAAGGAGAATGGCCATGTCGTTCCGGAAGAAAGGCTCATTCCCATGATGGTGGGTGGCGTTGCCTTTCCAGCGGGCTTATTTTGGTACGTGTTGCATTCGAGAGGCTTGGCGATTCGTGCGCTGACATTGTACGTTAGGTTCGCCTGGACAAGCAGTCCTCACATCACCTGGGTTCCACAGGTTCTCTCTGGGATATTTATCGGAGGCGGTGTCCTTTTGATTTTCCTGCAGGGCTTGAACTATATCATTGATTGCTACAAGTGGAACTCGGCTTCGGCAATTGCTGGCAACACGTTTTTTCGGTCTTTGGTGGGAGCTGGATTTCCATTGTTTGCCAAGGCCATGTAAGTTTTGCCTCATTGTATGCCATTGAGGTTTGAAGTACTGATTCTGCACAGGTTTCACACACTTGGAGTTGACTGGGCTGCTTCGCTGCTGGCATTTCTCGCCGCGGCTCTGGCTCCTGTCCCGTTCTTGTTCTTCGTCTATGGCCAGAAGATTCGAAAGCTGAGCAAGTTCAGCCCTACTGGAGGGCCGCCTGGTGGGAAGCCGGGTGGAGGGCCAGGAGGGCCAGGAGCAGGGGGGTCACCAGGAGTAGGAGGGCCACCTCACAAGTAATGGGCGGATTGGGGTTGGATTGGCGATGTTAGGCGTTCGATTAGGTGCAGGCTAGCACCAAATAGCGTGGCCTTTCTTTTGCGATGCCCAGATGTCGAGTTTGCATCAACGATAACTGTCGTCGGCGGTAATGACAGCTAATGTATCTGCGGGGTCTGAGTTGTGGCTGATAGCAGTTCGTACTATTCATCCAGTTCATCCAACAGGGATCTTCCGTCTTGGCTTATCCAACGTGACCATCATATAATAATGTGTGGTGATGTCGACTTCATATAATGGTATGGTTTGAGTTGGACGCCGTTATCAGTCGTGGCGGCCAGATCGTGGAAGCAAGGAAAGCACGCCCCCTCGTATCTGTTTCGAGCCGCCATCCCTGCACGTCAACAACAGCACCCCGACCGAAGGCTGCATCGACTAGCTGCAAGCGTCTCTGATAAGCACAAGTTGCCCAACAGATTTGCTTCCCCACAGCTTCAATTACTGCCAACTGCTGCATACCTCCTCCACATTTCTCACTCCTGCTAGACGAACTGCTTACCATTGCAGCCTTCCTCTCACCACAGCCTTGTTCGCTGAAGATTCAGGAGTGGTGCCATTACTGTACGTTGACCTGCCTGCTGCCTGCTGCCTACTGCCTGCATCCTACGCTGGGAGGGCCCTGATTCCCATCCTTCTCAGCCTCAACAGCCCGAACTCCCCTAGCTGATCGATGAAGGAGGTCGTCCAGAATCATCATCCTCACCACGAAGCCGCTTTGAACTCGCTGCTCAGCGCATCTCTACGCATCCTCGCCAATATGGTCTCAGTACAACCGTCGAGGCTGTCGCCCGACAAGATCGACGTCGTAATCACTTTTCGCACGAACAGCTCGGACATCGTTTTCCTTTCTGCAGATGTGACGAATTGGACGCCAGAGCAGATGTCATGGAACGGCGAGTCACACGAACACGTGATCACTGTTCCGAGAGGCACCCCAGCCATGTACGATATCACTTCACGAATGGTCAACCGTTCATGCTAAAACTCACTTCGCAGACTCTACAAGTTCCGCATCGGAGAAAACAACTGGTTCCACGATGGCACTGTCAGCGCCGAACCAGACGGTTTCTTTGGCTGGAACAACAAATTCGAGATTCCAGAAGTTCCTCTCCCCAACTCGCCAAACGATGTCGAGGAGGAAATGGACCTCGAGAGCGTCGCCGCGGTCGAATCCATCGCCGATACCGTTTCCGAATTCGGCACAGAAGGAGACACCCACAGCCTCTTCCACGACGAAGAACTGATAGACCGTGATGAAGTAATTGAAGATCCCGATTATGCAGGTATGCCAGGACCAATTTTTGTTAACTCAACCTCCCAGACAGAAAAAGTCAAAGAAGCGAAGCAAGCAGAAGAGAAGTCGCCAACGCCGCTGCCCATGCGGGAGTCAACGCCGAAGCCAACGCAGCAGCACGAGTCGACAGTAAGCGGCGCTCATGGTGCTGCTGAAGCTGGCGCTTGCGCTGCAGAGACGACCAAAACACCTTCTCGATTGTCAGTTCACATCTGTCTGCCTTGTATCCTTTCCTTGCTTTTGCTTTGACACGTTTTGCAATCATGATTCTTATACTAACATTCATCGACTCGCAGCTTATTCCCAATCTCAGCCATCGGAATCCTCGGGCTCTCGCTTTTTTGGGTTTGGTGGAAGTAGTCGTGGTGCTCAGTATCGGTTGTGAGGTGTGCGGTGACATCGACGATGACGAGAATTCATGATTGAGCGCGACGACTTGCGGTGTTGCATGGTGGAAAAAGCTCGGTTCTGGTGCTTGTGTTGTCACTGATAGAGCGAGCTGGAGTGCTATCTCATTCAATTATTATGGATCAATCAGTATTAATTCTTGCTTTATCTCACTAACCCCCTTCTTGTCGTGGCCCTCGGTCCGCTTCAGCTTTGTCCATGCCACCTTCCTTGACGACCTCATTGCATTTTGTCGCGCGCGCAAAGACAAGATGGTCTTGTTTGCCAAGACAGAACCATCAGTTTCTCAGTGGCGGTCTAGCTATTTGAGCCCACCGGGTGTCATGGCCATGGCTGTCAAGATGGTCCTTGATCTTGGAAAGGCTTGAGACAAAACAATGGTATCGGCCGGTTTGAAAGAGGAAATACGAAAAGCTAGTGGTTTTAGTTTAGAAAGTCCGCCGTCGTCGATCCTATTTACGGCACCATCCACCAGCTCGTCTGCTATGCTCTAGTAATTGTTAATACAGAGTCTCCGAGATGATGCTGATCTTGGAGACTATTCTAGGCTTCTTTAAGATTGATAAGGAAGTATTCTGCCTGTTTTAGCCCTGTTTCTGAAACTGGTGGCGCCTGCTCGTCGGCTTTGGCGCTGGGAGATGGTGGTGTGGATGTGGATGTGGTGGTGGAGCTGTACGCGTCAGCTCGTACGTCAGCATGGGGATGTTTGGGGATGGGGATAGGGATAGGGATGCATCGGGAGAATGACCACTTGCCCAAGTGCTGCGATGGATTGTTTTTGGAGTTTGGAGTGAGGAGTGGAATGGACGTTGTGAAGAGGTGCGTTTTGTAACGTCTTGGGCGTGGGCGGACTGTCGGCAGTGGTTTACATAGATATTATTACTTGTAGATGGATATGATGGAAGGAATCGGGCTGTTGAGTTTGGGTTTTGTTACTGTCAAGGCAAGAATGATGTACCGATCTGCAAGTCTCAAGGTTTAGGTTTAGCCAAATTACCATGTCCCTTGCGGGAAGATTCTATCCATGCACCCGCAGACTTGAGAACGACGGTGCGAAGCGAGGAACATCAGAACTTGGAGTTTATTCTAAGGTCAGACCTAGAAGTACTCGGCTTATTCCTTAACATACTTTGAAATAGTGGTTTAGCCTCGGCGTACGATTCCCACGCGTTGGTACATTATTTTTGCCAGCACAATATCAAAAATTTGGTGGGAGTGTTTTGGTTGGTATGTTTTATTTGGATTGGGAATGGAAGGGTATGGGTGCAGTCTGGCTTGAGAAGTTGGGGTTTGCTGACTGGGATGCGTTGTTGAATGGACGGGCGCTGGGGTGTGAGCTGTTTTGTGCAGATAGCTGAGCATGAGAATTTTTGTGTGCGATTGTTGCGATTGTGGTGGATCTGTTGTTGTGGGGGGAGGACGTTTGGAGGGAGGTTTTTTGGAAATTGGGTTTATGGGATTGGACTTTGCTTGGATACTAGGAGGCTTATGGAGATGTAGCACGGTAGTGAAGAAGTGGGAGTAGCTCGGCTGTAAAAGTAATTGGTGAAATTGTAAGCTTGGAGATTAATGTATAACTTATAGCGAGTCCTGGACATTCTTTCTTTTGAGAAGAATCGTGGTTTTCTTCCTTGATGATTTTCAGCCGGGATGATACGTTTCCGTATCCCATTGCTGCTGTTTCAAGTCTGTTTCTGGGACATGGGAGCGCCAATAGGGTCCGGTTCGTGGTGATGTATATTTGATGGAGCTGTCGCTTGGAAAATGATGCGCGAGAAATGAGACGTGGAAATCTTCTTCGAGGAGTAAAATGGGGGTTGAAAATCGATGATACCGGCCGGCCCTATGCGGTTCGTGTGGTATATTTCTGAGATGAGGGTCGAGGGGGAAATTATCCTATAACCACTGGCAGGATACATTTCTTTTTAGAGGATATGATTGCTCGAGATATGTAACTGCTATATTGGGAGCTATTACCGTGATTTATACTTGCTTATATCTTTTAGTTGTTACTATCCTACACCCCTTGTAGAACTACTCGACCGAGTAACGAACCTCGCCACTCTCGCTTCAACTTCATCTTCGCCATCCCACACCCAACAAAACAACGCGAAATCCACCGGATTGTTGACACTAGCCTTTACCGGAGACCTTACGCCTCAGCAATGTGGAGACTTGGAATTTTGAGCAGCGGAAGCCTCATGTTAGCTACAGCCGGATGCACACACGGCTGGCCGGACTTGGTCCATGGGGCCTTTTTGAGAGGCTTCATTGTTCAGAAATCGCACCATCTCATCCAAGATTCATTAACATTATCTAAGAGGAAAATTACGCAATCCTGTCCGCCAAAACATCATCAATAACCTTCACACCCGCCTCTCCCTACGCAATCGTCTCCGCATTGCCCGTCAACTTCGTTTCAACAGCAGCGCTGAAAGAATCATGGTCATTCTTCAATAATTTCAAACTCTCAATAACGATCTGCGTGATGCCGGCCTCCACAAACAATGCCTTCTTTTCCTTCAACGCATCCACACTCTTAGGAATATCCATTGCCACAGAGTTCGTAACAGAATTGACAACTGTGATAGAGTCTTTGGGGTCGAGCTTGGGTGAGAGATTGGCATCTACATAGCCTTTTCGGTTTACGAGGTGAATATCGATGACGTCGAGTAGAATGGGTATGCCAGCGACTAGGCCCGTGGGGAAGGATCCGGAGTTGTAACTGTTAACATTTCCGGTCAATATGTTCACGGCGGCATCGATTGCGTAAATATTGTCAGCTAGCTGGACGTTGCGTCGATGGAGAGATGCTGCGTAGGCTGTGGAAGCTAGGAGAAAAGAGGAGGTTATTTTTGAGAAGAGCATTTTGAGGGATTGTAAGGCTCAATGATTGATTTCGAGGGAGTGCATCGCAAGAGAGGATATGTGTATTCCTTTGTAGCACTTTGCTAGAAATCTTCTAAACAGGGACAGGAAACTTCCTCGGTTGAAGACAGCGATGATATTTTATGAGTTGGATCCAGGGTATGATTGTGAAGTGCAGGCGCAGGCTTGCGGCAGTTGGCATACTTATACAAACGATCCTCTAGAATCATGCTGATTCTGGCCGACCGATACAACCTACCCCTCACAGCATCGACTCGCGTCATAAGAGCGTACCATCGAGTGCCTGCTAGAGAGGCCTCGCTACCTTATTACCGTTATTAAGGAAGAATAAGCCCATAGATGTTGCGGAAATCCAACGTCTCTCGGTGAGATCGGTAACGTCAGAAGTGCAATAAGTCGACAGCTCTGCCGATCGAATCAGCCAATGGCAAGACTCAGAAGCTAAATTCAACGGCCAGATAGACAACTCCGTACGCGTAAACTGCTCTATTCCATATTGATCAGCCGGAATTTCATGGTGATCAATTCGGTCCGCCTGTGTCCTACAAAATGTCAAACAGATGGGAATATCCGATGGCCAATGGCCGACTTCATCCAACAGGGAGTGGATATAAGATAGGAAGAACGATAGTGAACTCTCAATATGGCGCGCAAGCGAGGTCAGCTCAAGCTTTCAGCTGTGTACGCCACGTATGCATGACCAGGCATAATAAAGTCAGGCGTAGTAAGCGACGAAAATGAAAGCATCATCAATGTTCGGATTTGCTGGAGACATGGCCTTGATAATGTTGATGATAACGAGGTGGAGTCAAAAGTCAATGAAGAGTTGATGAAGGTGTGAGTAAGAAGCAACGTTGTCCCCACAACAGTTTGGTGTCTGAGAGATGATATTGCCAAGATCAGGCTCAAAGGACTGACTCTTTTTACAGCGAGAGGAAGTAGTTACATGCAATGCATAATGACTATCATAAACAGCAACGCTGGCTATCGCTAAATTCCAAGAATTTCACGAGTAATGACCCGGATATGACCTCATGAGGCTACACAAAAAGGCCTCGAGAGTTTACACCAATCCCATCATCACTTCTCAAACGCCCTCCCCTCCAAAACCCCCAACAATCCTCCCATAATTCCCCGGAAACAATCCCATGGCCCCAGCATACCCGCCCCAAAACCAGTCCCCATTAATATCTTCCGCCTCCCTAATCTCAGCCCCTTTGGGAAACATCAACTCATCCTTCACGCCCTCACCAGGAAAATACCCCCAATTAGCCACCACCCGCAGTCCCACACCTCCATCAGGTGGGAGCCGTCCAGAAACATTGCATCCCGTTCTTGCTTTCCTCTCCTTTCCATTTACATCTTTCCAGCTCCAATCGGGGATAACCGTCATATCGTTGGACGAGGATTCTTCTTCTTTCAGTCGCGAGCCGCCGACACGATCACGTTCAACTAGACGGCGTTGTCCTCCGTCTCGATCTTCGAAACCTATGACAACCATCCTGTGGCCTCGCGGACAGCGACGCCACCCGTTTGGACCGTTGGCTGCTGATATTTTGCCCATGGAGACTTGTTCGTGGTAGCATGGTGAACAAATGTCATAATCGCCATCATTGCAGACGGGACAGTGGAAGCGTGTATTTGATGGCGAGATGGAGTAAGTGCAAATATCGCATTTTGTTAAAAATTGAAGCAATTTAAAATAGCGATTTGCGATCGTGACAGTGCCGAGACCTTTAACGATGGACGCGGATTTTGGTGTCAACGGTGGGTCGCTTTCGCTACATGGCGGATTTAGACCGTTGGAAGGACGCCAGGAAGTATCGTTCGAGATTGCTTTGAGTGGGAGTAATGGATGTGTACAATGACGACCTTGGTTCACACAGTCGTTACAATAGCCCCAGCCGCCTTCGTTGCATATGTCACATTTCCAGTAACATGGATTTGCGAAGGCGGAGCAGATGTCGCAGAAGACGCCATCTTGTAAGCGTTTTGCAGGATCTTCTTCGGTGACGGATCGTTTTGGTTGATCCGGAGTGTTTGGCGGCGCAGGGACCAAAGGGTGTTGTGGACGTAGATAGCGATGGCCGTCTAGGACATGAGGAGCTTCTTGGTCGGTTGAATAGCCTCCAGGTGGTGCAAGACGTTCAAACTTTGCCCGAGAAGCCCATCCGAACCCGTACCAATGAAGACATCCCTTTCCTGCGCGATGGCATGGGAGGCATATGTTGAACTTGCCATTTTGGCATTTTTTGCAGTTGTAATGGAGATCATATTCGATATGTGGTTTACTACAACGATCACACGAGACTGATGGTTCAGTGTACAAAGGGGGGCGATGATTTCCGGACGAGGAAGATGATGGACGTCCATCTGTTGGTACTGGTGCCAAAGCATGACGCGTGGGGATGGGAGTTGTTGTCGAATTCGATACGACAGCTGGTGCCGCTTGGGTCTGGCTAAGGACTAACGATGGAGAGTTGTTGTTGTTCGGTCTCGTTTGGGGAAATGCTGAAGAAGCTAGGAGAGGAGACCGATGAGGTCTGGGGTTGCTACCGGATCTTTGTCGTCTGTGTGATGCTCCGTCCACTTGTAGCTCTCTAGGAGAGTTGGGTGCAGACCCAGCCGGGGCAGATGGATTAGATTGCGCATGAGGACGATGAGCCAGAGAACGTACTCGTTCCGGATCAGTTGATCGCCTATCGTTGGACATTCGACGACGTGCTTCTGGTCTTGAACTAGCAGCCACGCCTTCTATGCCCAAGCCATTGGAAGGCGAGGACGCCGCATTAGCACTGTCCGAACGAGTTGTAGAACGAGTACTGGTCCCGCTGCCTGTCCTACGATCGCGAGTATGCACATGATTCGCCGAGTCTATCAAATGTGGATTTGAGACTGGTGGCCGAGCTGGAGCTCGTGAAGCAGTGTCATCCTCAATCGCACTCTCTGCATAACGAAAAGTTGTATTTTCGGTAGCCGGCTGCTGTCGTGGACTATTGTGAGCACTTCGATCTCGAGAATGATCTGGAGTTGTGCCTGTTGCGCGCTCTCGTTGGCGCCGTTCCTGCCTTCTTTGTTCCCTCCTTTGTTGATACGCCCGAGCTATCATTTCGCTCAATTCTTCCTCTTGCGTTGTATCCAGATTATTCCAATCAATATCATTCAACAAGCCTTCCTCAGCAATCTGGCGCATGATGTCCTCCTGCATTTCCTGAGGATCCAATTCAGAAACACTCAGGATAGATCTCAAGCTATGCTGGTGCTCAACCTGGCGCACTCTTTCTCGTTGAGGCGATGGCTCTCGCGATGGTCCACGACTTCCTCTCGGCCGTGTTACTCGAGAATTATTATCCTGTCTCTCACCTCGAGCCTGGCCAGGACTTCTCGATGGACCCCGGCTCCCATGCTCACGACTCCTGTGTCGCGTCCTTCCGTTTTCAGGTTCTTGCAGAGTATTGCTGTTACCGCCAATGCCTGCTTCTTCCATACTCAGGGCCATGACCTCGTCCATCAATCGTTGGTCCTCTTCACTCCTAGGCGCCCCTCGGAGACGAAGCTTAGGCATTATCGTGTCTCCGGGTTTGTATTTTTCCCTCTCATCTTGCTTGTCCACCTCGCTCCTATCTTTGGAAGGATTCTCCCGCAGGAAGCTCTCCAGCAATGTGGTGACGGTCGCATTTGGCCTGGTTAGGCGGACGGAAGCTCGACATGACGGGCATGTGTATGGATGTATGCTCCGGGCGACGGAGGCTTGATGGGCGAACCATTCTTTCAAACATCCACCGCAAAAAGAGTGCAAACAGTCGAGGAGGGTCAAGGGTTGGAAGAGCACTTCTTTGCAGATCTATGAGCATCAGCTGGAGCGGGGGCCGGGAGTTGAGGTTGTCTGGACTTACAGAGCAAGTCAGTTCCTTTTCGAGGTCGCGTTGACCCGTTTCATGATCCTCAGCCATGGCGAAATTCTGCGCTTTTAGTAGTGCAGCAGCTTTCGAAGGATTGCCAGCTTTGGAGATGTTGGGGCCAAGGTCGTAAGAGCAGCTGCATGAGCTGTCCAACCGTCAAGATCTACGCGCAAGACAGGTTCCTTGTGTATATCATGGACCATGTCACAGCATTCACATCGAGAGGGTTTCAGGCGAGCAAGCGCGGCAAGACGGCCGGTGTATATAATAGCTACTGCTTATGAGGTGCTGTATGTAAGCTTTCCATTTGTAGCACACAGCCAGGTTCACGATGCAAGCAGACAGCTTTTCACCGCTTCGAGTGAGTCGCCTCAGCTCTTGAACAAAGTTGAAGATTTGGTTTGCCTCACAAAGCTGAGAAGAAATGTAGTTCGGCCTCGGCCAAGAAAGTAAGGTGCTCAAAGAAAGGGATCTCAGGTCCTGTATGGGAATGTATGCAAGATCTATCTAACTGCGAGCCTTGGGAGAAGAGGCCGCCGTTAGCGAAAATAGCTTGCGTCGTTTGCTCTCGACACACCCAATGGCCAGACACGGTAATATTATGAAGTGGTCTGGAGATAAGTTGGTGCCTTTGTGTAGAGGAAAGGGAGAGAGGGCTGCGAAATTTTCAAGGTGTGCTCCAAGGCAGTCACGTGACCCATTTGGTGGATCATTTTCTCGTAGGCCGTGAGAGTTGACGGCGATGGTGGAAAAAACAGCGCACACAGCGAGAACTCAATTTTTGGAATTTACAGAAGTATCATCTAAAGATCATCAAAACACCTCTGCCAGTGGCCGCTCCGGCTTCTAGAGGCCATCGCGCGTCCCTCAGCGTCGATGAGATACCTCTAGAGTCGCCGTCGCGGCCACGGCAGAGCAAGCAGACGAATACATGAGCAAGCTACACGAACGATGCGTCCACCAAAGACAACAGCAACCATCTAGTCACTATCTCCCGGCTAGTCCATCACCCCAGATGACACTGCAACGCTTCGAGTCGACGAGTCACCGCTAGAACGGCAATACCTTCAACACAACTCAAACACCAGACGCCCGGTGTGCAACAATCGGCACCACACACCACTGCAACGACTAGACAACCTCTCCCAACGTCTTGGCAAACCGTCCTGCTACAAGCTGTTGCCCAGAGCCTTGAGCCTCTCCCCAAACTGTTGCCTCCCAGTTATGGCATTGGCAAGAGTAGGTGCGCGACACAGTAAGTAGTAAGGACGCATAGAAGGAGCCTATTGGCGGCAAATCCCCTCTCTGTAAGCTAGCAGACGTAGCCTTGAGCCTCTCCCCAGACTGTTGCGTCCCAGTTATGGCAGTGGCAAGAGTAGGTGCGCGATATAGCAAGCAGGGAGAGCGACTAGCAGCAGATAGGCTCCGACTATAAGACGACAGGTCTACAACACAATCGGTGCGACACGATACGGCAGCTGCTAGAGAACCTCATCTACTATCGTCTCCGCAAACCGTCCTGCTGCAAGCTGATGTCCAGAGCCTTGAGCCTCTCCCCAAACTGTTGCGTCCCAGTTATGGCATTGGCAAGAGTAGGTGCGCAACACAGTAAGCAGTAAAGACGTATAGAAGGAGCTTATTGGCGGCAAATCCCCTCCCTACAAGCCAGCAGACGTAGCCTTGAGCCTCTCCCCAGACTGTTGCGTCCCAGTTATGGCATTGGCAAGAGTAGGAGCGCGATATAGCAAGCAGGGAGAGCGACTAGCAGCAGGTAGGCTCCGACTATAAGACGGCAGGTCTATAGCACGATCGGCGTCATACAATACGGCAGCTACCAGACAGCCTCGTCTACGGGCATACCCGGAGTATCACACCCAAGCAGCGAAATCACGACTACGACGGTTACTATTGTCTCCAGCATCACACAACCAAATACACCGCCGCATAGGAATCTGGTGCAAGGCAACTTTCACAAGCAGAAACATACTTAGGGAACCCGTTGGCCTTGAGGGATAAGGCGAAACAGATAGACAAAGCTGAGCACTAGAGGGAGACTGTAGGTAGAAGGATAGCGAAACACGAGGCATTGCCTCTTGAGTCTACATAGCACAGATATACTAGCAGAGTAACCAGTATCTACAAGAGCCAGCGGGCATTTGGAGATACTGGTTAAGGGAAAAGAGGGAGGACCGAGGGGACAGCTGGTCTTGTTTCAGTGAACGGGGCGAAGTGGGGCGCGGTGGATTATATAATCTATCACGTGTCGGCTGTCTGATGAAGTCCTCCTAACCGGACATAGCTGCGTGATTAAGCGGCTGCAACCGAGTAGGATAAAATCAATCAATCAATCAATTGACGGCGATGGTCTAGCAATTCTCCATTCGAGCCTCCAATGAAGTCAAGTCGAACTGGGGCATCTTCATTGCTTGCCGGGCAGCGTATGCGATTCTACCTCCCAAATCAACGAATCTATGCTAATTGACCCCAGGGAGACTGCTCAATGGCCCCATCTGCAAGTTGTGTAGAAAGTCGATAGCACAACGCCGACATGCTTCATCCGCAGCTGCTGTCGCCGAGCGGCCATTCGCAACGCAATCAGTGGATCCTCCAGTCGACCATTCCCCGTCCACAAACCTCGCATACATATTACGGACAGGAGTTGTCCTCTCTCGCCCACCCCAAATCACTCGCGATCTCACGTCCTTTGAGAAGTCTTTTTATTTATACCAACGACGAATGAATGAACGACTCGCTCTCCCTTTCACACAATATTTCTATTTCCGGAAACAGACACCCGCGATACTGGACTGGAAGCGGAAAGTGAAGGAAAGGCAGACAGCCGCAAGAGACATTGGAAAATACAATGCTTATTCAAAAGAGGGATGGAACGACGAATTGCTTGTTGGCGCAAAGGAGAGCGAGCCAGATCACCAGGCTGAAGCTCTACTACAGGACTCGATACTCTACCCAATGCAGAAGGACGGTGAGGAGGCTGCGATTGAGGCACAACGAAAGGCTCTTGTGAGGCCAATGCCTCGCATTACAGAGGCGGATCGAAAGAACGACCAAAGAAGTTTGAATCGATCATTACAAAGAACTCTCTATCTTTTGGTTCAAAATGAACGGGGACACTGGGTATTTCCCACAGACACCATGGCTGGCCGCGAAAGCTTGCATCAGGTATGTCGATTGCCTAGAAATCCGCTTGAAGTAAATCAATACGAACTCGATCTACAAAATCCCGGCAATGCTCGAGGTCAAAACGCTGTTACATCGATTTCGAGCGGAACTAGTTCATCAAAGCAATTCGAATTGACATCCTGCGGTAGCGATGTAAATTTCAAGTGCCAAGCTAATCACAGTCACTACAGGCAGCGGAGCGCATTCTTGTCCAATCTGGAGGTCCGAACATGAATACATGGATCGTCGGAAATTCACCTGTTGGGTTTTCTCAATTCAACTTCCGGAAGCAGAGCGTAACTGCCAACGAGAAAGGCATCACGGAACTCGGAGAGAAGACATTCTTCATGAAAGGCAGGATAATGGCTGGACAGGCCAATCTTAAGAATAATACTTTGGGTCTGAAGGATTTCAAGTGGCTTGCAAAAGATGAGATTGAGAAAACAGTGCTGGAACAATACTGGGCTGGCGTACGGAATATGCTACCGGAAAGGTGATCTCTTGGTGGAATGTCTTTTTGAGCATCTTCAGCGCGTGCAGAGCGTGCATACAGCATTGTAAAATATGTAGGAATACACGGAGAGCTTCAGGCTTCCATGATAAATTCCCTGGTGGCGACACCTGTATTATGTTCATGCCGCGCGTAAGCGGAGGTCTAATTTGATCGATCTGGTTGATCGGGGTTAGCACTGCAGGTGTGAGGCTGTGAGAAATCCCTACTCCTAGTGGAGATGAATGCTGCAGTCCCTGTGTCAGCCATCTGAACAGCTTTGATCAAAACACATTGCCGCCAAAGACAAAGGTATATCCAATTGCTCAAGATTACCCCACGCTGCCCCCGTATCTGGCCGTTCTCGTACCAAGTAACGTCGTACTTCGAACTGCGATACCGTATCCTCTCTTCACCTAGCATACCTAATACGCCCATTCCAGCAGAGCCACATCCACGACCTAGGGAGTCCGGCGCACTCAAGCAACATATTACAACATGTACCGGCGACCGACATACAATCCCGTACACAGATAAGAGCTATTCACACACGCCGTTATGTCTGGGAGGCCCGGAGGTCAACCCATCCCCGCAAACGATCTCATTGACCTTGACGACTCTACTCCATACTACTCCTCAGGATCCCGCCCAGAAGCCAATGATGATGACCTATTACGAAGTTATAACGAGAACCACGCTGAAGAACGACCCTCGGTGTCCTACGACGAGTTTCTAGGTGCACCTGGCTCAGCCCGACAAAATGTTGCGCCTGCAGCAGGACAACCACCCTACCTTGCGCCAGGATCGCGACAATTTTCACAGACCTCGGACTTGGACAATTGGCAAAGATATACGGATGACCAAGAGCATAACGACGGCAGATCGACGGACGGCTTTTATGCTACTGGAGGCATCGACGAGACTGGCCCTGAGTCGCCGACTGGTGCTGTGAGGAACGCGCAGAACAGAAACAGCATATTGAGTCTGGGAGGAGGATGGATGGGCAAGGCGAAACATGCGTTGGGCATGGGACCGGATCAGTATTCGGAAATGGATCTTCCCTTGACGGAATCTGGAGCAAGAACTGAAGCTGTGCCTGGTGCTGCCTCCAACGCGTCGCCCACGAAGAAGAAGAGAGGTGGTGGATTCAAATTTGGCTTTGGGAGAAGTGCTCCAGATCCATCGACTCTTGGTCCTCGAATCATACACCTCAATAACCCTCCTGCGAATGCTGAGAACAAGTACGTCGACAACCATATTTCGACAGCCAAGTATAATGTGGTCACCTTTCTACCTAAATTCCTCTACGAACAATTCTCTAAATACGCCAACATATTCTTCTTGTTCACGGCTGTTCTCCAACAGATCCCAGATATTTCGCCGACGAATCGGTATACTACAATCGTTCCCCTGGTTATTGTGCTCATGGTTTCGGCAATCAAAGAATTTGTGGAGGACTTTCGGAGGAAGCAATCAGACACAAGCCTGAACCACTCAAAAGCTCGTGCCATTCGTGGTTCGTCATTCGAGGATATCCGGTGGATAAATGTGGCTGTTGGTGATATTATTCGAGTTGAATCCGAGGAGCCATTTCCAGCCGATTTGATTCTACTTGCTAGCTCCGAGCCCGAAGGACTTTGCTACATCGAAACCGCAAATCTGGACGGCGAAACCAATCTGAAAATCAAGCAAGCTATTCCCGAAACCGCTCATCTCGTCAGTACTGCTGAAATCAGCAGACTTGGTGGAAGAGTTCGATCCGAACAACCAAACAGCAGTCTGTATACCTACGAAGGAACTCTGACGATGCAAACTGGTGGCGGAGAGAAAGAACTTCCCCTTGCGCCTGATCAGCTACTGCTGCGAGGAGCTACTCTACGAAATACTCCCTGGGTTCACGGACTCGTTGTTTTTACTGGCCACGAGACCAAGTTGATGAGAAATGCTACCGGAACGCCCATCAAAAAAACTGATGTTGAGCGAAGACTCAACTACATGATTCTGATGCTCGGCGCTATTCTCATCACTCTCAGTATTATCAGCTCCATTGGAGATGTTGTGGTTAGATCGACCGCCGGTAAGAAACTGTGGTATCTATTCCTTGGCGACTTTAATGGCGCAAAGCAATTCTTTTCGGACATTTTGACGTACTGGGTTTTGTACTCGAATTTGGTTCCCATTTCTCTCTTCGTAACGATCGAAATCGTCAAATACGCCCAGGCCTTCTTGATTGACTCTGATCTGGATATCTACTACGACAAAACTGACATGCCTGCAAATTGTCGAACTTCGTCATTGGTTGAGGAACTTGGACAGGTGGAATATATCTTCTCTGATAAGACGGGAACGTTGACATGTAACATGATGGAATTCCGACAGAGTTCTATTGGTGGTATACAGTACGCCGACGAGGTTCCAGAAGATCGGAGAGCGACCTCTCAGGATGGCATGGAGATTGGTATTCACGACTTCAATCAGCTCAAGGAAAACCGCAAAACGCATCAGTCTCGAGAGCTGATCACACAATTCTTGACTCTGCTCTCGACGTGCCACACTGTGATACCCGAACGCAATGCGGACAAGCCAGATGTCATCAAGTACCAAGCCGCGTCTCCAGACGAAGGTGCGTTAGTGGAAGGTGCCGTGTTGCTAGGATACCGATTCCTCTCTAGAAGGCCGCGCTCGGTGACTATTGAAGTCGACGGAGAAGAGCTGGAGTTTGAACTCCTTGCTGTTTGCGAATTTAACTCCACCAGAAAGCGAATGTCTACAATTTTCCGATGCCCGGATGGGAAAATCAGAGTGTACTGCAAAGGCGCCGACACAGTGATCATGGAACGATTACATCCCAACAACCCTATCTCCGAAGCCACCCTTCGTCATCTCGAAGAGTATGCTGCTGACGGGCTCCGAACGCTATGTTTGTCATATCGAGAGGTCTCTGAGCAGGAGTTCCAGGAATGGTGGCAAGTGTTCAACACTGCCCAGACGACGGTTAGTGGTAACCGTGCTGAAGAGCTGGACAAGGCTGCAGAAATCATCGAACATGATCTCACGCTTCTCGGTGCCACTGCTATTGAAGACAAGCTGCAAGACGGAGTTCCGGACACGATACACACTCTTCAAACCGCAGGTATTAAGATCTGGGTTTTAACTGGCGATCGACAAGAAACCGCCATCAACATTGGTATGAGTTGCAAGTTGATCAGTGAAGATATGACTCTTTTGATTGTCAACGAGGAAAGTCATGAAGCAACAAGGGCAAACCTTCAAAAGAAGCTCGACGCTATTCGTGGTCAAGCTGCGGATCGGATGGAGCTCGAAACGCTGGCCTTGATCATTGATGGAAAGTCTTTGACCTACGCTCTTGAAAAAGATATGGAAAAGATGTTCCTAGACCTTGCAGTAATGTGTAAAGCAGTGATATGCTGGTATGTGGCCAAACCTTCTTCTTTCTGACGTCAAGCTAACGCTACAAAAGCCGTGTATCGCCCCTTCAAAAAGCCCTCGTCGTCAAGCTCGTAAAACGCCACCTGAAGGCCATTCTTCTCGCCATCGGTGATGGTGCAAACGACGTCTCCATGATTCAAGCTGCTCATATCGGCGTCGGCATATCCGGTGTCGAAGGTCTTCAAGCCGCCCGCTCCGCCGACGTCTCCATTGCCCAATTCAAATACCTCCGTAAACTTCTACTCGTCCACGGTGCTTGGTCTTACCAACGCGTTTCTAAAGTCATCCTCTACTCCTTTTACAAGAATGTCGCCCTCTTCATGACACAGTTCTGGTACAGTTTCCAGAATGGCTTCAGTGGGCAGGTTATCTTTGAAAGTTGGACGTTGAGTTTTTACAACGTCATGTTTACGGTGTTACCGCCGTTCATTATTGGTATATTCGATCAGTTTGTTTCTGCGAGATTGCTGGATCGGTATCCACAACTTTACCAAATCTCCCAGAAGGGATTGTTCTTCAAGATGCATTCTTTCTGGTCGTGGGTCGTCAATGGCTTCTATCACTCCCTCATCCTCTATATCGCCTCAGCGCTCATCTTTGCCTGGGACCTGCCTCAATCCGATGGCAAGACTGCGGGACATTGGGTTTGGGGTAGGTGCGCTCTACACTGCTGCCCTCCTCACTGTTCTTGGCAAGGCGGCATTAGTAGTGAACATTTGGACAAAGTACACTGTTCTAGCTATACCGGGCAGTTTTATCATTTGGATGATCTTCTTGCCTGTGTATGCTCAGGTTGCGCCGATGTTGAATTTCTCGACGGAGTGGACAGGGGTTAATGGACGGCTGTGGACTAGTCCTGTCTTTTGGGGTATGGCACTTGTGCTGCCGCCACTTTGTTTACTGAGGGATTTTGCATGGAAGTAGTAAGTTAGCCCCAAAACCGTGAAAAAGCGGAGATTTCGCTGACCAAATTTCTAGTGCAAAGAGGATGTACTACCCGCAACCCTACCATCATGTCCAGGAAATTCAGAAATACAATATCCAGGATTATCGCCCTCGGTAAGCTTTGCCCTCCACCCCTTTACTTCCCCTCCACTTAAAACAAAGACTAATAGAACATCAACAGGATGGAACAATTTCAAAAAGCTATCCGTAAAGTCCGTCAAGTCCAACGCATGCGCAAGCAACGCGGTTACGCCTTCTCACAAACCGACGAGTCGCAAGCTAGGGTTCTGCAAGCTTATGACACGACGAAAGAGCGGGGTAGATATGGAGAGCTGGTTGGGACAGCGAGGGGTGGGAGTAGCAGCGGGAGATGATGATGACGATGATGATGCAAGGCCTATTATGGGTTTTTTTTTTCTTGAGCACGGCATTATTTTGGGAAAGAGAGGGCTCACGTCTTTTTGCATTGACATGTTTGGCGTTATGAGGAGGAAGGTGGGTGGTGTAGGTTAGGTAATTCTATTGTTTGAACTTGGGTGGCGTGTTTGTGATTGACTGGGTGAGTCCGTTGGTTTTGGCTTTGACTATTGTGAAGGAAAATTCGCTTCTGTGAGGGGCGGATTGCAAAATGTCAAAACTACGTGTTGGAGATTGGAATTGATTTTACTAATATCGAATCTGGTCATAGGTAGCATGGGCTGCCCGTTGAACACAACTTAACTCAGGAGCCTGTGACGAAAATATGAGCGGATGTGTTGTGGGGGTGTTGTGAGGTGAAGTGGCCTTGCCCTACCAATCTTATAGGTGAAGCGGCACGGAGCTCGAGGTGTCATGGCGACCCTATTCTGGAGGATAAGAAGAAACGAAAACGATGGTGGGAAAATCAAGACTCAGATGGATGCAACACCAAGGAAAGATGAAGATGAAGAATCAGAGCAACAGTCTCGAGTAAGTGAAGTATGTCAAGGTGAAGTCCAATAATCACATCCATATCCCAGGTAAGAAAAATGACATCAAGTAGAATAATAACTGCCCACCCACCTCGCCTCGTCTCGCGCTACACTAATACTTGTCTGTCTATTTTTATTCGGGCAGAGATTTGTTAACCCAATGACTATATGGTTTAGTCTGCGAGGTATAAATACCCTCCCTCCCCTGGTCTACACTACACCCGGTAGAGCAAGGCGCTTTTCAATCGTGAGGAGGCGGAGATGGATATTTTTCGAAGGGGTTTTATGAGCTATTCAAGATCGCTCGCTTGGGAGGTTTGGTTTTTTGCTGGTTTGTTGGGGTGGATGTTTGTTGGTATGGGGAGAGTTGGTATTTGGTGGCTCCTGTTCTGTTTTACCCGGCTTTAGGTAGCTGGTTATTTGATAGTAGGTGCTTACGTTTAGATAGACATTGATCATTTTCTAGTAATGTGTTTTCCTGAACGCCGCCGGAAATGTAGCAATGGCGATCTTGAGGTAGATGTTCTGAAATTTATTGAGCGGCTAGCTTATTGGAGGGAAATCAGGTTGAAGTTGTACGTTTGGGTAAGTGGACCTTTATCTCTCTCCAGCTCGCTTATCCTTTCGGTGTTTTTCGATATTGAGGCTTCCAAGTGATGATGCGTTACGAATACCGAAGACTATCCTCACTTGTTTATCTGGATAAGCTGGATCGGATACATAACTTGCATACATGATAGTAGCTAGGTTCAGCTAATCAGCAAAATTAACCCATCTCTTCTTCTCCCCATTCACTCTCTAAATCTCTTCTTCCCTTTCATTACCTTCCCTCCACCATGATCACCAATCAAGACGTTGCCGGGGAAAGACGGGTGTGATTTTGCTGGGTTGATGGGGATAGCGAGTCTGGTACGTGGGTTGCCTTGGACCCATCCGTAGATGTATTCGCGGAGTTCCAGGGGTAAGCTGAATAGGGGGATGAGTTATTACATGTTGATAGGCGCTTGTTGTGGGTTTTGTCGCTTTGATCGGCGATTCGGGAGGTTTCTTCTTGTCAACTTTGAGGATGTAGTCGGCTTTCATGGAATTGACGACGAGGCTGGGAAGATCTAACTTATCAGATTGTGAAGAGTCGTCACTAGCGACGATAACATTGCTACTGTTTGTTCAAGCTCGTGATGTAGATTTGTGAGTAATGTCAAGAGGTGATGACGGAATTCATTTGCGATGATGGTTGGTTGGTTGAAAGAGAAGAGCGTTGAAAAAGGAGATAAGTACCGTGAGAATCCAAGCGATATACGCCACGCAATTTCTGTTAAGGGCGTGTTTGAGGAATCTACGAATTCGTATATTTATGTATAACAGGCAAATTCGGCGTTTTTGAGGGGGTCTGTCGGACGTTAACCTACGCAATCTAAGATAATGTACTGAAAGATCCCGTCTACGAAGTCTACGCAGAAGTCAGCGTGACAGTCTAGCGACCAAAAATGGTCGATAGTCTCTACATAGAAACACTTTCCGCCTATAACTACCGGAATTTTAAACATATTTTAATGCTTTCAGTCACCTCTCTCTACGAACTCGACGCATAAATTGCCGCGCCTTGAAATCGAAAATACCCCGTTTTGTAGAGTTCTCAGACACACCCTAAGATTCCGCGCTGTTGAAGAGATCTCGAATGCTGAGGCACTGGATGCCCGCGTCCAAACTCAAGGCCATTATTGATAGAATTTAAGTACCGACGACCAGAAACTAAACTCATCACTTAAAGAACAGTGGAAGCCTGTGAGGCCCTCCGAATCCTCTCCATCTCATCTCTCGGAAGCACGCTTCCAGTAAAACTGGCACTTCTCGGCATATCGACATTCTTGTAATGTCTCCCCATGCTCTTCCAATGCTGCATCACAACGACAAACGTCGCGAAAACAAATTCAACCCAGGTCTGTGCCATCGTCCCATCCCCAGCTAAGAAGTCCACCTTCCCCACCTCACCACCTCTCGTCGCTGTTGTTCCAAACTTCGAGTACGTGAACCGTGCTACAATCTCCTTGGTACTCTGTTCCACGAGAACGAGCGACATGGGATTCCCAGCGATAGAACATGTATACACGAGTCCATCCTTCTGAACCTTCCAATCCGAGAAATTTGGTGCCTGTATTGGATATCTCATGCTGCCAGTATTTATATCGTGATGCATCACCGTCGCTCTGGGCATCCAAGGTATTTCCCCATTTCTGTCAAAGTTTATGGTGGCCACATCCTCACCGTTCGAATCGAGCGAAGCAGCTTCCGCACTCGATGACAATTTTGTAAGGGTGTAACCTGGTTTCTTGGAAAAGATGCCAGTTGCCGAGCGAGAGGACATACGGTAACGAGGACGATGGAGGGTAGTGCGTGTAGCGGGAGTAATGATCTGTAGCTTTCGAGCGACTTGGTAGAAGCAGAAAGATAGAATCGGATCTTGATCTTCGCCATCGGGCCCTTCGTAAGCCGGGACAATCTCTTCTGTATAGGCTGGGAGTCCATCGAGCGCGGTCGGCAGATGCAGAGAGTGGTCGGAGATATCAGGATCTGGGAGGGATTCGAAGACGGAGATGCGTCGGAAAGGATTGTTGGAGGGAAGAACAGAGGATGGGGCTTGGCATGGTATTGCAGTGAGGCGGTCAGGATTGGGCAGCTCCATCACACTGGCTTGTCAGGTATCTATCTTCGTGAGTGGTATCGAAAGAAGCTCATTCTATGAGGTTGACTTCCTTGACGATCACTCATGATACGAAGTACCATGTTGTAGCGAATGACATAGACTCTATCATTACTGTGTAATGCCTTCGGCTAGTAATTTCCGCCTTTGATCCCCTTTCCTACCTTCTGGCCTCTCAGCTTCGGCTTGATAGGTATTCTGCGAAGTGCTTGGATTTAACATGTGAGAATGAGGTGTTATCACGAAAGAATGGAGTCGATCTTTGTTCACATTTTCATATGGCAAAGAGAATGTCGCAAACATTGTTCCAAACATTGCATTCTTTCGAGGGCAATTGTTTTGATGGCCCTGATGTCCAGTTTCGGCCGCCCGTGACAGGGAAACAGAGCCCTGACCGTTGCAAGGTTGTCGCTGAATAAACATTGATCGATATAGAACTGGTAAAATACTTGGAGTCCTGAAGTGGAAATATTCCATTTGAAAAATTTGCATCATAGTCACATAGAGTTTCTAAGGGCTATGAGGAATCGTCACTTATGGTGAAGCCACGGTGGGTCGAGCCATTGAGGGCCCTCCTACGAACATCCTCAATATAGCTTATGATGCTCCACTTCAGATCGATATCGATTAATTTCTGGCAATCCAATTAAGAGCTCACAGAAATTTATCGATAGCGATCCCTAGTCAAGGGACTGTTTTGACAAGTTCAAGGGCAGTTGAGGATCCATGTCATGGACAACTACCATCTCTCTTCTTTTGACAAGCCGAACCACAAGATGGTACTGTTTGAAACAGCTTTGCCCGTCCAATGGTTAGCCCCACTGGTTTGGAATTTGGACACGAATTACTACTTGACTCGGAGGAATCCGGTAGGTTGTGTACTATGAATAGGCTGCATATAGCGATGCAAGGATCCGTATAGGGTCAAGTCTCTCGCAGAATGCATTCGCGTCATGCAGTCGGCGACGTACAAAGCCAGATGATAGATGGATCGGGGGGATCGGATCATAGGTCCTCCAGGGGAAATTGACGGTATGAGATTGGCGGTACGAGACTGGCGGTATGAGAACTGTTGTTCGTAGAGAAAGCCACTGCCGTGGCTTAGATGGCTATGTTGACTATGCTGACTATGCCGACTATGCCGGGCCGTCACACATGCAAGAGAATTTGGGTAGGATTTGAGTTTGGTGAAACAGCGCATCTGAATAATGGTTCCATTGTGGAAAGTGACTGATGGGCGGGCCCTGGGTGTTTGTGTTTGTTTCATACGCAAGCACGGCAAGGGCACGCTAAGGCCTTTTCTTAGCCGTGTCCGTCCCTTCCACCACAACGGGCTTGCAGTAGTTGAACTCTCCAGATAGCTCGACCTGGACCCTCATCACCGAACTGCCCAGTCAGGCCCAGCTTTCATTCTCACCAACAGTCAGCATTCAACATTCTTCTTCACAGCTTCTCATCTTCTCATCTTCTCACCTTCGAATCCTCGAATCTTCTTCTTCCCGCGCCAGCATGGACATCTAATTAGATCCGCGCCCGCACGCAGACGAAAAGCCGTGGATGCCATCCATATCCTCTCCCGATCCCTTTCTTCCAGAAGACGCCAGGTAGCACAACATCCACGCCCATCATGAAGCGCAAGTTCTCGTTCGGGCTCCCTCCTCTGGTAAGCAAATGCCATCAACGCCCTAAACATTTCGCAGCTCACCAACAGCAGAAAATCCCATCGCGGGCAGACAACAGAGCATTGAAGGAGGCGCTGAACAGTAGCGTCGACTTTGGAGAGACGCCCATTACACCTCCGCTTTCCCCGTTTATTTACCGCCGACCGCTCGATTCCAGGACCGAAAGGGAGCTTCGCAATGCTTGTGCTGAGATTGTCAAGGAGAATGACGAGCCGGAGCAAGAACTAAACTTCCAGCCTTTGAACGCGACGAAGGCGATAAAACCGAAGGAAGCTGCAGCTTCAGTGTACAAGCAAGCCCGCGCCCATGCCACCGCCAATTCTCAGTCAAGCCAGCCACCATCCCATTACCCGCTCAGACAGTCCTCCGATCCCACACGCTGTAGCGAGGACTCCTACAAGATTTCAGCTGACCAAAATGGATCCCAAGCCAATGCCCGGCGGCATCGTGAGCCATCTCACGCCGGCTCCAATGCAAGGGAAGGCCAGGCGTTTCCATATCGCAAGGACTCGGTCAGCACTCATGCTACCAGCACGATGAACCCGCTTCTAATGTGCCCACCTGAACGCCCGAGGACCGCACCACGGGATAGCAGCATGAGCGACATGAGCTCGCCGAAAACTGCCTCGACTGATCAGCACTTCAACTATGCCTCCACAGCCCTCACCTCTGCCGAGCGTACTCCATCTCATATCTCTAAACGCGCCTCTCAACTCGTACTGGACAACGATGGCTATCGAGCTGCCCAGCAGAAAACTGATACGGAAGCGGCTGTGCGGATGAGAAAGGAACTGGAGAAGCGCCGGCAGTTGGCACAGACAACACAGGCTTTTCAACCTCCGCCGAGTCGATCAAGTGCAAGGGAATGGATAAATGAGGTTCGTGAGTTTATCAGACCTGGTTCATCTGCTGGCACCCGGCCTGGCTCATCCGCTGGAAGACCTACAACTGGCACTTCTCAGTCTCGCACTTCTTTGTCTCGTGACCGCCACGGCTCCGGAAGCTTTCGCGGTACGTCCGGGCAAACCTGGCGAAGTTGGAACGGACTTCGGCGGAAGTCAAGCAAGAGCAGTTTCAGTGATTACAATGGAGATGAGAATTCACGAGGCCGATCTGAGCAACCAGATGATGGACCAAATCTGAACAAAGGATTGCCATCTTTACCCGGCCTTGATACTTGGAAGGACCCTCAGCCACAGCCGAAGACTACTGGTGGAAAGCATATTTTCATGCTGATGAAAGGCAAGAGCAAAAACAAGGCCTCTGAATCTTCGGCTGTCCCTCAGAAGTCAACACCACTAACTGTGAGGAGTGAAAGCCAAATATATAATGCTGAGCCAGTTCCATCTGTATCAAAGTCGGCGCCACAGAAACAGGTCTCTGACAAACCACTGTACACTGACAGTCCGCCCAGCAGAACCATACCGATTGCTAAGTCACAAGTTCGACGGATTTCCGCAGGCCCTGAGGATCGTAAAATTCCAGCGGTGCGTGCTCGTCATTCCAAAACTAGTAGTACGGATTCATGTTTCTCTCCCGCAAGCTCTAGCTCGGTTGGCGCTCATCAGAGTGTTGATTTCAAGAGGGCGACGCAGCGCTTGACTAAACAGGCGAGCAATGTTGATCTCAACAAAGTCAGTGAACGTTTGGAAAACCACCGACGCATGGAGAGGATGAAAAGTTACACGAAATCGGCTACCAGTCTCTCGCACCAGCGGCACCTCTCGGACAGCACGAGCCAAACACGCCCAACTACCGAAGACGGGAGAGCGCCAAATTCCATCAGTAAAATCAGCAGTGACAAACCAATCGACACGCCTCTTCCGAGCGGAGTTGAAATCACCGCACTGCCAGTGGTGCCGCAAAAGAAAAAGCCGGGTTCTCGCCTGCGACGTGTTCTGAGCAAGCTTGAGATCACCAATAAGTCAAATCGGCAGCCGAAATCCTGGATGGATACTCCACAGGCGAATGGAGTCAAGACCGGTGCATTGGAACCGCGCGGGACAACCGCTGTTCCAGTCGTGCAATATTGAAGTTTTTCGACACGCTACAGGAACTTTTCCGTTTCCTCCTTCTTTGCATTTTATTTTCTTTCATACCCCTTCTGGTGTTTTCTGGCACGAGCCTTTTGGAGCCATCGCAGAGCGCGTCTCAACTTACGGTGCGATCATCATGTATTCTTTTTATGTGTTTGCTTGGCTGAGCTAGGTGGTTGACGCAGCCCGGAGGCTAGACCTCTGTTTTGATTGATGTGGAGGATCGCAGCTTGGAGTTTCATATCGATTTTGATTGTCGGCGTGAAGTGCGTGCCGATGAGATAGACAGGGCGGTTAGAATTTTGGCCGATGATAAAAAAGCTTTAGATATCCAACTCGATGAAATATTTCACTACAGACCGACTTCCTTATAGTCGCGTCCTGCATCACACGGTGCGGGTGCTTGTGTTGCACGCTGATCGTAGGTACGAACTAGAGACATCGTGAGAGAGCGTCGTGGGTAGTTCTTGCCATGTTTTCGGGTGACCCAGCTTCAAGTTCAATCCCACTTCTTCAACACTTCTCCAATGCTACGCTCACTTCTCAACCTTTACGGGCCCAATCATATGATGGGTCTCTTCTCTTACTCTCTGCTGCCTACGAGATGACCGTATGGTCTGGTTTGCCATCTCCATCCATCACACCATCACGTTCTCCATTTTTATACATCACCATCACCGAGACTGTTCCCACCAACCTTCGAAAGCGCGCACAATGTGCCATATTCATCGTATATGGTACAGTTGCTCGCATGGCGACCTGGTCCTTTACTCCAAATGCCGTGCGACACGCATCAAACTCACTCGAAGAAAGAGTACCAATCTCCCGCACGAAGAAGGCTACGCATGGACTCCAGTCTACACAAAGGCAGACACACCTTACTACCGAGTAGCCGCCTGCAAAGCTCACTCCACACTCGAAATCAACCTGAAGACAAGATGCGGCCCGTGTCGCTTTGACACAGTGAAGAGGAAGTGGGATAGAGAGATGGCGAAGACAAGAGCTGGGGCATCGATGATGGGTGTCAGAGGTGCTGCGCTCGCTGAGCTGTTGGAAGAGCTGGGGGAGCAGAGGGAGAAGGAAGAGTGGGGTTGTCGAAAGATGTATCCGCCCGAAGGAAAGAAGGGACCGATCACCAAGGTGCAGTTGCGTATTAGGGGTGACCGTAGCGACAGCCCATTGAGGAATGAACTTCAGCCGGAGGATATTGAGGATGTGGAAGAGGTGGACTGGAGTGAGTTGATGGAGAAGTTTGATAAGCCTGTTGTGCAGGGAGAGATTGATGGTGGCACCTTCATAGATTTCTTTGAGGATCGGTACGGGTTGTATGTGATGCTCTCGCCCTCTCTGTGGTTGATGCACCCTGCTGACTTGACCTTTCATTTAGTTGGGGACCGAGTGTCGAATTCACCGATGCCGATATCGACATCTCAAGCCTCCAAATCTCGGATATGGAAGCGAGGGAAGATTCATTGAACGACAGCGGATATTCCAGCGGCGAACCGGACGAGCCACGCGAAAAGATTCAAAAACAGGTTGTTTGGGATTTTGAGTCCCCAGAGGCCCCGACATTTCCACCAGATGAGGAGGAACATGATTGGAGCAACGGGGAGCAATCGGGGGCAAAGGATGATGGCTTATCTCAGAATGAGCACCCCGGAAACTATACCTGTGAGGGAATGAACGATAACGTTGGCGAAGTGGTGGCGCTCGGATCGAAAGCCAAATTAGAATTGATGGCATGATAAATATCGCTTGGAACGGCGTTTAGGATGCTACGGGGGAATCTTTGAGCACTTGCGGCGTTAAGATGAATATCTGGCGTTGGAATGAATGAATGAGGCTCCAAGGTTGGAGTTTGGATGTAAATTGCGAATACCGTCACTTTAGCATTTTCTTTGGACTCTCGGGTTCACGAACATTTGGATAATAGACATTCTTTACCATATATCTGAGGGCGCTGTTGTTCTTTTGATCCTCTTTGAAATGAGGAAACTTTTCTTATCGCGAAAATATACTTTGACATGGGGACGAAACTAGGCGGATTGTTTGGGTGGTAGGAGGATATTAAGTGCCAGGGTTTGTAATGATTGTCAAGATAGACTGGGTTGTGATTTATAGTACACGTACCACAGTAAAGATTTCCCCAGAAAATCCTTCTTTTGACGGGGATTCTTTCATCCTGAATTTGGGATCGGGGTTCTGCGCTGGAAACAGTGGTTTTTGGGGGGTATTTTATCTCCCACTTTATTACTGTCGACGCTGCTGTCTTTGTTGTTGATGCTTTGTTTGGCGATTTGGCGATTTGGCTAGGTGTTTTGTTTCTATTTGTTGGTTAGGCTGGAAGGGGATTGAGGAGGGGGTGAAGGGGGGATTATTTTGGGTATGGGTGCTGTGGTGTTTTTTGTTTGAGCTGTTCTTGATATTGGCTGGGTTGGATGTGGTTTGAGGATTGAGGATTGTTCGGTGGGATTGTTATGTCTGTGAGGATCGTTGGAGTTTGGTTCTTGGGATTGAGATTGCTTGGCTTGTTAAACGTGTCTAGGATACCTTAGAGTATGAACAAGGCTGAGAAGTTGAAGTTGACTTGAGGCTTCAACTTAGTTATTTATTCGTCCCGATTAGGCTATATCACGTGCTTCTCCTGCTCTCATCACCAGTATTATTTAGGGGTCCCTAGAAGGTATGCTTTGGACTTCATTTTAAATGGAAAAGAAACTCATCGAGTCAAGAATAGTGATTTTAGGCAGTTGATGTTTGGTGGGAAATTGATCACGCTGCACTCCACTTTTGCGTTTTAGACGACTCGAGATGTTGAGAAAGGAGATCTGAGCATTTGCATTTAACATCGATTTCTCTATTCTTTATAACCCTGTTATGGAACCTTTCCTGTACTTTGGGAGCCCGTACTAATGGAGTTGCGATGGAGTTGATGACCGGGACGGCTGGAATCGAAGCTGCTATGTACCTCGACGCGACAGTACATTCGACGCGTCGAAAGCGAAGCCTTCTTCGACCTTGTCCTCTGAGTCGGCTGGTCCCATGAGGAGCATGGTCAGGTATCATGGATGGATCCAGCACGGGAGACTCAATCGTACGCTTTGGGATTGGAGTTGGCATATCCCATTACAAGTTATGGGTTCTTTTTCATTTGATACGATCCCTCTTATCTCGAATATCTTATACGTGTTCTTATAAGCTAATCAAATTGTCTCCTAGCAGAATTCTTGCTTATTCGGCTAGGGAGAGTTCGTGGTGAGGTGAGCCCGGTAGTAGACTTGAATTTCTACAAAGATATTACCCACAAAGCAATCTTTGATACCTTTCACTAAATTCACCCCGTTTTCTGCTTGACCATCAACGTTCTGGTGTCTCTCAGACGTATTTCCCAATCTGCCAACGACTACGAAAAGGCACTGCCGTCCTCCACTCGAGACTATCTTTCATTTTCGGATATCACTTCGTTTGATTCGTCTGGTCTACGTCTTTCTTTCAAGCCCGCCACTACCTTAATCTTGTTCCAGCTATCAACCAGCAACTATCAATCAACACAACTTCCACCTATCACGTTTTACCAGTATTTTCCAACTCGACAACGACTACGAAACAGCACTGCTGTCCTCCACTCGAGACCATCTTCCATTTTCGGATATTACTTCAGTTGCCTCGTCCGATCTACATCTTTCTCTCAAGACCGCTACCACTTTAATCGTGTTTCAGCTAGGAACCACCAACTATCAATTAACTTCCATCTATCACGTTTTACCAACATGGATTCAATCGTCCATCTGTGTTTATCCGCTCAACATCTATACCAGATCTAGCCACCTCGAGGCTACTCCACAGTCTATTAGACCTGCCCGGCCAGCCGCGGGTCCAAAGTACGCCGATTCCTCCCACCTCCACCCACATTCACAACATCTCTCGTTCGAGGATGACTCTCCCGTCCAACAACAACCCCACCTCACTTCAATCCCTTATACCTGCATGGCTGACAGGATGAAACTTTCTGCAGAATGTTTTGGAAAACGTCGGAAGCGTGCACAACCACCGGGCCAGTCCCAGCAAGCTACCACCAATTGGCGTGAGAAGTGGTCCCAGTTCAGTCAGCTTTCCCAATCAAGCCCATCACTTGGCCCTTCTTACCGAAATCCCGATCAACCTACCCAGCCAGCCATCTACCAAAGCCAAAGTTCTACCCAAACACAACCACAGCCCGACGCCATGGCGGTTCAAGTTGTAGATCTCACCGACGATGTCAAGGACGAAGATTCTGCAGCCGGCCCTCCAGATGACCAACATCAAGCCATTCATGAAGGCCTATCACGCTTCGATCCGAGACCATTGCGCCAGGATCAAAGCACTGTTGTTCCTCGAGCTCGTAACGTTGATTCCGGGCCTTCGACGAATTTCCACCGAAATCGAGGCTTTGCTAGCCGGCATGATAACCAAAGCTGGGACCAGCAGCATGAACTCGAAGAAGACGATTATGAACAAGGCTGGAATGAGCGCCAAGACCGGAACCATAGCACGAATGGTTATAATCGGCCTTTTGAACAGCGAAGAGAGTTTGGCGAGCGGCAGCCTCGACAGCCACAATCGCATGATCCACGCCGTGAGCAACAGCCCAGGGCCCATCGCGCCAGGTATCAAGAAGAATACTCCCTGGAGCCTCGTGGAGACGATGCAGCTGGACGACCATTCGAGAATCCAGGAAACCAACATCCTCACGACTATTCCTCCAGAGGCAGAAGTCTCAATGCCGATACTCTCCCTCGTGAAAATCGCAGGAATGCCCAGTCTGGTAACCGTAATGTCAAACAATGGTTGAAGACATCTATACCAACACCTCCAGCCCAGTACCACTATGATGGCCAGCAGCGTGCCTCGCAATTCATTTTGGGCAGTCTTGATGACAGTGTCGTAGTGAATGTTCCAGATTCGCAAGAATCTTCCACTATGGACGATCACAATAACGGCTATACCACCTTGAACACCGAATTCCCTCCCCCGCCACTTCTTAATCAGAGAGCACATCAGCTCAAGGTCGACCTCAAAGAACGATTTGCGCGTATTAGACTCCAAAATACTCAATCCTCTATGATCCACCCGCATCTCATGCAACCTCAAGCGGCAGCAATTCCACCTTCATATGCTCCAAAATTTGCCCAGCCTGTGAGTGGATCGAGAGTTCGTTTCAGGGATGAGCCTCTAGACGATAGCACAGCGGCGGCGCCCGCGAAACGACAAAAGGTGTCCCGCCCCGTCGAGACTGGAACTGCCTTCGATCCCTTCGAGCCTCCGCCAGGTACATCGAGAGTCGGAAGATCCCAAAATACTCATAATGCGATGGCCGGCGTGGCTAACAATGCCCTCGTGGGAAATCGGCTTCGAATTCCTCCCGAAATATCCACACTATCTGAAGCCGAGCTTCGAAAAGCACAGAGAGAAGAGGAGGAGCGTACTGCAGCCAGAGTAGCTCGCGAGCGTGAGAAGCTTCTTGAACAAGACGAAGATTTGCAGAGAATTCGGCGAGAAGAGCGCCAAGCGCAATTGAGGATCGAGCTCGATGAAGCCAAGGCCGCTCGCATTGAGGAACATCAAAAGAGGATGGCGATCATGGAAGAAAAGCAACGTGCCATTGATGAAAAGGCCGCCCAACACAAAGCTGAAGAAGACGAGCGCAAAGCTGCCCAAGCTGAAAAAGAGCGTTTTGCGAAAAAAGAGGAACAAGCCGCCATTCACGAAGCGGCTCTTCAGAGATCAATCCAAGCCCGCAAAGAGCATGAAGCCCTGAAGGCGAAGAAGGCTGCTGACATTGCCGCCCGCCGTGAAGAGTGCAAAGGTCCTCCAGCCACACCAAAACCTACCGCTGGACCCTCGACCAACATACCCTGGCAATCTTTGCATGGTACTCTCCCAACTCAGCAACGAGCCAACGATGCAGCCCCGGCCTCTGCTTCAAAATTATCATTGCAAGGCGCACTACCAAGCCAGAAGACAGATGATGATTCCACTGTCAAACCCAGAACTGGCCCCAAGACTCCTGGTGATCGACGCAGAGAAGTCGAGGAAGCTCAAGCACGAGCTGAGGCACAAGAGCCGTTTGGACTGCGCGAAGTCGATCTGCAGAACCTTGTGAAAAAAGAGAAAGCTGAAAAGCAAGCGGAAGTCCAGCGACAGAGAGAAGAAAAACGGAAGCAAAAAGAAGAGGAGAAGAAGGCCAAGCAGGTTAAGCAGGTTCGGCGTGAGGAGAAGCGAAAGGAGAAAGTAATTGCACACAATGCGAGTTCTCTGTATAACGCTGACTTGTAAAATAGGAAGCGGCGAAATTAGCCGGCCAGGATCATCCTCGAAAACACCCGGTGAAGTTGCCAAAGCCGAGAACGGTTGTGCAAGTAAGTGATCTGATAATCCATGTCAAGAAAGAATTAGCTTACTCTGATATCAAACTCTCAAACCCTGATCGATATCGATAAATTTCTGGCAAGATTAGATTTTCGAATTTCCATAAATTTATCGATATCGATCTCGAATTCAAAGACTGCTTTACAATTGCGACTTCCGTTGCCCACAAGCGGGATCTTGAAATGTCGCTAACCTGCATCCATTAGCACACTACAGAAGCCCCCAAAACGACCTTTGGTGGCTTCTTGGAAGACGATTCCGATTCTGGGATGTCTTCCAACTCCGAGTCGGATGAAGATGCTTTGTTCTGCAGTGCTCCCAAAGAGACCGCAAGCGTCGACGTCAGCTCTTCTAGAGCCCCAGAAACTGCCTGTTCTGCAAATGTGCTGGAATCAAGACCTGTGCCCAAGCAGTCCCATGGCTCACGTCCGACCACTGGCGGCAAGACCATGAACCCGGAGACCATCGCTGCTTACTTCGAGTCTTTGCGAGAGCTCAGAAACTCAGACGATGATGCAGACGTCGATTCCGACGTCGAAGAGGTCGTCCGCCAGAGAGAGAAACGACAGCAGTCTCCTATCACGGACAGAGACGTATACCATTACAGTTACAGGATCGAACGAAAGACCTGGACTCCCAGAACAAATGAAGACGCTGCAGAATGGATCATCTGTGGTAAATCTTGTTACTCCTCGCTACAAGAAGCTAACGCCAAGGCGGATAGAGAATCTACTCGGCAGCGTCATGGCCTATCTTTGCAGCCTTCTAACCTTGAGTGGAGTCGGAAATTGGACAGATATGGTATGGTGCATATTTATATGGACTGCACCAACAATTTGAAGACAGCCGGCTTCGTCAAGATCAGAGTTGTTTGCCAGCTGCAATCCTATTCAAATGGTGTTCGCCCAGAGACAAAGTTTGGTTGGATTGGTCGAACTGTCTGGGAAATCCGCAAAACCACCATCGTCTCTGAATCACCAGGGGAAGAAGATGGCGAGCTCCCTGAAGAGGTTTCGGAAGAAATCGAGATGCTTGGCGAGATATACACTAATGTCGATGAAGCTAATCGAAAAGCAGCGAACTTTGCGGTTAACCTTGCGGTGGCGAGGCCCGACACGCAGAAGTTGTTTGAAATAATGGCTTACCAAAAACAGAAGGAGGAGAACTTGGAGGGTCTAATTGAGATGTGCGACCAACTAGAACAAGAGGGGCAATTTGGTGTGTTTGATGCGGAATATCAATTGGATGAATGGACCGTCCTCAAGATTGAGGTCGTGGCACGCACTCTGGTGGGCCCAAGGAACATTTAAGTAGACGATTTCGGAGTTTGGGACGGGCCACAGTGTATTGCTTCTGAATGGCTTGGGACGGAGTTTGAGCAGGTATTTCGGATTTATTACACTCATCATGATCATCTCAAAATGGCTTATCATACTCAACTCGAGATCGATATCGATAATTTTCTGGCGACACAGAACCTTGAGATTGCTAGAAAATTATCGATATCGATCTCGAGTTGAGGGACCTCACAACGAATGGTATATTTGGCGTCTGTCGGTTGGAAATAGGTGGTTTGCATTTGGGCGTGTTCATCGTCTCTTCGGAACGGCTTGTCCCCGGTTTGTTGATAGTGATTGGTGGTGGTTTGAGTGACACGACGTGAAGGCTTTTGCCTGGTGGTTGCTGGCGGCGGTAGTGATCGCGAGATTGGAATAAAATGTGAGACACCCCTTTTCTTCTCTCTCTCTCTGTCTTTCAAGCTGATGTTGTGGTTGACAGAGGAGACTGAATTACTTACCTCATTGCCCAAAGTCCCACAGTGCAGTTTAGCCAAATAAAAAAAGGGGCTGAGAAGCCTTGGCTCATACTCTCTCACGGGTTCTTCTGCCTATCCATACACTCGCCGCGTACCCCGCTACACACTCAACTCTAGGTTAGGGGGCATACCATTACAAGGGAATGGAGAGTGACTTACCTTGCTCCAGAAACATTGCATATGGCTGAAGAGTGCCCGGCTGTCCAGCACCACCTGCAGACCCACGCACTCGAGCATGCCATCTCTGCACAGCAAACACTAGGTTAGGACTTAAACCATTAGCATAGGAGGAATAGGACTGACACAGCTGTAGAACCGTTGACTGTAGATGCCATCGATCCACTCCACGTACCGACCTGCATGGCTAACGACCACAACGTGCCGCATCGCAGACCAAGTTAGTAACTTTTCCATCATCCCCTTCTTTGCCATTACTGACTGTAAAAACTGAGGCTGAACAGCAAGATTACCTACGTGGCTCAACATACAACATGACTTCCACTAGCAGCGGCATCGATTCAGCAGGTTCAACACCGGGCAACAAAGCTGCTATGAATGTCCATGGACCGACCGAGAAAATCCCGAAAGCTCAAGTTACCTTCTTTGACCTCCCACTCGAGCTCAGAATCCACATATATCGCGACTTTGCTAGGATACAGTCTTCACGGGAACGTCTAATCAGAGGTAGCTTCTCTTCTTGTGATGTCTGAAAACACAGAATCACTCAAGCATCAGAGCACGAAAAACTGTTTGCGCCGGAATGTCAACTAGGCAGCGAAGAACTTGCGGAGTTCCTGAAGAACAAAGGTTCACTATGCCTCGTCAGTAAGAAAGTGGACACCGAGTTCTTGGAGTACTTAGTGCCACACTACAATCTAACCCTTCGACTCGACCTCGTGACCTTTCTATTCACCAATTTTTCCAACGATCTAGAAACAAGCTACGAGCAACCAAAAGCCTTCAGTCATACCATCATCCCAGAAAGCTTTGCTCGCGCCCTAAAACGATGTGATATATTCATCTGCGACAACCAGCTTTGGGACGGTCAGTCCAAGGAGAGACTGCGTGGTACATTGAAGACCATGCCAAACTTCCACTCCGCAAGAATCCACTGGAAAATTGAGTGGGAGGCGAACAGAATCTTCAGAGCGGTGCGCCATGTAACGCTCGAAGAGGGTACATGGACTGGTCTCTCGGCACAGATCAGTGTCACAAGCTTGCCAAGCGTGACGGTCGAGGAGTGCGAAACGTACTTTGATGATTACTGCTAAGATTAAATGTGGCGTTCTTTCCGGTCAAGTCTTTGGATCCCAGTCGACCAAAGTGGGAATCTACGGGTCCTTCAAAATTAATTCCGTTGCTGCTTGTTTATTTGGCGTTTTGAGATCCTGGTAACTTGGGTAAGAGAAGATTGAAGTTGTGGACTACTTGAGTTAACGCTTATGCTTACGAATAACTTATCAGCAGCAGTAGTGGCATGTACTTCTAATCGGGAATTCCGATGTTTATCCATGAGGATAGGCGTTCAGCGTTGGTCGGCGTTTGTTTCCGTTTCGAATGAGTCCTTGAGACCCATCGAAAATCTGGTAAATGAGGTTAGAGAAAACTCAAGTTTTAGACTGCTTGCACCAATGCTTATTCATACAACTGGCTTCTTCGGTAGCGGCAGCTTTGTACTTCTGTTCCAATACTTTGATGGTTGTCTATGAATACAGGCGTTTCGAGTGGTTCAGATTTCATCTGCGTTACGATTTAATCCTTGAGGCCCTATGAGATCCTGATTATTTGGAAAATTGTACTTGGAAAGAGCTTCGGAGTACGGACATGATGAAACGAAAGAAATCGAAGTGGAAGGATGGCTTCGCATCGTGTCCTATTTGATCCATCTCGTGGTTTTTTCGTTGCGAGAAGGTAATATTGAAGTGATGCTTCTTATTGCAAAGGTGTGTGAGGGAAAGAGCTTGGTTTTGGTGTGGTCTGTCTATCTACATCGACAGTGTAGTTTCGTCGGTCATATCAGGCCCCGCATCTGTCGACGAATATCTGGATAGCTTCTGGACGCAATCGCCGTCTCCTAGAGCCAGTATCGTTGCACTATCGATCTTGAGCTGTCTGAAGGGAAGGAGGGACTTAGTTTTGTCTCTGATCGTGACCAGTCTCTCCGTGTTTTCGATGCTGAGGGTAGCGAAGTTTTCAAGCAATGTATCGAATTGCAAAAAAGTTGAACGAAAGAAGCTTGCCTTCGCGTGGACTTATTCATGATTGTCAGCGAAATAAAGCACTGCCGGGTCTTGTGGCGCTCTGTCTCGTTCGAGGATGTCGTGGGTAGGGTTTTGGTACGGTCGCTTTCTCGAAGAGCTGGAGCTCTGTCGCGGTCGCTATCGATCTCGAGCTGGATAAGCTATGCCATGTCAACCTGTCTTGTAAGGTAAAAGATATTGAAACAAGTTGTGAGTTGATATAGAAGATCGAAAGCATGAGACAATGGCGTCTCTTCATTGGTCCATCCGACAAGCAACCATGTCTGTTTGCCATTCTTCTTCGTGCTAACGTGCAGTACAATAGGTATTTCGGGGCTCGATGAAGAGCCAGGTCTGATACTCCTGTTCCCAGGTTCGCGATCGATGTCTTGCGGCATGGTATTCGGGCGACCATGCACGGCCCTCATTATTTCTAGATATGGCAAGTCTTGGCTCACGAACAAGTATTTAAGCAGCAACTTCTCGTCGCCAGCTTCTTCCCACCACAGATTCAAAACGCTATGGGCAGTTCTGGAAAATGTAAGCCAGTCCGCACTTGCGATTGTCGTGATGGAAAGGACTGACATAGGACAGAATCTCGGAAGGCCCCTTTCTCCCGTCTTATTATGGTAGAAGGTAGCGACACAAATGGAGCGCGAGGCTAGTAACCACATCGCGATGGCATGTTTTGAACTCAACGGCTAACGATCTAACAGTCATGGCCAGCAAATTCTCAAATACAGGTAGTGCAATGTTCAAACATGGGTTCTACAGGCTCAAAGAAGACTAATATTGTTCTAGAACTGCTTTCCGCAACTGACGGTCATTGTTCCTCCTCGTACCCTCAGGTCGCCGGCCACCTACGATCATATTACGCGCCTCGAACTCGGAACGAAGGACGTGACAACGCCTCGACAGAGGAAGGTAGCGACAACACCCCACCACGAGCGGAAGAAGTTGGCGACCCGCATGAAGAACAAAAAGCAAGCAGCAAAGCGCAAGCAGGATAGGATGAAGGCACGCATGTTCAAATGGACATTCGACTTTTTAGGCCTACCACGCGGGTTGAGAGACCAGATCTACCGCGAGGTAGCCTCACTGGACTGCAAATGTGGCACTCGAGCTCAGACGGTAACCCCTCGTGCAACGCGTGCGTGCAGAAGCTCTACTCACAACACGCGACAAGTGCATACCACAAGCTCTTCTTTTGGGATCTTAGAATGAGACTGGAGCTTGCAACGCAGCCTCATCAATCCAGGATGCGACGGGTCGACAAACAGATTGATACCGAATTTCTTGAGGTCGTTATCCCTGATCACTGCGCCATACTCCGGTTTGACCTACAAACATTCCGCTTCACCAGTTTCTCTCTAAAGAAGGATGCTAACAGCGAATTCGGCTACGAGCAAGCTAAAGCTGCCAGACCCTCAGACATCCGCGAACATTTCGTCGCCTTAATCAAGGAGTGTGCAGTGGTGATCTGCGACAACAATCCTTGAGAGAGTACTTTCATGGAGAAGATGAGCGATGCATTGGGTATGTTTCCCAAGCTGAAGTCCGTCTTGTTATGCTGGTGCCGTGAGAGCTCGGGTGGTTGGTTGAGATGCATACGAAAACTGGAGCTCGTGGATGGTAAATTTACCACGGACCACCCAATCGATGTGACGAGCTTGAAAGCTCTGGTTGCACTGAAGAATTACGAACAGTATTGTTGAACATGATCTGGCAGGGTAGGATAGGTTCGATGGAGCATTTGTTTTGGAAGAACGAAAATGTGGACGGGGCTTCAAGGGATGCAAGGCTTTTATTGATTACCAGGTCTGAGTTTATGGGATCATTGAGATACTGATGACGTGCAGCAGAGTCGTTTTCTTGAGAGATTCGAGGCGGCTTTCTCAATGAAATATTAGAGGCGGACCTAAGAGGCCAGGCAAATACAGTACATTCACTGACTTGACTACTAACTGTGATCCATAGTTATCTGCTTCTTACTGCGCTAATGTCGGCACCATGACATCGCGATTCATAATCAGTCAGTCCAACTGCCTGGCGCCGCTAGTCAAGTATGTTAGCTAAGGTGGTGAAACCCATTGTAGCGCCATCTACGAGAGACGATATTTACCCGCTATGTATCTGCGAGTTTCGTCGTAATTATCAGTAAATAGCGAAAGCCACGTAATCTGTCCTGCTTGTTACTTGGATAGGGGCCGATAGCCTCGCTTCTCGGTTTTTGCGTTTTTTTGATAAATATCCGATTTGCTATATATATATATCACTCTATTTTGCCCAGAAGCTAGTATCTATCCCACCCTAATGTTAGCAGGATTTTCGCAGGGGTAATCGAACCACTGAAGTCAGTAATTGAGCTCGTGTCCTAAACTAAACGTGTGATCAAGTCACTTGATGAATTATGCGTGAGGGTAGGCACAGGGGGGGAGATTTATCCTAGTACCCGTCAGGCGGTTGGTTAGGTTCCTCTTCTATGGCAATCAGTCAGGCAGTTTATAGCGCCCTTGATTGACTGACTGAAGTTAAGAATACCCCCCTAAGTAAAAGGATATATAGCCTAATCTAGAAGCGCTAGTTTATATATTCCCAAGGTAGATTATCTTATCTTATCTAGGTAGACAACAAGGCCTAATCGGGATAATTATAGGGAACGGGATGTACATTAGCCAATATAAGCTCCGTGAGCCGCCGAGTGGAACCGAGCGTTTCCCGCACTTCATCCCATCAGCGCACAAAGATAAGATATATCCTTTGTGAGCCTCGTGACAGCGATTCCACCACCCCCGGCAAAAAGCACTCAAAAAGCACTCGAAATCCACTCAATACAATCTCACCTATAGGCTCAAAAAAATACCTCAACGGCTTCAATCCAGTATTTTAGCTGATCTCAGCCGGGATCAGCCGTACATCCCGTTTTCAGCTTTGCCTGGATACCGCGAGATTACATAGTAGGCGGTATTTCTAACCGTGCCAGTATAGTTATGTGCAATTGGTCAATCGATCCGCATAGTTTGACGAATCGGTCAGCCTGACTGACTGTCGAAAGCCCTGAATTATGGATTTGCTCTCCATATAGAATGTGCAGAGGTGGGCTGAATACGAGAACCCACATTCTCATGGCTAAATAATCTCTTGCCGCACCTAGAACCCGTAGCTACAATCGTGTTTACAAAGAACTTCTTTATCTTCAAGCCAGACTCACTCGGCGTTCTTACCTAGACCGACTGGAAGAAATATGCGTTTCAACGGCCTCAACGTCATCTTGGCATGCCTTCTCCAGTAAGTGTTCTCGAAAAATCGCCATCAGATCTTCAGCTAAAACCCGTACTCGACAGTCTTGACATGGCCGCTGCATTTGATCGCGGCTGCTGTGACAAAAAAGGCGACATAGGCTGGCAAAACGACGCTACGATTCATTGTTGTAAAATGTACGGCGTTCGGAAACATCACGATTGGCAAAGATATGTTGTAAGCCTGAGATTTTCTATGATGTGCTTAGACCTCGCTAGTATTGATCGCTTTCTGACGCCTTCATGTCGTTTGTTCTTGATTAGTGTGTTATGGATCCGAGATTCAAGGATCAGTTTGGGACTTGTTGTAGAGGGGAGGGGATATTATATCGGACCTTGAATTGGGGTGATTGTAGGGCTAACTGAGGACTGCTGGTATGGTGATGGGTCTTGTAAAAGGAGATGGAGGCCTTTAGTACTTATGGACTTTATCCGATGGGCAGATAACGGCAGGTGTATCGTTCGCTTGATATGAAGATGAAACATTCTGACGACTTGATAACTATGTGATTCGTTTATATTACCTCCAGAATCGGCATCTGAGGATGAGAATTACATTGGCAGATTCCCAGACCATTCACGGTGACCATGAATATTTCAAAATTCGTGCTACCTATGTCTTTGTCACCAATTCCTCGTTCCCTCGTATTAACTCGCCATCCCTTTTACTCTGACCTTTCACAATCAAACATGTTGGTGATTACCCCTACCACTCATCCATTCTCAATACCTTTACCGGGTCCGAAGCAAGAACCACTTAAAGTCCATGTACTTCAAAATTTCTCACGCAGAAGAAGAAATCGCACATTGATCATAGCAAAGCTCTTACAATTTTCATACAGACAGTCAATCGAACACCGCCACAATGTTCATCCTAGCCTCGATCCTACATAATCTGCACACGTTTGACCCTAGAGTCCCTATAATCCCTATCTCAACCTGCAGACCGAGCCTGGGCCGTCACGATCATAACCCGCACCCAAACTCCTCTAAAATCAAGACCAATCCGTAGAATCACAAGCAAGCGCTCCAGAAATCTAGAAAGCAAACCAAACTCCAAGATCGAAAATCAAATCCTATGACCCAGATTTCCCAAGCCATTGATCCTCTAATTCCTTCTTCTCCTCAGCTCTACTTCGCAATTTCCAGTTCACAATCATCGTATAGACGACCAAGCGGCTCTGGGTTGCCCTTTGTCCTGGGCCGCAGCTATGGACACGATAATAACACGAGGCTGAGACAAAAAATGATGAGGCAATGCAATACGTACATGTCCGAGTACATGCAGTAGCAGGGCGTGGCCGAGTCAAGTCAATGCGTGGCGCAGTACATTCTGGCAATGCATGTGCAACGGGAGACTTTAGCCAGATAATAAGCCTTGAAATCCATTAACAGATCCAAAATGACCTATCAAACGTTGCATCGTGAGTATCAGGCCAACGGCCTGTGAATGAAGAGTAGGAAAGTCGTGGTCCAAGTATACTACACATGGAGTGGCTGTGAGAATCAGTGAATGCTTAATGTGAAAGCTGTGAAGTACGGAAAGCATTCTGCCAGCTTGACCAACCATTATGACTCACAGGTCCCCGACTCCATCATGCCTGGCCATAATGGTTGTAAACCGTGCCCTCTGTCTAGCCATATCGAAGACTTGCCGAGTCAAGCTTGCTTGCTTACCTGTGGTCAACCGCTGTCATGCAATCAGCACAGCAAATACAGAGATCAAGCAATACCTCCAGCATACTTCCAGCATTTGTGATGTTGTCGAGGTCGAGAGAGTACTGCGCCGTCAACTTGCCAGAGAATTGATCAATGGGGATATCCCATGGAAAGATAGGCCAATCCCACCACCAGGTCCTCCTCAGCGACAAGCCAAGACTGGAGATCGAACTCCCAGATCATGCAAGGCTACCGCACTCGGCCTATGCCATCGCGCGGCGCATCTGCAGCCCGCGATCGTTCCTCTCAGCCATCGCCTGTTCATATTCCCCATGGTCGCATGATGGCACAACAGCATGCTCACCGCGCTAGAGCTGAGCAGTATAGATATCCATACTATAAAAGCATCAACATCACAATTATAAGGCCATCCAAGAAGCAAATTTGCAAAGTAACAATAAGCGGGACGTTTAAGCAACCAAATCAAACTAGGCCAAGATGTCAAGACCCCGCCCATCAGGCCCAACACCAGCTCCCCTTCCAACAGCTCCCCCTAATAATGGCGGACTCCGCATGAGAGCGAGGAATAATCCTCGCGGAGCAGCTCCAATAGACGACAATGACTGCAACCAACGCCCTCACCGAGTCCGTGGCAGTCGGACCATGGTGGGTGTGAGTAATATTCCGCGACGGGGAGGCTGGCAGAATGATACTGATCATGACGATGATGATGACGATGACGACGATGATTACGATCCTTGAACGAGGGCTAATGGGAGATAGATAGGCGGTGTAACTGGGCAAGTAGATAGGATTTGATTCGTTTTTGTACTCGTATTGTGAGCGACGGGAGATGACCAACTTGGTCTGGCATAAGATAGAGAGGGAAACGTTGGCTGTTGGGCATCGGGAAACTGTTGATAAAGTATTAGGTAGTATATATTCTAGAATGGATGTTTTGATGTACCACAAGATTTTGAAAGATATCCTGAAATGGGGGCAAGGATCGATAATGCCGCCGCGTGCTGAATTTTGTTCGCGAAACCAACAAGGTTGAAGTTGAGATCAAGATGTACTAGTGGTTGAGTCAGTCCAAGATCCGAACTCTTAAAAACATACCTTTGAAAAGATTCTCACTCCGAAAGTATAAGAGGATAAGAGTTCACGAGGAGCTCCTAGGTAGCTTTCCCACTCTTTCATCACAAAATCATTCAAAATGTTCAATTGCCCCAACCAATTCCAAACCGTCCATCATCAACTCATCCGCACCTAAAAAACAGAGATAGCAAAACTCAAATCCCGTCTTCTCGTAGAGGCAGCGCAGGTAGCTCAAAAAGAGAATGAAGTTCTCCAATCTAAATTGAAGAAATCGAGCTTTGGGTCGATGGTAGCGCAGGTAGCTAAGCTGCAAGAAGAGAATAAGCGTCTCCATTCCATTTTGGACAAAGCGAACTTCGAGTTGATGAGCGCGCTCGGGATTGTGTGAAGAGAAGTCTATTGTGTCAGAGAATTTGAAACCAGATGATAAAGAGTTGTATGTAGACCATCTGTGAGAATACCATGGATGGCACAATTTATGCGCTTCATGAATCAGCTGATTACCTTGCCCAAAAGTCCGTGAACTACGCTTCACTACATCATCGGCCACACATCAGCCACCTCCCAAGTTTCAAGCACCCCTTCCCATACAAAGTTTACCAGCACCTTTGCAGCCCTCGACGGCCCAATCTCCTCTTTCGCATCCATAATATCCCGATGTATCTTCACAAATGCTTCCACTCGAGGCATTCGTTCCTTCATAGCCCACAGTTGCCATTGCACATTGTGAAGTGATAGCTTCGTGTGTTCAAGTGTTTTGTTCTTTTCCTCTATTTGTAAGAGTACATTTCGAAGCTTGATCTTTTCCATGGCGAGCTGATACCTCAGGCTGTTAACCTCTCGTCGTAATGTTTCTTCGTTTGTAATGGCTGGAAGGGTATATCCGACCAAGCAATGATTTCGCATTGTTATATGGGTGGTGTGCGTGCTTTCTATTAGGATTGACTTCATGGCAGAATCGTGGGACGGATTGCGCTTTACATTGTTGGCATGGTCAGATCGATTGACCGCATCGAGATCTGGTCGCGATATGGCGTTCGACTTCCTGGGTCCTCCAATTTGGCAAACCTCAACGACCCTCCAGCTGAGATTGAGCAACGGAAAAGTTGGTGTATGGAGTCCTGTAACCCAGAGCTGCACAGGTTAGCAGTTGGGAACCAGAATAGGGAGCCCAGATTTCGGACCACCAGCATTTGAAAAGTAAGAGTTAGCACATCAAATAGATCGTATTTGTCCCACGCGCTGGCTCGCACGACCAAGGTATAGCCAGAACCTAGAAAATGTAAAGTATAGTACATACGCAATCCTTACGCCCAGAATCGAAACCTCGCCATGCTTTTCCCGGCCTACCAAGTATGTGATTCCAAAAGAAATTTGGCGAATACACTGTACACCCGGAAGAGTATCGGTATTGCTGTGTCGTCCTCAGCTCCCCCATCTTGAAGCATGCGCGACTTGTTTATGATGACATTTTTCGGGTAAACTTGGCTATGACTGCGAGATTGTTAGATTGTATCATGGAAAGGAGGGCTATAGTCGACATACTATGTAGTGCAACAACGGAGATGATGAAACCGACAGAAAGGACGACGGACGACGACGGGATCGACCTTGAGTCCTGGAGACTCATCGGTATAAAGCTCTGTGGTGGTGATGTTAACGATTGTCCTTGGATTTCCCCTGAAGCTATGCCTCGGCCAGGTCTGTCTCCATCCTCCTGAGGAAGGTCCAATTCGCGACCCGGAAGTGATATCACGTACTCAACATAGTGCTGCTGGAACCTCCAGCACCTGCGGCCCTCGTGCTGCTTGGTCGGGCATTTGCGCTCTTCTCCTTCAAATCGGCGGCAGCTCGTCTCCTAATAGCAGTGGCGGGTCCTCCTGGGGGCTTTGGGGATGATGGGCGAGCGGATGAAGCGCCAGAGCTGGGAGGGTTCACTGGGGAGTTCGAGCGTGGGGCAGACTATTGAATGGCATAAGTATTCGCATTCTCATCCAGGTAATTTGTCGAGTATGAGTGCTCGCATGCCCCGGAGCTTGCGATGCGCTGGTTCGAATTGAAGTTGTATAGATGGACATACCATTTTGATAGATTCTGGTGTGAGAAGTTGAGCTGGAGGTATTATTCGGGTGGTCGTGAGTTGTTTGAAGGGGTTTAATTGTTCGTGTCGTGTCTCCTATCAATATACTTTGGAAGTGAGAGATGCCACATCTCAAAGTCCGAGTGGCTTAGGCGGGAAAATTACGAGAATTACAATCACTACACTAAGCCCAAAGTAGATGATGGTACCGATTACAAAAAGACCTGCGATCGATTGGTCGTGTCGTCAACGATCTCTCTGGAGAGATACATCTTCAATCCACACCTGCAGTCCACACCTGCAGCCCACACCCAAACCACACGACCCTCACCACATACCAGACACGTCAATTGGAACCACAGAGTCACAATGCTTTCGCGGCAGGCCCCCAAAACTCAGGCTCTGAGCAGCCTCTCATCCCGCACCCTACCCTCCACCGCCGCCACTACTCGCCTTTCCGCAACCTCGACTCAAAGGAAGACCCAGCAGTCGAGAGGTCTTGCCACGGTTCAGGATCCGCCAAAGAGAGTCTATGGAGGATTAAGGGATCAGGATAGGATCTTCACAAATCTTTACGGCCACCATGGAGCCGACTTGAAGAGTGCCATGAAATATGGCGACTGGTATAAAACAAAGGAAATGCTCGACAAGGGCCACGATTGGGTGTGTAGAGGCCTTCCCTACATCGGACAGACCAAGTTATGCGGATGCTAACGGCATTGGACAGATTATCTCAGAGATCAAGGCCTCTGGTCTTCGTGGTCGTGGTGGTGCCGGTTTTCCCTCGGGTCTGAAATGGGTATGTTCGATATATTGTGCACGACTTGTATCACCGTACTTACCAAATCAAAGTCGTTCATGAACTTCAAGGACTGGGACAAGGACAATAAGCCTCGCTATCTAGTCGTCAACGCCGATGAGGGAGAACCCGGAACTTGCAAGGACCGAGAAATTATGCGCAAGGATCCCCACAAGCTCATTGAAGGATGTCTCGTAGCCGGGCGTGCCATGAACTGCACCGCCGCTTACATCTACATCCGAGGAGAGTTCTATCATGAGGCCACCGTTCTGCAGCGCGCTATTCAGGAGGCGTATCAAGCAGGTCTTATCGGAAAGAATGCCTGTGGCTCTGGATACGACTTCGATGTATACATTCACCGTGGAATGGGTGCCTATGTCTGCGGAGAGGAGACCTCGTTGATTGAGAGTTTAGAAGGAAAGCCCGGCAAACCCCGTCTTAAGCCGCCGTTCCCAGCAGCTGTAGGTCTTTTCGGGTGCCCTAGCACAGTTGCAAACGTCGAAACTATCGCTGTCGCACCAACCATTTTGAGACGAGGTGGAAGCTGGTTTGCAGGATTTGGACGTGAGCGTAACCAGGGAACCAAGCTATTCTGCATCTCTGGCCATGTCAACAACCCGTGCACAGTTGAGGAGGAGATGAGTATCCCGCTTCGAGAGCTTATCGACAAGCACTGCGGTGGTGTTATCGGCGGATGGGACAACTTGAAGGCCGTTATTCCAGGAGGAAGTTCGACCCCAATTCTGCCCAAATCAATTTGCGAGGACCAAATCATGGATTTTGATGGTCTCAAGGATTCCCAATCCGGCCTTGGAACCGCGGCTGTTATTGTGATGGACAAATCTACCGATGTTGTCCGCGCTATTTCTCGTCTATCGAAGTTCTACGAGCACGAATCTTGCGGTCAATGCACGCCGTGCCGAGAGGGATCCAAATGGACAGCACAGATTATGAAGCGATTTGAGAAGGGTCAAGCTCGATCAAGAGAGATTGACATGCTCCAGGAGCTGACCAAGCAGGTTGAGGGACACACTATCTGCGCTTTGGGAGAGGCTTTCGCATGGCCTCTGCAAGGGTTGATCAGACATTTTAGACATGAATTGGAAGAGCGGATAGAGGGATACAAGGCTGAGCACGGTGGCAAGGAGGCATTAGCTGGTGGATGGCAATCGGATGCTGTCAAGAAGGGAATGTTGATTGCGCCTGGACAGTAAATCGAAATCCGGCAGCAATTGAGTTTTGTGTTACTCTGTTGCAATTGTATATACTACTTTCGATCGCTTTATACACTTCCATATATAGCGGAGCAAACAAGGGGTTTGCACAAGGGCTTGTTCGCCGCCTGCTTCCGGACCATTATGGTTTGTGACAATTCGATCTGCTTATCTATTCATCGCTCACTGGATGCGCGTGCCATTGAAGTCATTTCTGCAAATTATTTAGAACGGGTTTCAGCCTCTGCTAATGATTTTAGCCAGTTCAACTCTCTCACAGCTAGCCCTACAGCTAGGCCTTACTGTCACTGCCTCCGGTAATCGAATCTATGAACCAAGCTATCTAACATCAGTCTCTCAACTTGGGATGGCTACTGATTAATTTCTGGCGAGGATCCGAAACCTGATTGTCAGAAATTTATCGGTATCTATCTCGAGTTAGGTGTTGTAAACTATACTGGGGGTACCTGTAAAGGGTGTTCGCTACATATCTCTTCAAATCTTTCATCCAGTCCCCATTTCCGAATGATAAGGTAAGCCAACCCCACCCCGCACTCTACTCATCTTGTTCCTGGCTAATACTCCTAGGTTTGCGTTAAGTCCCTCGCCAGCTCTGCGAATCTCCACCGAGTTGGTCTGTCCACAACGCAGTATAACTCGAGATTGATACCGATGAATTTCTGGCGATGTGGGTTCTAGAGGTCGCCAGGAATCTTTCGCAGTCGATCTTAAATTTAAAGAGTTCGATGCTAACGGTAACTGGATTGTAGGCCCGGCGTGAGGCCATGATTGAAGGGAAAGGGACAGATTGGGATGACATGCGATAGGTTTAAACACCAAGAGCTAAGCAATCAACTCTTCAAGTCCTTATTACCACGCCTTCACTCATCCGTCATGCACCCTCCCATAATCACCTTCAAGCACTCGATCCTTTCCCTCAGGTCCTTCATCATAGCATCTTTCTCTTCCGCCTCCGCGATCAGTTTCTCATTCTTATCTTTCAATTCCTTGTTCCGAGCTTTCAAATCTTGGACTTCTGCTTCTAATCGCCGGATATCTTGTCTAGCCGTGGCAAAGGCATTGTTTGAGACTCGTGGGGCGAAGTAAGGCCCTGCTCTTGGTGTTCCTGGGGCCATTTCTGTGAGAAGAAAGATTTTCTTGGTTAGTGCGCGTATGTGGAAAAGGCTGGTTTGCTGTTGCACATGAGGATGGCTAGGTTATTATATAGACGGTCTAGGTCAGTTAGCACAATGTTGAAAATCGGTTTGGGGCTGGAGCAAACATGATTGGCAATCACGGTTGAAATCTTAGTTCTTAAATATCCACTTTTCGTTTTCTTTACTAGCTCGTCTTCTGTGTCTGGTATATCTATAATCTCAGCGACTCATTTATCATTGACTCATTGATTTCCTCACTTTCTGCATTGTCATCGAACTGCGTCCTATACCGACTTTCGAAAACGCTGGCTCTTCGTTCGCTTTCTCCGCCTTCGATGGATTTTAGCGGCTAAATGTAGAAAATGTAGCAATTATAATCCTGTTCGAAAATGATTCTTTCGATTGAATATGTTGAAAAATCCCGTCGATCTTAGGCGTTATGGCGGCCAAAGAATCCAGCGTTCGCTAAAATCGGAGGCGCTGGATTCTTGGGGTTTGTTAGCCTCATTTCGATCTTCGTTGCTTCTTGTTTGATTCCGAGGGCATCGTAATGATTGTGGAAGGGTGCCACCATGATGACGGTGAGAGACTAGGTGAGGGAAGCTGTTGTGCTTTCGAGCTGTCAGATGCTGAGTAGGGCTAAGATGAACGATGAGTGCAGTGTTGGCTACCTGAACTTTTGTGAATCCGGGAACACTTCAAAATCATTTGAGTATTGTTGATCAACTGTGACAAACGATGTCCTCCCTCGAAGGACAGTCTCATTCAGAAAATAAATATGTTCAATTTCCAAACCACAATAAATACTTGAAAGAAGTGTATCAACGCCATATTCAGCTCTCGCCAGCTCAACTAAACATGTACTTCCTGCTTACCCAACCCAGCTTCAAGCCTCTTAGCGTGTCCCTTCTCAACAAGCCCTTCATTCTTGACCTGTCCACGCGTTAGTACTGCCCACAAACATCCCAAAGCAAAGTCAACATACCAAAACTCCCACCTTTTCCAAAACCTTCCCAACAGTACTATCCTCAGTCTCTATATGTCCCGTCTTGTTTCCAAAGCCCGCTCCCCCAGTGATACCAGAGCCATAATGTGGATGCCCACCAGAATACGGCGCCGTGCTGTCATGAGAGCCAAAGCGAAGGTCTGTATTATCGTACATGTCGGTTTCGGGTTTGGTCTTGTTGCCGAAGCCTGCTCCGCTTGTTGCTCCTGGGCGGGTGTTAACGAGTGTCCAATCCTCACAGAAGAGTAGCAATTGGGCAAACTCACCAGATCCATATCTGTGGTGGGCATTTGAGTATGCACCGCCATCGCTGTGTTTACCAAAACGGTAAGATTCGTCGGTCTCGTCATAAGTTGGCTGGGGAGCCGTTTTGTTGCCGAAACCTGCTGACATTGTTGGTTGTAGTGCTGTATCAAGGATAAATGTCTTTCAAATTATTGACTAGGATTTCAAGTCGAGAGTGTACGAGTTTTCGTCAGATGTACCAGAAGTGCAACAGCCAGGAAAGGGCATGATATAATAGAGAGCATAGTTAAGAGATACCGAGCATCAATTCAGCCACTCCGTCACCAGCGGTGCCAGCATGGCAAAGGCTAGGCAAGAGATGGTCTTGATCGAGATTCCATCGACGTACTGGTAGAAGCAGCTCCAACCAACAGTAAGTCTGGAAAATCAGTAATGCCCTTTCGTAAAGATCGTACATGCCACGCGGCCCACGCCAAGCACGCGACAACCTGTTGCTCGGACCATAAGGCTGACCCTTCCCACGGCGCCAATCTCTATCTAGCCAGTAGAATAGCGCGCGAGACAACCTATTCGTTCTTGTATATGCGGGCGACAGAGCATTATGTCGATCTTGCTGATAATGCGCCGTGACGTCGGCCTGCTGTGTCCTGACACCTTAGTCCACGTGATGCCACTAAAATGCTGCGCCTTATCGGGCTCACTGTTGCACATGGCTCTTCATCGTACATATTTGCTCTGCCATGTTGTCAGCCAAGTTTGTGTGACAGGGTATGAAGTTCGCATTCACCATGAATCGTTTGTGGAAATCCGATCGGAGGAGATCGTTGACGAATTCTTTTGCTTTCTTGTCCTCAGTGCCTCGTGCTTGGTTCTTGAACACAACATCGTCGTCCCATCTGAGAAATATTAGTGAAGTACATGATTGGAACTAGAAAGGGCAAACCTACCTTCGTTTCATGTTGAAGTCTTTTGGGTTGAGGAGCGGATTACCTCGAGCAATATCGAACTCGCGTTGCTCTTGTTCTTCGGCGGCTTTTTCTGCTTCCTGGATCCTATTAGAATGGTTCCATAGTGTGTAGATTGCGTTGACGCTACCTCTTTCGCCCGTTGCTCTGCTCGCTCCCTCTTAATCTTCTCAAGCTCACGCATCAGCTCTGCTGTCTCGTCTTCCTCGTCGTCTAACCTGTGGCATCATTAGCCCCGCGCCCTTATACCTGTATCATTATGACCAAGCCTACTCTTCGTCACTGCTCTCATCGCTTGACCCATCTGAATCAGCATCCAGATCCCTGGCCTCCTCCAATATGAGTCTCCTGCGCTTTGCCTCTGGATCCTCGCTGTCGTTGTCGTCGGCATCTGCCGTTGCGTCTTCTATCGTTCGTTTCGGTGCCGTTGATGGACTATCTTCGTCGTCGTCGACGGCCTTGCCGTTCTTCTTTGCGAAATGTGCTGCTTCGGCTCGTAGTAGTTCGGCGCGGAGGTCTCGAACTTCGTTCTCTGCGTCCCCGCCCTGCCCTTCTTTTCTGCACAGTGTTAGGCTCTCGGTTTGTTTGATGTGAGCGAGGGTTCCACGTACCGGTACTTGAGTGAAGTATGCGCTGGGAGTAGACGTTGGTGGTAGGCAGGTCCGCGCTGTGCTTCTTTACCGCGAGCCTGTATAGCATTAGTCCTGTTAATTCTGCTTGTGGATTCGATACATACGGGATCAAATGTAGGTCTGTGGGCGGTTGTCATTTTGGTTTCTTCCTTAGGTAGGTCGTTCTTATGTACGTTGTTGGTGAGTACCTAGACAGATGCCCTTGAGAAATGTTCGCCTTGCCAAGCCTGGGGATCGCGAAAAGTTGAGGAAGTGTTTGCGACTTTCACAACCCAACACCATGGTCGCATAACAAATCACACTTCGAAATCATGCCTCGTGAGGCCGAACTATCCAACAATGAGCGCGAGTTCATTCTCAACGCTCTGCGACAAAGTGTGCGCCTCGACGGCCGATCCTCCGACGAGTACAGAGGCGTCGAGCTTACCTTTGGCGACGAATACGGCCTGGTCGATGTGAAAATGGGCAAGACGAGGTATGAGCAGGCAATCAGGCTACCCTGAGCACATCTGACAAGACCCAGAGTGGTTGTCCGCGTTTCATGCGAAGTAACAGCACCGTACCCAGACCGGAAATTTGAGGGCATGTTCATAATCACTTCAGAATTCTCTCCCATGGCATCTCCCGCCTTCGAAGTCGGACGGTATAGGTCTTCCTGCTCTGCCACCTTTTGGAGTCTAATCAAGTCCATAGACAGAATCAAACCGAAATCATTCTCTCCCGTATCCTCGAAAAAGCCGTCCGCCGAAGCTCGGCTCTAGACACTGAATCGCTCTGCATAATCGCTGGTCAAAAGTGTTTCTCTCTCCGCGCGGATGTACATATTCTCGATCATGATGGAAACCTCATAGATGCGTCATGCATCGCGCTCGTGGCAGCTTTGCAACACTTCAGACGGCCAGACGTGCAGGTGGAAGGCGAGAAGGTCACAGTATTCACGTCTAGAGAACGAGAGCCAGTACCTCTGTCCATGCTTCACCACCCGCTTTGCGTCACATTCTCCTACTTTGATGGTGGAAATATAAGGATTATGGATGCTACTGCGGCAGAGGAGCAGGTCCGGGAAGGGGAGGTCATCATCACAATGAACAGGAATGGAGAGGTCTGCCAAATTGCCAAATACGGCGGCGTGCCAGTGGATGCGCTCGCACTCGTCAACTGGACCGGCACGGCATTAATCAAGGTCAGAGAGATGACAAAGTTCATTCAGCTTAAGCTTGAAGAAGACGCAAAGAAGAGAGATGTGGGAGGGCTGATCGCAGAATTGAGATCAGAAAATGAGAGACCCAAGGGGTGAACTGGTGATTTATCGAAGGTGAGCATCACGATGGCCAACCTGCTCGGAATGAGGAATAACACACGACGCGCTGATCGGGATGTGATCATCTCACCACCATGACTTCGACTACTTGCTTTAGCATCACGACGAGCTACAGAGTGTCCAATGCCAAGTTGATACGCCGGGTGCAGTGTAGCCTCGCTAAAGTCAAATGGCTATGGTCCAACACGCAATCAGAGGATTCCTTGATAAACACGGCGAATGCAGCATTTGTATCCAACACAGTGGCTTAAGCAATTCAGGGTCCCCCGGTCTCCAGAACATGGTCGAACTTAGACTCTACTAATTTAAGATCAGTGCCGATGAATTTCTGGCTGTTAAGGGATGGAATCCTTCTCTCTAGCTTATCCATGACTGGATTTCCAATTGTTCTCTTGTTATTCTGCAAGCTGTCATGTTCTATTTTGCAAGCTGTCATGTTCTATTTTGCAAGCTGTCATGTTCTATTTCGCAAGCTGCCATGTTCTATTTTGCAAGCTGTCACGTTTCCATTTAAAGATACTTTCTAGAAGGATCTATTGTAAGAGGAGGATTATATATACTAGCTATCCTTCCTGTACTTACACTTTCTTCTCTGTACTTAGATACTTGAAATATAAGCTGTCTTCCCTCACTTGCGAAACACCTTTGAGGGTTGAACTCTTACATTATCTAAGTACCTCAGTCTTACAAAGGAAGAAAGGCTCACAGAGAGCAAGCTCCAAAAAGGAATTTCAAGAAGAGGACACTTGTCCTAATCCAAGAAGCGAGGGCCAACCTCAAGGGCCAAACAGAAAGGAATTTCAAGAAGAGGACACTTGTCCTAACTCAAGAAGCAAGGGCCAACCTCAAAGGCCAACTTCAAGGGCCAACCTCAAGGGCCAAACAAAAAGGGAATTCAAGAGAATTCAAGCTGAGATTTTCTAGAAGGTGCTAGAATCTCCAAGAAGCAAGGGCCAACCGAAAGGGCCAATCCAAAAAGGGAATTCAAGAGAATTCAAACTGAGATTTTCTAGAACGTGCTAGAATCTCCAAGAAGCAAGGGCAGGTCATCCTAAGACAGCGTAGTCTTAGGAGTTGAAGCTGTAATAAGCTGAGGAAAGAAAGAGCTAGGGAGAGAGATTTAATACACTTGGCCTTCACAGTCCCTGGGAGCTCTGTCCTTAGTAATAAGGATTGCAGAGCGGACTATAGTGTAAAAAATCCTTCTGGGATTCTATAGTCACCTTCCTATACTAATAGGCATTGACTCTATACTGCCTAGCAAATCTCTAGAGTAGAGCCTAGGAGTGTGTATAGTAGTGCTCTCTATTATCTCTCATAGGTGAAAATATGGAAGGAGAAGATCAGGAACAAAGAGTTCCTCAAGAACCCCAAGCCCTACAAGAAGCTATGGCAGCATTACAACATCAACTAGCCATTCAGAACGATGCTATTACGCGTATTCTTACAATCTTGCCTAACACTACTCGCTCTGAGAACGTAGTAGAAGGACAAGAGACTAAGAATTCACAAAAAGACAGAATACATAGGAAGAAAGCTGTACTTCCTAAGCTCCAAGAATTTGATGGCAAGCGTTCTGAATGGGCTCAGTGGTTTCAACAAGCAAGGATGAAGTTGGAGATAGACGCAGAATCTATAGGGGATAGTAGGAACCAATTTGCCTACATCTTCTCCTCTCTACGAGGCTCCGCAGCTCAGGCTACTCTGGCCTACGTAAAGACAGCTCCAGAGGAAGATAAAACGGGACAGAAATTGTTACAGTATATGGACAACTTCTATGGCGATCCAGTACAACAACAAAGAGCTACTGTAAGCCTGTCCACAATCAAACAAAAAGAGAAAGAACCCTTCTTCTCTTTTCTTCCCCGTTTTGAAACCACTCTTGCTAATGCTGGAGGAATGACTTGGCCTGACGCTGTTAAAATTGCATTTCTACACAAAGCAATAAATCAAGAGCTGCGAAACCAGAGAATAGGCCAATCTCAGAGTACCTCCTACCAGCAGTTTGTGTCCGATCTTTTGAATACAAGTATGCAAATCACTACAGCAAAGATGCTCTCTTCCTCAGAAGATAAGTTACGATTCAGAGATAAAGAGAAGTCTTTTAAAGATCTGAACGCTATGGACTGGGAGCCTACACGCGTAAACAAGTTAAAAATTTCGTCTAAAGCCTATGAATATAGGAAGGCAAATAACCTCTGCTTACGCTGTGGGAAGGCCGGCCATAGAATGAAAGACTGCTGGTTGGATACAGAGGTAGAAAGAGTCACGCAACTTGGTTCAAAAAGGGCCAAAGGAACCACTGAGGAGAATGAAGAAGTTGAAGAAGAGGACTACTCGGAAAAAGAGTAGCCTCTATCCAAAGTCGTGGATGGAGGCGTAGAGTAGATAGAGCAAAATTGTCAAAGGAGTCAATTGAGAGAGTAAATAGTATTTTGAATTCGAACAAAGACACTGATTCACACCGTTCTCGGATAGAAAAAGAATGGGAGCAGTTCAGACCCAAGATGCTCTCCCGCCTTTTCTACACAAATACTATAGTGAACGATATATACTCTCTTAAAACTCTCCTTGATAATGGATCTAGCTGCTACGCATCAATAAACGAGGAGAAAGCTTCGCAGATGGACCTTGAAGTACTCCCTATTAGTCCGCGTACTATAGGTGGAGTTCTTAAGGAAGAAGGACAGACCCAAGTGACAAAAATTGCGAAGTTGAACCTAGATTTAGGGGGACTTATATGCAACGCTTTTGCTTATATAGTCCCGGGACAATTTGAGGATCTTCTACTAGGCAGGCCTTTTCTCAAGGACACCAAAGCCGTTATCAATGAATCTAAAGGTACTCTTACCTTTGCAAACGGGATTAGCATTCGCGATGCTAAATTTGAAGACAAACTTGATATACAACAAGTAGCGCCCGTAAGATTCCACCGCCTTGTCACTTCTACACTTGAGAAAATCAAAGACGCGTCTAGAGTATTTGCTGTTACTCTTCGAGATATTGATATTGCCTTGAAGCCGAAAGTCCCTTTGACAACAGAGCAAATACTGGAATTGCTACCTAAGAGGTTTCATAAGTACGCTGCTGTCTTTGATCCTAAAAGGGCCGAGAGACTACCACCGCATCGCCCTGGGATTGATCACGAAATACCTATAGAAGAAGGAAAACCACTTCCTTGGGGACCTCTATATGGTATGGGTCGAGAACAACTCCTTGTTTTGCGAAGGACTCTTACAGAGCTACTAGATAAAGGCTTTATCCGAGAGAGTAAATCAGTTGCTGCGTCTCCAGTTCTCTTTGTGAAGAAACCAGGAGGGGGCTTACGCTTTTGCGTAGACTACCGAGCCTTAAACGCAATTACTCGAAAGGATAGGTACCCGCTACCGTTAGTAAAAGAGACTTTACTAACCTTAGCTCGTGCTAAGTATCTTAGTAAGCTTGATGTAAATGCTGCCTTCCACAAGATTCGAATCGCAACGGGAGATGAGTTCAAAACTGCCTTTCGAACTAGATATGGTCTATTTGAATGGCTAGTTACTCCCTTTGGCTTAACCGGTGCACCTGCGTCTTTTCAACGGTATATAAACTATATCCTTCGACGATACCTAGACGAGTTCTGCTCAGCTTATCTAGACGATATAGTAATATACTCTTCAAAGAACCTTAAAGACCATGAAGAAAAGACTGAAAAGATACTTCAAAGCTGCCTTAACGCTGGGTTATACCTTGATATTCGGAAGTGCGAGTTTAATACCAAACGAGTCAAGTATCTAGGCTTCGTTATAGATACTGAAACGGGCCTACACATGGATCCGGAGAAGATCAAAGCAATTAAAGAATGGGAACGTCCTACTACTCTACGAGGAGTACGTGGCTTCCTAGGCTTTACAAACTTCTACCGTGACTTTGTAAAAGATAACTCAACAATAAGGGAGCCTCTGGTTCGCCTTACAAAGAAGAATACTCCATTTTTATGGGGAAAGGAGCAAGAAGAATCTTTTCAAAAACTTAAGGCAGAGTTTTGCAAAGAACCTGTCCTGTCTGCACTTGATGAAGATAAGCCTACGCGAGTAGAACCTGATGCTTCAGGCTGGGCTTCCGGAGCAGTACTTAGTCAAAAAGATGAGCTAGGTAACTGGAAACCATGTGCTTTCTTCTCTACTAAGCACTTGCCAGCCGAATGCAATTATGATATCCACGACAAAGAACTTATGGCTATAGTCAAAGCTCTAGTCCATTGGACTAGCGAGCTACTAAGCCTAAGTAAGCCATTCATTATCCTCACAGATCACAAGAACCTTGAGAAGTTTATGGTAAAAAGGGAACTAAATGAAAGGCAAATGAGATGGGCGCAGATACTAGCTAAGTTTAACTTCAAACTAGGCTATCGCCCAGGCTCTGAATCTGTAGTTCCAGACGCCTTAACTCGAAGGGATCAAGATCTCCCAAAGGATATTCAAGACCCAAGAATCGTTGAAAGAACTAGAACGTTATTACCTCCAAAGCTTTGGATTAACGTTCTAGAGGATAAGACTCCTGCAAGAGAAGAAGCTGCCCAAGAAAATGCTCAAGAAGTAGACAAAGAACCTATCCCCTTTATACAAAATCCCTTTCTCTCAGGTGATCTAAGGGATAGATGGGAAACTGCACTCGAAGGAGATCTAGACTACAGACGTATTTTCCAAAGCGTTCTAAAGCAAGATAGGCAGTTCCCATCTAAGCTAAAGGTTCCTACTTCTATAGGAGATTGTAAAGTCGAAAATAACCAGCTCTACTATAGAGACCGAATCTGGTTGCCCTCCTACGAGCCTCTCTTAACAGGAGTAATTCAAGAAATACACGATTCAGTCCTATCAGGGCATCCTGGACGAGAAGCTACTATTGCTATTCTCTCCAGACAGTTCTACTGGCCGGGATTTGCTCAAGATATACGTCAGTTTATACGCAATTGTGACGTCTGCGGAAGAACTTCAGTCTGGCGAGACAAAAAGAAAGGTTTACTTAAACCTCTTCCTGTCCCTAGCCGTATCTGGCAAGATATTTCAGTAGACTTCATAGTCGAATTACCAGAGAGCCAAAGATGCACAAGACTCTGCGTTATTACTGACCGCTTGGGTAAAGGAACTATCCTGTTCCCAGTGCCTAAAGAACAGTTTGGAGCTGAAGGATTTGCAAAACTATTTATGCAGAACTACGTAAGATTACACTGGCTTCCTAGATCTCTAGTCTCAGATAGGGACACGCAATTTGTTAATGCTTTCTGGAAAGAAGTTTGTCACCTTCTTAAGATAGAGAGAAGACTCTCTACAGCGTATCACCCTGAGACTGATGGATCTACGGAAAGAAGAAATCAAGAAGTTGAAGCCTATCTACGTAAGTTCTGTACATTTAGTCAGAACGACTGGGTCGAGCTCCTGCCTATTGCTCAAATATGCCTCGATAATAGACCAAACCAAGCTACGGGCCTATCGCCTTTCTTCTTAACCCACGGTTATAACATTGAGCATATAGGAACTGTTGAAGCTCCCCAGGAAACCCCTAAGAATCCAAAAGAAAAAGCACAAGATCTTGTAGCAAAATTGAAGGACGCACAAGAATGGGCAGAAACGTCAATGGTATCAGCTCAGCAACAGCAAGAATACTACTCTAATAGAGATCGTGCTCCGGCTGACTCTTTTAAAGTGGGAGACAAAGTCTGGCTCAACCTAAAGAACGTAAAAACCCTACGTCCTTGTAAGAAACTAGACTGGATTCATGGGAAGTATACAGTTACACGAGTTATCAACTCAATGTCTTACGAGCTTGATACACCCAGAGGAATCCACAACCGATTTCATACGTCTTTACTTAGGAGAGCTGGCACAGATCCCCTACCTTCACAAATACAAGATAATACACAGCCGCCTCCTATAGTAACTGAACAAGGAGACGAGGAATACGGTATCGAGGCTATTCTAGCCGCAAGATGGCGCCGGCGAGGTCGACAACAAACGCGAGAAGTCTTAGTTAAGTGGGTAGGCTACGTTGATCCTACGTGGGAACCCCTTAGCGAACTCCAACAAACTACAGCTCTGGACGCTTTTGAAAGTGCCTACGGCAACGTTCTTGAAAACGACGGACCTATACTACGCCCTCAGAGACTACGCTCACATCGATCTACAAGAGAGGGGGGGAGGGGATAATGTTAAGGGATGGAATCCTTCTCTCTAGCTTATCCATGACTGGATTTCCAATTGTTCTCTTGTTATTCTGCAAGCTGTCATGTTCTATTTTGCAAGCTGTCATGTTCTATTTTGCAAGCTGTCATGTTCTATTTCGCAAGCTGCCATGTTCTATTTTGCAAGCTGTCACGTTTCCATTTAAAGATACTTTCTAGAAGGATCTATTGTAAGAGGAGGATTATATATACTAGCTATCCTTCCTGTACTTACACTTTCTTCTCTGTACTTAGATACTTGAAATATAAGCTGTCTTCCCTCACTTGCGAAACACCTTTGAGGGTTGAACTCTTACACTGGCGAAATCATTACTTCAAGGCGCCAGGAGATTATCGATACCAATCTTCAATCGCAAGTGATAACAAAAGCTAAGCTTTACCTCGAGCGCAATGGATTGATGAAGCCAATGTGCCAAAAACGGGTTGAAAAAATAATTGCTGCCCCTTCGGCGTCGTACCAGCAGCTTTGTGTTCAGGTCTACTTATGCAACACGCTGATCTGCCTGGATAGACAACCTCGTTTCTAATATTATCTTTCAGTTCCACACGGCGTGACACAGGCCTCCATTTCCTCCCACTGACATTTCCACCAGACAAATTCGCTGTTGAGGAGCGCGGGTTTTCAGCAATCACAATCGAGAATTGCCGCTTTCACATCAAGATAGTATGCTCAATTGTTTCTGGCAACATTCTTTTCTGGGATTGACAGAAACATTTGAGTATACTATGTCAGATCGACGAGGTCGTCCTAGATTAAGTGCATCCAAAAATCCCGCGTCGGTGTTAGATCCAGCACTTCGAGATGATCGGTGTCTAAGATAAAGAGACGGCGAGTCGGCTGTGATGGGATGGTCCATGGCGTGAGTTGAGTGAGTGAGTAACCGTCACTGCATCATCGTCCAGTCCCTTTGCGGAGGCCAGCTATTTCGACAAGTGGGAGAATTACAAGAGCGAATATTTCGAGAATCGTTCGACGTTTGTCCGAATGCGATGAGCATCCTTCTCGTCGTTTCTGCAAGGATGTTCATCATGTCTGGAGTTGCCAGCATTTAAATCATGGGCATCACTTCTACAGCATCACTTCTACGAGGGCGAAGGCTCGCGACGAGACAAGATCCGGAGTGTATGCAGAACGGTCTTAGTCGGGCAAGCGGTTCATCCAGTGATTCGAATGGTCTAGTCGCACGTGAGCTGCGCTTCAATGCGAGAAAAGCATTTCCTAAATTCAATTCTGTCCAGTCCCGACTGATGTTGAGATCGACTTCGATAGTTCCGTTCTCCTCTCCGGCCTGGAGATCCAAAATCAAAGATGACGTTCGCGTGAACGTGCCGCTACACGATTTGGGGGAAACTCCACGGCGGACGGGTCGCTTTTCGCTCTCAAAAGCGGCTGTGACCGTTGATGGCTGTATAGCACGAGCGCCGTGCCGTGGACAGGATAGGCCGGTCACAGCATCTGGACCGTCTGCCAGCCGCTATGTTTAGGGACCCCGGCAGCATGCAAGTAATCTTCCTGCGTGCCGCTTCGTAGCCGCAAGATCACCTCGGATTCTTGGTATTCCTCGGATTCATGGGAATCAACATCATCTACCCCGCTTCCCCGACCTGAGATCGATCAGACGAAGGGAAAGGGCCATTGCTTTGGTGGGGACTGGTCCTGGAATATCCATCTTGCAGGCCATCGTAGGCTTGACTTGATGAAGCGTCTGCGCAACCGACTCCAGTTACCAGAAAGAGTTGCTCTGGTGTTCTTGGCGCGGCGAGGGAAACCTTTCAGGGCTTCCAGGGCCATGTAGGCTAACAATTTCGGTGGAGGCACCGCTCGAGCTCACCAACGGCTATATTCAGGGGCAAAAGCAAATTTGGACCGGGACGGACGGGCTGCGCACGCTATTGTTTGCGGGACAGGAATCAACACATAATCGATAGACATGGAAATTCGACCACGAATGTGTGACCTTCTTGTTTTAGAAAGACGCGGACTATAGACTCGATCCCAGATGGCATAGGATCAACGATGTATTAAACAAAGAAAGGGGAATACGGGATGGGGCATTGCAGAAGCGAGGTCATGCACACGATTCTCCTTATAGGAATTCCCGGCCGGGTCCTGCAACCGACCTACACGTGGCGCTCATACTCGGTACCTTAGTCAAGCTGTCAAGGGAAGGTCGAGTATAAGTGGCTCTCATTACTAGCCGTATCGGCTGATATCAGCTCGCTTCTATTCATTACTAGTACTCGGTATCGTACTCTGCTCGGTTTTGATGCCGAGAAAAGAAAGTTGAAAGGCTTACTCCTACGGATACCCACTCGTTCGAAACAGGACCTGCCTGAAACGCGCATCCTTGGACAATCACTCACTACACCCTGCCGCCTACGGGCCGCTCCCGCTGTTTCGAGCAAGCATTTGGAAACGTCGTGCCACTGACACTGTCAAGCACACCAAACATACGCCATGGTCGTCAACCGGAATCATCATGCACCATCACGCTTTGAATATCTAATTGTATCTTTGGCAAGCGTATACTCCCCCTTACTTTCACGACGTTGAGGTCGTGCCTGGATATGTTGTTGAACATGCTTCGCCAAGCATGATGTGAGCGGCTCAACCTTGTGAGGAAACTTTCCGAGCCCACTATCGTTGCTTCTTTTCCCTTTCACCACCAAAACCCTCCCTGTATTCCACTTACTTCCTCTGCTACAAGTCTTGGAAGCTGGGCGCCCAGATCTTTCCATGCTCAGTCTCTTCAGTTCGTCTGCTAGCAATATCCGTCCCCAGCAGCGGCATAGTTGCTGTCCTACCGTTTGGGAGAAATACATGCTTCTTTGTTATGGGGATCGAAATGATGGGGATGGCCCGCCTAGCATCATGTTAGCACTCCTGGATGTAGTGCAAAAAACTATGTATATAAGCCTAGGGCTTCTACCTCTTACGCCTTCTCTCACAGCAATCAGGTCGTTCTCTCATTCAATACACTCTTTATTTCTTTACTCAAAACTCTCGTTTTAAGACATCGATCCTACTGGTTAGCGACCGATTTACTCAAAAGCCTTTTACTACAACTATAAAGTTTCAACCAGCATTTCTAACAACACTTCTTCAAAATGAGATTCGCATCCATCATCACTGGCCTTGTTGCCATCGCTCAGGCTTCCCCATTGACCAAGCGTGCTTCTACCAGCGATGCCGCTTCGGTTGGTTATGCAACCCAGAATGGAGGTACCACGGGCGGAAAGGGAGGCAAAGTTACCACTGTCTCCACACTCGCAGCTCTTACATCTGCCGCCGCTGGTGACTCGGCTGGAATTGTCATGATCTCTGGCACCATCTCCGGGGCTGGAAATGTCAAGGTCAGCTCCAACAAGTCCATCATCGGAGCCAAGGGATCCAGTATGTTCAGCCTTCTCGGTCTCAGTACCACATGCTAATAGCTATTCCACAGAGCTCATCGGAATTGGTTTGACCATCAAGGCTGTCAAGAACGTCATCATCCGCAACGTTGCCATCTCCAAGGTGCTCGCAAAAAACGGTGATGCTATTGCCTTGAACAAGGCCACCAACGTCTGGATTGACCACGTTGACGTCTCATCTGATGTCTCCCACGACAAGGACTACTACGATGGACTGATCGATGTCACACATGCTTGCGACTGGGTCACTGTAAAGCTACCAACATTCACATCAACCTTCCTCACGCTTATTGAAATTACAGATCTCCAACTCCTTCATCCACGACCACTGGAAGTCTTCCCTTGTCGGACACTCTGACTCCAACGGCGGCGAGGACAAGGGTAAGTTCTGCATCCCGCTAGCCCTTTCCCGCAGTGGATTTATCAATTCATGACCTCCAAGAATTTACTTTGATACGACATGCTCAAGTTGAGATCGATATTGATAAGTTTCTGGAACGTTTGATGAGCGACTTTGCCAGAAACTTAGCGATATCGATCAGGTTGAGAGAGTGTTGTACAGAAGTGACCTCCTTCTTGGCGGATGTGGATCGCTGGACCATCTGTGCTCACATCAGCCTTGCTTATACTGACTGGAATCGCAGGCCACTTGACCGTTACGTACGCTAACAACTTCTGGCTCAACACTCACTCCCGTGGCCCATCTTTCCGCTTCGGAACTGGCCACGTCTTCAACAACTACTACGAGAACGTCTCGGACGGAATCAACACCCGCAAGGGTGCCCAATTGCTCGTCGAGTCCAACGCTTTCTCCGGTTCCTCCAAGCCTCTTTACAGCGTCAACAACGACGGTTACGCCGTGGCCAACGACAACGACTTGGGCGGTGAGACGAACACTGCACCAAAGGGCACCCTCACCAAGGTCCCTTACTCCTACACCAAACTTGGCTCTGCAAAGGTCAAATCCGGTGTCGTTGGTGTTGCCGGACAGACTTTGTCCTTCTAAACGTGTTGCGATTACCAATTTTTTCTTGATGGATACGAATCTTCCGAGGAAACTGAATTTATGACGCTGTGGTTTAAGATTCTTTTGTGTATAATGTTCTTGGAAAGACCCGCTCGGTTGTATTGATTATAATTGATTGGGGGCTTTTGGGAAGCTGTCTGCATGGCTGGCGCTGTTGAATGAACTACCCTACCTGTGCTGCATTGCATAGCGCAAAACGATTAAAATTTCAGCTGCTTCTCAATACACACTTCGTTTGAAATTTGGGTTTGATTCCCTGTGAAGTGATTCGATAATCTGCCAAATCTTTCTGTTGTTCTAATTTCTCATCACTTTTCCAAACTCGTATCTAATCCCGGATGTTACATATCCGCCGCATAGGCAATCCTCATCAACCTTTGTTTCTTCCCTCCAAATCCAATATCTTCGAAAACAGGTGGATATCTTGAAGCCTGAATACTAAGAGAACCATGGCCTAGGGGATGACACCGGGGCCGGGACATCAGTAGGCGAGATGGCTGATCCCTGTGGAAATGACGTGTACCACGGATGTACCACCACCCCGGTCACTGGAACGTGCCCCTGAGGATAGACTGACAAGGCTGACCTTATAACAACCCCTGTACATACTTCAAACTTCCAAGCGCGTTTCTTCTGATTCTGTTCCCGGAACGAACATCTTTGTCCGGCTTGAATCCTTACTTAGAGTACCAGCGGTTGCACAAGTTATTCTCCATTGTTCCAATATTACTTCTCCGTATCATGCGTCCTGCGACAATATCCGAACTCGATAGATTACTTGAGCTTCATACAGATAGCCTTGAAATATACCATACCTGACCATATATCTACAAGAAGCAACTGAGAAACGATATGCTCAAAAGCAGAGACAGGTACTGTTCCCTCGACCTGTGGGATCATGACGAATTTATCACCAAATAACGCGCCCCCTTCCTCGCATGCCGGAGTGTGCGGATGGTTGCTTACCTGGTTTGGTATTACAAGTAGAGCCTTTCTCACCACCAACTTGGTGCGTATGGAGCTCGTGACCGAACAGATTACACACTTCTAATGGTTGCTCTCACAATGGTGGCTAGCATTATCAGCATTGTCGACATAAACGTGTCAACTAAAGCTGTGAAAAGGCTCTAACACATTCAAAAATCCAGATCGCAGAACAATTCTGATTTTGACATCATGTCCTATGACACGTCAGCCAGAACAATTATATACAAATCTTCTTCCGTACTTACAGGCCTTTTTCCCCGTCACAATTCTCCACACATAAAACCCTCTTCACACACAATCATGCCTCCCATAACGACTATCGATTATTACAAAGTGCTATCGGCTGAAAGAAGCGCCAGTGTAACACAAATCAAGAAAGCTTACCACGTACTGGCTCTCGAGCACCATCCCGACAAGAATCCCGACACCGACGGCACGCGGTTCAAAGTGATACTCGAAGCCTACGAAGTATCATCGGACCCTGTTAAGAAATCCGACTACGACAAGAGCCACCTCCTACAAAAGGCTCCACCAAAAACAAGCCGGTCGTGTTGGGATCAGGCGTATGCAGATACTTGGAATCTCAGAGACGCTCGACGGCCACCAACCACGGCGCGAGAGCACGCGGAGCGGTACTACCGACAAACACACCACGAAGACTCGTACCCTCCGAGTAATTACTACCCGCGTTCGCGTTCGGTATCGCCAGATCGTGTCTCCAATTGCTCGAGTAACAACTCCGAGACTCGAGCTGCCAGCAACAACCCCGAGACTCGACGTGGCCATGTCCTAGACTCAGGCATCGAACAGGAAACGGATTTCCGTAGCCAGGAACGGCCATTCCGGGGCGTGGGAACGCCATCGTCTCGCACAATGCCCGCACCGAGCACTCAAGAATCGACACCACGTAGGAGCGCGGCGACCTCGTCTGGAACCCGCGAATCTACACCACGCAGGAGCGAAGCCGCATCGAGCGCCAGCGAAAAGACACTCGAGAAACGCGAGCAGCCGCAGCAAAAGTCTCACGATCTCGACGTCGACTTCCTTCCTGGATGGGAAATCGAAAATACCGTACAAATCCCACCTCGTCGCTCATCCCTCGAAAGAGACGCAGAATCCAGCCTAGTCAAAGCCGTGATCGGCTGAGTCAATATCTACGTCCTGGCGACGAAGCGACGCTGGTGGTTCTTCCCTCCAAGAAAGACATTTGAAGTGACGCTCGAGAGACCTGGACACGAAACGAAAACGTTTGTCATTCCTACCAGTGTGGTTCACAACATCGGAATCTATGACTATTGGTACGAGAACGGGAGTTTGGGCAGTGCTTTGGAGATACGCACGACTCGGCTTGATGAGACGGTAGTTTGCTGGAAGTGTTGGACGGGATGTCATTGTAGGATACTTATCAATGGGAAGACGGGTGGTGGGATTGTTAGCTATCGTCGGTATAACAATCCGGGCGGTTGGGCTTGAGGGGTCTTGGGCGTTGTATATAAAGTTTTGAGTGTTTCGGTTCCACCTTGATTTAGGGACGGAGAGGTCTGCGGGCTCGGATCTCGAACATTTTCAAATATGATGCAACCCTTCCATGCTTCCAATCACTCGCTGCTCTTCCTGTGCATCATCGTATATACCAAGGTAGAGTTGTTGTTTTCCAAGTAACACCCTTCAACGAATTCACTTCACAAGTCAAACTCAAAGGTTGAAGAATTCTACACCTCGCCCTCTAAAGTCTCCGCTACGATCAAGAGAGACTATTCATCTTTGGTTTGGATCTGGATTCGAACTCTTCCATTTCTGCCAATCATTTTCTGAGACGAACCCTCGAATCAGGATAGAAAATGTGAAGAAACTAGAGGAGTACTCAATTTCAACTCTGCTCAGTTTAGTGAAAGGTGGTGATCTCGCGTTTTAGGATGAGGGAGTTCGCTCGAAAGTCAAAGGGTTTGCAGTCGACGTTTCTGCGCTTATCTCTCTGTCGAAACTCGCTAAGATCGATAATCTGGTGGAGATTCTGGCTCAGACGCAATGGGTTCGGAGATGGAACCACTCGGTCTCTACATTTGATACTGGTGAAGATTCGTCCCTGGTAAGAAGTCTTGTTGCCGCTGGCGTCCATCAATTCGGCTATGGCTCGGTTGAGGAAAGAAACTCAAGAGTCCCAGATCGGAACTCTTCTACTTCCAGATCGTGCCTGAAAGTAGGCCCCTCATGATCCCACGAACTAGTCATCTCGCCGTCCGAAGACATTCCTCTAGTTGAAGATGTTATCGGGAGTTGCTGAGTATTCCTAAATTCTGCAGCCTGCCTGGAAGAATAATCTCTACTCATTCGCTTGCGCCTCAAAATTGCTCTTCAATTGGTCCAGAAGAGCGTTCGTTAGAGCAAACCAGATTGACTCCTGGGCTGCCCTGATCTTCCCAGCAGCTTGATGACACAAGCGACCAGACTCAATTGACTTGACGGTGGAACAATCGTGCGTGACCGAGTCGACCACTTGCTGGAAGTCCAATCCAATCATGGCATAAAAGAGCGCCGCGCTGCTTACAAGACATCCATTGCTCCATCGATGTGTGAATTGTGCTGCTTATCGGCCAATCTTGTCTTGTAGTGAGCCATCGCCGTTTCTGTGGGATGTTGGAAGGCTGTGTTGAGAGTCGTGTGAGCTTCATTACGTGTGGCTGATGTCCTTTCACCACCGCCTCTATATCAGCACAGCTCTCCCGCTCCACTGATTGCACTTCACGGCGACGTCTAAATTTCCACCCTCTTTCATCCTCCTCAGCAACCCATACCTCCAGCAAACTAAGTGAATATTTCATCACGCGCAGCAACCAGCAAGCAGATAGTCCATGATGGTGCAAGTGATCAAGGCTAACCAAGTCTAGAACTTCGATCCGTTCACCATCATGTCTTCAACTCTCAGCAACATCGACTTCGAGCCCCGCATCCACGACCCCGTCAGCGGAACCGATGCCCACTGCGACCAGAAGATGCAGGACATCGACGACGAGTTCACCGGCTACAAGATGTACTCCGATCTCGCAACCTGGGAGTACGCAGCCTGGAAGAACGTCAAACTTGACGCCATTCAAGACACACGTATGACCGCCGCAAATATCAACGAATATCACCACGTCGAGACCCTGAAAGTCAAGCCTCGTACGGATTACCTGGTCGGCCTCGGATACACCAGCCCGAGTCCATTCTCACGACAAGCGAACACAATTAACTACATCGCTCGGAAAAAGGACGATCTCCGGATGAAGTATGGAGATGACTTACGAGGAAATTCGCAGGAACTTGACCGAGCTTGGGGTGCAGTCTCGAGCAAGTTCCGGGGCATCGCGCAGACATCGGAAGGCGACTTGGATGAACACTGGCTCATAGAGCTCCAAAAACTGCGCCCAGATCTTGTGCAGCACAGCCCGCGACCTCGAGCACCGCCGATGGCAATCGTGCCAACGAACATAGAGGGGACCTCTTCTTCTGCCGCCAAGCGCCTTCGCGATGACTGGGCCGAGTCTGAAGAGTATGCAGAGTCTGAGGAGGCAGGAGGTTCAAGCCAGCCTCGCACGAAGAAGCCCCGAAGAATTATATCGCCGGCAATCCAGAAGGCTGCCAACAGCGGCACCCGCAGTTCTTCTCGACTAAAGAGCGCTGCTCGGCCTGGAGCGCAGGACGACCAAGCTGAAGTGGAATCCGACAGCGAACAGAGCGATTACAACACTGCAAAGCCAAAAAAGGCCAAACAGCAGGGAAATGGCTCGAAGACCAAGAAGGCGCCACCGCAGTTGGCGTGGATGAATGCTCGCTTCCGCGTGCGCATGGCCGAGACCACCAAACCTAGTAACTGGAAGGTGGCCATGAGCTTGGAGTTCATGAAGAAATTCAAGTATCCACTACCTTACAAGGCCGACTACAGCATGAAAAATTACTGGCAGCAGATGGAGGCCAGCGGACAGTTTGAACCAGGTCTTGTGTGCGATGAACAGTTCTACGACGACGCTGGCAACTATCCTGGAAAGGATGGCAGCGAAAACCACCCCAAGGTGCAGAAAGCAGCCGATAAGGAGTAAGCTGGCAGTGGTGAAGACAATGCATATGATAAATCCCCGGAGGATCCCGGATGATGAAGCAGGGGCATCTTGGAAGAGGCGAACGCGTGGTGGAGTGAGGTTGTCGGTATAAACGAGGAGGGAGGAGAGGCCCAACTGCGTGGCTCGTTCACTTTCTTGTGGTCGGTTTGTCAACTTCGTGGTCTTGAAACAATGCCAGGATTGAAGCCTCCTTCTCTGTAGCTAGCACACTTCAGGAGGCGTACCTCTTTGGACCACAGTACATGATGTGAATGATTTTAGCCAGAATCCCAAGGCTGTGCACGTATATAGATGGCAATTGAGAAACCGAACATGCTGCTCAACCCCTCCCACGAAAGGTCGGATACGGTTGTAGCATATCGAAGCACCTCGTCGCAGTGGCAGGCCAAAATTTGCAATGAATGACATGTTTCATGGCCTCCGTCTTGCAGATGATTAAGCGGTTGAGGACCAGAAAGTAGCGAAAGACGCAAGCTGCACCAGTTAACGCAAAATGGACTGAGATTTGACTTTCAGACTCCTAAGCTCAAACGCTATTTGCCTTGAGAATGCCACGATTGCCCGCCCAAATTGATCCTTGGAGTAGGCGTGCCGAGTAAGGAGTGTTGTATAGCGTAGCAGAGCTTGCTTCTGTGGCTGATGTCGTCTCCTTCAGCTTGCGGCCACATCTGGAAGCGGTTGTTACTCACCTACAAAGGCCTTCGAATACTCACCCACAACCACACAAATCTCTTCAATAACCTCCCCGTACCACTTCGAAACATTTCATTGCTTCTTATATGCTTCTTACTGCCTCGTACTAAGTCTTGCTCGTATCCCTCATCTCGCGTGTGCCGTGAAGACCATTCGATTGCATCGAAGTCGCGCCCACACGGTTCTTTTGGAGAAGTTCGACCACCACGGCCACACACTCTTCTGCGCATATCCGTTGAGTCCGTCTACCATCTCTTCTAGACCCACTGCACTCGTCGTTCAGGGCCGCAGCTTTACTCTCTTCGAAGTCGCTGACATTGGACAGACGCCTTCTATCACATAGTACTCGCGCCGCAGTCTCTCCCCCAGACTCACCTCGACCAACCTCGCAACATAATCGCGTCGTCGGGCAGAGCCTACTTGCGCCTATCGCTGCAACTTCTCATACAAGTAAGTCATCAATTGACACTGCTCACCTACATGGCTAACAATTTGCAGCTCAAAGACAACCGCGATCTCTTGCATCTTCACCGGCCGTGCTCTGCAGAATACAACCATCCAAGCTGTTGTGACAATGCAAGACAAGAATTTCGAGGCTATCATCAATCGTAAGTGCGCTGTTACTCCAAGAAGCTGCAAACATGAACCAGTGAAAGGCCTATGTGCGTTTCGTTGAACACAATGTCTCTCGGAATGAAGAAGCGCGTCGATGCAGTCAAAGCAATCATCATTGCAGAGATGGATTACATCGAAGAAGTGTGCAAGCGCTTGAACCGTTCGCTTCCTATGTCATGGGCGGCTTGGGAAATCCTGGGGGCTCATGCTTACTGGGAGGAGAACCTAACGGTCAAGAACCTCGACATCAAGTTTCGCAAGTACCTCAAGGACGTCATGGCGTCGCACACAAACGAAGAGGGAAACATGGTTCTGTTCTCCGGTTGTGTATTTTACAAGTGCGCAGATGCCGGCGACGGACCGGAATTTGCACGCACGCCAGAGGACGCAGACGAGGACGAGGAACAAGGCGTAGCAGGCCTGGGAGAAGATGCACCGGATGACGAAGAGGAGGGCGAAGAAGGGGAAGAAGACGAGGACGAGTGCAGTGCTCCAGCTGGCCCCGAGGCTCAAGGCGCACAACCAGCAAGAGTCCCCAATTACAAGTACACGCCACCGCAGCGTGTGTGGGTCAACAACTGGTGTCGCAGTAGATTTGTGACGAATCCTGACGGCTCTTTAAGGATACCCCAGGGCTAGACAACTCAAATCTGAATCGACTTACAACTCAGTGGAGCGTGGCGCTGGACCGTATCAAGCAAAAATCGCTAGAGAACATCAAACAGAGCATTGCGGCGATGGGGCAGTTTACCGGAGCAATCCCCGACTACACTGATGAGAACAACTACCCGAGCAGGAGCGCAAAGAAGAATAGGAATTAGGCTGAATAATGACGGCGAAGAAGCTTCACTTCCAGGTCCAGACGATGCCGACTCGGCGAGGAAGTGACAGAGCTTGCAAAAGTCTTCATAGTAACCATCAACCCATTCTTCAGCTGCGCACACGCACAGGTCATATGGACGAGTCTTTATGGGTTGCGAATAGGATGGAGAGTTTTTCTATTGGGTTCAGGCATTGCGACAGGCGTTGTTTGCGGTCGTGGAGTGGTGGTTGAATAGCAACATCTGCGCGTCTTTGTTCTGATTCCCCGGGCCTTGCTCTTTCTACTCCATTCGCTGGCTTGGTTGTTCCAGTGTGGGTCGTTCTCTTTGCATGGCGTGGTTTGGTCTGTTGTGTGGCAATCTGCTGCTGCTTGTGGGTGGCCGGGTGGGTGAGATGACTTGGGGACTTGGGGTGGAAGCCTGGCGAAGTCCATATGCGAGATTAGAGGCCCCACCACTCACTACTAGCCTTCATCAGCCTTGCTCTCTGGCTTTCCACCAAGCATACCTTACTCCCTATTCATTCATGTGAAGTCCTTAGTCGATTCAATTCTTTACTATTGTTCTCTGTTTTCTCTACAAGAGAGACAAGAACCTAGAGACATCATAGCCCGCAAGAGAAACGATATGAAGACATCCATGAGCCTCACTGGGGCTGGCATATGATATAATTCAAGGGAGAAGACGTTCAGCACAAGAGTTGTAACGCAATGAAAATCGATCTGGGTTTTTCGAACCTACGAAGAGCACTTAGCAAGAGCCGGACGGATCAAATAACAATTTCCCCCACTCCAAACACCATGCATCGATGCACCCGCGCTACTAATGCCAGTCAAAGCCAATCCCATATATCCACATCAATCACATTTCAAAAACAGCAATACGAGTACAGCCCGCTTCCACACTACCCATCTCAAAATCTGTCCCTCCTGTTCTTCGTCCTCCAAGCCGTGAACCCAATATAAGCCCCTGCTATAGCAAAACCGAACATGATGAACTTGACGAAGAACCAGGTCCAGCCTCCACTCTCCTTCTTGTTAGCCTTGCCCTGCTTCCAGCTCGTGCCAGCCTTGCTCTTCTCTTTTCCATCACCTGCTGCACCACCTGCTGGCGCATACAAATTCTTCGTCTGCACAGAGATGATATCGTGGTCGTCACTCAGCTCTCCAGTTTCGGCGCTGAAACCAAGGTACGCAACCGTGGGGATCTTAACGTCGCCGAGGGAGAAGCAGTTTTCCCAGTCGTTTTCATTTTTGTATTGGAGGTCTAGGACGAGAGACTTATCGGCAAAGTAGGTTAAGCGGAGTTTTGTGGGGTGGACTTGGTTGCGTATGCCTCGGGCCTGGTCATACCGTTAGCATGAAATTCTTCTTCACTAGGAAAATAATCAGCTCACGGAACAACCAGCGAGCTCATTGGCCTTTCCATCATTTTCCTTGTCGTATGGTGTCTTTCCATCGCCTAGCATAGCCATGACGTATGGGAACACGACACCTGGACGGTTGTTCTTGTATGTATCCAAAAAGATGCCTAGACCTTCGAATTTGTCCTTGAAGCCAAAGACAGTTCCTCCCTGAGCACGCTCTTTGGTGAGCCACATGGCCATGCCGTCGCCGTACAAAGTCCCTGAACCGCTAATCTTGAATTCGACTTCGATCTGTCATATAGTCTCAGAGTCCATGTTCTGGAATCCAGGTAACTGTGTAGCACATACCTCCCAGTTTGTAGCCGTCAAGGGCACGCGTGAGAAGATCCATCCTTCTCGTGAGGGGAGCTCTGGTGTCAGGCGAATATATTTATCTGTTCGAACAATTGTATCCCCGCCAAAGTCGAACCACCGACTTTGCATATCAGAGTCCAGGTAGGGCTACCATTTGGAGTTAGTACTCGATTCGTGGAGGAGGACTGCAAGGTGGTGGCAGAAAGGGTGCACGTACAGTTGTCAAACTGTGTGTCCTAAGCTGTGAAACTGCATGTTAGCAGTGGCATGAGTTGTAGGAAGTATAGAAGCATACAGCAATGCTCTTGATATCGTCTTCTGCCTTCACCAGCACACCGGCCAGTAATGCAGATAGCCAGGCCCATGGCTTAAGGACGGCCATGTCGTGTGGGAGTGTCGCGAAGGAGGAAAGAAGGTGAAATTAGAAAAGACTGATTAGTTCCGAACAGTTCCTCGGTCTGTCCCTCGTGTCGAATGACTACCCTATGGAGGAATGGTGGTCGTATGCAGTCTCGTGAATTGGCAAGGTGTTATTATCCTAACCACATCGAGATGACTTCCGAGTCCGCAGTTGAAACGCCTCGAGTGTGGAACAATTCTCAGAAGTCAATACCTCATTGAAGAACACCATACCCATTCGATCACGATCATATCGCAGCACTCCAATTAAATCAACTACAGTAACTCTATCAAGAATGGACGCCCTCAATACCTCCTCCGACCCGAAAACCCAACTGATGAACCAGGTTCGACAAGAAGCTGCCATGATCAATGCAAAACAATTGATTGAGGTATTCTCAAAAAGCCATACTTGAGGAGCAACTCTCTAACCTTCTCTACCAGAAAGTAAATGAACACTGCTTCGAACGCTGCGTACCAAAACCGTCGTCTTCCCTCTCCAGCGGCGAACAGACCTGCTTCTCAGCTTGTATGGAGAAATACATGGCCGCGTGGAATACTGTGTCGAGACAGTATGTGCAACGGTTACAGAAAGAGCAGGGCGCCTTTACTGCACAATGATCGGGCGACGAAATGTGGTGTGGGAGCGAAGATAAGAAAGACCGCTTGCGATTTTTCGACATGACATACGTGAAGGCATTTGCGCAAGTCATTCAGCTGCGATGAGGGTGACCATTTTCAACTGCAGCTGGATTGGATGGTTATAAAATATGGGCTTTGTACGGGATAAAAGATGGATGTCTTCACGGAATGTGGCGACGTAGGGCACCAAAATTCGGCATAATAGACCATCTCTCTTCAAAGATACCCAAATGGAGAACCATCTCGCTTCCACTCAGCTCATGTCCCTCAAGCTCGTTATGTGTGTGGACCTTTCGAGGCCTGCGCGTTTGTGCAACCTCCCAAGGGCAATGACTCCGCGTCCCTCCAAAGTACCTAGTTTCCTCGGATCTCACCAGTAACCTCTAACGCTCTAAACCGACCGTTCAAGCTGTTCTTTGTACCGGAGTCGAGGGGGATTCGGTCGTGTTGCAGAGCTGAAATTCGGGATGTTGAGGCATACAACCTCTCGTCCTAAAAATTTCAGAAACTGTCATTATCCACATCTGGGGACATATTATACACAGTCAGCTCGTGCTAATAGGTATGGCTTAATAGTCTTCGGCCATCCGTGCTTCTGCGCGATGTGCGTCCTTTTCGTAGCAGTCTTCTTTCCCAGAGCTTGATGATGTGTTTTCGATCGCTCGATTCCTCGATTGGGCGGATCGGGGAGGTCTAATTTTGGAACCCAAGCGCCATTCGATTCGAAGAAGCGAACACCAATCGTTTAAAGTCCTGCCGTGGAACAAGAGGCCTCAAGGGGGCATTCGCTTTGCTGTCGGTTTTTCATGCCTAAACGTTCTGCTTTGGGGCGCGGTGGAGCAGCATTGATGCGCTTGACTGAGGCCCAGTCCCGACCAGAGAGCCAAACCCGTGTGCCGTGATTCGACAAAGTGTCACGGTGGCAGACTTCGCGAAAAGTTCTTGGTGGTTGAGATCCGTGTGTATTTTGTGGCGTTCGGAAGCAGTGAAGCTGGCCTAGCTCAATTTTGCCCCTCCACTCAACCTCATCTCATGACCCCTTTCTCTCCTACAACTCCTCAAAGCCGCATCAAAGTCGTTTTGAAGACAAAGGCTGCTCGGCGATGATGGCGAGAAGAGATGTATAGCATTACCCCCATAATTCCCGCACGAAGACGTCCACGAGCGTTCCTTCGCTAGGAATCCTTTCATCGTATGGACTGGACCGTTAAGCATCTCAATGAGCCTGGATATCCACGCCAAGATGCAGGCTGTTAGTATCAACATTCAATCCAGCTGAAGACAGTATGCTTTCCCTTTCCAAGACTTTGTGGTACTCTATCCCGTCAAGGTATTCGCTCTGCATCCTTTCCTGCCATGCACGAGGCTTGGGGCTGAGCAGGAGCATTTGTGGAATGAGATAGGTAAAAGGCTGCCGCCCATCCTTGCATCTGACCGTTGTCTTCTTCAAAATTTCTGGCTCATCACCAATAGCTGTCACTCTTTTCCAGTCGATTGCATCTCAGGCTGAAAAGCTTCATCGCCATGTCTTCGAATACTCATGTTCTCAAGATGCCAAAGGGCTTCCTTGGCATCAGAATCGCTCAGCTGGTCATCGGACTAATCGAGGTTGGCCTCGTTGCCTACCTCATGTCCAACACCCGCGGATTTGTTTTCAGCGCTCAGGCTTGGACCATATTGTGCGGTAAGCTTCAGTCTCCATCTTCCAAGGCAGGGGCGGAGCAAAACTGTTTCTATCTCAAACGCTCTGATTTTCCTCGGGGTCAGTTAGTCAAAAGCAGAATCGACAATCGAAATCTGCTTGAAAGGCTTCCATGATGGCCTCGAAATCTCTATATCCTAGAGTGCGAGTAGTTTTGGATGTGTTTCTCTCGACACTCATCTTCGATAGGCATTGCGACTCTGATCATCGTCATCTACAACATTGTCGCCGCACGATCGCACTCGCTCTCCAACATGTGGGCAGTACTCTCCTTGGATTGTGTCATGGTCATCTTCTGGCTGTCTGCCATGGGATCATTGGCTCAGACACGATCAGCTTTCGTTACATATGATCTACTGGCAAAGCGTTATTACTACATCTGGGCCACCGGCACCTATCTTGCCGTGCTCTCATTCACCGCTGCAATTGCCGCTCTTGAGATGCAAGTTTCTTGGAGCCTCCAAAACCAACTCAGATTCTGACCCTTTACCAGGATTCTGTTCATTGTGTCACTCGTCATGGTCTCCATCCGTGTACATCGCCATCGCGTCAACAATATCGCGGCGCCAGCAATCAACATGGAGAAGCTTGAGAACGGTCAAGTCCAGTCTCAGCAGCCTCAGGGTCCATATCCCCACAATGACCAACACCAGCAACCTCAATACCAGCAACAGGTCGCTCTTCAACAGCAGCAACAGCAGCAGCAGCAGCAGCAGCACCCAGAGATTCAGCAACAACAATTTCAACAGCATGCTCCACAACAGCAAATGTATAACCAGGGTCCACCTCAGGCGGGCTTCACTCCGGTCTCGCCAATGCAGCAGCAGCCTTACCAACCTTCGACGAGCCCTCCACCACAGCAATATCCAACACCAACGCAAAGCCCAGCCCCCCAGTACATGGCCCCGCAACCTCAATATCCTGTCCAGCCACCACCTCATGGGGTGGCTGAAGCCCCAGCAGCAGAGTATCGTGGCACGGCGTAGACGTGTCTTCTTGCGAGTTGGACCTTCAGACCTTTATTATAGTCTTGTGTGGCAGAGTGTCAGGTACAGGCCGTGCTAGTGCATACATGGTTCTTGCTATTCTTGTTTCGATACAAACTCTCATATCGTTGCGTCCGGTGCTCTCATCTGTGTCCTGTTCCTTTCCGCGTTTTGCGCTACCACTCAGCTGTCTCAGCCGTACATAACTCGACGTCCGATCCCCTGTTTAGTGGCTCATTCTATACCTCTCCCCTAGTCCTTGTTGCATCAAGGTCTTCGGTGTTGCCATTTACAATTGCTCATTCACGGCAGCTCATGTCTTATTTGTCCCAAGAATCGAAAAGTCAGTGTATCGTTGCATCATCCGCTGTGTTTGTAGAAGGTGGTAAACGCATCGACCTACCAAAACCTAGCTATCTTATGATGCGGAGTAATCATAATCCAGTCCAAGCATTTTTTATCACTTCAGTGCTAATGAAGCGATAGGTTGGCGAACCCCTGAAATGCGAAACAGTCATATATTGCGTCGCTTAGATTCCGACCCCTGTTCTGGCTGGTGATCATGCATCCAAAACAGTCCAACAACATTTTCTGAAATCCCAAAAGTCTCGACCATTGCTATGCGCCACGGAGCAGAGTCCGACAGGAAGATTTTCTCCCTATTGCTCGGCCTTCCAGTATTAGGAAGGCGGATCGCCGCGGCCCATGGTACACCGACGTTGGGACCCAGCTCTCGACTTGAGCAATCTTCCAAGCATCCAGACATCTGGTTCGATTACAACTGTTGAAAGATAGATCTTGCATCTGGTATCTTTCGCAATGCCTCCTACCATTTGGGCAACGGAGTCTTGGAACAAAGAATCAGGACCAGGACGAACGGCCTTTGAATCACCTACAAGTAAGTTTCAATATCGCGACATGTTGAGTAAATTAAAATCAATCAATTCAATTTCTCACTTCAATCTAATTGCTCACTTTCATCTACTTCACCATGCTTACTTTTCTCCGATGATCGCTCTTGCTGTCAGGGGTCCTTGGCGCGGCCACTCTTGGTCGTCGAGATGCCCTTTGGCAGCCTGAAGTTGGAGCAAAGATTCAAATGATGATATCCGGGTCCCCTGCGGTTGTACCATCAGTTGTCCCTTCTGATGTCGTTAGTACTCCCTCACTTGGATGCAAGACAGAAGCTCATATAGATAAAGGGCATTTTCGATATCGATTTGTTTGAGACTCCTTCCTCAACCATCCAGGACCTCCAGGACCTCCACGCTCGTGGCATAAAATTCATTTGCTACTTCTCTGCTGGCACTTCTGAAGATTGGAGACCAGATTACAATCAGTTCACTTCTGGTGACATAGGTAGTGGGTTGCCTGGTTGGAAGGGAGAGAAATATCTCAACCTTCGCAGCACGAATTGCCGATGCCGCCAGTATTGGATGCGATGCAATCGACCCAGACAACATGGGTGAGCCCTCTCGTTTTGATTCACTGCGGCGGCTGACAATGACTTTAGATGGCTTCACCAACACTAACGGACTCAGTCTCGCAGCAGAGGATTCCACTAATTTCATGCGTGCACTTGCTGCTGAAGCTAGCAAATACGGCATGTCCACTGGTCTCAAGAATGCGCAATCTATCATCGCCTCTATAACAGAAGTCGTCCAGTTCGCCATGAATGAAAAGTGCAAGACCGTCACCAAAAACTGTGGCGTCTACGACGATTTCGTTGCCCAGAAACCTATCTTCCACGGTCCTTCCTTATCCTTGCTTTCCCATCTCCCCTAGTCATGCAACTAACGATCTCGTCAGTTGATTACGTCTCGTCCCACTCTGGAAACACAGTTCGAAGCAACTACGATGGATACCAAGACATGAGCTCCGATAAAATCAAGGCTTCCTATTGTCTCGATAATAATCCGACTCAGGCTGCACGATTCAGTACTATTATCAAGATGCTAGCGCTTGATGGCTGGGTTTTGTATTGTGATGGGAAGAGTGCTACCACTCCAGCGCTGGCCGGGAGTAACGAGTCTGCTGGAAGAGGTGTCAAAGTCTCTGAGGACGAGGAGAAATGATTTAGATGGTTTCTGCATGTTGATGACCACATATAATGAGAGCTGGCTTTGTGGAATCCGGAGCAAGACTGGGAAATGGTGCAGCTCATTTTCATGACGGGTTCAAGAATCGATCTTGCCACAGTAGTTCATTGCCAGTCCGGTTCATATCCGCCGAGAACCAATTCAATTCAATATACCACTCCTGACTCGAGATGGATATGGTTGAATTTCTGGCAATCTCAACAAGGAAAACTGCCAGGAATCTAGGTATCCTCATGTTACGATGTGAAACGAGGAGGTTGAAGCAGTGGTAGAGGATGAGGATGACGGGGACAAGATGGATGAGGACGAGGCTGACGAGGATAAGATAGAGGAGGTTCAAGTGAGTAGAAATGAGGGCGCTGAACGAGCAGCCTGAATCATGATCCTTGCCCCACTAGCGAGGATTGAGTTTGCGGCCAATGGTCCAATATCAAAACTTTGGTCTTCGATGTGCATCTACGCGTACCAAAAGGCAACGATAACCTCACCACATAATCAGCCATGTCGCTCACGATACCCCAAGCCCCCAATGCGGGACTCTTCAAACAAGGATACCAGAGGTATACCCCCCCTAATACCGCCCCTCACTGTCATCGCTCCCCCTCGTACTGAGAAGCTTTCCTTTGATTTAGCTCCTCTCTAGTCCTCCTACCACTTCATAAACATGCTATCTACAACTGAACATCTCCTTCGCCTCACCTGCTCTTTTCTGACACCTCCGCAGCTACGACGCCGAAGATGCTGCAGTACAGAGAAACATCGATGCCTGCAGAACGATTGCCTCGACCGTCCAGACCTCTCTAGGTCCTTATGGTCGCAACAAGATTGTCATTAACCACCTTCAAAAAATGATCCTCACCTCCGATGCCGCCACCATCCTACGAGAACTCGAAGTTGTGCACCCGGCCGCGAAATTGCTAGTTATGGCCTCCCAACAGCAGGAAGCTGAGATGGGCGATGGAACGAACATGGTCATTGTGTTAGCAGGAGAGCTGTTGAAGAAGGCTGAAGAGCTGTTAAGAATGGGATTGAAGACCAGCGATATTGTTACTGGATATGAGATTGCACAGGAATTTGCCTTGAAGGCACTGGAAGGTAGATTGCGGCGCACATGATGAAGAGTATGGACAAAAAGCTGACATGAACAGAACTCGAAATCGACAAAGTCGAGGATGCCCGCTCCGCCGACGAACTCGCAAAAGCCCTCCGCACAGTCATTTCCTCCAAGCAATCCGGCTCCGAAGATGTCCTCGCAGAAATGGTCGCTGAAGCCGTTCTCGCAGTCCTCCCAAAGAACCCCGCAAACTTCAACGTGGACAACATCCGCGTGGTCAAAATCCTCGGTGGAAGCTTGGAGCAATCCAAGGTTGTACGCGGTATGGTTTTCGGACGTGAACCAGATGGAACAATCAAGAAGGCTACAAAGGCAAAGGTCGGTGTATACACATGCCCAATCGATATTTCACAAACGGAAACCAAAGGCACAGTGCTACTGCACAACGCAAAGGAGATGCTGGATTTCACGACAGGCGAGGAACAACAGATGGAGGGCATCATCAAGGAGCTTCACGACTCTGGTCTCCGTGTTGTGATTGCGGGGACAACTGTCGGCGAACTCGCTATGCATTATCTCAACCGCGCCGGCATTCTCGTCATCAAGGTCATGTCAAAATTCGAGCTCCGTCGTCTATGCCGTGTAGTTGGAGCCTCACCACTCGCGCGTCTCGGTGCACCAATGCCCGATGAGATGGGTCAAGTTGATGTAGTCGAGACTCTCGAAATCGGAGGCGACCGCGTCACAGTCTTCAGACAAGAAAACGAAGCCACCCGCACTGCGACCCTCGTCCTCCGTGGTGCCACACAAAACCACCTCGATGATGTCGAGCGGGCTGTCGATGATGGGGTCAATGTTGTCAAAGCCATCACCAAAGACCCAAGACTAGTCCCAGGAGCTGGCGCCACAGAGATGCAATTGATCGAGAGGATAACGCAACTCGCTGACAAAACACCTGGTCTTTCCCAATACGCCATCCGCAAGTTCGGTGAGGCTTTCGAGGTCATCCCACGTACCCTGGCTGAATCTGCTGGTCTTGATGCAACCGAAGTTTTGTCGAGATTATATACCGCCCATGCTGTTGCAAGAGACGGGAAGGCAAAGGACAAGTTCTGGTGGTGCAAGGGTGTTGATATTGAGAACGAGGACGGCTCGGGAATCATGGATGCTGAAGAGGAGGGTGTGCTTGACTTGATGGTCGCTAAATCTTGGGCAATCAAGCTGGCCACTGAGGCCGCGAGGACGGTGTTGTCTGTTGATCAGATCATCGTTGCAAGACAAGCAGGTGGACCGAAGCCACCTGGTCCAAACCCGAACTGGGATGAAGACTGATTAATGAGCAAGATGAAAAGGCCATGGTAGGTGGGACTTTTCTTCGATAATGAATAAAACTAGATCTGGTCGAAGCCAGGCATGGCATAAGTCTCGTTGATCTCGATCCTGCTTGTCCTCCCTGTTCTTCTCGTCAATGCCAATTCCCAGTTGCCAGTTTCACAGAACTCGTGGAGTGAAATGCAACCAGATCTTGCTGAACCGGATAGGGTAGGTATTCTTCTTGACGACCTTCTCTTTTGGTTGGCCCACTTGAAAATCATTCCCATCGTCTTCCGTCATGCAAGATTCCAGTCTCGCCCGCATCGAAATATGCACTTCCCCATTCCATTCCAGCACCAACATCAAACTGAACAGGGATTTCTTACCTTTTCGTCTAGTGTCATAAATCATCTCCCGCTCTCTTTTCTCCCTTCTCAAACCTCATTCGTCCATGCGTCCATCCAACTCAGCCAACTCACTTCCTCTCGTCCAATTCAAATCAGCCCAAAACCAAAACGACGAAGAAATGCCAACCGAAGACGGCATCGTCGAACGTGCACTCAGACTCACGGACGAAGAAGCCCGAGCCCAGCTCACTAACCACCTGCCTCCGCCAGAGGCGCCGATGGTCGAATATAGATGTGCTGATTGCAATCAAAAAGTCATGTTGAAGGCGCCTTGGGGGAATGCTAGAGGGGAGGATGTGACTGCCATCTGGAGGTGTCATACATGTGGGCATTGGGTGCTTTGGAAGGTGAAGACGAAGAGGTATGTTTGTAAGCCTCTTTTGATGCATTTCTCCAGGGAAAATATACTCCTCTATATGTTGCAGGGTCTCTTCCTTTGCTTGGGCAACGAGCTGACGTTTAGTATGATCATACAATTTGAAGCACGGTAGACAGGTAACCACAAAGAGATTGAGATGATGGAGGGCGAAGTGATATGGAAAAGAGGGAGGATAGATATCGAGGAAGAAGGGAAAGATCGTGAAAGGATATGAGGGACGAGAGTGGAATGATAGGGCCTGATAATTACATGTATTGAATCGTCCTCATGCTTAATCCATTGAACCGTTTCGTTGCCCTTTTTGCCCGAGAACAAAATGCGAATATTCCACCCACAAATTGGACCCGCAAGGAACCAGCCAGACCTGTTAACGGCATATAGGCATATTTCCTTGTATGCGTTCTCAACTGCGTACCTAAATTACCGGTCTTGGCTTTTGTGATATTTGGCATACTTTTCCATTCGTTTTGGTTTTGGAAACAATAGCAATCATAGTCTCCAAGTTGTGCCTATTCTAGATCTCGATATTGACTAGACTTAAGCAAAGAAAAAACTAGGCGCTGTGCCTATAGGGCGAAAAGGATCTCATACTTGTAAGCTTTCTAAGTCCTAGGAAAGAGTTTTTCAAGAGTTTTTTTTACGAGAAGAAAGAGGACGTCTAATGATAACGATGTATCTAGTTACTTTCTTCATTCCCCTCCTATTTACTTCTTTCCTGTACGAGGAAAGAGAGAAAAGGTTAAAGTTCCTAGGAAAGTGGGGAAGAAGGGAGTGTCACTATATTTATTGTATGCCGAACCCTCATGCGGAGATCCCTAATATGTAACGTAATTCACTAGCGAGCGGGCCACACCACCGAGCGGGCTACCGAATCGATCATTTCATCTTTGCAAGCCTCTACACCACCACCTCATGCCTTCTAAAGCCCAGCAAGAAGGCCGATTACTTCTTGCTCTTCAAGCCTATCAAAAAGGCCAAATCACAACTATTTGCCAAGCTGCATTAGCTTATAATGTACCATACAGTACCCTCAAATATCGCCTCTATGGACGCGTTGCACGCGTCGAAACGCGCGCAAACAGCCACAAACTTACTCCCACAGAGGAAGAAGTCTTAACTCAATGGATTATCTCAATGGATAATCGAGGCTATCCTGCTCGAGTCTGTGCAGTACAGAATGCGGCGAAATTACTGCTTCAACAACGCGTCGGTCCCTCAGCCTCAATCGGTATCAACTGGTCTGCCAGGTTCATCAAGCGACAGCCTACCCTGCAATCGAGATTCAATCGCAAGTACGATTATCAGCGTGCTCAATGCGAAGATCCAGAGCTTATCGGAGCCTGGTTTCGGCTTGTGAGTAATACAATTCAGAAATACGGCATTCAAGAGGAGGATATCTATAACTTCGATGAGACTGGCTTTGCAATGGGTATTGCAAGCACCTCACGCGTCGTTACTACCTCAGATCGACGGGGCAAGCCACCTCAATTACAGCCAGGCGATCGGGAGTGGGTTACAGCAATTGAAGCGACTGTTGGCAGATGAGAATGAGAAATTGAGAGCAGCGAATGAGAGGCAAAAGAGGAAGAGAGCAGTCAAAAAAAAGCAGATCTCAAAGAAAATAACACTTACAGTTGCAGAGGCACAAGGCCTGATGGAGAATACTGTACAGCAGCCTATAAAGGCAAGTGTTGCTCCTATACAGCAAACAGTTGTTGCAACAGCCTCGTCATCAAGTAGTGCAAGTCAAGGGAATTGCTTTGGTTTACCTAGTTGTTTTGTATGTAAGGGCTTTGACCATGCTGCGAGCGATTGCCCTAAATATCGATAATCTTCTGTACAATAGATAGTCTTGATTAATAAAGGCGTTGTGGTGGTGTAAGCTTGCAAAGATGAGATGATCGATTCGGTGGCCCGCTCGGTGGTGTGGTCCGCTCGCTAGTGAATTACGTTATTATGAACATCGAGTCATTGTAGAATATTCATTTCATTTATCAACGATGCCTGGCCCATTGATATCTAGCCAGCCAGACACATCGTTATCTCAGCCAAACATCGTTGGCCCACTGCTATGCCATCAAGCCATAGCATTCCATGAGAATATATGTCCATGTCCATGTCCAAAACTATGTGGCCGAGAAAATGATGATGTAGATGTTCATAAAGGAAAGGTAGCGGTACAAGGGAAAGAGAATGTGGATGTGCCAAACAGAAACACCAGCCGAGATTCTCTACTCCCTCCGAATAGCAGGTCTTACCCTCTTAACACCACTCCCAGCAACCCCCATCTTAACCTTGCAGTCATCACAATACCATTTCGCTGTTCAAAAGTTAGCTTCCGCGCAAAACCGCCATCCTTTCATCCACGGGGGAAAAGATTTGTCGACTTACTATTCTCGTCTGGCGCCCTAACCAAGCCTGCACATTTCAAATGAAACCACTCCCTGGCACAAGCCTCATTATCGCAGGCAACCATCTCTCCATAACTAACATCATTACAATAACAATACTTTGGTTCACCCTCTCCACCCTCGCCCTCACCCTCCTCTTCACCCTCCTCTTCCAATTCAAGAGTTTCATCCTGCTCAACGTTTTCATCCTGCTCAACGTTTTCATCCTGCCCAATAGCTTCGTCTTGTTCCACACCCGGTAGCTCCGTAGCCGGATCAACATCCTCAAGATTTGTAGTTGAAGAAGGACCGCCCAACGGCGTCGGAGCATTCGAGTTGTGCGCTGTTGCAGTTTTCTTCCTTCGTCCAGATGTGCGTTCACCACTCTCAGAGGAAGCATGAGAATGGCTTATAGAATCTTTATCCTTCTCTTTCTGTGCCCTGGCATATCGATTCCTAGGCCCACCCGCCGTATCACTAGGGAAAGTCCCACTCATCGGCGTAGCGGTCTTGCTTTGTCTTCCTGCTCTCGTCGTCACAACAACCGGTTGCTCTGCAGGTTCAGTTGTTGTCGCGTCTTCTGCCGTTTCTGCGTCTTCATGTTTCATTGTGTCGGTCGGTTCGGTGGGAATGATTGTAGGTCCAAGGGATGGCGATTCAGCTGTTGCGACAGAGGCTTGGAGCTGTTCTATTGCGCTCAATCCGGTCATCCCATTCGCAGGCCTATTCGAGGAAGAAGAAGAGGGTCGGCCGCGGAGTGTCTCAACTGAAGTAGCGTGAAGTGCGTTAGCTGAGCTCTGTCTTGCGCGCGAATTCTGAGGCTTTTGCAGAACCTCTTTCTGAGCGAAGGAGGAAACGATGGGTGATGAGGCGAGGGCTGGTGATTGTGGTCCAATGTTTCTAGGTAAATTATTAGCAGATACAAACCATCCGCTGGCTTCGGCACCACGTACCGTCTCTTCGGGGGTGGTCCCGGTTTGGTCGAGCGCTTCTTTGTGCCAGTTATTCCAATCTCTGGAATCTCTCGCGGACTGCCTTGTCCAACTCTCATGGAGCCAGACAGCGCGCCACTCATGGATCGCTCCATTGGGGCAGCACCTGCACTGCCTGTGACTTTCCTCCTCTTGTTTGGGCCACCAACACCATTTGTAATGCTGAGACCCACGGATTTTGCATCGTCCATGACCGCTTTCCGACCTTTACCAGGTCCCTTCTTCGGCGGAGGTTTATCATCAAAATCCGAATCGATATGCTGCGCGCGATTCTTCCTTGCAGCCACAGCCTCCCTCCTCGTCTCGCTCCTTTGTGCAATCTCGCTGTCGGCTGCCAGAATAGCATTGACTCCATGGTTCGCAGCCTCGCGACGCGCCCTCTCCGGCGGTGCCTTTTTCGTCTCTTTATCCGTGACATAGGCCCAATGCTTCGGGTTGCCCAGTCTTGCCTCGTCGCTGACCTCGTCGGGGATATGAATGTACGAACTTTCCATCCTTTCCAAACACCTCGCAAGTGTCTGGTTCGCAGTCGAAAGCAGCGCAATCTTCTCATCGAGAACAGGCGCCGCAACGGCGATCCTCAAGCTCAAATTGTAAAACAGATTCTGCCTCTCGTAATCTGCAATCTCATCTTGTCCCTCTGGCGCCAAACCCGAGGGTGCCACAATGCTGCCATTTCTCGATCCATTGATAGTGTTCTGCGCGCTCAGGCTCGGAAAATAAGATTGCGCGGGAGCATGTATTCGTTCCTGCGGTGGGGGTAGTCTCTCGATTTGTTCTGCCAAACGTCGTAACTGCTCATCTGGCGCATGCAATTTTGCTTCGACCTCCTTCAGCATGGAAAAGTGACGGACCATCTCTTTGGGAAAGACTTCGATGGCTTCGGTGAAGTGAGTGATTGCTGGGAAGAAACCTGGTTGGGCTCCGTTGTTCACAGCGTCGACAGCACGATTACGGTCATAGTAATTTCGGACTCCCGTACTCTTGGTCTGTCTGGTAGATTGGCGTCGGCCGGCGGTATTTGAGGCCATTTTCAGTGCTTCGGGTGTGAATGAGAGGGTGGTATTTACGGAGGTACTCCTATGGTCAGGAGGAAGAGGAGCGATTCGGGCGGTGCGTGAGTGATGACATTGTTGCAAAGGCAAAGGCAATTCGCTGATGAAGATCATCTGCGCGCGTCTGCTGGGATACTATCAGATAAGATAAGATCAAAGGGCTGGTGCCAAGCCTCGGTGAATCGTTGGAACCATGGTTTTCATGGTCATGGTCCTGACTGTGCAGAATTCACTTGACGACGACAACATCTACTTCAGCTCAATTGGAATAATTTTATCTCCATTGAAATCTCCATTGGGTTAACCTGTGAAAAACATCCAAGAAGAGCGTCATACGTATTATTCTTCCATCTCCTGCAGCAAGAAGTGACCATACACTGATTAAATCCACTCAGACCTCTGTCGTCGACTCTCCAATCAAGACGAACTGAGTTTTTTCTCTGCATTACTGACCAGAAGCGCAAATGTCCCACCCATAACTGGTCTCGCAACGAACGTGATGCCTGGATAGCTACAGATCGAATTAGCTGCATGCTAACGAGGCTGGATTAAAGAAAAGACTCACGCTCCACCATACGCGTCGTACAGATCCGTATACGCCCTATTAGTGGTCGTCTCGTTAATCCAATTTGCTAAAAGACCAATAAACATATCACGAGTCTGAATACTGCTCGCTGCAGCGGTGAACATTTCCCAATCCCCTGCACCGAAATTAGCACCGTTACTTCATACACCCAACAGCTGACATGAACCGAGAGAGCAGAGAATGGGTGAAAAGCAAAACAAGAGTGGAAATCGGGGAGAGTTACCTTTCGTATAAGCATGCCTGGTGTCCAGCGGCACTCCATACCTAAACGCAACAGTCGGGTACCACGCACTCTGCATGTCATAAACACTCTTCGGCACAAGATTCAAGCCAAGCTCAAGGTCAGCCCACAAGTTGTACAACAATCCATGACTCTGTGTATCCCCATATGAAAGACTCGTATGCGGTAATCCACCAGGATTCTTATTAATCCCCAGAACCTGCCATCTGTCGATATAGTCTTTGGAGATATCCAGATATTTCTTTGCGTCCGTGGTATTGCCAGTAAGACGGGCGATTTCGCCCATGGCACCAATACCAATAATACCTTTGAGTGCGAGATTAGTCTGGTTCTGCAGTTTACCGGCGAAATCATCCGTGGAGAGTTGATTGGCTGGGATGAGAGAATCGTTGACTAGAAAGTTTGTCCATTGGATGAGGATGCGGTAATGTGCTTTTAGGTAAGCGACATCATTTGTGCGCTGGGCGTAGGCGAGGGTCATGATCAGCATGTTGCCGCACTCCTCTACTGGCATCTAGGCCGTCGTTAGCACCTGGTTCCCCAGTTTACTGGGGCACCAACATACTTCTTCGTCTTTCCCATCCGGGTGGCCTGTGGCATTAGGATAGTGCGTTCCCAAATCGTGCATCGAGTACTGATTTGGATAATTTCCTGACTCCTGATTCTCGTAAAGAGGTTCAAGCAGCAGTTTGATCAAGTTGGGGTTGAGATATAAAAGGATGGGATGAAGTGGGAAAATGACATCCACCGTCTGCGTGTTGCCGTTCGACGAGATCTCCTTCATGAAAAGGTAGGTCTTGTTTTGGGAGCCTACGAGCTGGGTGGCACCGAACGATTGACGGACGGCCAAAGAAGTGACGGTGGTGTAGTTCTGTCCCGCCGCCTTTTTGGTGTCGTCTGCGACCATGGAATCGAGTTTGCCATTGACTTCGCTTTGGTGCGTAAAGTCGTTGTGAAAGAAGAGAAGCTACGGGAACGGTAAGTTGATCATAAATTCAAAGCCACCGGACAGCACTCACTGCGCTTTCTTCGCTGGAGAAGTAGCTCGTCCATAGTGCTGGAAGAGCTTTCACGCCACCAGCACCCAAGAACTGCACAGCTTGCTGCTGCAAGAGTCCGATGGTGAATAAGATCGATTTTGGTTGATTAGTTATCGGCCCAAGTTCAAAGGCATACGCCATAACGGGATAATCTTGGCTGACAGCCCGGAAAGCGGTGTCTTTGCTTCCATCGAGTTTGCCGTTCTGAACAAAAGAACCTCGGATAGCAGTGTCTTTACCAGACGCAACCGTGAGACCAGAAATCTTATCAGTGGCATAGTATACATTTCCCCAGTTGGCCATCCCGTTCCCATTTGGTTTGTCGTTCTCGTCAAAAAGGATCTGCGTTTGTCTGTAGACTTGATGATACGCTTGCTTGTCACCCTCGGTATACTTCCATTCCACAGTGGCGTTGTCTTCTCCAGTTGCCCATTCTGAAACATTGTTAGTGTGCTGACAAGGCACTGAGAGCAGTACAGCGACGAACCAGCAGATATGTCCGTGTATAATTGTACGTCATGGCTTTGGCCATCCTTGGATGCGACCGAAACTTGCATGTATGATAGAGTCAGAGATTGCCGCTTCAAGTCGTCTGGGTTGACGGGAGAGAGAAAGGTGATAGTCATGGCAACCTTGCCTCCGACCTCCATGGTGAATATGCTCTTCGTCGACGTATATGTGTAAGAGGTTTGGTCGACATTAGACACATTCTGGCCTGGCAGCGGATCGCCCATCCACACATAAGCTTTCCCGTCAACACGAACGACTCCCGACCATGCTGTGATACGGCCGCTGGATATTGTCAATAGCCAATACTTGTCGCGAAATGAAGATACTCACGTCCAATGTCTTGCCCAAGATCCAGCGAGATATCCTCCGTTCCCTCCACGAGTACCAGCCTCCACCCAAGTGCTGAGATAGGGTGATTTCACAGCCAAAGGAAGCGCAGGAGGTCGCGCTGGGCTGAAGGTTGAGGCGGCCTCCCCTAGCGTCAAGATTGAGAGCACCTGCAGGCTGACAGCGACAAAGCTTAAAATTTTCATTATTGCGACGGAAAGTGGGAAATCGCAAGAGTGGTCTAGTACTGCAGCGACTGATGGAACCAATATGAGCTACTGAGCGGAGACTTATATTACCATGGTGCAAAGCCAAGAGAGCTGTTGTTGATCAAGAGGCTGGTGGAAAAACTCTGACCTCATGGTTTGTCTTGCCAGTGACCAGTGTGTTACTAGGGACAGCAAGGTGAGGTCCTGCAAACCCCGACATCGTAGGTCAACCCTGCAGGCAATCTGCCTATAATTGTAATTTCGGATCTGTAGCTGGCTGGCAACCGGCCACTTTAGCCAAATACGTCTGGTCTTAGGTATCTTCAACTTGGTATTTGTGGTGTTGTGTGGAGGTGGAGGTCCTCCAGAAAGAGCCGCACGACCCAAATGTCGGTCCATTCCAGGGTGCGGCATGAACTTGAGAAAGGATATCCCCGGAACGCGTTTCTGACAAAGGCTTGGTCTCTTGAGATGGAATTCGCGAAATCCCCGTATTTGTAAATCGCGATGGAGAATGGCAGAAAGCAACGGTACCTCTCAAGAATCAATGTTATGCCGGAATTTGCATCTTTTCCAGCGGTCCAATGGATCCCTTCGAGGTCATGAGCACCATCGAAGCCAGCGAAGTGACACGAATGTGGCAGGTGCTCGGTGCTTGGTGCTTGGTACTCCTGGGTGACGTTGTTACCTGAGGAACGCTCCGGCACGAGGCCCTGCAGTGATTGACAAGACAAGTGAAAAAGGGGAAAGACACTCGTTGGATGCGAACGGCGGCTGACGAAGCACACCTAGTCATTGGACGACGAACGCCGTCGTACAGTTGTCAATACCGCGAAGGCTAACAGCTGTGATGATGGCCAGGTGGGCTTGCTGTGTTATCCTTGATGGTGTTAGAATCGTTGGAGATGGTTGAGGTCAAGTGAAATGACTTTGCGACACAGCTCCAGGCCGGATTCGGCCTTTACCCGTGACCCTATTAACTCCCCGTTCACTTCACCCCCATGACCATCATGACCCAAGAGGGCAGAGGACGACCAGCAAGTCCTGAGCACCATCATCAGCTACTCAGACGGGAAATTCACAATGTCTTATCATTCGCCTGACCGCGATCGAGGTCACAATGCTGGAACAACGAAGGCGCGTATTGTGCAGACAAGAGTCAATCTTCATTTAATCTACTCATACCAGTCGCTGATCTCACGCCGTCATGCTCCCGATTCTTCCAGGATCCCCTCCTACAACACCCATCATGGCCCTTGCCAGAACCTCAGTTCAGCCGTTCCACCACAGCACAGATATCAGTACGAAATGGATACAAATATTCTCCGTCAAGTAGACGCGTTACCTATAGGATGGTGCCAAATCCGAACGTCTGTTTGATCGAACGCACGTAATACTCGCCCCAGTTACGCTTGGTGACATCTTCCTGGCCGACCGGCACTCCTTGCCAATCAACACGCATCACAGTGACCGAATCGACATTGTTTTGTTCAAAGCGGATATTGAGAGTTGAGAAGTGAGAGGCTGGCCATTGCGCAAGTCTCCAGCGTTGCACAATCTTCGTCGGCTCTTCCAGCTCGACATACTCTCCACTAACATTGCCGCCAAAGAGTTCGAACTTGCCGCCAACCTGGGCACCATCAAACTTCAAAGGTGCGCTGCGGGTGAATGCTGCAATACGCTGTGGATCTGTGAATGTCTGGTAAAGCTCGGCCGCGGAGGTACGGAATTCGGTAGAGTCGGTCACAGTGGTGACGTTCACGGAGCCTTTGGTAGATGATTGTGCGGTAGCGGACTTTGAAGCTTGGTTGGAAGCTGAAATAGGAACGTGCTTAGGTATCGAGAAGCCGCTGGATGGGTTGGATCCAGGGGCATGCTGGATATCTTTGCCATGTTCAGCGATCAATGCCGGAGCAAGCTTCTGTAGGAAAGGGCGTAATTGCGGGACGATCTTAGATCGAACAAGGTCTTTTATTGGTGTCTTTTCTGTCTCCTCCGAGTACAGGCTCACCTCAAACTGCAGAACACATCTGTCAGACCAAACGAATCCCCGAGTGACATGGCCTTAGGTAAACATACGACGTACTCGTCTGCTTCAGTATCGTGAGCGACTTCGGGAATGGTGATGGTACCACTTGCGCTGACGTCCTTGGCGGTGCCTAGTAGGATGTCAGTAGAGGTGCAAGAGATGTTTGAGGTGCAGGTAAAGTACTGACCGGACCACTCTAATTTCAGCACCACGTCAAAAATGGTGATGACTTTGCCTTTGCGCTGACTGACGTCGCAATCTCCGTCCATGCTAAGCACAGTGTCTATCTTCGCCGTCACGTCACCTTCCTCAGCAGAGAGGCCAACGAGGTTCTTCTCGAGAAAGGCTTTGGCCGAGCCGGACACATCTTTGCTGACCCAGTGCCAGTTGTTAGGATTGTGAAGCACCATTGCGGATGGTGGGGATTTCGTTTGAAGAGAGGAATGAGAAATGGTTTATAGGAGTGTAAAAGCCCTAACACTTTGGTCAGCTCAGGCCTTGCCAGCTGGATAGTGGTGGAACGGCTGATTGGTTGTTTCGATCAGTGGTGCAACGGAAGTTGCTTTGCTATTCAACAGGAGAAGAGTACAAGTCGTTCTGACGGGTGCCAGCATATTGCTCATCATTCGAGGGAGTTGGACTGGTTGCGGGAGTGGTGTGAATGACTTACAGGCTGGTTCTCTCGCTCCTGTCGCAAATATCAGTGACGACTCTGATTTGGGAACAGCTCAGCGGGTCGAGACATTCATAGACGGTCTCCTCCCAGCGGGATTGAGGACCAGAAGAGCGTTAGGAGCAGTTGGAAGAAGGTGATTGTGCGAAAGAGAAGCGAGAAGAAGCTTCTGTGAGTCTCCATGCTAGCTCGGGCCCACGTGACCAACCAAGTTCTCGACAAGGACATCAACACAGCGGGCCCCCGCTTATCGATATGAATAGCGATGAACCTTTGCTCGAGCTTCACCTAGGACTAATTACTGGCCTTTCCCGATATCATCTCACCGCACACATTCCGACACTGCTGGCTCGGCAAGATACCAAAGCTCACATCTGCTGGGTGGAATCCACGCCGACGACGACGACCTGGTCCTTCGAAGAAGCGCTGTGATCACTAGGGGAGTACTCCAATAGCCATGATTTTCATCAAGACTAGTATACTATACTATGTACTTGCTAGGGTGGAGATCCTGTCCAAGAACCTTTTTCCGTGCCGAAGACTACACCACAAGCCAATCCAACATCGATGAATGCAAGAATACAAGCAGTAGGCGTGTGTCGATCAAGGCCAACAATGGAGGTGGGTTAAGTCCTCTCGGGCTCGATGGCCTGTCCGGATCGGATTAGAAGGCGCCGAAACTCGATTTGCAAATAAATGAGTTTTTCAGTCAATCAAAACTAATCCCTTGTAAGATTACCACTTCTGCCGGAACTCCATCACCATCATGGAATACTTGCAGCACTCGAGCCTTTCGCTCAACCTTTCCACTATAATCGCTTCAGTATTTGTTGTCCTTTTAGTATACACTGTGGACCTTCTCGTTCGCGAGTACAAAGCAATACTGAGCTATGAGATTATTGGAAGAGAACCTGGGGAATGGACGAATAACGAAGCTCGCCAGAGATTCACGACAAATTGTAGGGGCATTGTCAAGGCTGATTTGAAGAAGGTAAGGGAAGCTTATCCATAGCCTGCCGCGATTCTGACAACTCATCGAAGCGCAGACCAAAAACCACATATTTCATGTCTTTCCCTTTTCGGATCCGCAACTCATTGTACCTGTACATTACTTCGACGAAATTCGGAATAATCCCCACTTGACCATGCAAGGCACAGCAGAAACGGATTTCTCCACCGGCTACGATGCTTTCAGGCCTATAAAGGTTGGCGACCACTCTAAGTAACTTAATACCTTGTCAATTATCAAAGATACACAGCCAGTAAACTAAGATTATACTAGTATTATACACGAAGTAGTTACTAGAAAGTTAACTACCAGTCATACCCTTATTACGGTACCCGTTAATAACGAAACCAATAATTGCTAACGTACTTCACAAGCAAGTGGGCCACCTCACAAACGTAAACCGCCTTCGTAACAACGTCGCGTAATGCCTCAACAAGACGAAAAGCAGAAGATCTATAAAGAAGGAGATATATTCCTTGCTATCTCAGATATCAATTCAAAGCAAATCCAAAGCGAAAGACGCGCAGCAGTAATATATAGCGTACCTCGAACAACAGTACAATGCCGACGCGCCGGACAGCGCCCTCGGCGCGAATGCGAGCCGAACTCGAAGCGATTGACAAAGCTAGAAGAGCAGGTGGTTATAAAGCGTATTCTTAACGAAAGCTTACGCGGCCTACCGCCGTCGAAGGCCTACGTACAAGATATGGCCAATAAACTACTAAGAGAGCGGGGTGGGAAGCCTGTTAGAAAGAACTGGGTTAACAACTTGGTAAAGCGTACGCCAGAGCTTACCACCCGATGGAGCCGTCCATACGATCGCCAGCGAGCTGCTTGCGAAGACCCGGCGGTTATTATACCCTGGTTCACACTTGTTCAGAGGATAAAGGCAGAGTACGGTATCATAGACGAGGATACCTACAATTTTGATGAATCTGGCTTCTTAATAGGCAAGATATCGTCTGAGCTAGTCGTTACAGGCTCAGAGAAACCTGGCAAGCAGAAAAAACTACAGCCAGGCGATCGTGAGTGGGTTACCCTGATACAAGGCGTCGGTTCAACAGGGAAGGCGATCCCACCCTTCCTTATCTTTGCGGGCAAGGTCCTCATCTCTACTTGGTTCGAAGGCATCCCTCGCGACTGGATTATTGAAGTCAGCCCAAATGGCTGGACGAACAATAACCTAGCGCTTGCCTGGCTTGAACACTTCGACACGTATACGAAACCAATTGGAGTATACAGACTACTTATTATCGACGGCCATGAGAGCCATTGCTCGGTCGATTTCCAGAATCTATGTAGAGAGAGGAAGATTATTACTCTCTGTATGCCTCCACACTCGTCGCACCTGTTACAGTCTCTTGACGTTGCCTACTTCTCGCCATTGAAGCGTAGGTACGGCGATGAGATCTCGGCCTTGGCACGCAACCATACCTACCATATATCAAAAGAAGACTTCCTACCAGCATTCAAAGCAGCTTACGACAAGGCATTTTCAAGGGAGAATATCTGCGCAGGGTTTAGAGCAGCTGGGCTAGTCCCACACAACCCAGATGCAGTGTTATCGAAGCTTGATGTGAGGCTACGTACGCCGACTCCACCACGATCAGGTACCGTCGCATGGGAGGCTAAGACACCGCGCAACGCCCACGACATTGAGGCGCAGGCAACGCTTATTTGAAAGAGGATGCAAAAGCGCCCAGGATCCTCTGCAAGTTCTATTGATGAGCAGGTCAGGCAGTTGAGTAAAGGCGCGCAGCAGATAGCACATGAAATGGTGTTGATGCGCGAAGAAACAGCGCGCCTTCGAGACGCAATTGAGGCAGTTACAGAGCGTACGAGTCGCAAAAGGAGATATTTACGGACTGAGCAGACCTTGATAGCTGGTGAAGTAATTGACTTAGTTACTATAAGGGAGGGTGGTAATCGTAACGATGGTGAGAAGCCTGCGAAGAGGGTATGTGGAGAGAGGCACTGCGGCCGTTGCGGCGAGACTGGGCATAACTCCCGCACTTGTGAGGTGGAAATAGAGGATGTAGATGATAGCAAATCTTCTAAATAATGTTATTCTATTCTATTTAATACTAGAAATTGTTGTAGGGTTGCGTAATATTTTTACGAAGGCGGTTTACGTTTGTGAGGTAGCCCACTCGCTTGTGAAGTACGTTATAATACTCGCTAAATTTCTAGCTGTTTTAAAGCCGAAAACGTACTCCACCACCCAACCGCTCATAATTTCTTGGCACGACCATCTCATGTTACGACTCTTTAATTTTTTCGCTATCAACAATAGATTCTAAGTCCGTCGTACTACTATTTGGTTCAGAAGATATCTCGATATCTTTTTTACAAGTTCGCGCATTATGCCCAGTTACGCCGCAGTTCCCACAGCGCCGTTGAGTTGGTCGGGCTATTTCTTGATCACCGATACCACGAGCCTTCTTCGATCCCTGAGGCGCTACAGACGCCTCTGCAGCTACCTGCGCTGCTGCAGTCCCATACTCCATAGTACCACCTTGCTGGATCCGCTTCCTTTGCGCGATTTTCGCTTCGTTATTACTGCCAATTGCTCTTGAAGCTCGCGGTTGCGCGCAACGAGTAGAGCGTTTTGGTGAAGCATCAATTCAGCGCCCTTAACAAGCTGGGAAAAGCCAGCCTGCGCAGTAACTGGTGACCGAGTAAAAGAGTCGCTTACGAGCTTGGATTGGGATCCAAATTCATGAGTATTGCTTGGAGTCTTTGACTGCCACGGCGTTTCTGGGAGACGGGGTTCTGGCGGGTACGTAGCCGTACTTCAAGGCGGTCCAATACCGCATGCGCGTCGATAGGGACTAGCCCTACTGCCTCAAAGGCCTTTTGACAGTTCTCTTCTGTAAACACGTCGAAAAACGCGTGTTTAAAGGCAGGGAGAAAGCCTTCCTTATTGATATGGTAGACGCGTCGGCGGGCCAAGTCCCGGATGCGTTGGGAGTACTTGCACTTCAACGGCGAGAAGCAGACCACGTCAAGGGACTGGAGTATATACGACGAGTGCGATGGCATGCAGAGGGTTAGAATCTTATTTTCGAGGCAGTAGTCCTTAAATTCTGGTTGAGATGGCTCTCGTGGCCGTCCAAAATGAGTAGCCTGTACCCCCCCACCTGCCGCGCCTTTGTATGCGCGTTAAAATGCTTCCACCACTCAAGTCCAAGCGCGTTATTTGTCCAGCCGTTCTCAGAGACTGAAAGCTTCCAATTGCGCGGTATATCTGCCTCCTCGTACCACGCAGAGATGTGAACGCGTCCTTTGTAGATAATGAAGGGTGGGGTTGCATACCCAGCGGCGCAGATACTCTGGATAACCGTAACCCATTCGCGATCGCTTGGCTGAATGAGTTCCGGCCTTGTACGTCTCTCGGAGGCTATAGCGACCTTCATTGACCCAATAATACCCATCTGGAAGCCAATCTCGTCAAAGTTGTGTGCATCCTCGTCGTGGACGCCGTACTTGGCTTTGGTATCTGCAACGAGCTTGAACCACGCGCCAATAATCTCTAGATCTTCCTGTAGTATCCTCTGCCTATTCTTGGCTCGGTTGAAGGCCATCTTGAGCTCATCTGAGCGCGTAACGAACCTCTCAGCCCAGTTTTTGCCCACTGGCTCTCCACCGCGTATAGCTAGCAGTTTATCGGCCATATCTGCTACCTCACAAAGCCGGAGCGCAAATCCTCGCGAATCGAGGTCAAGGATGTATCGGACAAGCGTTTGCTCTTCGGTAAGGGTAAGTTTCCGACCATTTGGTGGTGTTTCGAGGATAAATGGGACTCATTTAACGCGCTCAGAGAGGATTCGCTGTTTAACGTCAAAGGCACGAGCGGCGGCCTGTTGGCTTTGGAATTGGCCGGCTTGGAGGGCTTGGAGTGCGAGCTGGATTCTCCCTTCGTGTTGGAGTAATAGTGCGTTTCGTTGTTCAGACATAATTACATAAGAGGAATGGTAGAAGTCTTGGCAGATTTTGAGCCGTTGGGTGGTGGATGTTACGGGGAACTCGTTTCTCAACACAGTTGATTATGTCAAGACCTTCTTGACACCTGTGTTCTCTTGTTCTGGTCCGCGGGTTTGGGGTAAGGGCAATATCAGTCTGGAAGTACTTATCTTAAGTACCTTCCCTTGCTCAGGTTCTTTGGAGGCTCACTAGATCCTAGCCGTCCGATGTATCTCCCAATTCAATTGTCGTCTAACCGATTTGATCCTCAGATCAATCCTGAACACTTGTCGGTTAGTATGAAGGTTGGGGGTGGGCTTGCTTCGTGTGCATATGACTTGTGCTTGATTGCATCTAAGTAAACGGTCGTTACTGTAGTAGGTTGAAGAAGCTCCTATGTGAGAAACATAACATGAGATAACCACGAAGAGAGAAAGGAAAGTCCGTCCAACGTCCTTCCTATATACCCTTCTGGTTCTGGGTGCCAAGGTGTATTCCCATACCTCTTGACTCTTCCCACACTTCCCACACTGGGCAATGCCAAGTGCTGTTGGAACTGTGGGAATATCACGTGACTCCTGCACGTACTATTCTCTCTTAGGACTGACCTGGTTGCACCAGTCCCCTCTTGTGCGCCCAAAGGATTCCACTCCACATCAGTCCTAACAACAACTTCTTGTTATCCAACCATCCTCTGCAAGTCCCCCTGTCCCTGCTCTTTGGTCTTGAGGTGATCTGTACCACTAGGTACGAATTGTTATGGGCATGGCCCATGGTTGGTATAGGCTAAGAGCCTAAGCCTGATTGAGCCTAGTATAGAGAAAGAACCTCATTGAGGTTCTCTGTTTGTAGATACCTTCACTCCTTAACTGAATCTAAACAATCTTTGGCTACGAGTATGCTGCGTCTTTCACGCTCGGTCTCGTTGCCCCGATCGAGCCTCAAACCCTTCAAATTCGTAAATAACATTATCTCTTTCACGATAGCGACAACGAACTTCAAATAACCACTGATAGTATCCTCGATACAAGCTGTTGTGAACTAGCTTGCGATCTAGCGGCAAGTGCCCTTGTTCTGCCCGATGCTTCATGAGCGTCGAAGTGCCGTTTTGTAGAGTGTTTGGCGAAATTATCGAAGCTTTGTGCTTGAAGGTTGTGGTCGACTAGACTGAGGTGGTTCAGATCGAGCAGGAAGAGGTGGGCAGCGATGACTTGAATCAATTCGGCTGGGAGGGAGGTCATGGTGGTCTGCAAGACGGAATTGGCATATCAAGTTAAGAGTGCAAATTAAGTGTATGCTATTTGGAAGTTGAGCAGTGACCATAGTCTTCGTCTAGCGCGCTCTTCTGAGATTCATGGAGCTTGATCGTAAGGCGTATGCTGCGCAGGGTATCGACCTACATGGTTTAGTATCTGATGATGCATGCAAGTATGAAGAGCGGAAACCTCGAACGTCGGTATAGGGTATTGGCCTGTTCGACTACTTGCCTATTTTAATATGGTTGCGTGAAACCTGAAAATAAGTCCAGAAAAGATTCAAAAGCCTACACGGCAGACCGCGCATACTTGACATCTACCGCTTCATGCCTCTAGTAAATCAAGCTGCTGAGAGTGTACGAACCTGGTCGTTTGAAGAAGCCACTTCAACTGTATTGTAATATGCTTGAAGTCCACGTAGATCTGCCAGACTGCGGTTTACCATTTTTCTTGTCGCCGATAGTTAAGTCTGTCGGTCGTCGGTCGTATCGGACTGATACAAAGGCTCTTGTATACCCCACAGCCGCCTGAATCAGCAACAAGCACAGGCGTTGGGCTTCACGATAGACTCAAAGCCCCGCCAGGTCTCAATGTGCTGAGAGAATGCACTACTTACACCCGAGAGCGTTCGTCCTCAGCAGGTTCTATGGAAATGAACATTCTTGCCCACAGATCATCTCAAAACCTCCACACCACTTGGAAGCCCAAAGACTTGCGAATCTAAATGGGGGCCACAAGATTCGATGGCAACTCTTCGTTGCCTTGCCACCAGACAGTCCTTAGTAGCCAAGTTCACGACGTTCCCGCTGACATGATACGACCATCTCTGTCGACTGTCTTTCTCTTCGCATTTGCTCAAACTCAGACCAAGCCCATGCCCTGACAGACAAAGCAAGGGAAAAGATAGGGCACTGATAAAGCCAGCGGCAGAGACGCGCCATACCTGGGCATTCGCAGCATTACATTCTTCGAAGGTGACGGCAGTGTTCAAAGCGGTCAAACAGCTCTTGGAAGCCGTATTGAAAATCATGCCAGTAGACACTATGCGGCCCACTCCCGACAAGCGGTATATGCCCGTGGCATGGCCATCGATGGTGACATTGATCTCATTTTGAATAGGGAGAATGGTACCAGACCAGAGATCCTTCGCGGCAAATTTCTTATGCGTCTCGATACCGATTCTTTCGACCTCGATGATGATAGAGCCAGTGTCATTTCCACGGTTCAAAACAGTAAGCAGTCGGTCTCCATTTGCCAAGCTCTTTGTCAAGACATCCCAAGTCCCATCCTGGCTCACCAGGGTTGCTTGCAAAGCCAGCGGATCCTGATCGATGGCGATGATGTCTTTGTTAGTCAAGTATGCAACCTCGTCATCACTCAAATCTGGAATATAGGCACTGATCAGGAGAGGCGCGGAAAAACTGGCCCAAAGAGCGAATTGGGATCGTTTCTCGTTCATAGTCAGCCATGGCCAGTCGACGATCAGAAAGTCCGGGTCGTTGTAGAAACCTGGCTGCTGGTATCTTGCCAGAAGGACTTCGAAGCCGAAGTTGTTCAGGATGCTGTCCCACCAGCGAGTGGAATTGTAGTTGCCATAAACGTCGATATCGTGAGAATGCCTGGCCAGCTCTCCATAAGTTTGGACAAATTCCATGGCAAGGTTCCAGTTCGTTCGGTTTGTCTGCGAGGTGTAGGCCAGAGGACCTGAAAAATAGGCGGGAGCAGACTCGGAGAAGACCAAAGGTTTTTCCATCTCGGAGAAGACAGAGTACCATCTCTCGTTCAGGTTTCTGTTCTCCTCAAGCATGGTTCTATCTGGCTTTGGGTGTATATTGCAGCCGTCCAATTTCAGATAGTCAATTCCCCAACGGGCGAATGTGTGAGCATCGATTTCTTCGTAACCCTCGGAGCCAGGATATCCGCCGCAAGTCATGTTTCCACTGTCTTGGTATATTCCAAGATGGAAACCACGCGATTTGACATAGTTGGCTAGCCAGGGAATACCGTGAGGGAACAAGGTGGTATTCCATTGCAGGGAGCCGTTTGAAGCTCGGTGGTGTTGAAGCCAGCAATCATCAATGTTGATGCGGTTATATCCAGCGGCGAGCAAGCCTTTGGACACCATGGCATCGGCGGTTGTGGTGAATAGGGACTCGTTCAGGGCGCATTGGAATCTTGCCCAGTTGTTGAAGCCCATTGGCGGAGTGGGCGATAGTGACGGGTTGTGTAAGGAAGCGGGGAATATGGCGGGTTTCTCGCGAGGCATTGAGAAGACGATGAGCATGATGAGGGTCAAGGCGGCAAGAAAGCGCTTCCCGTGGGATGGACGCTGTGAGGGAGGGGAGCAATTCTTCTCATCAGACATTGTGGATGGATATTGTCTTGCCTGGGGATGGGGTGCAGAGATTGATTGATTGATTGATTGATTTTATCCTACTCGGTTGCAGCCGCTTAATCACGCAGCTATGTCCGGTTAGGAGGACTTCATCAGACAGCCGACACGTGATAGATTATATAATCCACCGCGCCCCACTTCGCCCCGTTCACTGAAACAAGACCAGCTGTCCCCTCCGTCCTCCCTCTTTTCCCTTAACCAGTATCTCCAAATGCCCGCTGGCTCTTGTAGATACTGGTTATTCTGCTAGTATATCTGTGCTATGTAAACTCAAGAGGCAATGCCTCGTGTTTCGCTATCCTTCTACCTACAGTCTCCCTCTAATGCTCAGCTTTGTCTATCTGTTTCGCCTTATCCCTCAAGGCCAATGGGTTCCCTAAGTATGTTTCTGCTTGTGAAAGTTGCCTTGCACCAGATTCCTATGCGGCGGTGTATTTGGTTGTGTGATGCTGGAGACAATAGTAACCATCGTAGTCGTGATTTCGCTGCTTGGGTGTGATACTCCGGGTATGCCCGTGGACGAGGCTGTCTGATAGCTGCCGTATTGTATGGCGCCGATCGTGCTATAGACCTGCCGTCTTATAGTCGGAGCCTATCTGCTGCTAGTCGCTCTCCCTACTTGCTATATCGCGCTCCTACTCTTGCCAATGCCATAACTGGGACGCAACAGTCTGGGGAGAGGCTCAAGGCTACGTCTGCTGGCTTGTAGGGAGGGGATTTGCCGCCAATAAGCTCCTTCTATACGTCCTTACTGCTTACTGTGTTGCGCACCTACTCTTGCCAATGCCATAACTGGGACGCAACAGTTTGGGGAGAGGCTCAAGGCTCTGGACATCAGCTTGCAGCAGGACGGTTTGCGGAGACGATAGTAGATGAGGTTCTCTAGCAGCTGCCGTATCGTGTCGCACCGATTGTGTTGTAGACCTGTCGTCTTATAGTCGGAGCCTATCTGCTGCTAGTCGCTCTCCCTGCTTGCTATATCGCGCACCTACTCTTGCCAATGCCATAACTGGGACGCAACAGTCTGGGGAGAGGCTCAAGGCTACGTCTGCTAGCTTACAGGGAGGGAACTTGCCGCCAATAGGCTCCTTCTATGCGTCCTTACTACTTACTGTGTCGCGCACCTACTCTTGCCAATGCCATAACTGGGAGGCAACAGTTTGGGGAGAGGCTCAAGGCTCTGGGCAACAGCTTGTAGCAGGACGGTTTGCCAAGACGTTGGGAGAGGTTGTCTAGTCGTTGCAGTGGTGTGTGGTGCCGATTGTTGCGCACCGGGCGTCTGGTGTTTGAGTTGTGTTGAAGGTATTGCCGTTCTAGCAGTGACTCGTCGACTCGGAGCGTTGCAGTGTCATCTGGGGTGATGGACTAGCCGGGAGATAGTGACTAGATGGTTGCTGTTGTCTTTGGTGGACGCATCGTTCGTGTAGCTTGCTCATGTATTCGTCTGCTTGCTCTGCCGTGGCCGCGACGGCGACTCTAGAGATATCTCATCGACGCTGAGGGACGCGCGATGGCCTCTAGAGGCCGGAGCGGCCACTGGCAGAGGTGTTTTGATGATCCTTAGATGATACTTCTGTAAATTCCAAAAATTGAGTTCTCGCTGTGTGTGCTGTTTTTCCATGGGGTGCAGAGATGAGGTCGTGTACTATGGCTGGGCGTAGGTTTCATCTCCACGTGACGAGTTAGATGTATTCCTCTTGAATCATACGCGAATGAATACAGCTACCGTATTATTTTGCTAGAGTGGACAGGGATATTTTAGCATACAAACTTCGTCCATGCGTAAAATACCATGTTTTTGCTGACAAGCTTGATCAATACCACCCCTGTCTCAGAGCTCACTCTGGCAAGATAATACCCTATATAAACATATCGGCATTTCGACGACGCTTCCTTTTCACCGGCAGGAATAGAAGTCTTTTGATAGCACTCCACCGTCCTTGTTCATTGTTAGCATGTGTCGCCCATTTGGATTGTCATGTGTTTTGACTGTCTCCACAGACATTTGGCTGTTCAAACCCAAGACGGAGAGGCGATGCCGGACATCTGTGACATGATATGACAGTCCAACTAGTGAATACCAAAGGTTGTCGAATTGATGAGTTGGATTGATTTTATCGTGAGAAAGGATTGTTATCGGCGCCCGGAGTGTTGAAGCTGCTTTTTATTTTTAGACTTCCCGTTGGCTTTGGCGTTGGGAGCTAGAACATCACCACCAACAACTTTTATCAATCCACCAAGCTCCCTCCCTCGACATCACCTCCCACACCAACCCTACCCTGCCTTTCCCAAGCAGAAGAATGTTCTCGAGAGTCGCCCGGAGGGCCTTTGCCCTCCCCGGCAGGCGCAATGCCTGGCAAACTCCTCTCACACCCTTCCGTCGAGTAACCACGGATGCCGCTTCATCGCATGCTGATCGGGACTCGGTACCACAGGTATGCCAGAATGCACTGCAACCATTGGAAAGAATAGCAACTGACCCAAATGTCACCGCAGCAAGATGATAAGCACTTCGAAGTCCGCCTCTCCGACGAGAGCTTCGAGACTTACGAACTCGATCCCCCTTCCTACTCGCTCGATGTCACAAAAAAGGAACTGAAGCAGATGTACTACGACATGGTGGCCGTGAGGTGAGATTCACCAATCAATTGAGGCTGGAATAAGCGAACACCAACTGATAACAACCACCTTAGACGAATGGAAATGGCTGCCGATCGTCTGTACAAGGAAAAGAAGATTAGAGGTTTCTGCCATCTCTCCACCGGACAAGAGGCCGTCGCTATCGGTATCGAACACGGAATCACGAAACAGGACCACGTGATCACTGCCTACAGATGTCACGGTTTCGCCCTGATGCGTGGTGGGACCGTCAAATCCATCATCGGAGAATTGCTCGGCCGACGAGAGGGCATTGCCTATGGAAAGGGCGGCTCTATGCACATGTTCGCTACCGGCTTCTACGGTGGAAACGGTATCGTAGGTGCTCAGGTTCCAGTCGGTGCCGGTATCGCTTTTGCCAACCAATACGAGGGCAAGGACAATGTCACCTTGGCCCTGTATGGTGATGGTGCCTCCAACCAGGGTCAGGTTTTCGAAGCCTTCAACATGGCCAAGCTCTGGAATCTGCCCGTCATCTTCGGATGCGAAAGTGAGTTCACCATACAGTCGGCCCCATGACCGAACTAACCTTTTGCTCTCAGACAATAAATACGGCATGGGCACCTCTGCTGCTCGATCCTCCGCTCTTACTGAATACTACAAACGTGGACAGTACATTCCAGGTCTCAAGATCAATGCCATGGATGTTCTCGCCGTCAAACAGGCTGTTGCATATGGAAAGGAATGGGCCCGACAGGGCAAGGGACCACTGGTCTATGAATTCGTCACCTACCGATATGGAGGTCACTCCATGTCCGATCCAGGAACCACCTACCGAGTGCGTATTCTGACACTCATGGATTCGAACCGGCTAACATCGGATAGACTCGTGAAGAAATTCAACGCATGCGATCCACCAACGACCCTATTGCCGGCCTCAAGATGAAGCTCCTCGACTGGGGTGTCACAACTGAAGAAGAGCTCAAGTTCATCGACAAGGAGGCACGCTCCGCTGTTGACGCCGAGGTTGCTGAGGCAGAGCAGATGGCACCACCGGACCCAACCCCTAAGATTTTGTTTGAGGACATCTACGTTCGTGGATCTGAGCCCGCTTTCATGAGGGGACGCATTCCCGAGGAAAACTTTTACTATGAGGAGGCTGATATCAAGATTCCCAAGGAGGCACCAGCCGTTGCACGTACCTAAATTGGTGTTAGTAATGGCCTTTATCTGTAATGTATTAAACGTCTTGTCAGCCGGCAGAATTCGCTCAGCTGTATTAGTACTACTCTCAGGGTGTTCTTTTTACATATCTTTTGAATTGGGTACTCTTTTTTACTCGTGTACTAAGATTTACTAATAACTCGTCTAGCGCGCTGCTGATAGAGTACCTAGGTGTTACGGGGAACTCATTTCTCAACACAGTTGATTATGTCAAGACCTTCTTGACACCTGTGTTCTCTTGTTCTGGTCCGCGGGTTTGGGGTAAGGGCAATATCAGTCTGGAAGTACTTATCTTAAGTACCTTCCCTTGCTCAGGTTCTTTGGAGGCTCACTAGATCCTAGCCGTCCGATGTATCTCCCAATTCAATTGTCGTCTAACCGATTTGATCCTCAGATCAATCCTGAACACTTGTCGGTTAGTATGAAGGTTGGGGGTGGGCTTGCTTCGTGTGCATATGACTTGTGCTTGATTGCATCTAAGTAAACGGTCGTTACTGTAGTAGGTTGAAGAAGCTCCTATGTGAGAAACATAACATGAGATAACCACGAAGAGAGAAAGGAAAGTCCGTCCAACGTCCTTCCTATATACCCTTCTGGTTCTGGGTGCCAAGGTGTATTCCCATACCTCTTGACTCTTCCCACACTTCCCACACTGGGCAATGCCAAGTGCTGTTGGAACTGTGGGAATATCACGTGACTCCTGCACGTACTATTCTCTCTTAGGACTGACCTGGTTGCACCAGTCCCCTCTTGTGCGCCCAAAGGATTCCACTCCACATCAGTCCTAACAACAACTTCTTGTTATCCAACCATCCTCTGCAAGTCCCCCTGTCCCTGCTCTTTGGTCTTGAGGTGATCTGTAACAGTGAAACACGTTATTATAAAACACAAGTTATTAGTATCTACCTAAGGGTTAATATCCTACCGTTAAAATACTAAGGCTATAGGGTATAAGATAATAGGCTTTCGTATCTATATGGTAGAAAGAGAGAGAATCCTTCCGTTAAGTTAGAAAGTTACTTCTTTGTACGGGTTGATCGTACGAGGGAGACAGAAGCTTTTAACATTACGTTGTTACTCTGGCTCTCTTGAACTCCGGGGAGACAAGAGGTTCCCAGGTATTACCGGCGTGGAGGCGTAACATTCGTTTTCAACACCCAAAATCAGCCATTTCGTGGTATCGAACATGTTTTTAAAGATGATTGGGCGGCTTATAAATCAAGCATTAAATTACTGCAGGGTGATAGAATATTCAGGCCTGGGACTTCTTGAAAATGGCCCTGCATTTTCCCCACTATCCGTTTTTTTTTTGACCCCTTCTCTCACAAAAGGGGGATATAATACGTTGACGTTTCGATCAAGATTCATGGTTCTAGTTCTAGTAAACTCATAGTATCGGGTGCATGACTCCTGCCGGCTGTCAACAAGTATATAATTACATCTACTACATCAACTTAACTCGAGGATTCCAAGCTTACTACAATGGTTGCAAAAAATAGGTAAGTTGCATACCAGGCGACGGTACCTCGAAAATTGCGGCCGCCTGCTCTGTGCCTTTAGCGAGCCACCTCAACGTAGTAAACACTAAAATGGAAGGTGGAGGAACAAGCAGAAGACCAATTTGTTGACAGGCGGCCTCTCATGTCGACATAATACTTTGCTGCGTGGCGCCTGATTGATTATAACAACCTAGTTTACCTTGCCATGACCAAGGTCGCGGGAAACCTACTGCGGCTTAGCAGCATATCATTGCTTCAGGGGTTAAACCAACGACTTACACCGTAGACCCCCAAACTTTTTGAAAGGAACGGTAAGATAGCACCTCTTACCTTAGGTAAAAGCTCTTTCATAACCACGGAGAGTTAGCCGATGGTTACTAACATAGCTGTAGACAAGCACGTCTGGCAAGTCGTGAAAAAGAAAGTACGAGCCAACGCATTATGTTCAAGACAAAAGAAGGAATCAAAAAATAAAGATGGTATCCGCGACACCGTACGCCAATTCCGTCCCACTCAGTCATTCTGTTTGACTCAAAGCGCACAAACCCACAACGACGAATCCCCTCCGCGTCATAGGCGGGATACACAACTCTGACCTGTCATGTAGGCCTCCAGTATATACAATGTCCTGCATATCGCGAAGGGAGGATCCATTGCGGTGGGTCGGTCTAAATACCAGTTGCGATTCCTCCCCAATATAAGATTGCAAGTGCAAATGCAATGTCTATAGCTTCGCCTTTCTCCCACTCTTCACCCCCTTGACCTCCTCGTCCGTCAATAAGAAGTCGGGGTATTGAAAATCGCCTGTGCCAGGCTGCATGCCCATATGCCACGATCCGCCATCGACAACAAGAATCTCACCGTTGACGTAATTTCCAGCGTCTGAGAAAAGATAGACGGTCGCGTCTGCAATCTCCTTTACATAACCCCATCGGCCACTCGGGATATGTTTCGCGTTCTCCGGATCTTGCGTCGATGACAGTCTCGCCATGCCTTCGGTACCCGCGATAGGCCCGGGCGAAATAACGTTTGATGTGACGCCCAAGGGACCTTGTTCAATACAGACAGCATTTGCCAGGGCATCTACAGCGGCCTTTGCCGCTACGACGTGTGCCTGCAATGGGGCTCCAGTGTAATGAATAGTTGCTGATACGAAGATTATGCGACCGCCTGTTCCGGAAGTGGGACGCGTCTTGCCGTTAACCTTGTGTTTTTGAGCGGATTGGATGAGGTAGGGGAGGGTCGCTTTGAGAGTGTTGTAGGAGCCGATTACATCGATATCTATGACTGTTTTGAAGGCGTTTTGGGAGAGACCGCGGATTGGGGCTAGGAAGTTGCCTGCTGCTCCTGCTCTGTTGACGCGAATCCGTTAGCCCAAACTTCGTCCTGCTTCCTCGTCTAGTACAACTAGATGCATACTCACATGCAAAAATCCAAGCTCCCCAGCTCCTTGACACATCTGTCGGCAGCATCCTGCAGGCTCTTTGGATCCCTCACATCGACAGCGCCAATGCCCAGAACCTTTGCTCCTGGACGTGCTGTAGCGATGTCTAGAGCCATGGACTCTGTTTTTTTGACATTCCGACCGATGATGCAGGCGTTGCCGCCGAGGTGGACGAAGGCGCGGACCTGGGCAGAGCAGATTGTGCCGGCTCCGCCAGTGCAGAAGAGGACTTTGTTGTCTATGGAGGGAGCGTATTAGCTGGGGGTTGACCTAACTCAAGGGTTTGAGAAGTGACAGCGAAAGGGAATACATACCAAAGAGACCATCCTTCCACACGTCGCTGAGGTATTCGTACCTGTCTTTTGGGGCCATGTTGGGTGTTTGTGGTTGTGAGATTCGAGGAAGATTGTCTTCGGGAAAGCTGATTCTAGTGACTTGTTTCTATAAAAAGAGCGCAAGGAGAGGGATATATGTAGTCAAGTGGTGATGTTATCGTCAACCTGAATCGGCGTGCCTGAAGTCGACCCATCCCCGTTCAAGTGGGTTATGGGTTAGCCGAGGTGCAGCTTGTGAGACATGGGGAGCTAGAATGGGATGGGCGTCAAGGACTTAAACACTCAAGGTGAGAGAGGAAACGGCGCTGGAATTGACCCGACGAGGCTTGGGAAGGCTGACGAGTGAACGTCTCAATTGAAGAGGACCGATGGAGTAATCAGAGCCAGATGTACCTCACTGGTCGGGCATGTGAAGATTCAGGATCAAGACTCGAGAAATGGATCCATACATCCATTCCATTGACTCTTTTCCTCTATCCAGTAATTGATTCAATCGATTCAGCCTATCCACAACAGGAAATCCTTCGACCACAGCTCCTGCCAATCAACGTCGAATATTCTGGCTTGAGAGCCGCATCGACCGGGAGCTCAATTTGCCGCCAGCCAGCAGCTATCAGTCCATCTCTCCACCCGCTGCAACGTCAACAACACCACCTCAGCTCACCATCAAACATTCAAAGATAGACGCCAGTTATGATCCGAGTCTGCCCGATCACCGCCGCAAAGTTCGTGGGAACTGTTTCCCTCGGTTTACTGACTGTACGTCCCTTTGCGCCACCATCCCTCACCTGCCCATCCTCCTTCACAAAACTCAACCTTCTAACTTAACCCGTCGCACAGGGCGTCTCATACACCCTCTCTACCCTAACACTCCCATCTCTCCTCTTTCTGCCCACCGCCCCCAGCGCTGCCCAAACCCACGCCTACCTCAAATCAAAAGCAAAACGAACCCAGCGCATCCTTTCCGCTGTCGCCATAACGGCCCTTTGTACCGCCTTCGTCCTCTCATCACCGCGCAAACGACATCCATACCTCCTTTGGACATCTCTCGCATGCGCTGCTGGCTTCGTGCCGGGCTTGAATCGCTTGGTCAGGAATGGCGTGAGCCAAGAAGAGGAAGTCGAGATGAAAGGCATGGAGGAGAGTGGAGTGATTATTGGGAGCAACGGGAGCAGTGAGGATGGGGACGAGCACGACGCCGTCAATGGCGAAATCGTGAGACGAGGTGTCGAACGAGGTCGCAAAGTCGAAGCTGTACGGACCGGCATCTGGGGTCTCGCCTTCATGTTGGGCGTCGTTGGCATCTGGGGTGAGGGTGCTTAGACTGTGCTTATCTGATATGGAAAAGAAATGACCATTGGAGCCGTGGAGCTGGCGCTTTGAAAACTGGTGAGAAGGATTCATTGGCAGGTGGCATTAGCATCTCTGGATAAGATTACCATCGATTGAGACCCTGGTTGATGAGCGATGGAACGATTAGACTGGCGTCAAAAGAACCATGGGTGAATATTGATGCATGCGTCTCCTCAGATTCGATCGGTTTGTCTGGCGTCCTCACTCTACTCTTTATGGAAATCACATATTTCTCTTCTCATCGAATCTCTAAGCGCATGACAGTTGATGGCGCATATGAGGAGTAGAAGTTAATGTATCTGACTACCGGCATGTATGTATGCGGTTACCGCGCACAAATAGAATATACTATAAATTAAAGATGTTTTACCGTAGTAGTAGTACTATATACGGCTACCTTTTCTGTTACCGAAAAGGATCTAAGATACCTCAAAAAGTAAGTATTCTTTCCGTCGTACTCGCCCCCCCCCTCCCCCCACGGCTCGTATAGTAGAATATCCATACGTAGATTGTGACGGCTTGCTAGGCTACTGGAACAACCACAGTGTCCAAGCACCTAACAAGGCGCCACAGTACACGGGCCACAGCAAGACCTATAAGTAGGCCTTGCTCCCAGCCCCCATTTACATAGCTACCTGTAGTTCACTATCATGTTTAGTCCATACCTGATTGTTGTTCACGCCTTTCATTAGTTACTACTAGCCGTGACATAGATAACAATTTTGGCCTCCAAAGTCGAAATTCCAGCCTATCTGAGACGGAGGCTACGAACCGGTTGGTCTTATCTCGTCCACGAGATAAAGACTGAACAAAGCCGATAGAATTAAGCGTACGTATGGCGTAGTAGTTTGCATAGTAGAGGTCCGGTAAGAGGCTAGTTACTATACTACGAGGCGATATAGCCTATTATACGTAGGGAGAATATAGTTTAGAATAGAAGAGATAGTAACTTAGGGATACTTGTATTGGAGAAAAATTAGTTATAACGTATTCCACCACCGAGCCGGCCACTTTTCCTTGGCACGACCAACTCATATTACGCCTCTTCAATTTTATCGCTATCAACAATAGATTCCAAGTCTGTCGTGCTGCTATCTGATTCAGAAGATATCTCAATATCCTTTTTACACCTTCGCGCATTGTGCCCAGTCGCGCCGCAGTTCCCACAGCGCCGTAAAGCTGGCCGGGCTGTTTCTTGACCACCACTACCACGAGCCTTCTTTGATTTCTGAAGCGCTACAGACGCCTCAGCAGCTACCTGCGTTGCTGCAGTCCCGTACTCTATAGTACCACCTTGCTGGATCCACTTCCTTTTGCGCGATTTTCGCTTCGTCATTAATGCCAATTGCTCTTCAAGCTCGTGGTTTCGTGCAATAAGTAGAGCGTTCTGGTGCAGCATCAATTCAGCGCCCTTGACAAGCTGAGAGAAGCCAGTCTGCGCAGTAACTGGTGACCGAGTGAAAGATTCGCGTACAAGCTTTGATTGAGATCCAAATTCTTGAGTATTGCTTGGAGTCTTCGACTGCCACGGCGTGTCCTGCGGTGGGAGTGCTGGTGGGTTACGTAGCCGTACTTCAAGGCGATCCAATACCACCTCCGCGTTGATAGGGACTAGCCCTATCATCTCAAAAGCCTTTCGACAGTTCTCTTCTGTAAACACGTCGAAAAACGCGTCTTTGAAGGCCGGGAGGAAGCCTTCTTTGTTGATATGGTAGACGCGTCGGCGTGCCAAGTCTCGAACTAGTTGAGAGTACTTGCACTTCAACGGCGAGAAGCAGACCACATCAAGCGGCTGGAGGATATGCGATGAATGAGGTGACCAGAGGGCCTTTGGTGTTTGATGTTGAAGGCTGCAGCAGCGCGCCGTAGGCTTTGAAATTGGCCAGAGGTATATGCCTGAAAAGCGAGATCAATTCTGCTAAGGGCTGTGCCAAGGAAAAGTGGCCGGCTCGGTGGTGGAATACGTTACACTTTATTCTTCTATCCAACCCAACTAGTGTTACGGATACTGTCACGTGGACATGCATTCGTTTGTATTCAGATGTATTTGATTGCATTCATGTGCATTCAAATGCATGCCATTATATTTCCTTATGATTGGTTGATCGTTACACAGATGGTGTAAGATCACGTGTGGTTCATTCTCGTCATTCTGGACAAAATGAACTTCCAGGTTGCCCCCATCGAAAAGACGATGGGCATCAGTATCCAAGGCCGGATATTGATGGGACAGAGGATTCACATCTTCTCGCGATGTTACCGGCGTCAGTAGCACCTCCCTGCACCTCGTTGTCGCTGCGAGTGCGTTCCGGAGGTGTGAAGCAAAGATGAATCCACCCACGCCCTACTAGGCCATCGAATACGCGCCAATACCAGCTTGAATGGACTGTAGGGTTACATAGGCATGGCAATACGCGTTGGCAAGAGGCAATGGCAACGTGGTCACGGTGGGATTCGTTACCTGGCCGCAAACCAGATGCTCGCTCAGTCATAACAAGCAGAAACAAGAAATCAAAGGATATCAGGAAACGAAAACCATCCTACTCTCTCTTATCTAGCTAGTAACTAGTCCAGGCTGCGAAAGAGGCTGTGGTACTCCTAGGAGAGAGACAGGACACCCTTGAGCCCGCCTGCACTCTGAGATCAGTCGAACCGTAGAGGGGACTGACGAGGGAAAGCAGATCTCCTGTACTTCAGACGTATGGCCTAATAATACAAATAATAGGGATAGACCTCGTTAATACCTCCCGCCTAACCTCTTCGTTAATACCGAACACAAGTCTACTTCGTTATTACCTCACCCGATCTACTTCGTTAATACCGAACGCCCACACTTCGTTAAGTCCCAGACACGGAGCTTTAGAAAGGCGAGAGAAACGGAGCATTAGAAAGGGTAGAAATACGGAGCATTAGATAAGTGGAAGATACGGAGCATAGGGACAGCGGGAGACACGGACTCTATAACTGTAAGTAGTATTCCGTTTGTTAAGGTACTGGGAAAACAGGCTTGATTAGTACGGGACCACCGGACCTCTCTCGCTGGCAACGGAGATTGGCATACGGAACCCGTGCAAGACATGGTCGGCCTATTCGGAGGAGACTCCTTTAGGTAACGCGAAACAGGCGTCAAAAACCCGCGGGGCTTGGTATACAATGGCAGCCACTGCTGGTCCCTAAGACCTCATCCCTTTGATAGGCTCTGACCTTAGGATAGCCTCGTGGGAGGTAGGATCAAGTTCTAATCAGAGAGACTGTCTGTATAGCCCGAGAGGACGGATGCGCATGTCGGTGTACTAAGAGTAGGGAAGCCGGAACAAGGTGCAAACTCGGAAAGGCGTGCCCTTGAAGTATGATTAAGGAGCAAACTAGGTGTTAACTGGGCAGGAAGGGCTTCGTCCACCTTGAATGCTAAGCCGGCTTGAAGGCCGGGCTAAACAGGGCAAAGACTCGCTATCTGTGCGGCTCTATCTACAAGGATAGAGGCTAACATCCGGCCAACAATGAACGAGGAGGACGGCCCAGCAAGGGTATGTTTCTTTGTCAACAAAAGACTAGAACACGGCAGTTGGCAATTCGAGCAGCACACAAGAGACGTCTGCTCGTTGAGAATCAACATCATCAATAGCGGCCAAACGGAAGACGGGCTGGTGATACACAACATCTACAACGCAGTCCAAAACACGCCAAACCGCATGAGCTCCCTGCTAACCCTGAGAGCTCAATTGGAGGAACATGTGCCAAAAGAACAGATAGCATTAGGTGACTTTAACTTGCATCACAGAATTTGGGGTGGAACAGGAGTCATACATGAAGATCGAGAAGCTGAAGACCTCAATGAAACTATGGAAAGATTTGATATGTCTAGTATGCTACAGCCCGGCGCGGTAACATACGAGGAAGGCAGCAGCAGAACAACGATTGACATGTGCTGGATGACACTAGGCTTGGTCGATAGGATTATCAGTTGCAGAACAGATAGAGAGCTAGATCATGATTCAGACCACCTCCCTATCAGTACCGTACTGGATATCCGGATGCGCTCCATGAAAATCGAGCCAAGACGCAACTGGAAATACCTAGACAGCGAGAAGTTCTGCCAGGCACTAAAAGACATCCTACCGGCACGAAGAAGACCAAGGACAAAAGCAGCGCTGGATACATACACGATGGATTTAGTCAAAGTAACCAGCGAGGCAGCAGTAAAGGTGCTTCCTCTTGCAAGACCATCCGCCAAGGCAAAAGAGGGATGGGACGAAACATGCACAAAAGCGTTCGCAGAGACAAAGCGCCTGAGGCGCATACACGGGAGAAGGCACACCGAAAAAGCTTGGGAAGCTTACCGCAAGGCAAGGAACCATAAGACACGGATAATCAAGAAATCGCTCCAGCAAGCACATAGAGACCGCGTAGAAATGACAGCAGGCTCGGCTGAGTCCCTCTGGAAAATATCTAAATGGGCGCGCAATAGAGAAAGCCAGCCTCCAAGTGTAACGCCAACCATAAACTGTCCGGTAACCGGCAATCAAGCCACCACACCCACAGCAAAAACAAGTCTTTTCCGGGACGTCTTCTTCCCAGCACCTCCGGAAGCAGACCTCATTAACCTACAGAACGCCAGATACGATGGTCAAATATCAATGCCAGACATTACTGAGAAGGAGGTGTTGGATGCAATACAAGCAGCATCACCCTTGAAGGCCGCAGAACCGGATGGTATCCCAAACCGAGCCCTGCAGGTGGCATCTCACATGTTGGTAGGGCATCTAACGACAATTATGAACCAGAGCCTACAACTAGGCTACCGCCCGACTCATTTCCGAAGCTCAATCACGGTGGTGTTACGCAAACCAGGGAAAGAAGACTACTCGATTCCAAAGGCATACCGACCAATTGCGCTTCTGAAAACCATTGGCAATGCTATGGATGCAGTTATAGCCAGAAGACTTAGCTACCAGGTAGAAACACACCAAGTCATCCCACAGATGCATATGGGAGGCAGAAAGTTGAGATCAACGAAACACGCACTGCATGCGGTAATCGAGAGAATTTACAACGCGTGGAACAACGGAAAAGGACAAGTAGCCAGCCTGCTTCTCCTTGACGTCTCCGGCGCCTTTGACAACGTGTCCCACAAGAGACTTCTGCACAATCTACGGAAGAGGAAAGTTGATAAAAAGATAGTACGGTGGATCACTAGCTTCCTAAGCGATAGACACACACGAATCGTCATTGATGGCTATAAATCTGACGAGTATGCGGTCAAGACTGGGGTACCACAGGGATCGCCCCTATCCCCTATCTTATACATATTCTATAACTCCGACCTTATCGAACAATGCGACTCAGGTGACAACACGGTAGCTATAGGCTACATCGACGACGCAGCCATACTTGCATGGGAGAACACAACGGAGGAAACGGGTAAGAAACTCGAAAATGCGCTAGAAAAAGCAGACTGTTGGGCAAAGACACATGCATTGAAATTCGCCCCGGAGAAGTTCCAATTGACACACTTTACAAGAACACGCACACGCATGAACGTAAAACAACCCATTTAGACGGCCTGGAGCAGCATTGAGCCTAGGACAACGCGCAAATATCTAGGCGTGACGCTAGACAGCAAGCTCCAGTGGCAGGAACATATCGAAGAGATCAAGCGGAAAACCACGAAAACAGTGAACGCACTGTGCTCTCTAGGCAGCTCAACATGGGGCGTCAGTCTGCTAGATATGCGAAAAATCTACCGCGCAGTAGTGGTCCCTCAGATGATGTACGCGTGCTCAATGTGGTCGAATTCAGGGGCAAGAGGAAAGCCATACACGCGAAAAACGCTCGATACACTTCGGTCAATTCAAGCACGCGCAGCACGAACTATCTGCGGAGCATTCAGAGCAACCTCCAGGGTTGCCCTCGATATCGAGACCTACCTGCTCCCAGTCGAGCAACAGATATGGAAACACAATACCGAAACCCTCAGCCGCATACTCTCATATCAAGATCTCCCCAAACTGTTAGACACTCAGCTCGGAGAACCAAGGTCAAGACAACGAACAAGCTGCAATAGCCCATTATACAATATATATCGAGATACCAAGGAGAAGGGAGCAGTAAATCTCGACAGGCGAGAGTTAATCCCACCGTTCGTAGCAGCACCATGGTGGCAAGGCCCAAAGGTAGACATCGCACCAAGTGATAAAGCGGCATGCTCTGAACACGATTCAGTCGCCAGAATCGAGAGCAATACTTGTATCTACACAGACGGAAGCAGTATAGGTGGCCATACCGGTGCTGCAGCAGTCTGGCCGTTGAAACGACAGAAGAGAAGCACGTACATGGGACCTGAGACGACCTCTACGGTATACGCAGCAGAACTGCAAGGAATAAATCTAGCGCTGGATATGGTCCAAGCAGACATCGGGGCGAGAAACAACCAAAGAAACATCAACATCTTCACTGACAACCAGGCAGCGATACGCTCGCTGACCAGGCCAGAGGGTCGATCAGGGGCATACATAGTCAAGCAAATTGTTGAACGCATCACACAGATCCACGACTACGGAACAATCGTGAATGTACGATGGATCCCCGCCCATGAGGGGATTGTCGGGAACGAGGCCGCCGACAAAGCTGCGAAGGAGGCTACCGGATGGAGAGAAGAGGGAGAGGGAGGATCGAGAGCTGACAGACCATTCGAGCTGTACCCACTAAGAACGACACTTAAGACATGGTGCTGGAAGATGGTAAACAGACTATGGCTGACCAGTTAGAGGGCCGAGACAAAGGGAAAGCCACGAGGAGATATACACCCAAGCCTACTAAGAGGGTGCTCCAGCTCCATCAAGACCGGAGCAAGCGAGAAAGTGCGATCCTCGTACATATGAGAACTGAAAAGATTGGACTCAAAGCCTTCCTCTTCAGCCGACGTGTCCCAGGTATCCTAGATTCCAGGTGTGACTGCCGTGAGGGGACGTACACCGTGGCCAACATCCTTTTGGAATGCCGCAAGCTCAGGGACATCTGAAGAGAGGAACTGGGCCGCTTTCCAGGACGAAACAACCTCCGGACTATCCTGACTACGCACAAGTTAGCCACTAAAACCATCAGATTTATGGAACGTACGCGGATCCTTGGGCATGGTGGGATCGAGAACGCGTAGACGACGTCGTGCATTGGGGGGAGACTGTAGGTAGGCGGACAGCGAAACACGAGGCATTGCCTCTCGGAGCCTAGACAATGCAGATTCGCTAGCAGGACAATCAGTATCTAAAAAAGCAGGCAAGGCATTTGGAGATAGTGGTTGAGGGAAAGAAGGGGGGATGGAGGGGACAGCTGGTCTTGTTTACATTGAGCAAGGCGAAGTGGGACGCGATGGATTTGTAATTTATCACGTGTCGGCTGTCTGGTGAAGTCCATCTGACCGGGCCTATATAGCTGCTGATTAAGAGCGGCCAAAACCGAGTAGGATAAAATCAATCAATCAATCGGTATCTCAGTGTCGCGTGGCATTGATAATCTTTGTTACCCGACGCTTCTGATTCTTGCGAGTCAGTAATCACAACACTGAAGAAGTGCTGAAGCTACAAATCTACGGTATTTCAATGAATATCTTCTAGATATCAAGTCATCTTTCTCAACAAACAAGTATACAAGTTGGTAGTGTTTTGTTTCAAACCATTCGTATAAGATAAGAAGAGATACAACGAAGAGATACAACGAAGAGATACAACGAAGACGTCGATCTCGCCTCTAGCAGTACCAATCATTTTTACTAAACCTTTCTCCGTAACTTAAGAGCAGAGTCCTCCAATTATTAGGTAAGCATTACAATGCTACACAGGGTTCCTCAAATCTGACTGCGCAGGGCGCTCGGACCCACCATCCCATCTTTTGAACTGGAATGTATTATGCTATTTACCACCACCATGGCGCCTAGAACACCCAAAAGAAAGACTGCAAGGCGAGAATATGATACCACGAAGAGAATGCGATTTTTCCAGGCCTGGGACTGCAAGAATGAGGCCGACGGCGTCGGTACAATCGCATACCTCCCTGAAATCAATATACCAACTTCTACCGCACGTAGTTGGCTTAAACTACGAGAACTTATTGGTGATGCAGCATTCAGATCACAGAGAAAGAGCAGTTGCATCATAGGGCGGCCTACCAAAGTATCTGCTTCAGATCTTACCCGCCTTACGAACCAAGATGACCCCATACACGAAAAAGGCTGGCAGGAACAAGCCAATTCCTGCCCCGGCAAGCCTTCCGCAAAGACATTACAGCGTCGCGTATACAATGCATGGGCTAGGCGATTCAAGAAGCGTTATCAGAAGCAGATATCCCAGGCAAATCGGCCAAAGAGGGTTGAATACGGTAAAGAACACGAGGAAAAGACCATACTAGGCTTCTGGAGTTGGATTTGGTTCACAGATGAAGCCCATTTTCAGTCAAAAGAACTCGCCAATGCACCTGAATATGAGCTATGCTTTTCAGGGCAAGAGAGAGGTGTCAATGAGGAGCTAGAAGGCGTTTTGGATGTTACTATTCACGTCGCCGGCGGCATCTCATACAACAAGAAAGGAAACCTCATATTCTACAAGGATCCGGCTGAGCCATCAGAGAAGGTTCGTAGGCAAGTCAAGCAGCCTAAACAACTCAAATACGAGCTGGGTTCAGTGTACCAAGCCCGACTGAAGGTCTGGCAAGACCTTAAGGCAAAGGAGGACGAAACACCAAAAGGAAACTGCATGACACAGGTTTTCTACGCCAAAAAGATACTGCCGCAACACATTGAAGCTATTCAGGCCTTGGAGAAGCGTCACCAGCGCAAATACTGGCTTCAAGAGGATGGTGATCCTTCTCACGGAATCAAGTCACCTAACAGTGACCCTGCAGTCATAAAAAGAGAAGCAGACCTTCTATTACTTATTCACCCTCCTCAATCATGTGATCTTAATCCCATTGAGTCTTGTTGGAACATCATTAAGTCCAGATTAGCGGGCAGGAGGTGGTCGTCGGTGGCTCATTTCAAGGCTGAAATCCAGGCAGAATGGGACAAGATAACGCTCACAATGATACGGAAAAGGATCAGAGAGATGCCAGAGAGATGTGAGATGATTCAGCAAAAACCAGAGATCCATTGCAAGTCAAACGTGTGGTAAATAGCATAATACATTCAAGTTCAAAAGACAGGATGGTGGGTCCGAGCGCCCTGCGCAGTCAGATTTGAGGAACCCTGTGCTCAGCACTAACCAAGCAAAGTAGTATTTGCCTCCTAGATGACTAGTCCTGGGGCCCAAAGCCATCCTTTCCCACCCTTGCGTGAAATGACAGCACCACAGCCTTACTGCTTTTCGTAGAAGCTCTCCCCAAACATAAACACTACATAAACATAAACGCTCAATACACATACTTCGCCAATGAATTTAGCAATGCGTAATTATATATCCATATCGATGCGGAAGGAGAACGAGAACTTACTTAAAAATTACACGACATTCCCAAAGTCACCGATCCAAGTACCGTATTTAACGCGTATCCTACGGCCCGAATCGGCGCACTTTATCACTCCTCTTCGACCAGTAGCCAGGTTACTAAGTTCACCGTGAACTCGCTGAAGCGCTTAACGCGGGTATTGTGCCCGATCTGTTCGACGATTGAGCTTACGGTAACGAAGGTTCTTACTTTGGTTGCTAGGGGCGAATGGAAGGTTGTGACTATAGAATGGATTAGCGGTGGTCTTTGGAAAGCTGCTGGCCAACCTGCGTGGGCTTAAGGGGAGAAGGGTCTAAACGGACATCCTCAATTCAAGGTCGATCTTGATAGGGCTCAAAGAGCCTATGGCTGCAAGATTTGTGATACTCAATTCCAAAATAGGCATCGGCTGACGAGCGGGTAGAGACGACAGTCCGAATGTCAAAGGTCAATTCTAACTAGATGTCCAAGCGATTATCTCGCCTGGCCAGTATGTCGGCGAGTAATTGTAGTAGATGAGGAAGGTCCTTCTCCTTTTCGTCCTCATGTATGTGCCAACCAGAGGTGTTAACGTCAATTCGATGTTACGAAGCATACGAAAAGCAGACTTGCAGTTGAGGAGGATGGTTCTGGGATCGTAGTCTTTCATTTTGATAGCGGTCCGGAAAGTGGAATATTGATATATGACGGATTGGATCTCGTTGTAGATTTCTTTGGACATCCTAAGAATCGGATGGGAAATAATTCGCCGATTGTAGTCGCTCCAGCGATATAGTACGCTCGAGGTCGGCACCACATAGTCATAGATTATTTCTCGTAATTCTCGTGGTAGTCGGAGGAAGTCGAAGTGTTCAAAGCTACCCCAAAACGTTAGCTTCTTGAAATTGCCTTGCTATGGTTGATGACTGCCTAGAGAGAAAGGACAGTTAATCTAAATCGCTATTTTAGCTCACGACCATACCGACAAATTTCTCGCTGACTATTTTTGGAAGATTGCTAGGAATTTATGACCATCTACCTATATCGTAGGGTAATGAATGAACACGACAAATCTCGCGCCTTCCTTCGCCTTTCCCAATGATGGGTATGTCGGAGCTCACCTAGATATCGAAACCCTCAGCTTGTTGAACAGTAGTGGTGTCAATCCTCCCACCACCCTCTATACATTGCTCGGTAGTCTCTTGGACTTTTCATGATCGACGAAGACTAGGGCGGCCATTACGTCACCAATAATACAGGCAAACTTGATCTTTGACTTGCTGGGGTCCCTGCGTGATGGCTTTCGAAAGGTGCGTCGAAGTCCAGCATCTCTATGCCACAGTTTTGGCACAAATTTAGGTGACCTCGAATGTCTATAGACAAACGCTCGGGAAGCTTTCGGCAAACTATCCTGTGTGTTTACCATCATTAGCGAAGATCTAGTGAAAGGCTTTGTACTCACTTGATTACTATACTAGTAATCCACGCGCGCCACATTGAAATGGCAACCCCTTGTTGCCAATTCATCTAAGCACTCAAACAAGGCTATGCTATCGTCAAATATAAATCGCCAAGTAGCCAAGTTTCGTTCTCGCTCTGTCAAGATAAAGCTGCGTCTACAGACAGTCTTGTCTCCTCAAACCTATTTGTAACATAGGTAGAGATGCCTCCATAAGAGCGAGACTACAAACGTAGCTTAATTTGACCACAATTATTTTCCTGGGGCTGATCAATCTGACATGACATACAGATTTTCTGTATGCAGTCAGACAGGTCCGAATCACGGCTCTTCTTTGTGAGTGCGAAGAATGAAGGCGTGTAAGGAGTCGATGCAGATTCAGCAGAGCGCCGGTGCGCCATCGCCTATGGTATCTTGGGAGCGTAGGCGTCCATGGACAGTTGACTCCTGTCAGCGGTTGAGATGAATAGGTTGGAGGATGAAAGTAAGTGAAAAGGGAAAGAGGATGCTCTTAGACGTAGATTTGATCCATGCATGCGCGTTCCTCAGACCGGCCGTGCTTAGATTTTAGGGTGGGGGGAAATAGAATCCGTAGGCAGTCTGAAACCTACAATATCCACCACAGCAATCAGCCCAACAGCAACAATACCAACAACGCAATAATTAGCAGACGAGAACATCTCAATAAATTCACGCATTCCAGTCCAACATCCCTGTCTCCTGGCCTATCAGCAATTTTAGAGCCAAGGAGAGCGTACCAGACCTCGTTAGAGAACAAGGCATAGCAACCAAAAATACTTAGATTGAACCCAATCAACTACCCAGCAACGAATTCTCAAGCACCGCCACCCGACCCCTTAGTACCACCCTTACTTCCCTTCGGTTTCCCACTCTTCGCAGTCTTTGGACTCGCTTCAGTAGCTGGAGATGCCTCAGCAGCTGTGTCGGTACTCGGTTCCTCGGCAGCAGGAGCAGGACTGTCCCCAGCCTTCCCCCCAGCCTTCTGAATAGCCTCCGTCAAAAATGCAATAGCCTTGGGTCCCGAACCATCTTTCATGTACGAAAAGTGACCCGCCGTAACATTCAACTTGCCATCGCAAACCCCATCGCTAGCAGAACAATATACCCTAACCTTCTCCTTTGGATAATCCGGAATCATACCTTTCTGTTGGCCGTTCTTCGTGTAGCCGAAGAGTACGACGCCGAGAACCTTGGCCTTGAGATCGGGTGGCAGTTTGGAAATTGCATTCATCATTACCGCTGTGCCTTGGCTGTAGCCTCCAGCTACTATCTTGGTACTGGGACATCTGCACACGAATGGGTTAAGTTCCTAATGATAATGATAAGGGGGACATCATACTTCGACTGCGCCGTCGTAAACATCTTCGTCGCTTCAGCAATCGCCCCCGCCGTCGTACCAGCAGGTTTGGAATTATCTCCCAACGCAGCTGTATAAGCACCGCCCACACCCTGACAAGCGACATCGTTACTGAATTTCGATTTGAGGCCTTTGCACACCGCCGGTCCCATTGAAGTTCCCTACTTTCATTGGTCATCTTTCTCAGTGAGTGAGGATGGGAGTCTACTCACCATATTCCCAGGCTCCGTCGATGCGCGTGCAAAGATCAAAGTCACCTTCTTACACGGTCCACCCGTCAATTCATTCAGAACAGTCTGACGCTTCTGCAATACCCCAATCGGAGGCGCTGGAGCTGCCGCAGAAATACCGACTATTGCTGCCGTTGCAAAGAGCGATATCCTCATATTGGACTAAGGTATGGTGGGTTTGGACAAGACCGTGGTGTGATATAAGCCCGATATTCGAGCCCTCTTGTGAGAAACCTTGGAGAAGCGATGATTTTTTTTCGAAATGGAAATACACAGATCCACGAACCCTCAACAAACCTCTATAAACAACTGCCTTCGGAATAAAACTTCCAGAATGCTTGAAGTTGGGTGGTGCTTATAGGAATGAATGCGCCTGGTCAAAGCGTCTGCTGGGGTCCATCGCTTGATTGATTAACCAGAGTGTTCCCGCCAATAGCATAAACTTTGCATACTATATAGCTGAGTATGATATTAATGATTTACGGATTTACTCCTAGCCACGGAGCCACAGCGTGAGTCGAGTCGGACTCACGGACTTTGCTCCCGCCCCGCGCGCGAAATGAGCACCGGGCTCGATTTGGAAATCGAAGCGAAGCGATTTGGATGATTCTCGTTGCCGCTCGCTTATTCTATAATCAACAGCTCAGCATTGCCATAACAGTCACGGAAGAAAGAAAGATTTCACAAAAACCACGTGGGACACATAATGTAACCAATAACAACATAAGACCGAAACCATTTTAGACCGTGTTACTGCCGTCCGCCAAGTCCTCCAAAACAAATTCATACAAAATCTCGCTCTTTTTATAATTCCTTAACGGCTTTCTTCCCAGCAACAATGAAAGCTAATCGACCAAAAAAGGTAGGAAGGTGACTATGAAAGATCTACTCGAGATACATATACGATTCAAGTACCCCCTTCCCACTCCTCGTGATAGATAGAGAAATCATAACGAAATCATATTCCTTACTTTACAAACTTGTTGTTTACGGCTGCAGCGAACCCGTTTCTCGGGCGTTACATGTCATACAGCATTTTGCTAAATGCTCAAAGATTCGCAAATAGGTATAGGCTGCAGGACAAAAGAATCATAGCAAACCATCGTCGATCCCAACATCTCAGTCTGTATATACAGGACAATTGCTCCGCAATCCCTATATTTTTCAGACGACTCATTGCATTGCGTTTGTCCTACGCGCGCTTCGTATCCATCCAGCACTCTCTCCTTCTCGTTCCCCTGTTACCTTGAAATCAAGCGGGATAGCTATCGAAGCTTGACGCAGCTCTTGTTCTTCATTCGGAGAACCCACAAGAGGAGTCGCTCATGGATGACCAAACCTTGCCAAGAGTGGATAGAGAGAGTCGTTGGCCTGAATGCAGCAGCCGGCTCGAGGGAGGCGTAGCTTTGTATGTCTCGATCTGTGAGTACTAGTTAGCTAGATTCTGTCGTTTAGAGGCTGCCTACTCAAACGAAGAGGTCACCAAGATGACCAAGATGGGATCAGTACTCACCTCAATTAATACCGCACATATTCCCGAAGAGAGATGCAGTTCATCTTCCGGATCTCTCCTCCATCGTCTCTTCAATCCTCTCATTCTCGGCCATTTTCAAATCGGTTTCCGTCAATGTTTGACTGCCTGTAGTGTTCCAAGTCAGATCGGAGAGCTTCACTTCCTCTACTGGCGGCAAGTCCGGACCTGTACCCTCTTCATCATATGAACTCAACGATGCCTCCCTGGGATCGACCATCTTCGTACGTTTGTAGATCTTCCAAAACGCAATGTAACCAAGGTAAGCGAAGACCCCGATATAATGAGTGATGAACTCGGTCGACTTGATCCGTGAACAAAACACTTGTATCCTAAATCTATTAATACAATCGTTTTTTCTAAAAGGAATGTGAAGGACTTACCGCTGAAGAATACGACCAGAAAGCTCATGACAAATGCAAACATTGCCGAGTAGCGCTGACAGAAACATCGATAAGGCAGGGATTTCCGTTCCATCTCTTGGGCCCGCATAGCACGGACGAAACCAAAGTAGGCCAACAGAATGTTCATCCAGTTGAGCGCGCCAAACACAGTCGAGACATCTATAAAGTACTGGAAGACCTGTGCAGCGGACTTTGTCGCGTTCATGTAGCCCAACACGATGAAAAGACTGGACACAATGACGGCTTGCCATGGGACGCCTTTAAGATTGGTGCGCCCGAAAATCTTTGGAGCTTGGTTATCGTATGAGAACCCGTACAGAGTGCGAGATGCGGTGTATATATCTATGGGCTGGGTCAGTCTCGATCTATACAACATAATATCCTTTGAAGCTTACCCGCATTTGCCGCACTAATAACAAACGCAAGCAGTCCTGCATTGAAGAGGTCTGGCAGCACCTTGGTACCAGATTCCTTGACCGCAACGACAAAGGGTGAGATTCCCTTCATGCCCTTGCCACTGTCTGGTGCGGTCTTCAGAAGTAGCGGACTTTTAGGATCCACGCTTATGGTAATGACCAGTGCGTTCGATAATCAATCGATTGAGCCATTCTCAAGATTGATTGCCCGATTCGGCCTATATATGGCTTGATTGACGGCTTGATTGAGTCGGTGTCAGTGAGATTGATGGCTTGAGTGATCGGTCAATTGAGAGATCTAAAATACACCATTTTTAAGCCCTTGATGCTGTATCTGACACGCCTCAATTGTATCATCACTCATACCGTTTCTAGCATCAGTAATGAGCCTACCGGCTTGTGAAAATACTCTCTCAACCTCTGCAGACATACCAGGAATCGATAATACACCGAAAGCAAGACGAGATAAGATCGGATAGTCATTGCGGTGCTGCTCCCACCACCCAACAACGTCGTGAACTGGCTTCCAGGTGGTAGGGTCGAAATATTTGATGTATCTCGTATAATCGTCTTCTTTGGTGACTACCCGGCGCTTTTTGGTGATCACGGCAAAGTTGAAGCCTACAAGATAGCCGGACAACTCATTGACAGCAGTGATATGAGCCTGATGACGAGTCCTCTTCCCAGAAATGATGTTTCTGATGTCAGTTTCAGCACCAACTGCAGTGTATTCCTCAGAGAACTCTGCACTATAGGAGGGTCTGGCAGTGGGAGCTGATGATAGTGCTGGGGAAGGAGATTGTACTTGACTGGGTTCGGCTTCATTTTCTCCGCTTTCCTTCTCATCATCGCCATCCTCATCAGATTCTCTGTCACCGGATTGTTCTTTGTTACTTTCAGTGTCATAGGAGTCAGTGGTTGACTCTAAAGGTAGAGTGACAGATGGAGTTGGTGATGGAGATGGAAGCTGAGATTGAGGTACAGGAGCTTTTGTCGAAGATGATTGGGCAGGAGAGGGGGCTGAATTGGTTCAGTTACTGGAATTTCACCAAAGTTTGGTGGAGTGAACTGAAAAGTGTCAAGTAGAGACTCTTCTATTCCATCGTTGAGTGAGGGTAATGGCTGCTGGACTTCAATAGCTTCTTCAACCTCCATGATGATGCCCAAGTCTACTTCGGAAGGTTTGTAGAACTTGGTGGAGTCAAAGGTGACATCTCGACTTCTGACCACTCTCTTTTGAGAAGGAACCCAGATTCTGAAGATGTTTGATGAATCGTAGCCGACAGGGTAACCAATATGGGTGCGAGGTTCCATTTTGTCGAGTTTAGCGAGGCGATACCGTAGAGGATAGGCTCTGCAGCCAAAGATTTCAAGATGTGCAAGATTTGGTTTACGGCCAGTGATGCATTCGTAGGGCGTTTTCCATCCAAGGCGCCGAGTTGACCAAAGATTGAACAGATATGCTGCACATTTAACGGCATCGGACCAGAGATTGTGTGGGAGTTTTGCGTGTATTATCATTGAACGAGCGATACGGCGGAGAAAATGTCCTGCTTTCTCAGCCCCTCCATTTTGGGCTTGAGTGTGTGCTGCAGAGGATTCTCTTTTGATGCCGTGTTGAGCAAGGAATGAATTGAGGCGTTGAGATCTGAAATCATCAGTTTGAAGGAATCGGATCTTGTAACCCATTGACTCAATGAGCATTACAAACTCGATGATTGCGTCAACAGATTGGTGCTCTTCCCAGTGATTGGTGACTATGTGGTAGCCAAACGTATCACATACCAGATGACTTGAGTAGCGATTGTGGTCAATAGAGATTCCATGATGGACCATATCTACTGACACCCTCTCAAATGGGAGTCCAACAGCAACATCAGTATGCCCAAAACGTCTTGAGACCTTTCTTTGACCCTTGGCTAAAAAGCAGGACTCACATTTGGCATGATGTGGCTTGTGGTTGTTGGTTGTGATGTGTACACCTGTGGTATTTGCTTGTAGTTTTGTCAACGCCGCAGGAGAAACGTGGCCAAGCATCTCATGCCATTCAAGAGCTGTTGCTTTCTTTGGCGGTCGAGATTGTGTTGTTTGTGAGGCTAGGGCTGCAGCAGCAACACCTTTGAAGCCAGTAGTGAGAGCAGTTGTCTCGAAATCGGCTGGAGTATCATTGGGATAACATGTCGGTAACGCAGTATCAGGTGATGTGATGGCGGATAGTCAGCTTGAGGATTCCCTGGCAATGACCCACATTGAGCCTTCTCTCTGAAAGATAATGAGTGGTTTGTCGTTCTTGGTGATGCGATTGAGGCGAATATTGACATCAAAACCTTTGTCAATCAAAATAGAGAGAGAGATAAGATTTGTGCTGAAGCCTGGAGCATAGATAACCCCAGATAGCACCAGGAAGCTGGGACCATTTGGCGTAGTAACCGGCAGTTTGACAGTGCCCTCCTTAGATACAACGTGAGAAAGACCAGTGCCGGAGGTAATAGTCGATCCTATTGGCATGGTGGATTCGGCCGTGTAATACCGAAGGCTGTTGATGACGTGATGAGAGGAAGCTGAATCAAGATACCAGATATTGGAATGGATGGTGATTTGAGACGAGAATGCGGCGGCAATAGGGTTACCCAGGGCTTCTACCACTGAAGAGTAGTATGCATTGATATGAACTGGCTCAACATCAGCAACTTCTTCAGTGGGAGGGATGTGGATAGACGTAGCGTTTGCCATGATATGCTCTGGTGCCGCAGTCGATGGTAATGAGGCATCGTTTTTGAGTCTCTTAACTGCTTTCTCATTCACTGTCTTGATGATGCCTACCAACTTGTTCTTTTTGATGGCTCCATCAATCTTACTTTTCTTTGCCGGATTTGCAACCCAGTTGGGAGGGCGAATACATTCCACAATGTGGTCACAGTCACTCCAAAGGTGGACTTCTCCGTAGAGACATTCCTTTGGTGTGCGAGGAACCCGTGGGCTGGTAGAAGAGGCTTTAGTGTCAGAAGGTTCGTCTTGGAAGATAGCAAATGAAGCTAGAGGTGAATTTTGACCATGTGTGCGATGCTCAAAGACTCTGAGACGTCGTGTATTGCGGAATCGGGCGACCACTTTGTCAATGTGAGGTAGTTCAAGGCCGTCAGAGAGGAGATTGTTCATGATAGCCTCTTGAAGGTCTGACCATTGGCTGTCATACCTACGGACTACTGTAATGAAGTCAAAGATAGGCTGTTCATCTTCAACCTGACCAAGATTTAGTTTGATCGCTTAACCATGGGTGAACACCCATTTGTTAATCCAAGTATCGACGTCGCTGCCTTTGGGACCAATGGAGTTAATGTACTGATATTCGCGGCGAACCTCAATTTTGAGAGCGTGATCAGTAGGGCAAACATGCTCCTTTAAAGATGCCATGATCTCTTGAACTGTGTTGCAATCAGTAAGATGTCCTGCGTATGCAGCGGAGACGTTGGCGTAGATTTTGTTTTTCAGCTCCTTCATTGCCTTAACTTTTAAGTCGTGCTCAACTTTTTCAATCTTGAAAACACCCAATTCGTACTCAAATTCCCACCGTTTTTCCGCGTTGTCAGGAATGCCAATTATTGCTGGCGTAGAGCCAACGTCGACGGGTAGTGGGGCCCTTCGGAGGTACAACAGAGGTTGCTCTGTATAGGTTTGAGCAGGGGGAGGGTTCTGGGATTGTTGATATGGAGTAAGAGCAATAGGTTTGGGCTCAAAATCTGGATCAATGTATTCCCAAAGATTGTCGGTAATTGCTATTTGACGAATCCAATCGCGGAAGGCGTTCCACTTTGTAGGGTCCGAAAGGAAGATTTCAAGGGAGTCTCCCTTGAGCTTTGACGATGCTAATGCAGCTGACATCGTCATGGTAGTGGGTATCTTTTTGTTGTTTTCGTGTATGTTCCGAGGGATGTTGGATCGAAGGCAGAATGTGTGTAAACAGTGAAACATAGGCTCGATGGGGCTAGTGTGTATGGGTCTGATAGGAGGGGGTTGTATCAATACACAGCGATGAGCCAAAAAGGTTTCAGGTCTGAGTTTACAAGAGTCGGCAAGCCGGGCTCATAACTCTCGAATGATACACAGTGAAAAGATAAAGATTTAGGATTGCATGAGGTTCAAAATGAAGTGGTGATCGAGCGATAATTATACAGATTCGAGTGGTCTGAAATCAAAACGAGGGGATATGCCTCTGACGGCCGTATGCAGCTTCAAAACGAGGGTACGTGACTCTGACGGCCGTATACAGCTGTATCATCTCACAATGGCCGTCAGGGGCATATCCCCTCGTTTTGATTTCAGACCACCCGAATCTGTATAACTATCGCTCGATCATCGCTTCATTTTGAACCTCATGCAATCCTAAATCTTTATCTTTTCACTGTGTATCATTCGAGAAAAGCATTGATCCAGTAGCGAAACCCAACTGTCCTGTGACTTGGGCCTCTACCAGAAGATGTTGCGATGCCTGCGCACATCATAGCAATGACGATAACGATTTTTGTCCATCCCTAGATGCGTTCAGTTATCCTGACGGATAGAGTAGTTCTTTTCCTTGGGACTCACAAGGTAGTATTGTGCACTTCCGTAGGTAGAGACATGGAACAGATTCAAAGAAACCAATCCAAGACCGAAGATGGAGACGAAAGTAGCCACGTTCAGATCTGGCTTCCAATATTGATTGATCATGCCAGATGCAGTGAAATTTTTCGGCAGCAGAATCACGTACTTGAAGAAGTAATTCCAACCTGTTGCAAAACCAAGGCAGGGGTCTACAAATCGCGTCGCATAGCCAGCGAACCCCTTTTTCAGGGGACACTGAGCGGCCATCTCTCCAAGAGCAGTGATCACAGACCAGACCATGAAGCCAATGAGCAGGAAGCAAACCGTAAGAGATCCAGGGCCTCCTGTTATAATGCTAGAAGAATTGCGCGGGAGAGACTGCGAAAGCTGACTTGCCATTTTGTAGACTATTAATATTTTTAGCGAGGGTTTGTTGTATCAAGACGCATTCTGTACCTCTTTCCAGTGCCGATAATCAACCCAGTCCCAACACTTCCGCTGAACGCTATCATGTTCAGATCGCGTGGGCTCAATTCCCTCTTCAGGCCCCCTTCCTGCTCGCCGGCTCCCTGTTCGACATCGGGGTCTGTACTCGTACTGGAGTGGGTGGTTTGTCTTTCCACAGCTGTCACGCTCGGTCTTTTCTTGAACATTGTTGCAGACGAGAACATCCGCATACTGGGTGGTTAATGTGTTTAGAGATGAGAATGAATAATAAAAAGCGTAGGTATTCGCGTAGTATCAGTATCAGTCAGTTCGTGTTCAGCACTGAGTTGATGTGTATGGGATCATGGACGTTCAAAAGTCTACCATTACAGGAGATGTCCCCAAGACGTATATAGTTGGTGTATCAAAGGAACCCCGCACAAGGGTTTTGACTGTGGAGTACCATGGTTTTCAGCAAGGGTTATCAGCATACTAAGCATCAAACGTTGAAGACAAGTCTGGGGGAGCGGCAAGTCTCGTCCTGTCATTCGTTGCAAGCAGCCTACGAGCCTTTTTCATGATGGCAGTCAACCACTTGGATGAATGATTAAGCAGATAAGACAGTTTTTCTTCCTGGTTGGCACTAAATGGTATCCACCATGTGTACTGATAGGAGAATGGATATAGGCTGATACTGTGTATTGAAAGGATGACAGTATTCATAATGGACCATCGATACCTGCATTCTAATGTATTATATTCGTCCAGGACGGTGATTGAGACTTATTCAATGACGGTCGAGGTCATCTGCGCGCGACCGTTGTGATCCGAGTCGTCGTTCTCATATGGGAGATGACGGATGAGACGACAATTTCGGCATGACCCGGGAACTGGGCTTGTTCACCTGTAACGAGTCACAAACATCATTGATGACTAAGAGATGAGGCAGTAACGCACGTGACGTGACATGAGTTCGATTTGGACTTCACGAAAATCAGAGCGACCACAATTGAACTCTCTTCGACGTAGCAAGAAAGCTCAGCACCAGCAGTCATGGTACGTCCCTATGAATTCCACAGAAACTATGCACTATTGATCGATATCGCAGGCGCGCAATCAAGAGAAAGCGCAGTCGATGCTCTACCGCTTCCGCGAATCGCAAGCCGCTGACCTGGGAATTCTCGACATCTCCCGTACAAAACGCCCCAAGGTCATTACCTCCGTCGAATCCATCCCCGTCTGCGAAAAATGGCGCGGCCAAGTTCTAAAGGAGATCTCGCGGAAAGTCTCCAAAATACAAGAGCTCTCCCTCAGCGACTATCAAATCCGAGATTTGAACGACGAAATCAACAAATTGATGCGGGAGAAATATGTGTGGGAGCTGCGGATTCGAGATTTGGGTGGACCGAACTACATGAGGGGAGCGAGGGTTGTGGACGATGAGGGGAGAGAGGTTCCAGGAGGTGGGAAGGGGTATAGATACTTTGGCCGGGCGAAGGATCTACCCGGCGTGAAAGAATTGTTTGAACAGGCCATGAAGAAAGGACGGGCACCTGAAGAGGAAGAGAAGGGACCTGGCAGGGCCGAATTGTCCAAGTTTGTGGATGCGGGTTACTATGGGTACAATCTAGACGAAGAGGACGGGACGTTAGTGGAATATGAAGAGCAGAGGGAACGCGAAGCATACAAATCATTGATGGATGAGGCGGATGATGACAACGAGCCATTCGAGCCATTGCCTGGGGATGTGGGTGATGGAGTGGGTTGGAGGTTACCGAGTCTGCCTGAGGTCGAAGAAGAACTTGTCGACAGGAGAAGACGCAGACTTTTGGATAAGCTGGGATGAGATCAAACCGTGAAGAGAAGACTGACTGAATACGGCTCCAGGGATGTCAAGTCGCAAAACTAGATTTGCACTGCATCTACTCTACAACCAAGTTTAAGAGACACAATGGCCCCGGTCATCGCCGATGACAAGAAGTTCGACGGAATCTCCAGCAAAGTACAGACGGTAGCGACGATTCAAGAACTGCAAAATCTCATAAAGAGAGGCACTAAGACACGGCGGCATGAAATTCTGCTCAAAAAAATCACGCAGGAGAACATGTGACAAAGGTTGCCGACACATTGAGAGGCCCGGTTGATACATAGTGGCTGCCAGCTGAGTGACTGCGCTTCATAACAGAAATATACAATTGAATCAACAAGAGCAGAAGGTGAATATAGTCTCTCAAAGCCCTGGCAGTATGCTTTGACGTCCATACCAGCGCTCAAGACTGCTTTTTTGTTTTCATTTTGGCATCAAAAATCGCCTCGTTGGTGCTAGTGACATTATACAGGCCTCCAAGCAAATTGATAGTTGCTTCGCCGTTAGAATTGTAACCCTCTTAATCTCTAACAGAACCTACCTTGTTATTCTAGTTTTATTTCATAGAATTCCTTCATGCACACTTCTGCATTCTTGTACATATAGTTCCAGTACTTGTTGATGATACTACTACCCAAGACACCACTAACGTCAGGAAATTCTTTGTTTCGGTACCGTCTCTCGATCTCTTCCCCGTCCGCGTGTTCATCCAACTCCGGAAAAGGTTCATGCCCAGTCATGATCTCGTACATGCAGGTGCCTAATGCGAAAATATCGGATTGCTCGTCTGAGTGGATCCCTGGACGTGGAAGATAGGCCTTGTTGTTTTCCAAAGCCCAGCCGCTGTGACGAACTCCATGTTCATCGACATACTCACCCTGAAAATTAGAGGATTTGATATTGAAGTCCTTATCGAGGAGAAGATTTTGGGTGCTGATATCACAATGGAAAACTTGTTTTTATGGATGTACGCGACTGCCTCGGCAGCTTGTGGCACCAACGGATTCTGTCCGCGTTCGTGATGGACTTTGCTGAGTCGGGGGAGTAGAGATGGTCTTGAAGTGTACCTCCAGGAGCATATTCCAATATCAGCCCCCTCTTGTCAAGTCCATAGCTCCTGATTATGCCCGGATGGGAACACAATGCTTCGTATGCGTCTGCAAAATTTCATATATTATTAGTTAACGTATTCCACCACCCGAACCGCCACACCACCCAACCCGCCAAAATATGCCAAGACTACCACTTCCCCCATTATCTGATTATTTCTCAACAACACAACTCGTTATTACTTGAACACGAAGGGAGACTTCAGCTTGCCCTCCAAGCCCTCCAAGCCGGCCAATTCCGAAGCCAACGGGCTGCTGCGCGCGCCTTTAACATTAAACACCAGAACCTCTCTGATCGCGCCCGAGGAGTCCCATTTATCCTCGAAAAACTACCAAACGGTCGGAAACTTACCCTTACCGAGGAGCAAACGCTTATCCAATATATTCTCGACCTCAATTCGCGAGGATTTGCGCCCCGGCTGTGTGAGGTGGCAGATATGGCGGATAAACTACTGGGTATACGCGGTGGAGAGCCAGTAGGCAAAAACTGAGCTGAGAGATTCGTAACGCGCTCAGATGAGCTCAAGGTAGCCCTCAATCTTCGGCTACGTACCCCGCCAGAACCCCGTCTCCTAGAAACGCCGTGGCAGCCAAAGACTCCAAGCAATACTCATGAATTTGAATCCCAATCCAAGCTCGTAAGCGAGTCTTTTACTCGGTCACCAGTTACTGCGCAGGCAGGCGCTTACAGCTTGCTAAAGGCGCTGAATTGATGCTGCACCAGAACGCCCTACTTGTTGCACGAAACCACGAGCTTGAAGAGCAATTGGCAGTAATTACGAAGCGAAAATCGCGTAAAAGAAAGCGGATCCAGCAAGGTGGTACTATGGAGTATGGGACTGCAGCAGCGCGGGTAGCTGCTGAGGCGTCTGTTGCGCCTCAGGGATCAAAGAATACTCGTAGTAGTGGTGATCAAGAAACAGCCCGACCAACTCAAAGGCGCTGTGGGAACTGCGGCGCGACTGGGCACAATGCGCGAACGTGTAAAAAAGATATCGAGATATTCTCTGAATCAGATAGTAGCACGACAGACTTAGAATCTATTGTTGATAGCGATAAAATTGAAGAGTCGTAACATGAGTTGGTCATGCCAAGAGATTTTGGCGGGTTGGGTGGTGGAATACGTTATCGCTTCTATTAGAACTATTGCTTCTAGGAGAACTATCGCTTCTAGTGGAAATATCGCTTCTAGTAGAACTGTTACGCAGAGGCTATGGCTCAAAGTAATATAGCTGGATTTGGGTAATCAGTACAGTAGGGTTCAAGCGGTCCGGGGCCACAATATCGTATCAAACAAATGAAGCGAAGCTTGCAAGATATAAGAGTCGTGAATTGTGCTAAGTAACTAAAAGCAATAGCGAAGTAACTAGAGAGTGAAGATACGAGACACTGGGGGAGCAGAGTCTCTTCCATAATATAGGAAATCCTCCCATAAGGCTCGAAGCCTAATGCATGAGCCAGATGGCTCATGGCTCAGAGGTTGACTCTTCAGCTGACCTGCTCATGGCTCATTGTCACGGGGCGGGTTCGGGTATCAGGAGGAAGGAGTAGCAGCAGGAACAGGTATCATTCAACAGGCTATATACGGGCTGGCAGGCAAACCAACAGGCAAGTTTGACGACAGGACGTAGCTCAAAGAGCTACGAATTGGTTGGAGCCACATAGGCTTTAAAACCTTTCCTCGGCAGAACTCCGGTTCTGCCTTGATCACGTGCCGTTGGGCCACCCCAACGGCGAGAAGGACTTGTCCGCGGTCGTACCGTGACACCCCCATTATTAGTCCTAACAATATCTTCTTGTTATCCAACCATTCTTTGCGAGTCCTGCCTTCCTGCTCTTCAGCCTTGAGGTGATATATAACAGTCTAGTAGATATTAGACAGGTATTATTAGCTAGTAGGGTAACTACGGTTTAGACGGCTTGGTAGAAATTTACGGTTTAAAACACCCTTACCCCGAGGCTATATATATCTAGCAGGGTACGTATTTAATAGTCGCCTAATTTTAAGCGAGAAACCCAACAGATTTTGTCCTACTGTGGATTATTCGTTCTAAGACCTAACTTTGTCTGTCCGTTCCCTTTTGTGTTCCTGATATTTTTGCAAACTCTGTTGAAACTACTTGCGACCCCGATTATCTACTTGCCCCTCTCTTCTTCTGTCCTCATAGCAGCTGTTCTTCTTCACTCTTTCGGGGTTTAAACCCTTCACCCAATTTCTGAAAGCATGAGCGCGCCCGAGTTCCCAGAGTCCATCTCAAACCCCCAGTCACAGCCAATGAGAAGTGCCAAGTGAGTCAACAATTTGAAAACACAAGTCCTCCACTAACCCAACTTCTAGCCATGTTCAACTCGAGTTCGTGGGCCTCCCTCAGGAGATCCGAGTCATTATATATCAATAAGTAGTTGTTCCGCCTATTATTAAGCTCAAAAAGATCTCGCCACCCATGGTCTCCAGAACATCCTGGAAGCCCGATATTCTCTTCGCATACAAAGAAATCCACAGACAGGCCAAGAAAATCATGTACGACGAAGCGACCTATACGAATGAACCAGTAAATCTCTCCGACGAGATACAAATCACGCAACACCTCTACTTCGCAACCCAATTTCGAAGCCTATGTTTGAAGATCAGGTTAGTTAAAGAGGACGTCACCCGGTGAACCGCCGGGGCTTCAGAAATTCGTCTAGCAGCTCATTTCTACTTTACCCCATCGCCTGGAGATATCAGACGTAAACCTAAAGCTCGAGTTTAGTGCGAGTATAATAGATATGTGCACTTTCAGCCATATTCCGGGGCTTTCAGGCGAGCCTCCATACGATGTCGATCCTTTCGATCCGTCACTGGTACTCCCGAGCTTGGGTCAGATTGTGTGCAAGCTCTTCTCGGCTTGGATTAGAGCTCATACACAAGCAGCTGTCCATAGTGTTCGTCAAAAACTACAAGAATTGAATTTCAGGGTCAACTTCAACGCGAATGCGGATTCGGACTGGGGTGCAAACACACTTCTAGTGAAGCGCATAAATGAAGATTTGTTTCTCGTCAAAGATCCGGTATCTCGTCGGAAGGGAAATATTTTTCGCGTCGAGCCCCATTGTAAGGCAAAGCTAAGCACCTGCCTTATTCCAGGCTACGATGAGTCAGATTTGGCGGAGTATGTCTAGAGACAATCCCGAAGGCTTGGTTCTAGTTGGAGCTCTATTTTGCTACTCAAAATACAAGCTAACATTCAACATAATGGCGCATGATGTCTTGTTCTTTCAATGCTACGCCCCTCCTCCTGGTATTTGTTCGGCAAGCAGATTCTTCTTTGTGTGTTCATGGTCGGCAAGTGCCGAAGTTGTGGCACTCCTGATCGGTGTTGGCCATTGGCTACCCAATTGTGAGTCCTTTGGCTTCCACTGCGGCGTTGATCACTTGCTAATCCTCTCCTCTGTCTGTCGTGTCAACGGACCAAGTCAATCATGGCATTTTCGTGGCTTTTCAACATGCATCATGTTCCCGATCTGGATGATCACAGACTGTGCATGTTACACGGCGGATCAAAGGCAGACAAATTTGGATTCCAAGAACGAGCATTTCAATCGACGTTAAGTCCCATTGTGGCGGTTGGAAAACATATAATCTGGTATATGAGGATTGGTTGCGCAACCGCCACTGACTGACTTTGGGCGGAGACTTGAACTGGTTCGCATACATAAATTTGCAGCTGCTCGATTAACTTACAAGAACTCGAGACTTAAGACCTGATTTCCGCCTCTTCACCAGCGACAAAAGAGACTCTGCCACACTTGAACTCATACATCATCATCAAGCATGCATTTACAGATTCCGATCACGCTACTCTTTGCGGCAGTAGCCGTCCACTCATCATCGGCAACCGGTCCTGGTGACCCAATTCCAAAGCTCGACGTAGGTTTGTCAGACAACTCTTGACGAAACATTGTGGTCTAACGTTCCTTGCCAGTTCGAAGCCGCCAGCCTCACAGCTGCAAATCCGGTGCCTGTGGTGCCGATCGGCGGCTCAGCAATACCAAACGGCTACGGTGGTTTCCACTGGGACAATTTTCAAGTCTCTTCAAAGTCCGCACTGCAGGCTCTCACGCCACAGGGCAACCAATTTGGCGTTGGAGGCAACGGATCGAGCATGTCGACTAGATATGTCGGGCACAAGCTGCGATACTTCCAACCAAATTCCGTCTTCCTTGGTTGCTTTCTGTCAATCGGTATCGCGGGTACACCGGCAGTCAACTGCACAATCCGTGTCACTCCATCAGCAGGGTCATTCCAACCAACACAAGTCTTTGTCCCGGACTTCAAGGACTTTGATTTCCCTGTTACTGGCTCCATCTGCCTCACCGTCGGTTGTGCACCTATGAAGAACTACATAATTCCCGATGGTTGGTCTGGGGCTGAGCAGCTATCTTTCGCAATTCTTCCTCTTGCGTCCGATGCTATCTCTAAAATTGTTAGCCTGTTTCCTGGCGTCAATCTGCCTGGTGGTCAAAGTTTGTTCGTGATCGACGACTTTGAGTACACATCGACTCCAGTTCCTGAAGGGGAGCGTTGCTAAGGATTAATGATGATACGATCCGCTTACTGAACTTGGTGAGCAACGATCCAAAGCAGAAAAAGATTCTGGACGAAGAAAGAAGGCGTGCGATGCTATTAACGAATTCTACCAACGTTCTATTATCTTCTGGAACAATCGTATGGTTGAAGTCAAACAAAAATATTGAAACGATGAATTCAGAGACAAACAACAGTCGTGGACACTCCCCTTATCCTGATACCTGGTTTGAAACTCTCAAGATCAATGAGAGCTGTGGGCTTTATGCCTTGGTTTCGCTGATGATTACGGATATGATGCTATTCCCAAACTTGCCAAGAATATCTCGATTTCAGCCACTCCAGAGGCAACGGTAGCTTTGGGCACTCTCTTGATAAGGCGCACAGAACCTTCCTTGAGCCAAGTGGTAGGAGTGCGACTTTTTGTATGCGATATAAGCATGTTCCTCAATCTCAAGCATAAACATTTCCCTGCGCGGTTCTTCTAACCAGGCAGGGGCGGCGGGGTTGACCGTTGGTTGCGGAGGTGTATTGCAATTACTATGGTAACAGGCAGGCCCGACATTCATCGCATCCAACCCATCGAGATGTTAACAATGAATTAAGTTCTTGTATCACGCCTCAGGTATCTGATGAGGTTGCAGTATCGTCCAGATGACATGCCAATTTTAAGAGTGGCTAAGGCACTGCGCCATTGTAAATTGGCATTCATCGCGCTAGATGAGGTTCGATGTGGAAGAAGATAATAATTATCCGATTGGTGATTGAGCAATCATCTGTTCGTCTGGAGGTCATTCATCGGATGAATAGATGAATCCAGGGTCTGGTAACAGCAGAAGAGCATCAATCCAGCACTGATACAAGAGCCCGGTACGGTCAGCATACTCAAGACTACGTCTGTTGGTATCAGCACTCCAGTATCATCACCGCGCGTAAATTGAGGTATGCGTACCGTAACATTCGATGCGAGAGCCACAGCGGACCCGTCAAATAACGTTCTTTTGGCCGGACCATATACATTGTGGTTTGTGTATCAACGTATAAGAATCTGGGAATTTGGAGTGACTGACTGAGTTATTCTGTGAGTTCTACTTACCCCGCAGCAAAGCCTAGCTGAAACACATAGATTAGTTAATTCCCACCCCTTTAGTATTACATAGTAAGAACTCCTTTAAAAAGGCTTGGTTATCTTAGAAGCCACCAGGTCGGTCCAATCCGAGTCCTGGGCCATCAATGCATTACCTTGGCGTACATCAGAATTGCGGACGTTCCTCACTCAGTCAGTAACGGAGTAACCAGCCACTCAAAAATACCCCTATTTGTACGTTGATGGACAAACCACAATAAAAGCGCCCCCCCCCCCCCTTCCAATTCCGGGACCTCACTTCTTACCTAGATATCTACCTCCGTGGAACCTGGTGGTACAGATCTCGCGGTGTGACATAGCATCGATCATTGGGAGTCCAATCATCTGAATATGTCACAATGGCAAAGATCGACCATGCCTGAACTGTCTCGTAATACATCAGCCACTATCCCAAATTTGTTCCATCGTGTTCTCTACTTGCCCTCTCAGTATCCAAACTTACTAACTCGACCAGCCGATACTGTCTCGACTCTCCACTAATTTGATCATGACAAGATTTCTACTGGAATGGTGGCTGTTAGCGACTGCAGGCTGTTGAGTATTAGGCCTAGGAGTTGTGGCGCCAGACAACCAATGTCGAGACATCACTATATGCTCCACCGCCCTTGTAACAATTCGCCATTCTGTGCAGCTCCTGGCGTTTTTATCAGCTCTTTTTTTCCCGTATGGCTTACTCCACACCATAGTGAAGCATTAAGATTGTTCCAAATAAGCATTTGAAGGACGCCGTGACGCTACTAGAGAGTTCCAGCTCTCCACTGGTTTCCACTTACATCTTTGCAGCCGTCATAAATCAGTGCTGTGATACTGTAGAGACTGGAAAAAGGAGAAAATCTGATCGAACCTCACGATCGCGATGTGACGCTTGAGATCGTGTAAAAGCCAAGAGTGGAGAGGCGAAATGGCGCAGTCTAGATGTTGAGCAAAATTGGGACAGATGGACCAAGGACAGAAGTCAAGCGTATTTAACTAACCTGTTTCTTCGTCTTCAATTTTGCTCATTATCTTCTGATTTTTCCATTTCAACAATTGCTCCACTACTTCAGTCTGTAGACACTCCAGAGACCCATCACTTTATTCATCGATTGTATTTACCTCCTTTTTGTCAGGCATTGTGTCTTTTTTTCGTTTCTTAGAATCTAGCCTCCACCTAAATAGAGTCAAGGCATACCCTTATGATGTCCTTCGCCTCTAGAGTGCTCGCCACCTTGCTCTTGTGCACTTTCGTCTTCTGCGCGCTCTTGGAGCGGACTGATCCTCCCGTGAATCCTGTCACCATTGGTGTAAGTGAAGCAACACCAAAGATCCCAACACCAACTAACAACCGTAGTTCGAGGAACCGGAAGTCAATCCAAGTGCATCCAGTCAACTAGGCGTCGGCGCCTCGCCTGTATTTTCAGGATACAAAGGATTGCACTGGGACAGCTTCTTCGCAACGAGCCAGACAATTGGTATATCTTTGGAACTTCCAGCAGATGGGAGCAAACGCTTTGCAGTCTCTGCGGGGTCCAATATATCAAGCTTGATGACGGAGTATCCCGGCAAAACTCTTCGACAATTTAACCCCAAATACTTCTACTTCAATTGTTAATTGTCGTTGAAGAACCCGCTTTCTCCACTAGTCCAATACACGATACGAATCACACCTTCAGTAATCGACATCAACGACTGCCCTTCAGGGCAGCGGAGATTCCTACCCGCTTTCAAGGATTGTCAATTCTCCCCGTCCGGAGGAGATATCTCCGTCATACCAATAGTAATGCAGAAATGCGATCTACCCTCTTCCTGGACTGGAGTGCAAGCACTGAAGTTTGAGATTGCCGTCCAGCCGGGAGCGGCAAAGCTCACGGCTGATCTTCTCACATTGGGGCTGGCGCCGTCGATTGCATCTGGACTTGGCAGCGTCGGTATGGCATTTGACACCATTACGATGGACCAGGTGCCCATTTGAGCGACATGGGAGTGGATGATGGTCTTGTTGGCCGTAATATATCGGAGCGTTCAGAGGAAGAATTGGGTATGCGCGATTGCAAACTCTGTCTTAGGATCGTCTTTTGCAGAGTACAGAGGTCCAACTTCTGGTTACATCTATGTCGGGAAACATGAGTGCTTCTCTCTAGGAAGTCAGCATTCACTCTTTTTGGTCCAGTGTGGTGAGAATCTTAGGGGCTCGATGAACACAACGGAGGAAAGAAATGGGTTATGTCGTAATGTTTTAGGCTCGTTATTTTCTGCATCAAGCCCAGATGTACAGAATGATGGCTGCAGTTCTTGTTTCGAATTTCACTAGAGCTAGTTAGCATTTTCCGACGGTCAAGACCGGAGGCTCAATGAAAATCATAAAACCAAAGAAAAAAGAGCAACCAAGCAACCTACAATATAATATATCGTCTCTCGAGTCTACACCTCACCCAACCTTCCCAACCACCCCATCACTCAACCCTAAAAATCTCATCCAAAACCCTCCACCATCCCCCTTCGACACTACTCGTCGCCCCCTCATTAAAACTCTCCTGCATAAAATCCGTAACCTTCCACCACCTCTGCGTCTCCTCATCCACCGCCATTTTCTTCATATCCCCCTCAAAATCATCGCCCGTATACTTGAACGTCGCGAATAAAATACTCGTCCGCTTGTCGTAGAAGATGCTGTAATCGTGGATATGGGAATCGGCGATGCGTTTGAGAACGCCGGGCCAGACATTGGCGTGAATTTTGATGTATTCGTCTGCGTGTTCTGGTTTAAGTTTTATGATTTGGCCGATGCGGAGGGGGGCCATGGCGGTTAAAGGTGGGAACTTTGCGAGGTCTTGGAGCGGGGTTTGTTTGGGACTTGTGGAAGAGTTGACGATGGTGAAGAGATTGGTATTCGGGATTATAGGGAATTCTCCACCTGTCACAATTTATTACCCACCAAACCCGAAGTCCCAAACAAGAAAGTCTAACCAGCACGCTATCCCCAACTCGGTTTTCGAAACATAAAAGACCCATAGCGATAAGACCAAGACAGGTCTACTATCTCCGAAAACGGCTATCCAAATACATACACACAAGGCTTGTACTCCCATCCCAACACCTCACACCAACCTCACTCCCGATCTCCCCACCATGTTCCTCACCCCAAACATCAGCATCCTAGCCATCGGAGCCGCCCTCCTCCTCCTAACCTACAAATTCCTACTCTACCCGCTCTTCATCTCCCCTCTCTCCCGAATCCCAAGCGCCCACCCACTCGCCGGCATAACCCCCCTCTGGATCCTATGGAAAAGATACACAGGCCACGAACTCCGCACAATCCACTCCGCCCACCAGCGAAAAGGCCCAATCATAAAACTAGGCCCAAATGAAATAAGTGTGAACAGCGTCAAAGGCGGGATCCAAACAGTTTATTCCGGCGGGTTCGAAAAAGGCTTCTGGTATGACTTTTTTGCGAACTATGGGTACCTTCCTCACTCTCTAATTTCTGATATTTTTGGGAACTGATGTCTGGGCTAGAGGGGTTATCAATATGTTCTCCGATCGCTATAGTAAATCCCATTCCGCACGCAAACGAATGATTTCGAATATCTACTCGAAATCGCATCTGCAGTCCTCGCCGACAATGACGGAAGTAACGAAGGAACTTCTCTTCACCCGGCTTCTTCCAAAATTGGATAGATATGCTATGCAGAAGAAGGTCTTCAATATTTATCCCGAACTCTCTGGTATGACCATGGATTTCGTGACAGGCTATCAATTCGGCCTCGCAGCGTCATCAAATCTAATCCAAGATGACGAGTTCAGAAACCACTTCCTGAATCTCTATGACAGTAGACGCTCATACAATTTCTTCCCGCAGGAACTCCCAGAATTCACCTCATTCCTAGCAAAGATAGGATGGAAACTCGCACCAGATTGGGTCGGAGAAGCAAACAAAGGAATAGAAGAATGGACCATGAAAATGTGCAACGGCGCTTCTTCCTTTCTAGCCAGCAAAAAGTCAACGCGCGTCGAAGACGTCCCGGCCGAGGAAGCAAAGAACTTTCCAGCCGTTTACTCACAATTGGTATCGGGCATGGCAAAGAAAAAACAGGACTCTCCAACCACAACAAACGTAGAACAAGAACGTCTCGAAATCGCCAGCGAACTACTCGACCACCTCGCCGCTGGTTTCGATACATCGGGTATAACCCTCGTCTACGTGATCCACCAACTCTCCCTACACCCAAAAATCCAAGAATCACTACGAAAAGAACTGCGCACTCTCCCCCCACCAATCTCCATGAAAACAGCCCGTGACGCATCACCGACCCTCGCCTCCCCAAAAACCGTAGAAACCCTACCATTTCTGGACGCCATAATCCAAGAATCCCTCCGCCTTCACGCCGCCATTCCGGGACCGGAACCACGCGTCACTCCCGCCGGCGGCTGTGCCCTAGGTCCCGAAGGCGAGTACCCAGGAATCCCAGGTGGTGTTCGAATAAGCGCTCAAGCATGGTCTCTACATCGAAACGAACAAGTCTTCGAAGAGCCGCTAGAGTGGCGTCCATCAAGATGGCTAGAAGCAAGTGAAGAGAAACTAAAGGAAATGAAGAGGTGGTTTTGGGCTTTTGGGAGTGGCGGGAGAATGTGTGTTGGCAGTAATTTGGCTTTATATCGTAAGTCCTGGCTCCCACTTTCGAATGTGCGTTGAGCTGCGAATTGAATTGCTAATTCGTGGATGTATAGAGATGAAATTTATTGTGGCTGGAATCTACACAGACTTCAGGACGCAGCTTGTGGACGATGAGGGTGTGGAGCAGATGGATTTATATACTGCGCCTCCGAAGAGTGGGAAGTTGATTATAAGGCTGGAACATGCAGGGGCATGAGTCGATAGAATCGCCCGCCAATAATGTATGGTTGATGAATAGCCTGTTCCTGTTCTTGACATTAGCAGGGTCCTTACGAAATGCCAGGCTTAACGTATTGACTCCTCTTCTTCCTCTTGTCGCGTATTTGCATCTTCTCTACCTCGCGAAAATCCTTCCTCTTGGTTCTGTTGGCCCACAATTTGACCTGTTTCCACAGCAAACTTGGCTCGGCTTTCATCATCCATGGTCCCAAAGAGACGGGCGACACTTTTCAATAACACTTGTATATCTCTGCTATCAGACAATTTTCGAGCTTGCCGTAGCCGATGTAAAAGCGGTGCCGTAAGCGGCAAAGGCGTGAACCCAAATTTCGAGAACCCCAACAGATACGTTCGTAGCTTCGGCACCACATGGAGAGACTCGATCAGTTGTCCATCTGTCAATATCGTGCTGCTAGCCGGGGAGACAGCAAACGAAGAATGGGGTAATGATAGAACCGCCCTAAGCTGTCTGTTGATTGGAGTTCTAAGTGGGAGTGATCGCCACGGGAGAGTATCAGGACCTATTTGGTCTGGCGGAGAAAAGCGTAGAAATAGTGGCGAGTCCAGATGGATATTCGGTGCAAGACGCATACATGGCGATGAGTATGGTCGAGACGAACCGGAGGAATCATTGTAAGGCGAAAATCCATTAGGATTTGAGTGTGTCGGGCAGACTCGGAATTGGTAGGGATGCTCGACATACAGCAAAGTCTCACTAGCCGAGTCGCTATTTAGTGAGTTTAGGGTCGCCATATTTTCTTCCGTGAGTGACAGCTGATCATCACGGTCACTTAACTCCACGCCGTCGGTGGGACTGATACGCGTGAAGGCAGGAGGATTTTCGAGAAGGTTGCTAGAGGGTGAATCGTTGGTGATGTCGTGGGCGTTCATAATTTGTAGTCTGCCTGTATTTTGTTGCAGTGCTTCTGCTAGATGATCCAGGAGGGTTTTATTTTTGAGGCCATTCAATACTGAAAAGCAAGATGCCAACAGTCAACTTGCAAACTCGTCGTCTCAGCAACTTCAGGGCGTTGTTTGCGTGTTGTATCACGCTGTGTCATGGGTGTCCAGGAACTCCAGATTGAGAGGTGAGTTTGCAACTTTTTTGATACCGGAAGACAACCAATCGTTGAATTTGGGGATTTCTCTTTTTGAAGATGTCATATCACCCTCGAAATGCATTCCAGGAGGTCAACATTTCCCAGCCAGTTGATCATAAATCGTGTGTGGCTTCATCGTTAAGCCTGAGTTTGAGTGGTGAACTTTAATTCGTCGTCGATGGTTTTACATATCAACCGCTTGCTGCCTTACTTTTCGCTCGACCTCTAGCCCGGATGACTTCCTTCGCAGCTTTCCTAGCCTGGTTACCACTTATAGCCATATTCAAATCATCGTCCTTTTTCTTTTCCAAAGAATCAACCGCAATATCGTCCAGGACAAATCTTCCCAAATCGCCATTACGCCATCGCTGAATCAGATAAATGGCAGTAGCTTCCAGTTCAGGTTCTCCACCTTTCTGTAGACGTCCTGTCTTTTGCGCCATTGCTTTCAGTAATTCGAAAATATCGTTCGTCGGCTCATGAAATTTGCCGTAAAGATTTGGATCCCTCTTATTCAATAAAAAGAGTAGGTAGTCTGCCAATGTAGTGTATGGAATGATCGAGTCCTTGACGCTTCCACAAAGGGCGAGTTTCAACATGGAATCCGCGTCCGGTACATAAGGTATGAAGACACCAGGCGTGTCCAGCAGATATACACCCTCACTGCTAGAGTCTCCTCCTATTATTTTGACCCCTGTGGAGACATTCCGTGTGATTCCTGGCTGCCCACCTGTCTTCGCGGCTTTGCCTTTTCCCATGCTTATGGCGCGGAGAGCATTGAGTAGAGAGGATTTTCCCACGTTGGGCATGCCTACCACCATCATTCGGGACCCTGTCAGACTGGCTATCCGTGCAGTGTATTCCTTTGCGAACTTAAGAATGCGCTTCGTATCTTTTGGATCTTTATGGGAGGAGAAGAGGACTGGAGAGGGAGCATGCCATTTTTGGATGATCTCTTCACGCTAGTGTAGGTATCAGCGAATTTTCATCGACTTGGGGTCAAGGATTGGGGCACCTTCAGATCTTCTCGCGAGCCTTCGCTACCCAAGTCGCGCTTTGTGTAGACCAAAAGACGCGCTCGGCTGGACAAAGATTCTTCAAAAAGAGGATTTCGAGATGTAAGAGGAACTCGGTAGTCTCTGCATTCTATGACGAGATCGGTTGAGGCGAGGAGAGTCTTCATCTTGGACAGTCCCTTGCGGTGATGGCCCAGGAAGTAGGATCTTGGTAGGGAGTCCAGAGTCGGAAACAGGGCTCTGGGGATGAATTGAGCTGCCATATTGCAGATTGGAGTTCATATAAGTCCATTGTGGCTATATGGGGGTTATGGACATGGCGCGGATTCGAATCTGTTCGAAGACAAAGTATCCAGATGTTGATGTTGATCAAAAGTAAAGCTGCTTCAGAACTTTACATCACGCTAGTGGTAGTTTCCGGGCAAAGCAAAAGGTTAGATCAGCTCTACTCTGCCCGTATAGGGACATGTCTCGCTCGTGCATTGGGAACTAGAGAGCTACACTGTAAGGTACAATAGTGATGCTTTCTACGCCAGGGGTACAATTGTGAAGCTTTGTACACCAGAGGTACAATAGTGAAGCTTTGTACACCAGAGCGGCTTTCGGTACACACATTTGCTTGTTTTGATTCTTGCCTCATCTTCCTCCACTCCAAAGGAACTCCCGACCTCTCTTCAGCCAATGAATTTGATAGGGATTTACGCATCCGAGAACCGGGATTCCGAGACCATAGACTGTGGTGGACTGCTGAGCTCGAATCCCACACATCAGCTGTGCGGGAGCGCCGGTCCGTGGCCTCGCAAGGTATGAGGCTCCTGTCCACGCGTAGGAGGCTCTGCCAATACCAAAGAAGTAGGTTAGGTGTGGTCGATGGAAGGACAAGAAGTCTGCTAAATTAAACCAGAGACAATGCCGAGAGATACTATCATTATGCCTGTCTCCGAGGTTAGAGTACTCGTCCTAGGGTAGCAGTATGACGGAAGTACGAGGCTTCATATTCTTTCCTCCTTGGCTCAAACACAGCATTTCTGGCCAAGCGGTGATGAAGACAACGGCGCCGGCTCTACCCATGGCGATCAGGGGGGAAACTGCAGAAACCAAGATTTGCCCAGTAGAAACGCTGTTGATCTTCCAAGCCATTGCAAGGCTGAGATAGCAGCGTAATCGTATGTTGCTTCTTGGGTGTCGCAGAAGGTTGTGGGACCGTGAGATTTAAAGAGAGGCCAGCTCCAACATGCGTAGCGCACAAGCCCTGTCTTTTACTCTGGATTGCCTCTGTCACTCTGTCCAACATCTTGATATCCATCTTCGTACGACTTCTCGATACTTGTCGAAGCGGGGTGAAGGAAGTAACACGACGTGCCGCCATCGAAACACTGAAGGAAAGAGGCAGCCATGGGACACGCAACATTCACAAAGGCCGGTAAGTCCAGCTGCATATGAGTCCTTCACCTCCAAATCCACCTTATGCATCGTCAATATCTTTTGGAGGTCCCTTCCATTCCCCGCAAACCTCAGACGATTACCTGAAGCTGCCTATACTTCGTTTTGCTCGCTGAATCCATGGCTGAGAAACCCGAACAAAGTTGGATCGGCCAGCCTCCTATACTCGTCGTGGCATTACTAACTTTCCCTGAGCAGACGGTTTCGACCGCGTGCTCGCCGGCAACAAGATATTCGCAAGGCGAACCGCTCACCATGAACCCGAACTCCTCCACAAATGCGCCCAAGGACAAACACCTGAAATCCTGTGGCTAGGCTGCGCCGATTCCAGAATCCCAGAAACCACTGTTTGCGATCTGAAGCCGGGCGACCTCTTCGTCCACCGAAACATTGCCAATGTCATCATTCCAGAAGACGCCAGTTCCGCCAGCGTCATCGAGTATGCCGTCAATTTCCTCAAGGTCAAGAGGATCATGGTCTGCGGTCACACCAAGTGCGGAGGTGCCAATGCAGCCTTGGGCGACGAAGATTTGGGAAACGTGCTCAACGATTGGCTCCACCCTGTGCGCGAACTACGGAAGAAACATCAGTTACACCTCGACGCCCTCCCTTGCAACGATTCGAAAGCGAACAGACTGGCTGAACTCAACGTCTACCATTCTCTCGAGACGTTGAAGAAAAATCCGACAGTCATGAAAGCTATTGCAGAGAGAGGCCTCACGCTTCACGGCGTCATTTACGACATTCCTGCCGGCGAGCTAATGGTTCTCGATGAGGTGTTGCAGGTGGAAAGGCACACTTCCACGGCTGTTCACAACAGGTGACTTTGGTTGTCGGCGATACTGGTAACCTGCTTCGGCAAAAGAATATTTGATTACACAAACGTACTGGGATTCCTTAGCGCTTGGACTCCCTGGGTGCGCTCATGACTATTTGTCACATTCCTATTTGATCTATCGCTGGTGTTTGCTGTCGGTCTTGCATTCAGGGACTCATTTCATTTGTCTGGATTGGAAGGAGTTTCGCTTTTATTATACACCTTTAGTTCTATATCGTCTCCGTAAGACGGATCGTGGAATACGTTGTGTTGTTAGCAGGTCTGAACACAGATCCTGTCGTTTCTAGTCACTCTGATACACTTTTTTTGAAGATAGAATGTCTCACTGCGTAGCAATAGCAATAAATTCGTGGCCGTTTCTAAGATACAACCAAATTGCCAGAAATCATTCGACATCATCCGTAAGATAAGGGACCCCGAACCTCAAGGCACCTTGTGTCTCTGGCCAGCTGGAACATTTGACAATTCCACGAGCCAATTGTTTGCCGAAACTCCAGGTTCATTGGACCTTTCATTTCGTCCCGGAACTGCAACGTAACCATTCCACGACATAAATAGCATCCTCTTTTCTAACCCCGCAAGCACATTACGATCGTACACAAGAACTCCTGTACACGTTCTCAGTTCTCCGCACTCCTAAATATTCTCTCCTCAACGATTTGAGAAGAAATCCGATCCTCCAAATCGCCAACCAAGGCTACTCACACACTATCAATACATCTCAACTCAGGACATCTCCAGGCTGCACAGGTTCGAAACATCCGAGATGAAGACGTGCAGTAAGTTAATACGAGAGAACATAACCAGACCATAATACATGCATCTACAACCCAAACTCACCACAAGATCATCCAAACTCGCTCGCCAGGGCTGGCCTAACTCTATTCACACACATTTATAAATACACTTTAACCCTCAGTCGGATGATCCATGCTAGTCTTATCCGCACAGCCTCGACAATCCATAAACCCATCACAAACCAACCCTACCCCCAAAAACCCCACAAAACAAACCACAAGGAACCCCAAAACATCGTTAAAAAGCCCTGGTTATACCTAATCCCATCCCATGCCAATCCAAGCCAATCCTAATCTACTCCATCCCACCAAAAATCCCAGCATACATCTCCATTCGAAATCACCTACCAACAGAACCACTTCTCCCAAAAAAAAACCGCATAGATAACAAAGCAGACCACCCTTGTATCCACTAATCCACCCTACCGCTGAACCAATTATGCGCGATCAAGTCTACTATTTCCTCCAAGAATACGCATGATCAGTTCCTGCGGTATCCTCTGGTATCAATATATATCCAAATATACAAGTCCGATTCATATAAGATATCGTTCACATCTATGTAGTGATGGCTGAATCTGTGGACAACGGCAAACGACATCACATTTACACCTGCTTTTATCGCAACCGACTTTCCACCGTTATTTGAGCATCAAATGCCAAAAACAAAACAAAACTTCTTCATTCCCCCGACCACAAAATTACCTCGGTATAGTACAGACAGACCGACCTCTCAAAACACCAAAAATAGTCCACAACGCTTAACTTGCGTTCGGGGTCGATCATTCCCCAGAAAATCCAAAAGTCGCTTTCGCCAGAAAATTATCAATTCCGATTCTGAAACGAGAAGCTTCAATATAACGTACACCCTCCATCAACCCTGCGTCTGAGTCTCCGCCCAATCCCCATCGCTGTCATCATCAACGTCGTCCTTCAACTTTCCCGCGCCACCATAATCCCACGGATTGTCTTCCAAGATCTCCCGCTCGCTGGTGTGGAGCTCTGTACTCCAGCGTTCGTAAAATGGCCCATCGGCTTGAGGAATATGTTCGAAACCATCCTCGTCTTCCATAGCTGGGCTTGTGGGTGCAAGTTGTTGAGAGTAAAGCCGCTGAGAATGCAATTTCTGGAACACTTTTTGGCTTTCTTGAGTGCGACTGGGTACCTACAATAGGAAGAGAGCCAAATTGGTGAGCAAATTATATTCTTACAATCAATTAACCTTACAACTGGTTTGCCTGTCGCGAAACGATGGATGATGGAACTTATTCCTGGATATCTCGAACCTCTATGTTTTCCACTTCGGCTTTAGCCTCCTCCCATGAGGCTTGGTTACGACGTGCCCAATCGATGTGGCATTTGGCAAACGCGATCTACAGTGGCAATTAGCTTATTGATCTGAATGCAGTACATTAAGCCGACACTGATGTCGCTAAATCATGCCGAATCCCGAGATGAAGTCTTCATGAGTGTAGCGAAATCCATATTTGGTATTTTCCGAAGATAGCGCCATCATGTTATTCGTCGAAGACATACCATATATCGTTTCAAATCTTCTTCCTTTTCGCCTTGGAATCGTACCAGGTCTTTGAGAACACCCGAGCTTGCGTCTTTAACGTCATCATGCGATACTTCCAGTGCTTGTTCCAGCTGTTCAAATATTAGTCACGAACATCAACTGCTTCTTCAATCATACCTGTTTCACTTGTTCGCTGGTCTTTCCGATCAGGTCCTGCCGCGTCTTCACCGGATCACTGTCTGCAATGCCGTGAAACGCGTGCGTTATCCGTCCAAAGATTTTGTTAGAGATGAAACTGCCGCTCTGAGTCTTCTTGTGAGCGCTCAACGGCGATGTTGGCTCAGCTTGCGGTGCAGATGGTGGAATCGCATCCCCGTGAGTTGGCGGGAAGTCAGAATCAATCGAAGCTACATCGTCTTCTCTCCGTGGCCGCTCTGAGCTGCCCCTAGATGCGCTAGATGTTCTTCGAGGACCAGGTCTGCCTGACGCGTTATAGTGGTTCAAAGTCGCGCTCATTCGTTGTGATTGCTCCTCTTGGTGTCTCAAGTTGGCCAGAAGTGCTCTTTTCTTGATCAACTCGTCTTGCGTCATCTCTTCCTGGACACGCTTGAGTACCCGGTATCTCAACACATTTCTGACAATTCCAGCAAATTGAGCACTCTCCCGCATTGGCTCTGCGAACGTCGCGCTAAGTTGTGATGACAACTCTGAAGTTGCAATATATGTTTGGTCCACGGCTTGGCCTATTTTCTCAATCGCCGAAGCAAGTGTGGACGATTGTTCCGACAACGAGAATCCATTGTACCTTGCGCCCAGCTCGGAGAGATCTTCTGTTAGTGATCCATAATGGCTTAGTAATCTCCGATTCGACTTTTCCATTGCGCCCTGCAGAAGACCCTCGAGCTCTTTTGACGAAGCCTCGAAAGTAATGAAGTATGGGTCCAATGCCTCCTCTGATAGGTTCTGCGAAGAAGGTGGGAAACGCGATAATTGTGCGCCCGGTATTGTGTGAGCTGCAGCAGATGGCATGCCAGAATTCGAGGGAGGTGATGTGGGCATTCCAGAAACGGTAGTACCAGAACTTGATCTCAGTTTTGCGGAGGAGGCAGGGACTGGCAGGAAGGCGTGGCCTGGCTTGGAGTTTGCGGGGTTCAATGGCGAGGCTTTCAAGATGTTCTTCGGGATCGACGTGACCGGGTGGGCATTCAGTACTTCGCTCTTTGGCGTGGTTAGCTCTTGGAATATCTCGAATCGAGCTGGAGACATACCCAGCTTGCGTTGGGGTCCAAGAACCGCCACCATACGCCATCCTCGAGTACCTCTTTCATTGCCCTACATCGATTCAAAAATACTGCCAGCATGCGCTTCCGAAGCTCAATTATGCCTTGGTCCTCCTTGGCCTTGGTTGGCCGCGCTGCATAGTCTGCCATGGTGTGTTTCTCGGGAATGGGCGGTATCACTAAAGTGGGATGCAAGTTCACCAATGTCTGGCGCAAAGACGCGAACTCTGAATATCTCCGGCGTACCTCTAAGTCCTGTTCCAAAGTCAGCTAGGTTCCGCGCCACGATGATCCGAATGCCTACTCCTGTCCTAATAGTGTACGCAATGTGGTTGCCCCCGCTCTCCGAGTTCTTACCCGCATACGTGATCAGAATCTGAGTATCAGGTCTCTCATATAGTATCTGCTCTATCCGGCTAGAGTATCCTCCTTTCCTGGGCTCATATCGTTGTCCTTCATCCTCTTCGCCAACATCAACGTCACTCAACGAATGCTGGTCGCGTGGATGTGAGATGAATTCTGGAGAGTTGCGCTGTGGGGAGCCTAGGTCAGAGGGAGGTGTCGAGGTTCTGTGATAGACTATTTGAGGGTGAATTAGCTTTCATGTCTCCAGCGTATGGGGGAACAGCTCTCTCACAGCCTCCGGGAGACCCAGGGTGAGCTTCTAAATTGGTTTGGCCGCGGTGGGTGAAGCTGCCGTATGGATTGTTGTCATCTTCAGTGTCCCACATGTTGGCGCTGGGTGTAGTAGAGGAGAGATTGAGATGTTTGTGTCGTGGATACAGGTGGTTTACCTGCACGTCGATATTTGGACCAGCACCAGCCCCAGCGTTGAGCTTAGCCGCGCTCCAATTGGCGATGACTTCATTCTTTATCGACACGTGAGCTGGGTTATATAACTTCAACATATCGATGGATTTCTGCCAAAAAAAAAAATCGACATTTACTACACATAATAGAAGCAGAAAGGGTATCACAATGTCTCAAGCTCCATGTACGCCTATTCACCTTGGTGTCCAGAAACCCGGGAACACCGTTCAATACCAAATGCCAAGAATGTTTTCAATGCCCGTTCTGATACCCATTCGGTGGCGGCGGTCCCCGTTGCGCCATCTGTGCCTGCTTATGCGCCTCCTCTTCTGGATGTCGATTTTTCCAAGCGCGGTGTATGGCAGGGGCCGCATGGATTAGGTCCTCCTTGGAGACACCATCGAGGATACTTTCCATAACACTCTTGGCAACTGATTCGTGGTTTGCATGTTCCTTGTCGTCGCGAAACCGGGGAGCACCGTTGCTCTCGGCCTTGTACCGCCACTCTCCTTGCTCGGTCCTGTAGCACTCTATGATACGCCCGTCCAGTTGTTCCTTCAAAGATTTCAGAATCTCCCACTCTTGATTGGTGACCTTTAGATGGCCGTAATGCGCATGTCGATCGCCCCCGAGCCAGATCAACAGTTCAAATGGGGGCTTCGCATCGTAATCTATACCTTGAGTATTGTCGTCAAACACTACCATGGGGAATTCACCGAGCCGAAGCTTGAAATCAATAGTATTTTCTTCGGCCGGCTTCCACTTCAAAATGTGCTGGTCCGTTCCGTTGACATATGGAGTCCCCTTGCATGTAAATACTAGCCCGTCGTTTCCGTGGGGTAGATTGGGCAGCTTGTCCTTGAACATGGCCTCTAGAGCATACGGTTTGTCCATGGCCTTGAATCTAACCTCGAATGGGAAGTGCTTTACTTCTTCCGGAAATGCGCCGTAGAGTTTTTTGAGAGGTTTATCGACGAATTCTGCGAATCGACCTATCCGCTTGTCAAGTGGTCTGCTGGTCAGGCATTCTTTGTCAAGGACTAGGCAATCAAACACCAGATATCTGTTCACCCTCCTCCCGCCGGGATAAGAGTCGATGACGAGCTCGCCATCTATAAGGGTATCTGAGTGGAATTTTCCAAAGGTGGGATCGTTGTGATGCGGAAAGTGAAGGCCTGTGGCGTGGTCAGGATCTTGATGTCTTTGAATGATGGCGTAGACATACCTGGAACAAAATAGTAATCGTTTTTGCGATCGATGAGGTAGTGAATCTCGTTGGCGTGCTCATCTATCGTGCAGAACAGTAGACATCTTATGCCGTCCGTCTTTTCGCAAAGATAGTAGCTGGTTGGTGTTAGCCACAACTGTAATCATATTCTGGCGCAGACGTACTCTTCTTTACATAGCTCTTCTATGTGATTGCGGGCAAAGGAAACTGGTTGTGCGCCGGGGAAGTTTGTTCTGTCGCGGTTGAGGAGAGAGGCGACTTCGCGTTGTAGTAGGCCAGCAAGGTTCTCATCGGCCTTGATGCCCGGCATGTCAGGGACGGAGCCTGGCATGGTGGATATCTGCTCGTGTAGTGGTGGATGTGTGGAGCGGTTGGACTGTATAATTATGATATATGACTATATTGGTTAAGTGAGCAGGTCGGTTCGGCGAATGCGGGCAAGAGTGCAGACCCGAGTCCAAACACCACGAGCTTCTTCTAACAACAGATTTCAGCCATGTCCACTGAAAATGGTTCCGAAGATACCAAGCTGGCCACGGAGGAAGAGACGGCCGCCCCCGCAGCAGAAACAGAAGCTCATGCTCATGTTATCGAACCGACGGCAGAAAAAGGGCACAAGCACTCGTCGAGCAGTTCCTCATTATACAACGCCAAAGGATGGGATGGCAAGCTACGCTTGGAGAAGAAGGCCGTGCTGGTGAATCCAGAAGTGCTTGATGGCTCCCACCAGAGTGATGTAGAGGATTCGGACGACGATGCTGTGCCTGTTGATCAAATCGAGGCAGATGAGGGTGGGTTGTTCTCCGACTTTGGCACACAAGCATAGCTGATTCTAGCATTACAGATCTTACCGCCGATATGGAAGACGACATAGATGTATGAACAATTCAACTACACAGATGCGCCAGATCTAATGCGACACTAGGAAATCGACCTTGTACATTGCCGTATTGCCTCCATACCCTCTCTCAAACTCGATCGCTTCACAAACCTCCACCGCCTATGTCTTCGCCAAAACGCCATAAGCGAAATTGACGTCCCTGACACGTTGGGTCCCCAGCTCACTGAATTAGACCTCTACGACAACCTCATTGGCCATATCAAAGGCCTCGATGCTCTCACCTCTCTCACCATCCTCGACCTGTCCTTCAACAAAATAAAGCACATAAAACGTCTGTCGCACCTAACAAACCTCACCGACCTCTATTTTGTGCAAAACAAAATCTCCACAATCGAGAGCCTCGAAGGTCTCTCCAAATTACGGAATCTAGAACTGGGTGGCAATAGAATTCGGGAGATACAAAATCTAGAAACACTTACTGGTCTCGAAGAGTTATGGCTGGGCAAGAACAAACTTACTGAGATCAAAGGCCTGAACACTCTCACCAACCTCAAAATCCTTTCCATACAATCAAACCGTCTTCGCTCAATAACGGACCTCGAATCTCTGACCTCCCTCGAAGAACTCCACATTTCCCACAACGCTCTAACATCCCTGTCCGGTCTGTCCAAAACCACTTCCCTGCGAGTCATCGACATCTCGAACAATCCTCTTACCAAGTTGGAAGGCCTCGAGACTCTGGCCAACCTCGAAGAGCTCTGGGCGAGCTATTGTAAATTTGATTCATTCCAGGACGTGGAGAAACAACTTGCGGACAAGGAAAAATTGGAAACGGTTTATTTTGAGGGCAACATGTTACAGTTGAGGAGCCCAGCACTGTATAGGAATAAGGTTAGGCTGGCATTGCCACAGGTCAAGCAGATTGATGCTACATTTGTCAAAGTGTCGTGATGATGGGTTGATGTATTGGAAGGATTCACGAAGAGCTTAGCACGGATTATGACTGCATGGACTGGCGTCTGGATATTGGGATTGCCAGCATAAGCGTGGGCGAATTGGCGTCTTCTGTCCTCCTGAGAGGACTTGCGGGTAGCTTACCGTCACCACTCACGACTCGTCCTTCTTGGAGTCTAGTGTTAAAAGTAATCATAGAGTCCTCGATCTCGGAGTCTACGAGTCAGACTGAGAGAACAGAATGAGAGAATGACATGTACTGCCATCCTCATACCCTCTCTGAGACAAGTGACGGGCTGCACCCAGAATCTTCCCCTCGACTGTGGATTGGGTTGGGTGAAGACGGAGTCGATGTGCTTCAGCCTTCCCGCCGCCAGGTCCGCGCAAGTAATTAACACTCAGCCTCACGTCGTTACCCTAATGATGAATACCTCCTCAGCAATGTCAAATACTTTCAGCAAGGTCTCGTTGTTCTGGATACGAGAGCCGCGACAGCGAAAAATCTGTCCACCACTGATGTTGTCGGCAACCAGCCGTGCACTCGCAGCTCACTGTCTTACATCCCCTCTGTTGGTTCCAAAGGAGCTCTCATCGCCTTGGGTGGTACATACAAGACCGCAGACTGCCAACATGCCTGCTTATGCTGTTCCGGATGTTCTTGCTAAGACTATTGGAGGGTAAGTTTACTTTATGAAACACTTCACTTCAGGATCTACAGACGAACGAGTGACTGCAGCACAAAAGGGACTGCATTAATCACTAAGCCTGCAAATGTATTCTTCGACTCCAAACTTGCCCAAATCTTCACCGATGGCGATGATGGCTCAATTGGAGTGAATGGTCCATCGACAGCGACTACAAAGAATAAGACTCCTGCTATCATAGCAGGGACTATCGGTGCCATAGTTGGAGCGGCGCTTATTGCGATTTTGATCTGGTTTGCATGGTTGAGGCGCCAACGAAACCCCCATAGACTTTTTTCCACAGCAACTCAGGACAATGCTGGCGGCCACTTTTCGGATCCAACTCTTACTACTAGTCGAAGCAGGGTAAGACAGATGGATGATTACTTGGGTTGTAGACAACACTATGATACCCTCCAACTGTTGCCAGGATATCAATTCAACGACTCCAAAACTCGCACGACCCTTTTACAACTTTTCCAGCGAACCACAAGTTGGACCTTCAACATGATCCTGCTTTCCTGGGATCTTCCATGTTCGAGTGAGCTGAAAATACAGATTTAGCTGGGTACAGTTGTTCTTTTACTTTCATCACTAGCCTTCTCCTCATTGGCATCGAAGCTCGTCAACCTCAAGATCAGCGATAAATCAACAGTCATTACCATAACCCAAGCCTGGTTTTATTTCCTAGCTCTCGATAAGCAAGTCACTAAAACATACTGAGCCGAGTAGCATTTCGCGATCCTTTTGAAACGCTGGTCGCTCAATAACACATCAAGTAAACAGTATTTTACAACCCTCTCAAACAAAACATCCAAAATTGATGCTGCTAAGTCTACAGTTCCCTCTTTACGTCTATAGAAATCACGCCGCACCATTGTAAGCCAATCTATTCGGTGTTCCACTAGGTAGTCCACTCAACGCGTTCATATTCGCTGTATTCTTGATTGTATTGCATAACCCGAATGGGTTTTGTTTTCCTTTGGAGCTCATTATGGAAGCGCCTAGGCCTGCGACGTGGGGTGCGGACATTGAGGTGCCAGAAAGGTATTTCTAAGAGGTGGGTATGTTAGCAGGTCTTCTTCCACTTCTCTAGCTACAACGAATCATGTGTAAACGCACTCGCAAGCTCGCGCACGGGAAAGAACCTACCGAAGCATCGACTCCCCCGATCCACGCACTTTGTATCCCAACCCCCGGCGCAAAAATCCCAATCATAGCTCCGTAATTCGAAAAGGACGCTTTGGCATCATTGACATCCGACGCACCCACAGAACAAACAAAGGGCGAACTCGCAGGCGTGATCCCCTGGACATCAACATTATCATTCCCAGCCGCCGCAACCACAAAAATTCCCGCCTGCGTCGCCGCCAAAATACTCTCCTGTATCGACCGCCAGGAAGACACCGGTGCCCCAAAGGAAAGAGTCATAGTAACACCATTTCCACACATACCCGCCCTAGCTCTATCCCTAGAATCAGAAACAACCAAAGCAATCCCCGCAATCGCGTCACTGAGGTTACAAGCACCCAGTTTATTGCAAACTTTTATGCCGTAGATACTCGTGGATTTGGCGACCCCATATGTTTTTCCACCGAGGATAGCAGCGACGTGGGTGCCGTGGCCTGATTGGTCTTCGTCGCTGAAATCTGTGCTGTCGAAGTTTTTGAGTAGGATTGCGCGGCCTGGGGGGGTGAAATCGGTGTGGTTGGTTTGGAGACCTGTGTCGAGGATGTAGGAGCAGGTTCCTTGGCCGGTAGCGGAGGGGTTGTAGATGTAGGTGTTTTGGGAGTCTTTTAGGCGGTGGGATATACGGGCGAGGTTCCAGGGGGAGTTGCTTTGCATCGTGAGATCTCTTTTTAAGAGGGCTGGTGGTTGAGGCGAGGGTATTATGACTTGGGTTTTTAGAGTTGCGTCGGGTTCTATGTAGGCGACCTTTTTGCATTCGTTCGTCAGTTTAAAGTTGATCTTGATTGAGGTAGGTGCTTTCCATACCTTTGGATTCGATCTCAGACTTTTCAATTGAGAGGATGATAGGACGGCGGAAAAGCCCTTTACCTTCCCATTCTTGTATTTACGCTTTGGTCTCAGGTTAAAGGACGTGACAACCTCGTCAACGACGGTATCTACAATGTCATCCAGAATAGTCTGAGGAGTCCTTAACATAACAACGTAGCTATCCGCATCCAGCATCTCAAATCTCAACGATCCACTCGTCGAAACAATCGAACTCTCAAAATGAGCACGAGTCGCAAACGGGAGCAAAGCGAAGCCGAAGGAGAGGAGGCTGCGCATCATAAACGTCCAGACAAGAAAGACAAGTAAAAGAAGAAAACAACAGTCGTATGCGAAACCTCAACTTAACCAAGAAAAATAGAAGTCTCCAACAAAACCCCATCAATCCCAATCGCAAAAGGCAGAGGCGAAAACAATAACCCGCGAACCTATTCTCCATTTACACGTCCTCGCCTACTCGTCTCACATCCCGTCCCCGCATCCAAACAAAACTTCTCACCACAGATCCAGTAACAATACAGAATGACACGGGTGTAACGACCCATCTCTCAAATAGGAGAACCCGTACGACCTTGATCCCTTCTCGTGGAACCAGTGTCTGTCGTGTATGGAGGAGATTCCGATGGAGTCGCGCCTCTTCATCGTCTTTGCTGCTGCTGCTTTGATGCGATGGAGATGGAGATGGGATTTTGTGATGGATGGCGGGCGGCGTGGGGGTTATGGCGGAGGAGTTTGAAGGACATGAGGTTATTGGGGTTTTTAGAGGGTTCGAAATGCTCAGGTTATGTAGGCTGTGTGAATTCATACCTCACCCACCTCACCATCCCATTCTTTCCACAGCCCCTCCACCATCGCACCATCGCACCATCACACACCACCAACCAACCCAGCCCAAGTACCAAAAAAAATCAAAAAAAATCAACATCGCATCATCTCCCTAAAGCCACTTGCCAACATAAATCTTACGTAGGCTATACAAACAAATCCCACACAATCTAAGATTTCTCTGTACCATGTAAGCCCCATCGGCGCAATGGAGCCAAAGTAGTTGATAACCAAATAAATTCACATATCCAACATTCCCCCAAAGCAAGAAAACATACTGCATCGAACCCGGCAGTAAGACGAGGCGAGGAGAGGAGAGAGCGCAACAAAATATTCGCAACTTCTCAAAACTCCGGCCTGAAACAGCTGACCAGGAACGCTGGTTGAATATAAGGTACCCCGTCTCTAGGAATAAAACAAAGGAAAAGAAGAAGAAAAAGATGATGCGACGGTATAGAACAGTAAATATACAGCGAACGGAATCAAATCTCCCGTAATTCACTCGAATCCCCCAGCCAACCCCCTTCTTCACATCTCCGAAATTTGCACCATCACAACAGAGAACCACGAAGAAGAATTGAACGTGAGCTTGAATTGGAGGACGCTGTTCGCCAATATATACAAAAAGAGAGCTCTACAAGGCCAGAATACCCAAGCTGCACAACAAAAGAAATGTTCCATAGTTCTACTTCATGGGGATGCTAAATATACAGAAAAGACTGCCCATCCTACGACTTCTCCTCCCTCGACGAAGAAGAGGCAGTCAGCGAGGCAGTCGGGAACGGTGCTGGAGGCTCATCACTTCCAACACCAACCCCGGGAATGCCATTTGGTTCACCAACAGGAGGTGGCATACCCAAGCCAGGACCCGCTGGACCTGATGGCGGCACACCGGGCTTGATGGATGTGATTTTCGGTGGCTCGATGGTTTTCATAGGACCCGGCGTCGACTTCAGCCTATCCGGCAATATCTCTCCTTTGATAATCTTCTCCATCTCCTCTTTGTTCAATATCTCATAATCGACTAGGCCTTTGCTTACGGCATCGAGAGACTTTCTGTTTTCTTTCAGCAGTTTGAGAACACGCTCCTTGCTCTCATCGATGATTCTCTTCACTTCGTCCCAGACGAGTTGATTCATACCCGTGGGCAATTCTCCCCGGCTGAGATCCAAGTTTCCTAGTTTGTCAGACATGCCAAACCGCTTGACCATTGACAGACCTATGTTTGTGGCGGATGAAATGTCTGACGATGCACCGCTGGTAACAGCATCCTCGCCATAGACAAGGATCTCGGCACACTTGCCTCCCATTAATACGTCTATTTGAGCCAGCATCTCTTGTTTCGACTCTGATACCCTATCCAAATCGGGTAATTGGTACGTGATTCCAAGAGCGTGTCCACGGGGCATGATCGTGGCCTTGTACAAAGGAATTGCATGCGGAGTCAACAGCGCGATCAGAGCGTGTCCACCTTCATGATAAGCTGTCATGATCTTGTCCTTTTCTTGGATAACAGCACTTCGTCGCTCAGGACCCATCAAGATCTTGTCTTTTGCCCACTCGAAGTCGCGCATGTGGATCTTGGTAGCCTTGCGTTTGCTAGCATATACAGCTGCCTGGTTGGCTAAGTTTTCAAGATCGGCACCAGAGAAGCCAGTAGTGCCTCGAGCAATCACCGAAAAATCGACATCGGTTCCGACTTGCATGTTCTTCAATTTGAGCTTCATAATAGCCATACGTCCACGGACATCTGGCAAGGGTACATTAACGTTGCGGTCGAAACGGCCAGGTCGAGTAAGCGCGCTGTCGAGAGATTGGGGGAAATTGGTAGCGGCAATGATAACGATACTACTTCCTTGATCGAATCCGTCGAGTTCAGTCAAAAGTTGGTTGAGAGTCATCTTCGCATAGGCACCATCGCGCGGGTGTCGTTTGCCTCCTATTGCGTCCAGCTCGTCAATGAAAATGATGGCAGGGGACTTGGTACGAGCACTAGCGAAGAGCTCCCGGACGCGCTTCGCGCCGATACCAACATACATCTCGTCGAATTCGGATCCAGAGGCATAAAAGAAAGGAACTCCAGCTTCGCCAGCGACGGCTCTGGCTAGCAGAGTCTTGCCAGTTCCTGGGGGACCAACAAGCAGAACACCTTTGGGAAGCTTGCCGCCCAGTGTCGAGAATTGTTTGGGGTCCTTGAGGAAAGCCACTAGCTCCTGTAGCTCTTCCTTGGCCTCATCACAGCCTTCCACATCGCTGAACTTGGTCTTTTGTAATTCTGGTTTCACTTCATTGGGATTGGTTCCTCCTCCGCGCTTGAGCAGAAAAGCACTTTCAACCATCATAGAAATGATCACGTAGAAAATCCAGACGGAAAACGCAAACCAGGCAAAGAATCTGATCCATTTAAAGATGGTACTGCCATACGATTCCTCGACCACGACGTAAAGAGGGGCATCCTTGGCTCCAGATCCAGATTTCGCAAAAGCCGAATTGCCACCTCCTAAACGGGCCCCTACTGCTTGTGCTACGGCGCCGAGTTGGTCATTGTTGAGGTTGGTGTTATTTTGCAGGCCTCCATTTTGTGCTTCCGATTGTGCGACCTTGTCCAGAGCTTTTTTGTAGGTTGCCTCAACAGCAGCGTTGCTGGCATATTGGCCAGTGTCGAAGCGTTGAACTACCAATTCGGGTCTGTTGGCGCGGAGGAGGGCAGAATAGAAAGCATTTTGAGCACTTGCACTGTGCGGGTTGTTGTTTGCTGTCTGTTCCATGTGCGATAGAAGATTGTAGGAAGAATTCGAACCCCAGAGAGCTCTGCGTTGTTCAAGCCCGTTGTTTCTGAGATTGGAGATGGGTGTGAGGTTGAGAGGACCGAATCGAGTGGTGGTGGAAAACTGTCGTCCTGCGCCAAGAAGCATGAATGGGTTGGCATTTGTAAGAGAGCTGTGTGAGACTAAGCGCTGGTCAGCATGTATGAAGAAGCTCTTGGTCTACCAAATCTAGTCTTACCCGAGTTGAACAATGGCACGTACGAATTTCGTGTGGCTGACTGCGGTCGATTGAGATTGAGCGGCGAAGGACTGGGGCGATTCATAGAGGCGGACAGAGCGGAGGTTGGTGCGCGCCATGAGGTCCGGAACACGGCTGATACAGCAGGCCATAATTCAGTGGCGGCAGAGGCCAGATTCTAGGAGAGAAGTCAGTATGGTGATGAAATGGGCGATGTAGTCGTGGAATGTACCGGAAGTGCTATTAAAGAGGCCATGGTTTCTTGTAGCACTGCAGCAGGAGCTGCCGAAAGAAAGAACGAACAACAACGCTGCTCAAAAGCAGAACCACGAGAGTCGGGTTTGCCGATTGTGATGGAATCGATGGAGTTAGCCACAGGCGGCCGTGGTGGTGAGTTCAAGTTGGAGTGATTGTCGATCTAAACTAGAAGTAGCAAAGAGCCTCAGTCACGTGGAACTCAACCATCCCGCTACGATTAAGTCCCATGCAAGTATGGTAAGACCAGTTTACGGCAATTGGAAGACATTTGTATCTTAATTATGATCGCGCAGTTGTCAACAATAAGCCGTTCCGAAACTTTCGCTCAGAACTTGGTACTGGTCTCAGATCTACCGAGCGGTTGAACCAGGAATACACGTTTGCCGCGCCTCCCATCGTAGCACTAGCACCATCCATCTCGAAGTCCCTATCACCACCCTCATCACCCACCTAAATAACAACATCCTGAGGATTCTCTTTCTTTAAGTCCAGAAGAACTTGTCCTGGGTAGCACTGGAGCAGTACCAAGACCTTAAGCCACCATATAGGACAGCCCGAGTCCCTACAGGGCGATCAGTCTTACGAAGAGCAGATCTGAAAAGCATTTAACCAGTCCCTCAAAACCACATCGACTTGCCCGCGCTGAGATCTGTAGATCGGTAGGGACAAAACGTCAAGTTCGAGCACGGGCGTCAACAATACCTTTTGTTTCATGTTTGAGCGTGTGGAAGAGACGGCGTATGGCGGAACAAAGAGGAGTTGCTTGATGGTTTACCTCGATAGGCTCGGAGTTCACCATCTCGCCGAAGCACCCATGTAACCCATCTCTACACACTACCATTGCCAGGAAGCAAGAAATCAGGTATCATGTGGTAATTGAAAATTGTTTAAAGTGAATGATCAAGCTGTGGAATTCTGGTAGTATCGAATCCTTGCTTGCTGTTGCAATACACCCGATGAAACAGAATCCTTCGATAATCGAATCCATTAATACACCACCCATGCCTATTCGCGTCCATGCTGATGCTATTATTCATATCCCGCCATGCATATCATGATTACAACCCTGCTCACTCGCTTCCTTCACCACCCCGATGGCTGCACTCTCTATTGAAGAACGCACAAGCCGATCAGGAAGGCCACGACTGCACTCATGACAGGAAGGACGTTGAACTTGGTTAATGAGGCCGCGCTTAAAACAGTCGGAGTTAAGGATGCGGGACCGTTCGGAGTGTTGACGGGGCTGGTGACAGTTGGAGTCGTGAATGTTGGGCCTGGAGTCTCGAGTGCTGATGATGGTCGAGTTGTGTTTTGGTAGCCGCTTGATGTGATGAAGGTTGTCGCAGTTTCGACGCCGCCGCCTGGAGTGCTGGTGATGAGGATTGTTGAAGGTCCCACGACGGTCTTTGGCGTGGTCAGGTTCGAAATGGTGAAGGATAGAATGCTTGAGTTTGTTGCATTCTGGGCGAGGACAAAGCTGCCCAGGCTCACGATGTAGAGCAGGACTTGTAGGAAGGACATTGTTGCGACCATTGTGAGGTTTGGGTATGGGCAGAGAAGTTGTCGAGAGAGTTTGCTGATTTTATATTCGAGCTCAGGCCCCGTTGGTGCAAGGTAGTTAGATGTGTATCGTGTATTTTGAGTAACAAACTCGCCGAGCCACAGCACACGGCAGGGAGTGATCAGCTCAGCAGCTGTAGATCAATTGCAAGATAATCCAGGCAGAATTGCTCGAGGATGGCGATTGGATGTCTGAGACTGCTTTTAGGGGGGGACAGGTCACGCAGTAGGCGAGCGTTAGAGATGATTCTTCATGGAGCCAAGGCGGCAAAAGGAGTAAGGTAGGATTGCACGCGGGCCAGTGCTACTTGGGGCATAAGGCGTGCGAGCGTGCCTCTCGACAGCGGGAGGCCTAGTCATGGCTATATTTGGGAGAGCACACGGGTGAGGCTGGGAGAGCACACAGGGAGGCCATGGCCATGATTTGCGTCTCTGCGCCTCAGCGATTGGACGAGAGGCCGCCATTGGAGGCAGAAGGAGGCATACGCTTCTGTTTCCGTGTATCACTTGGACCCGTCATAGTATGGGCTATGGACGGCGCTGGACGATGGACGATGGACAGGTCCGACTTGTTTCTATACACAAGTCGTTGGTGTTGCTCCCCCGCTGGAATTGGCGGCAGGGAGACACTCCCGAATCGACCGCTTGGGCTAGGAGCTGGACTTCCATCACTGTCACATACAAAATTACAGGACTCTGCTAGAACTACTCATACAATCAGACCTTAGCAGTGCCACATTGAATCCTGCCCTTTCTATCCCGCCCGACCGTGTCCAGAGAGTTTCCAAACTCTTCCAGGATCCAAAACATGGCTGGCCGATTCGTGAGAGCTTCCAAATACCGTACGCCGCGTCCACGTATTCCCCTCCAAGCCATGCTGACACGGCAGTGATATAGGACATGTCTTCGGGCAGCCAACAAAGAAGGTACTATCATTATGCGACTGGAACGAGAGGACACATGCCAACTTGCGATGACAGGAGCAATGCTACGACAACCTTCGGATATCCAAGAATGCCTGGGACACAAACTTGATCAAGGTCCGCTAGGCACCATATACACTGGAGACAATGGTACAATCTCTGACCAGGAGTAGGCCAATCCTGATTACATCTCGGTCAATTGGGAAGCAAGCGGTGGAGGCGCATTTGCCGTCATTCCTGTCAGCGAGCGAGGACGCCTGCCAGAACGATTGCCTCTTTTTCGCGGGCACACTGCGGCTGTGCTGGACACGGACTGGTCGGTGGATCAATTCGATTTAAGAGGGACAATGCTCATGGTGTAACAGGAACCCATTTGACGACAGTCTGCTGGCATCTGGTTCCGACGATGGCAAGGTAAGGCACGCGACACATAATGTTGACCGCGATATCTGATACAGGACAAGGTATTCCTCTGGAGAGTTCCGGAGAACTTCACACTGCACTCCGATGCTGAAGACCCATCTGATGTCTCGCCTGTAGGACGATTGAGCGGCCACACGCGGTACGTCAATTGATTTCACTCCACGCTCGGCTCGCGCTAATAGCAAGCAGAAAGGTTGGACACGTCCTTTTCAACCCTGCCGCGTCCAACGTCCTCGCCAGTTCCTCCGGAGACTACACAATCAAGCTCTGGGATATCGAGCAAGGACAATCGCGTCTCACTCTAAAAGGCACCGATATCTTCCAGTCTATGTCATGGAGCGCAGATGGTGCCTTCTTGGTCACCACCAGTCGCGACAAGAAGCTCCGAGTTTGGGATGTTCGGCAAGAAAAGCCCGTTCAGGAGGTTCCAGTAAGCAGGCATCAGCTCTGGTCACGAATATGGATTTAACAATCATTGCTAGGGACATTCTGGTGCAAAAAACAGCCGAGTCGTTTGGATGGGTGAGCATCACGCTATAGCAAACCTGGCATCAAACTAATATCGAACAGGCGAGCATGATCGTGTTGCCACTACTGGATTCTCACGCATGAGTGATCGCCAACTGGGTCTGTGGGATATCAAGAATCCCAAAGAGCCTCTCGGCGGGTTCCAGATCCTAGATTCCATCTCAGGTGTCTGCATGCCATTCTGGGATGACGGAACCAATATGCTCTACCTTGCAGGAAAGGGGTAAGTTCGGTCACATGGTTAAGCAAACGAATTGCTGATAAACATATACAGTGACGGTAACATTCGTTACTTCGAATACGAGAACGACAAGTTTGAATATCTGTCCGAATACAAGTCCGCAGACCCACAGCGTGGTCTTGCATTTGTGCCCAAGCGCGGTGTACACCTTCATGAAAACGAGATCATGCGCGCGTACAAGACGGTCAACGATAACTGGATAGAGCCAGTGTCTTTCGTTGTCCCGAGACGCGCAGAAGTTTTCCAGAGCGATATCTACCCTCCAACTACTGGACTCAAGCCAGCAGTCTCGGGTAAAGAATGGTTCGATGGCAAGTACGGAGTTCCTCCAAAGGTCTCCCTGGAAAGCGTGTATGATGGCAAGGCACCGATGGAAGTTCCGTCTGAGTCCAAGCCCATCAAAACCGAAACACCAATTACCAGACCACCTCCAACCAAGACAGAGGCGCCCAAAGCGGAGCCAGCCCCTGCACCGGTTCAACAGCGTGCGCCACCTCCCAAGAAGGAGGACAACAAAACTTCGATTGCAGCCATGGCCAACAAATTCGCTGACAAGGATGGGGGAGAAGAATCCTCGGACGATGACGCATCTAGCTTCGAGGAAATACCGAAGCCAATTGAGCGCCCGACAGCACGCGCTGTTGAGCCAAAGAATGAGATACCAGCACCGACTCCAGTTGCTGCTCCTGCTCAACCTAAACCAGCACCCGTGTCACTGGCGCCAGAGACGTCGCGTTCAACTCCAGCACGAACAGCGTCGAACTCCTCTCTTTGGGCCAAAGGAAACACTGATTCTGTCCCTCCAGCTTCATCTTCTTCCGATGCAGCTGCACCGGCTGCCGCTGGCTCACACCATGGTGCGGCTGAGGGCCTAAAGGGAAATCTGACCGACATGAAAGAGCAGAACACACGCATTCTACAATTGCTCGAACAGCAAACGCGAACCTTGGATCAACAAATGTATCAGATCATGTTCTTGACCGATGAAGTTGGAAAACTAAGAGGCAAGGGTGGCGCCTCCAGTGCTACTGCTGGTGGTGGAAACAAAGAGATGGAGGAGAAGATTCGAAGACTTGAGTTAGAGCTGGAAGAGGCGAGGAGCTAGATTTCTCTTCTTGCTAACGACTACGTTTAGGTCATGGGTCCTGTCATTCGGGGCCGCTAGATGAGACATGGTGTTCATGTTGGCAGGAGACAGGTGATGATCGGTTGACTTTCGTTTAGCGGGACGATATTCTGTTTTGGTGAACATGGTTGCAGGATGTGTATTTGACTGTTGGATTTTGTATCGGTGGCAAAAGCGTTGGTCTGTACTTCAATGTTCATGTTTCCATCACCACCCCCATCACCATTTGCGAAGATCCAACTGACGCCGCTTACATTCTCGTACAGTTATTTTGCCAAACTAGTGATTGTTGATTTAGTAGGTTATGGGACTCTGAACGAAGTAGGTGATTATGGGCTGCCCGCTGTCTATGACGAGCCTGTAAGATACCTGTCTGAAAGCTTCTTTTCTCGTTTTTTATGAACCATCATCGACGCGACTGCTTTCTGATTAACTTCCTTTCCCTGCGCTTTTCTTTGCGGTTGATGCGTTTCTGAATTATCAATCAAGCTGAACAGTGATTACGAGTAATAAATTTCTGGCACGGTATTTTCTTTTGACGTCGTCGGAAATGTAGTAAAATCGAACGTCTGGTTTTAGGCGCAATTGTTGGCAGGATGTGAATTGAAGGGTTGACGTGTCTTTATTCGCGGCTATGGTAATTGATTCTGACGCCCTCGCTGCTGTTCATGGGCCAAATCCCTCTTCGGGATGGAGAGTTCTTGTGGTGCCGCTGTGTTTATGAGCTGGAGTAGTTGAGTCAGGTATGTTCGCTGCCAGGCTGGAGGAAGTACGCGTAGGTATGATATTCGGAATCGTTTGGGATAGGTTTGTAAATGCAAGGTTGCCGGTGGAGTTTTCTATTGTCTTGGATGCCTCGTCGATGGATTTTTATACTGCGGGTAATTTTGGGTCTGCGGTGTTGAGACGAAAGGGGTGGATTATTAGCGTGCTTTGGAGGACTAGATACTGAGTTGTAGGACACTAGGGATGGGAAGATATTCATCTAGTTCACGCCCCGTTGATGTTCTTATCGAAGAAAGATATTGAGCTCGGACGGGTTGGGAAGGGAAATGGTTGATTTTTATGTTGGTATTAGGGTTAGATGGATGAATGTAGGTATGGTATGACAGATACCGCGTACCTATGAGAAGTTTAATGGGTAACGGTTGACGGTAAACGGTTGACGGTAAACGGTAATGATGGAATTCAACTCGCCGATTGATTTGATCAACCAACCAACCAGCCAGCGTAGGTAACCTTGTTCCTTACGAAGACATAGATCGGTCCTGTCTCTCAGAGCTCAGGAACTCAGGGCTCTCAGAGGGCTCAAGAACTCAGGGCCCAGGAACTTAGTAAGATGGTGAAGGAGATGGCGACAGCGGACACGCAGTTTACGGAGAGGGTGGGTATAGAGCCCAACAGCGCTGGCGGTATTGACTGGTCTTTGTTATGACGATTAAACGCGGTGAGTACTGTTGCTAGAGCTAGAGCTGATATGGCTTGCTCGGAGACTTCGATCTAGGATATTGATTATCCTTGAGGTGAAGTTGGGAGAGTACGAGGGAAGTACTAAGCTAGGAAGGCGCAGGTGTCTGAGTCGAAGGAAAGGGGAAGAAGTGTAGGGAGAAAGCGGTAGGGGAGAATATGAAGAGGAAGAGAAAGATGGAGGGATACTTGGTGGCCTTGTAGCCCGCTTTCGCAAATCTGGGTGAGCTGGCCGGTTGGATGTTGAGAGGTGAGATGGAAAGATCTGGGGTTTTCTTGTACTGGGAATTTGCTCTGTGTTCAATACATCTATCATTCGTGAATAATTTGATATGGACTCACTGACCCAGACAGGCTTTGGGGAATATAATCCATGATGGGAACCTGCGACTCAAATAGCTCTTGTTAGATCGTACTAATTACTTCAATCAAACTCGTAACAGCCAACCAAGCAGGATTCAAACTAAAGAATTTTTGTTAACAATCTCCAGTAAACACCATTTCCCTCCAAATTGTATATCAAACCGCAGTAACAGGCGTCTGATGATATCTTCTCTACCCCTTCCTCTTCCTCCTTCCATATATGACATTAAAAAAACAATCTTCTTAGGCTTAGACGTACCTCAACGCCTCCGGCCTTCTCTTCTAGTATAGAATCGCAGGGTAGGAAAGCCTCCTTCCTCTTCATCTTCCCAAACTGTTGGTTGCTTCAAGTTCAGCGTCGTAATCATGATGGTGACGCTGGAGGGCCAAAGCGAGATGGGTGGGTTGTTTGCAGGAAGGGGATGGGGATTAGTTTAATTTTATTATAGTTAATTGGAATTCTTCTTCCTCCTCTTCTTCTTCGTTGGGTTGGAGGCGCGGAGGTTGAGGGATGGCATGGTGTGAATTGATGCTTTGGATGTGCAGGTGGGAAGTGGGAGATTCGAGATATAGGGTTGAGACTTGGGTGTCGGTGTCGGCGGGCTTACCTTAAACTATTGAATCGTTTTGAGAAAACAGATCGATTTGTTTATCGGCATGTGTTATACTATATGATCTAGAAACAATAAGCACGATATCAATTAATAGGTAGTCAAGAGATTTTCTTCCCCTTTGCCACAGATCCTTTTCTCAAGATTTACCTGGCAGGATGTCATTTCCAACTGCCATCTGAGAAATGACATAGCTGCGGGCTAGGATCTTTCTAAGCCGTAAGATTTTAGCTGAAACAGTAGATTAGCAGTAAACTTACGGCTGTATTTTTTTTGCAATCGTAAAGTTGCGATTATTCTACCGTTTCAGCCAAACTCTTAAAAGTTTACCGCTTAGAAAGACCGTACCCCGTGGCTATGGACTCACATCACAGGTAACAGCCCAAAAACTCATCAAGGGCTAGCGTGATCCATAATCTCTAAGCATATCAGTAACTTCTACATAACATAAAATAGTGGAGAACGAAATGGCTGTGAAAAGTAAATCGCGCTATTCCACAACTCGAAAGGGTGGTCAACGATCGTGATGACTAGCTCAGCCACAAGGTAGCCCGAGAATCAATCAGGCTGAATCAAGAGACAACTTGTAAATGGGAAAACAATCCATCGTCAGCCATATTCGTTGTCCATCCATAAAGTCAGACCTATATCCTGCTGATGATCTGATTCCCTTATAACTCCTCGTCTGAATCCTCATCACTATCGTTATCATAAGGACTAGATATATCATCTGACCCGAACTCGTTTCTTGCCATAACACCGCTACCCGAGAATGTCATATGTCGTCGCGTGGTAAGGCCACCCCGTCCCAAGGTGGACGAAGATGTGGATGGCGCAGCTGTAGGAGCTGCTACTACCGGCTGCGATATCTCCAATGTAGAAACATCAGTCGCTGCCGCCCGCGCTGCTTCTGTAGTCTGTGTCGTCTGTGTAATCTTCGTTGATGATCGGATGGGTGCGGAGAGTAGATTGTGGTTTGTAGGAGCTGATGGATAAGGACCTGTTGTTACGGCCCTCGTTGTTCTCCCGCGAGACACTGGCTCGGTCCTTAACGACATCGACCGAGGCTCGAGGTTGAAGGGTTCTGCTGGCGAGCTCGTTTGAGGCCGCGCTCCAATCTTTGGTGGATACTCCTCTGCTGTGCCCTTGACTTTGGAGTGGCCTATGTGGCCTGCTATAGTGGTTTTGGACACTGGCTTTAGTTCTGGCGCCAACGACCGAGACTTGAGGCCGGGCTTTGATATCGAGCTCTTGGGCGGCGAGTTCTTCTGCTCGTCGGCTTGGTAAGGGCTCTTTGAGAGGGACAGCTTTGCCATACTGGTGACCAGATCTGGTTCTTTCTGGCTTCCTCGTTGTGCAGCCCTTTTCTTGTCTTCTAGAGCTGTCGTGCGCTTTAGCTCCGTCATTTCCAGCTTGAAAGCCTTCCTTCGCTCTTCTGCTGCTACGTCGGCTGGTATGTTCCCAAGTTCCGGCTGGTCCCTCTCCACAGGATTGACATTCATCTTGATCAACTCCCGGGCGGGATTCTCTATGACTGTAAAGTCGTTCGGGAACGGCACCGGCGGATTCGATCTCGTAGAAGCCGCGCCTTGGGATAGAGGCAAGAATCCTGAAATACTTGTCATGTTAGGTAAAAGAGGACGCAGTGCAAAATGAGTACTTACCGGCACAGCCGCTGATACGCTGCCTTTGTACTCTCAGGAAGATAAGATAACAGGTCGTTCCTTAACTGGGAAGACGCCTCATCGAGAGGCATGTCGAGCATTTTGAAGGCGATATTGTCAGCCCAATCTGTCAATGGTTCTGTGACACACACGTAACCAAATTCTCCAACGAAACGCAGAGTACCCATAGCCGCGTAGAACTTGCGCTGAGTGTCAGGACTGGGTTTATACTTCTCTGCGTACATTTCCATGAATTTCGTGACTGTTTGGCGAAAGTTCTCGTCCTGGTAGACAGCGCTCGGCATCACCTTCATGGTCCCAGTTTCAAGGTCAAACACACGGGAGTCAATGTTCTCCCAACCTTCGGAACCGTGCTCTGCAGATTTGTCGTCCTTCATGTCGGCGAAATCCCACTCGTCTTCATCGCCGTTCATGGCAGCCAGCGAAGCAGGAGGCGAGAGCTTTACGTCGTCGAGCTTTTGGCCAGAAAGTGGGGCGGGTGCGAAACTGGACATTTGTGCCGAAGAAGGCTGCGAGGACGAAGGACCTGCTCGAGGATTCGAAGGTTTGACGGCGGAGAGCTGTCGCTCATTAGTATCATTCAAGTGGCTGGGTAGCAGGGCGATATACTCACAGCCTTGATTCCTGTGAGCGGAGCATTCTCCATGATTTCAGCCTTGCCCTTGCCGGTTCCCCGACTGATAAGGCTGTCTCGGTTATCGCATACGTAGTTGTCGGCCGGGTGAGTGCGGTTTGCGAGTTGAGTCTTCTCACGCAGGTGCTTGATGGTGTGATAGTAAGCTGAGCTAAGCTGTTATTATGTGTTTGGAACTCGTATCAAGCTGTTGCAAAAAGAGGGAACCGTTCCATGGTCCACCCAAAACCAAAGCCGCAACAACGGTTCGCGGGCACTGCTCGCCCGTGACTTCTTTGTGGCCGAGCAAGTCGACGGCAAACGGGGTAGAATGGAAGGTGAAGAGAATTGGTAACTGGAAGGTGAATAGAATTGGTAGCGAATGGAAGGTGCTTGCCAAGGTATGTCACGGCCACAGACTATCTTATCAACTTTTCCAGCGGACCGAAGCATCAATCGCTTTCTTTCAGCAACCCATCTCTATCAGTGAGGCCTTCGGCTGGTTTCTGGGCTCGAGTTGGTTCTGGCGGCACGAATGAATTGATGTGTTCTTTTAGCATCACGAATCATAGCATAGTAGCAGCTTTCTCGTTTCTTCCACCCTGCAGGTCTGCCCTTGGTATTGTACCTCTTAACAGGGTTAGTGAATTGGATTCTATGGTTCACATGAGTGGCTTACCTAGGACAAATAGAGCAGTCTGAGAGAATAATCCGTCGCGTGAGCAAATTGACAGTGACTTTACACATGGTACACAAGGACGGATTCGGCATGGCTTCAGTATACAAGGACGGATTCGGCATGGCTTCAATTGCAAGTTGCATCTGACGGTAAAGTCGTAATTAACGATTTTCTTACGGTGATGACTTGCTGCCAGTGTTGGTGAATACTGATGGTGTTATGTGGTTCTCAAGAGTCTGAATGGCGGGCCCATGCCCCTAGAGCCAAAGCAGTCTAGGCGCGTCTCGACGAGTCAATTTTCTGCCCATCTGCATCCCTTCTCTTCCTTCTTTCCCCCTCCTGGCATAGCCAGAGGCAGCGCATAACTAGAGCTTCAATCACTATGAAATACGTACTCGTTTCCGGAGGTATGTATTTCATATTTCACCAGAAAAACCACCGAGTCTGACCTTCTGCAGGTGTCATTAGCGGCGTGGGAAAAGGCATTATCGGTACGCCTTGAAATTCTTTGCCCTCGCGACTTTACGTGCTTTTTACTCACTCGGACGCGTCGTAGCCTCTTCCACTGGCCTATTGCTCAAGACGATTGGCTTGAAGATATGTACTCCCGGACTTTGCATCTTGTGGCCAATGTAGACTAACTTTTGCTGAACGTCACTTCAATCAAGATTGACCCTTACCTTAACGTGGATGCGGGACTCATGAACCCCAGGGAGTACGTCAGTCTTTCAGCCCAATCAAGAACATGTTTTTGACTCATCCTACAGACATGGGGAGGTCTTTGTACTCGACGATGGCGGAGAGGTCGATCTCGACTTGGGCAACTACGAACGATACCTGAACCTCACCTTGACCCGCGAGAACAATATCACCACCGGAAAAATCTACCAGCACGTCATCAAACGCGAGCGAAAGGGTGACTATCTCGGCAAGACCGTCCAGGTCGTTCCCCACATCACAGACGCAATTGTACACTGGGTCGAAAGGGTCGCAAAGATCCCAGTCGATCACACAAATGAAGAGCCAGACGTCTGCATAGTTGAGCTCGGTGGCACCGTTGGTGACATTGAGAGCATGCCCTTTGTCGAGGCAATGACTCAATTGAGACGACGAGCTAAGAGCCCAAACTTCTTGCAGATTCACGTCTCATACATTCCTGAAATCCATGGAGAACAGAAGACCAAGCCTACTCAGCAAGCTATTCGAGCTGTGCGGAGCGCAGGCCTGCTCCCTGATCTGGTATGTATCGGCAATTCCTAATTGTGACTACGGCAAAAAAACTTACACGATGGCATCCCAGATCGCTTGCCGCTCCATCCGATCTCTCGAGCTGGGGACACTCGAGAAAATTGCCAACTCTTGCCAGGTTGACACCGAGCAAGTAGTTGTGGTCAAGGATATGCCTTCTATCTACCAAGTACCGTTACTCTTGGAGGAGCAAGGTCTGGTGCCGCTTCTGCGCCGAGGACTGGACTTGGATGAAATCACGTCCAAATCTACATTGACGGAGAAGGGCAGACAGATCTGGAATCACTGGACAACGCTTACGTCCCCGAATCAACAGTTCTTTGACCCTGTGACCGTTGCGCTGGTAGGAAAATATGTTGAGTTCCAGGATTCGTACCTCAGTGTTACCAAGTCCTTGGAACACTCTGCCATGCGCTGCAGGCGGCGTCTAATCATCAAATGGGTTGATTCCGAAGCGCTCGAGAATCCATCTCGTGATAAAGACCCGGCTAAATTCCACAAGGCCTGGCACGATCTCTGCACGGCAGACGGAATCCTTGTCCCTGGTGGTTTTGGACTTCGCGGCACGGAAGGCATGATAGCAGCAGCCAAATGGGCTCGCGAGAACAAGAAGCCATACCTTGGTATTTGCCTGGGAATGCAAATCGCCGTCATCGAGTATGCTAGGAATGTCGCTAACATCAAAGGAGCCACTTCCGAGGAATTCAAGCAGGGCGCCGGTGCTGAGGATGTCATTATCTTTATGCCAGAAATCGACAAGGAGACCATGGGAGCTAGTATGCGTTTGGGACGACGACCAACACACTTTCAAGAAGGCACTGAGTGGAGTAAGATGCGTCAACTCTACGGTGGCGGCAAGGCCATCGATGAGCGTCACCGCCATCGCTACGAAGTCAACCCAAAGTACATCGAGCAGATTGAGACGGCTGGCCTTCAATTTGTTGGCAAGGATGATGAAAGCAAGCGAATGGAGATAATTGAGATCAAGGACCACCCATGGTTCGTTGGTGTGCAGTTCCACCCTGAATATCTCAGCCGTGTCTTGGATCCGAGCAAACCTTACTTGGGCTTCGTTGCTGCAAGTTCTGGTTGCTTGGCTGAAATTACACAGAGTGCTTTGAGCAAGAGTTCGAAGCAAGTGGCAATTCCCAATGGCGTCAATGGGAGCAACTATTTCTAACTCCTTGGGAAGACGCAGCTAATGAATGGGATTCTGGAAATTTAAAATACGACTGATGAGGGACTTGAACTTGGGATATCTGACGTGTTAGAATGATGGACCTCGCGGTCTAGCGATGCGATTTGGATTGCCGGCATTGTATGTGCATTTGAAGGCGTAAAAGTTTGACTTTTCGGATGACATAGATGTTGCTACTACCCCTGGGAAAATATTTAGGATGCTTTGAGGCCTATGAGGGCTCGTTCTGAAGATTAGGTGGGTAAGATACAAACATCGAACTTTGTGCAATGTAGCGCACATTCACGATTTGATCTGACTGAGAGCGAGATTTATAGTCGCGAATCTGCTGCTAGTGATTACGAGTAGGCTAGTGAAGGGAACTGACGTTTGGTATGCTTTACACGTCATCAAGATCTTATAGGCGCTACGATTTTAAGATATACGACTTGACGGGCCGCGACCGCGGCTATGACTTGGGCTTTGAAAAGCATAATAAGTAGAGGTCTCGCTCACACCAGTCCATATCCGTCGACGAGGCGCATGTTGGCGTCGAGAAGCGCTGACGAGATGATCATTGCGGCAGCGCGACAACTTTCACGCTCATCAAGTTCTCGCCTTGTAGATTTGTTGTTATGGGTTGGAGAAAGAGCTCGGAAACCGGTCTTGCTGATCGCAGCTTCCTAGATCGACTATTTACCTTTCACATACCAATCGATATCTGGATCAAAACCGCTAATAAACGCTTATTCTGCGACTTTATTTGGCTGAAGCCCATATTCGGCCTTCCATCGTCACGAGACTAGACCTCGATCAGAGAAATATAGGAGAAGCTGTACCAGCATTTACTTCCACAAAGCCAGAATGGCACTTGCTTACTCATGGAGATGAGTTTTTAAGCTCGGTCCCGGAGAGATGGGTGTCAAAATTTAGGTACTGGTCGATCGTTTTCAGGAAGGTCTACTTGGTGATGATGACTGCCATTATCAAGACTTGCGAAGATAACTTGGTGGGCTACTCAGCGTCAGATGGGTTCTGAACATTGTTTGATGTGACAAGATTTTGAGACACGATGCTGCAATCAGGGACGCGGCGGTTGGTTTTTGAGAACAATAATAAAAATATAAGCGAAATCGGACGAGATTTAGGTACGTTGGAATAGGTTTTGTATAAAACGCTTTGAATATACTAATGCTTATCCATACAGCATAACTCTACGGGCTCACAGAAAAGGTAGGAACCACCCCATTGTCCACCGGAGGAGCGTTATCCACCGGAGGAGCGTTATTCTGCAGTGGAGGACTGGGCTCACCTGCCGGCTGTGTTGCCGGCTGTGCTGCCGGTTGTGCTGCCTCTTGTCCAGGAGCAGGCAATGGAGTTCCTCTTTGTCCTTGCTGTTGGTACGCGCTCGGCCAATTCTGAGGTCCGATAGGAGGATAATAGGGTGCAGGTTGTGCCCCCGGTTGAGGATTGCCCCACGCCGGTCCAGCTGGCTGGGGAGGTTGTCCAACTGGCGCTCCACCAGGTCGAAATCTCGCTCCGTCAGAGTATGCCTTTATCGCTTCGTCCAGTTTCGACCCGAAGAAGAAATCGCTGACGGGTCCTCCGAGCCATGATGTTGAGATGCTGAGGGATTGGGTGATTGCGCTTGCCAGCTGCGTGGCCCATTGCTTCTGGGTCAGGAGTTGGTCGTAGAGAGCGGGGGTTGTGGAAGAAGTGTCGGCCCAAGCTCGCTTGTTCAGCAGGGCATCTTTGTAGGAGCTGACTGCACCGTTCAGCACAGTCAATTTTGGGACGATTGAAACGGAATCCACGGTGCTGAGTGTTGTTTGTTTGTGTTGCTGGATCCAGTCGGTTCCCACTTGCAGGTCGGAGATGAGGTTTGCGCAATCTTGCTGGATGACTGGGACGTATGCAACGATCTGATTAATGGTATCTGCCCGTCTGGGGTCTCCTGGCCATCCTGAGATATGGCCTGTGATCGTGTTGACTGTGACCACTAATCTATCAAGAACTTGCGCGACATCTTTATACGCTCGGGGTGCCAAATGAGCATCTCTAGCTTGGTTTGGAGCCGCGAGCGCAGCTGTAAAGAGTGTTCCATAAGAGAGAGCGGATGTGAGAAGCATGGTGAACGAGCGTGGTGGCTCAGAAAGCCTGGTGTAATGAAGGAAGTAGAAGACGGTGAAGGCTAGGACTGGAGGGAGGTTTGCGAGAACTTGAGCTCGGGTTGGTGCAAGAGAAAAGGTCTTTTAACTACGAAAACTTGCATGAGGTAGTGTGCCCTCCCTCATGTACATATTAACGTTCTAGTCTGACAATAATCGGTGTGCTATCTTGCTAAAAACTTCAAACAAGGGCTATCCAAAACCCAGGACTTCTAAAGAGATTGCATGCAAGGTACCGACTCAGGTATGGCGGTTTGTGCATCTAGGATCGGAAGATGTCACCTATCTTCAGTAGGAAGTAGCGTCTATACCACTGTGGAACGGGAGAAGCGGTTCTCCTCATTCACCAATACGGAACTCTGTTCAGCGTACTACTACTATGTATGCTCTATCATTCTCCATCGTGATCTTTTGCACGGCAGTTTTGAACGAGGATTACCATGCAAGGCTGAAGGAGGGGTTATCCGCATCCGCCTCTACATGGCCCGAGTCCTGGTTCAGAGCGACCGATATTCGGTCTGTGGCCCGGAACCATTCTTCTAATCATCTGATGCTTAGGGGCTACGGAGTATGGCGTCCTGACTCTCGCACTATATTATCTCGCGAGATGGCCCGAAGTTTACTATGATCATCTTCAATTGCAAAATTGTTGCTATGATGAACAATGGTTCGCGCACTTCCACGGGCCGTACCACGGTAGACACTGTTGCATCCAATTTGGCCGCAATATATCAAAATCGCGACAATTGACAATGGCTATTCGATTAGGCGCCCAGATGGGTCACCTCGCGATAGTTACCTAACCAGGCAATTTCGTCCATCTCTGTACGTTGTATGATGATTGACCTCAGGATGAACAGATGAGCAGTTGATCATCCATCGGATCAGGCTTACTATGTATCATCATTAATATATGGATGGATTGGATGTGACGGATGCGGGGCCTGGTGCCCACTACCTGCGGAGAGCCTTCCGATTTCAGCCCTATTCTAATCCGGTAGCGCCCCGGGGCAAGCCGCACACTAGTCTTTTCATTTTAGAGACACGATTTCAGAGAAGTAGATATAACTCCGGCTAGGATTTGATATCAGCGAAGCCTTGATATCAACGAAGACTTGATATCAACGATTCCATTCCCCTGACTTGCATCATCGATAATCTCAAGAAAACCAACGGCTAAAGTCTTCACCCGAACATGCATTGCCGGAATCGTCTCCTCGTATGTACTCGGACATGCCTTTCGTTGTATGTACTGCACAAATGCCTGGTATCTACTCGGACATGCAACGATCCGCACCAATCATATAACAGGCACATGGATAATTCATACTGCATACAGTAATATAACGTAAAAGCATGTTGTAGTACATTTATTGTAGGAAAGCATACGGCAGTATATTTAATTCTAACCAATCAAAAGCCTAGATCCCACAATAACATAATCTAAATTCAAGCTTAAATCCAACCCGCGCCGATAAAATAAAGTGGAATCCGCTGGATTGATAGACTCTCAGAGTCCAAAAGGAGGGAGGATACGCTCGATATGGCCACCTGGGAAGAGCCTTATTATTGATAGTAAAGTAGGTCCTATCTCGATCTCGATTAAGCTCCCTCAAAATACCTACGTCTGTGCGGATGAAGGTGGACGAATCTAAGAAATCCCCAAGTTTAAGAAATACCTTATTCCGCTCCAATTTGGAATACATCCCGATCCAATCCAAGACTAAGATTTCGGTGATCCGTCCATTCAGTCCACGGTCTATCGAGTCTGATTCCATCACTGGGATCCTACACCGCCTTACGGCCGCGCCGCAACTTTAAAATCCCTTCTCCCATCGATACATCAGCGGCTATTTGAGCATTAGAAACGCTCAATTTATCGAGATGGAACGATTGCCAGTTAGCTACCGTAGAAATCGGCGAATAGGCGCAGCTTCCCAGGGTGAGGCGCAGATTCCCAGGGTGAGGCACAGCTGTTTTTTGTTGGCGAAAACGTTGGCTTTGAAATTGTGCGCTTATCACTATGATGTCATATATCTTGATATTCGGAGACGCACATTGGCGGTTAAACACTGCCGCGATGTACCATAATATATTTATTCCTGTTCTCGGACATACTTAGGCCGTTTCGACATACCAAAACATGCAAAAAGCATGTGAGCATGCGACAAGGCATGTCCTAGTATATCAAGGCATATTGCAAACCGTTTTAGCAATGCAAGTTCGAGTGGAGACTTTAGCCGGGAAACCTTATCTAGTCCGTCATATAAGCATGCACAACGAACGGCCTAGCAACGAAACAGCTCCATCGCGAGAATAGGATAAACCAATCTAAAGCGCCTCAAAGGCTCCGTACGTACGACCGGAGATCGTAGAATCGCAAGAAATCCGGCAATTCGAGAACGAGAACAAAAGTACATCCTCTTCAGCGTTGAGAAGAGAACTCGCAAAATAGAATGGCATCCCTCATTATGCTCGTGTGCGAGGCTGCTATGCAAATCAACGGTGAAAGTGATTTTTGCAGCACGAATACAAATAACAGTGATCGAATATGTCGGCTCAGCACAATAGACCCGAAGAATGGATGCTAAAGCTAGAATCAAGGACATCAAGTTGTGATGGGAACGTGTACGCCTTGATATCAATGAAGCCATCAATCATGATCTTCAACTTAATTGCGAAGAGCAGGAAATATGCTGCCAGTGAAAGACGCGCGAACTACGTCGTGAATCCTGCGTTATGCTCATCCGTAAGACAGGATGAACGGGGCCACATCGCAAAAGTCTTCTCCAGATGAGTATTGTGATATTGATCAATCGCCGGGAAACATACCTATAGATGGGACAGGGAGAATTGAGAACACGGTAAAAGCCCCCACGAACACTACGGTGGGCATAGTATGCGGCTGTCGTCGGAATAAGAAATATCGTAATTCATGGCATACCACATTAAACGAATGTGCCAGCCAGCTCCACCATCGTCCTGTCATTCAATACCCGAACTCAATCTGCCTCTTCTTCACTCTCTCTTCCCAATCCGGCGGTCTCCACTCAAACAAATCCGTCGCCTCTATAGTCCACGGTCCTATCTCTGTCCTCTTCTCCGGCACCGGCTGGATTTGTTTCGCTTTCGCGCATGCCGTAGCCTTTGCCCTCTCGGTCGTGCCAGTAGCAAGACTCACGGAGCGCTGTAGAGGCTTTCGCGGAGCTTTCTTGCTTCTGGTTTGAACCTTTCTCAGTAACTCTTCTTGAGAAGATCGGAGCACTGCTGGGATTGGCTCCGGCTCCTCAATCGGCGACGAGACGAAATCATTAGCCGAGCCAGCATTACTTTCGGACTGCACTCGTCTGAACGGAGATTTTACTTTAGGCTTAGAAGGAGGGAGAATCGGCGCTCTAGCTGCGGTTTTTGGTGGAGCTAAAAAGGGCGTTCTTACTGCCGGCTCTGGTAAAGGGAGAAATGGTGCCCTCGCCGTTGGTTTGGGTTGAGGCAAAAAGGCTGAAGGAACAGTTTTTGCCATTGGGGCTTGAACGTTCGAGGGTGCAAATATCTGCCGATCCATTAGGCCATGCATGATTTCCATGTCGCTGCCTTCTGTCAGAAGAAGGGGTGTTCTTTGTCGCCGTCTCGCAGTCGGTGGAGGGAGAGACGCAGGAGCTGCAGAATTACCGGGTGGCTCAAAACCTTCTGGTCGTGGAGGCATAGTACTAAACGCTGGTGAAGACGATCGATCCGTCCCGTTTGATGCCAATGTGACAGTTCTGCTCTTGGAAGAGCCTGCCGCAGTCTTCGACAATACTGTTTCCTTGCTCTTAGGCCGAACCTTCTTTGGCACGACCTTTAACACTACAACATCATCATCAGAATCCGAGAGATACGCAAACGGATCGACCCGTGGTCTTCTTGCAGCAATCAGCGTTTCGAGCAGGGTTGGCTCAGCTTCGGGCTGAGCACTTGTCGTAGAATTCGTATTCTTCTGGGACTTTCGCACAGATTGGGATGGCCCTGCTGCAGCCTGGGTCGAAGTTTGGCACAAAAGCATAGATCTCGGTTGCGACCTCGCTATCCGCCGACGCTTGGCTTTGGGGGCTTGTTTTGGCCCTTGAGGTGCCAAGGGTTCTTCCGTGTCAGGCAGTGAGGTGTCCATGTTAGTAGTCTCTGTGCTTCGAGATCTTGTATTTTCCACAATAGTCTCAGTACCAACGACTTTCATGTGATTCCTTGCGCTTACAGGAGGCGAAGAGGGAGCATCCCGCCGTGGGGTGGCCTTCGGTTTCGGTATTCGCGGCGCAAGAGTCGTCGCCACAGGTTTTGCCATTGGTGCAGAACGAGATGCAAGCGCTCTCGCCGGCGTAGAAGGAATCGTCACGTCAGAGAATCCTTCATTGTCCGATGTGATATCCACAATCTCCTTCACCAGCAGAGATCTCTGACCGGCAAGTGTAATATTGCCTTTCGGCGTTTGCGAAAGTCCTTTCCTCGAATCTGAAGTCCTTGCCCACAATGGTATCTCTCTCGATTCTCGTGTCACAGACCAAGGCTGAGCAACCTTCCTCCTCTTGACATTTCGATTGTCCTCCCATTCATTCCAATTGTTGGCATTCCTGATCTCGTACGGCGACTTCGCGGACACAGTCGATCTTCCAATCGCGCCTTTCGGAGTGCCCAGAAGCGCGTTCAACGACATTTGTTTCTTGAAAACATTCGGCGCAGCATTCGTCCTTCCACCCAGCGTAATCCTCGCAGCTGTAGACAAGCCGTTCCTATTCCCGCCATCATTTGCATCTTCCTCATCATCATCTGGCCTCTTTCTCTCCCTTTCGAAAAGTGGCGCCAGATCTGTCTGGCGTGTAGCAAGAATCTCTCCCACTTGCACGAGAATGCCGATGTCCAGCGTCACTTCGTCATCGGCCTGCAATTCGCCTTGCTCTTTCCAATGCGTGTCTCCAAGGAAATTTCGACCTTCGTCGTACACCATGACGCGTTTGTTGAAAGTGTGGAATTTGACGAAGCCATCTTGCCAGCGTTTGGACTTTCGTCTGATGTCGTGAGAGTAGAGGCAGCGGTGTTCGTGGACGGGCGCGGTGTTTTGAGATGGAGGAACTCGCGCGGAGCTGCGTGCTTCTGAAGCGGCCATATATTGATCATATCATGGTGGGAAAGTCTTTCGAGAGGCTGAAGGAGAGGTTTTGTGGTGCCGAGAGGTTGATTGATATGTTTTGACGCGACTCTGAGCAGAGCGCGTTCAAGGTTCGAAAACGCCTGACTTAAGCCCAATAAATGATATATTTCAATTGACCTCAAAATGAAGACATTTGATAGGTAGTTCGAGGCTGCGCACCTAACGACTCAGGAATCACATTTCTTTGTGTTCTAGATGATTTCTAACACGCATTTCTGACACGCATTTCTGACAAGCATTTCCAACAAGCATTTCCTCCCTCAGCTCAACCTTACTTGCAGGAATCAAGAACGCTTGAGCAACACGACAGCAAAGGATCAGAAGCGACTGATGTAGTTCTGCCCCAATGTGATGCATGATTTGTCCGGGTACTGGCGAGTAAGTGTATGGAGGCGGAGGAGTCACGCAACCTATAAACAATGTGTTATGAGTATGTTAACGATATTTCCCTGCTCCTCTTCTCTTCTATTTAATGCCTCTCAAGGAGGGTTCCTGCATGGCCCTTCTCCCCTTCCTAACCGATAAATCACACCTCAATCGAATACCAATCCAATCCAATCCAATCCAATCCAATCCAATCCAATCCAATCCAATCCAATCCAATCCAATCCAATCCAATCCAATCCAATCCAATCCAATCCAATCCAATCCAATCCAATCCAATCCAATCCAATCCAATCCAATCCAATCCAATCCAATCCAATCCAATCCAATCCAATCCAATCCAATCCAATCCAATCCAGTCCAGTCCAATCCAATCCAAACAAAATCAAGAACAAAAACAAAAACAAAAACTAAAACTAAAACTAAAACAAAGATGAAATTTCTTACATGTATTAAAGAAAAATACTCGTATTGTCATATTGTCGGTTGTACTTAGAGGTATATGAGAAAGAGCGGATAGGTAGAGAAGTTATTATGGGTTGGTTGTAAGACGCGGGAGGATTTGAGACCCGGTGGAATGGCAGCGAGTGGAATGGAATCAATTGCGAAGGCTATCGTGGCAGGTATCCCCAGTCTGGCGGGGGACATGGCGTTGGAACGAAAACTGGAGATGAACAAGATGGTTTTGTTGCAAGCATAGAAGTAGGACACTCCCGTTGTCGCCGTCCTTTAGCTTGATGAATACAAAGTTCATTCATTCGAGTCGAGTCCAAGTGAGTTACTCAACCTGGCGAGAGATGAACTGGCGGATCAAGGCTGGGACTAGCCATTTGCGGATTTCGGTTTGTGGTCGGTGACATTTTGAATAGATTCTGGGAAATGCGTGTATTTGACATGCTGATACACAAAAAGATGAGTGGGAGAGGAAGAGACCTGGCGTGACGCGATTCTAATTAACCCTGCAAGACTTACTTGATTGGGAAAAGTGGTTGTATTCATCGCGCGAATACACGAGGACATTGTGTGCTCTTATGGAAGAGACCGGAAGATTACAATTGCTATTTGAGGAGTTTGAAATTGAAGTTATATTCCCCGAAGCAATTCTTTCCCCGATCCGTTGCAGAGATCCAGATGGTGAATGTTCCAGGGCGCTGTACTGCAAAGGGGAAATACCCCACTTTACCAACCTCCACAATAACCACCTTCGCCTCCTTTCCGTCATTTGTTTTCAACCACAGACACTGACTGCCAGTGTCATTTCGATCCTCTGCAACATACACTTTGGCTGACATTCCGATGGACTCTTTCCTCAACACTCACCACAGATGTTAGAAGAGGTCCGAGGAATATTGTTATTTTTCTTCTGCTTCATCCTCACAATATCTCTCCCCTGCCAACACATTTCCCGACCGTTTGGTCAAACATGTCTTCCATTAGCTATGAGACAATATCCTCTTCGTCTCCAGTCTTCTGACCTTGGTTTGTTGCATGAATGAGACCGGGGAAGGCCCGCAAAAGTGCTGGTCAAATCTGCCAACTCTCCCAAACATATCGTAGGTGTGGCAAGCATGGAAATCGAGATTCGACCTAGCCATAGGGTTGTAAGCCTCCTAGCAAACGATTTTGTACAGAACTGCAGCTGCCGAATCCGCTTACGGTGTTCACCATGGAATGCAATTCGGTATCGAGGAACCGCCTAAAACGATATTCATACCGAACAAAGACGTAAACTGCTCCATTGGTAGGAGAAAAACTTGACCGAAGTCGGAAGCTTTGAGTCTATTCAAAGCCGTCATTTCCACGGAGTTCAGATCAGATATGCTCAGAACCCTGGAGAACTCTTAGGGACGGGAATTGATATTTTTTTTCCCCTGCGCTGAAGCAACTCTAATTCGTTTTCATTCTTTTGAATGTGAGCAGAGGAAGAATAAATTTGTTTTCAGCATTTGACAATGGAGTAGGAAAGATGGACGAAACTGTCGACTATCAAGATCCACCATCCATTTCGGAGATGATGGTCGGGGAGTTGTCAAAAGCTCTCCACATCCAGAAATAGAGGCAGGACAATGATAACAAATTTATTGCGTCAATTCAGATCCGCCAAGAACAAGATGACTTACTTTCAAACAGTACTCTCAAATTCATATCGATGTCGATGAATTTCTAGCAAAATCAGTTTCTGGGAATTCCAGAAGTTTAGCGATATCGATCTTAATGTGAGGGTGTTGTATTGAAGTAGGCTGATACTTGAGGGAAATGAGTTGACGAAGGGACTGTGGTAAAGACGATGAAAACTTGTCGATGTGGATACTTGCGCTTTTTGTGGGCCATTTCGCCTGTATGCACATTGAAACTCCAATGCCAATGACTTGTTTCCAGAGATCACATCGTCACCCGCTTCCAGCCGCTCAGTACCTCTCCATCACTTATCATCAACCCGCAAGTCCACAGCTGCCAATTGTCAATGCATGCCTCCGCCATCAAACAACTCCAACCTCATGGAGCATCAGCGCCGTCCACACCCAACCATCGACAGCGACGGCTTGAAGCATCTCGAGCCAGAAGATGAAAAAAGTAGGCAAAGTACTCACTGGGTCAATGTCAATTAGTGAGTGATACACAAGTATGCAGAATAATCGGGTCAACCTACCTTTCCAGTGATACTTTTCCTCCTTCTGCATCCTCTGGCTCGAGATGCCTAAGCGGTCGCTGGCAATGGCTGAGTACAGAAGCGCCGATCTCAATCTTGCGTCCCTCACATCCCGCCACGTCGCCTCTGCAGTCGACGCCCTACATTCCAGTGAGAGCGCGTTGTTGCTCCATCTCCTCCGCGAAGCTGATTAGATCGGACATGATTTTGGCCGACTTGCACGATGCGAATTCGCTGTTGAAGAGCGGGCGGAGAACATATTCATTAACCTCCGGTTCCACATCGCCGACGAAGATTGAGCGTTCGGGCTCACGCTCATCGCGGCTGCGATCGACGAGACCTCCATCGAAAGTTCAGTTGAGCTTGAACGGACGGTTGGAGTTTGGGATAGCCTGTCCCTTCGAAGTGGGTGTATCATTCGGCTTGTCGAGTTGAGGTGCCTCAGCAGGAACTGGCTCAATCTTGTCCGCCTCGTCCTCACACCAATCACCTACCACCATACCCAAGAGCCCGAGAGGCTCGACCAGCGAGCGTCCGTCCTCACTCTTGAGCCGTGGTGGTGGGATGCGTTGCTGTTCGGTCGAATTGATTTCGAAAACTTCGGAGGCTGTTATAACGTCGAAGTTTCAAGGGATCTCGTCGCCGACCTCGATACCGGCTTCGAATCGCAGAGGACCTGGAATCATGACCTTGGCGCTGTGTGTGGTTGGTGACTTTGGCAGGAGCGTCCTTGGCAACGATGCGCTTGTTCGTGATGACAGTAAGAAGGTACGTCTCGTCCTGGGTGTTGTCCTGTGTCCACTGTGTCCGCCACATTGCGTAGATGAACACAAAGAGTTCGGGTGTATGTCCCAGCTTCACAGCTGCTCGGAGCATTCGTCGTAGATTCGCACAAGGGTGGTGGGACGAACGTAGGAGTCTCCCTTCTCAGCTCTCTTCTTCGTACTGTCCTCCATGTTGGACGAAGCTGTAGCTGATGGTCAGTGGCATGAAGTCAAGTTGCGGATCATGTACATACCGCATAGCGTTTCAAATCTCTGTTGGTAAGTCCAGCGCAAGAAACCTATCATCTTTCCAGATCCTGTCTTGGCAACTGCACTGCCTTCTTAGCTAGGTCGATGCTCGCTTCGGAAGGAGGTATGGTGTCGATGCTGCTGGATGGACTGGAGTGTCATCGACCTTTGGATCCTTCGACGCCATGGGTTCTCTGGGGACGGTGAGAGGCTTCAAGTCATCTCTCTTGAGGGAAGAAGTCTCAGAATATCCATCATAGGACACGTAGAATGCTGGGTGTTCAATGATCCAGGACTCTTGATGTAAGATTGTTTTTTGGAAGACTATTGATACTTGCAGGTGTCAGTGCGGTTTGTTTCGATCTGCGGGCCAGTTACATACCGGATAGCGTTTTCAATCCTCTGTTGATAAAAGCCGCCAGTGCTGGGACTGATAAACCCATTTGAGGCCAACTGAGAAGCGGCTTTGGCACGTCCTTGCCACGAATGGCGGTGCCGTTCAACGTACCTGTCTTCTCCACTTTCGGTATCTTCTTGATCCACGCGACGAATTCGTGCGAAGATGGATTGGACGGCTTGTCGAGGTTGATTACGCCGGCGATCTCAACGTCAATTATGTCCTTGAACTCTTCTAGCTCGATGTAGAATTGTTTCTTGAAAGGCTGACGATGCGTTAGTGTGATTTGAATTCGGTCTGCGAGTTGTGTACATACCGCCGTATAGCGTTTCCAAAGTCTCTGTTGATGGACGCACATCGATTGCACGCCAAGACATTGCGGAAGGACGAGGTGGCAGACGAGCTTGATGCTGAGTGTGGAGGAGACACGGCTTTGGAGGAGTCGAGATCATCTGGCGGGCTTCGCATTCGCTTCTTCGCTGTGGGTGAAATGGGCGTCGTCATCTGGGCTGACTGGGGCTGATGGCAGGCTGGTGAGAGGGAGATGGGTACTGGCTTGGGTTTACCAGCACGAAAGGCTTGGATTTGGTCGGCTTGTGTCTTACGGGCATCTTCAAGTCCCCGAAAGGAACCGCCAGTATACTGTACTCATCTACCGAACAGTTAGTATAAATTCTCTTGCAAGTAATTAGGCCGCAATGGAGATGATGATAGCCTCCATCATCATCATCATCACCAGAGAGACCACAGAAGCGTAAGGAACATGGAAAGACTGACCCTGACCAGCTGTGCCGAGCACAGGAGGCAGTAAGAGCTGCGTGAGACCAAAGGCCCCAGGGGAACCAGCCATGAGTAACGTTACTCTGTATTCGAGGTTGGTGAACCAAGGCTGTCCAGCGGAAGAAGTCTAATATAGTATTGTCAGTATGGCTAGTCCCGGATTTGCAAGGTAGATTAGTGTAGAGTACAACTGCCGACATCGTCCACCGCAAGGCGTCGAGCGATCTGAGTATAGCTAACTCAGTCTCGCCAGAGACAGAAAATTTGAGTATACTCAGAGATGCAAGCTCTGGCCACTTCTGGTCAAATGAGTAGGGTGGATGCGTGCAAAGCGTGACTGGCAATCAAGTGGAGTACTAACCTCGTGTCGCAAAACGCTGGTTTGCCTGCGTGACCACTGGCTGAAACGGCGTTGACTGGGCTGTCGGAGATTGTGATAGCCTGTTCTTTCTTCGCACGGATTTCCATCTCTGTGGTGTTGTTGGCTGGACGCCTCAGGGGTGCTTGGTAGCGGTTTGCTGGGTAATGGCCTTCTTTGGGTTGAGTCAATACCCGCGAAAATCGGGGCCTTCTAGCATCAAGCCCAATTTAGGTTGAGCCAATACCTTTCTTGCCGTGGTGGTGTTTGAGAAATGGTGCTGTGCAGGAGGTCAGTACGGTTCACAATCGCCGCTGAGCCCTTGGCTATCACATCATATGACACTAGTTCAGGCACACACAAAGTAAAAGGGACATCACAATTCACTGAGCTTACGCACATTCAATCAGGGAGCGGCAGGGTAACTTCATTCATGCTGGTACATAAACTATTGCGCTGCAAATTATCAGCTTCGTTCTGCCATATAAAGATCGTTTCAAACTTACAATTATGCCAATCTCCATTCAGCTACCTTGTGCCACCAAGTATTTCAGCTATACCAAGTCCCATGGTCTCTTAATCTACCTCCGTTACTGCTTTAAAAGCGGGGGGACATATATGTCCATCGCCGGATTTCCACCCCCCTGTTTGACCTGTGCAAGCCTCACCCTGATGCAGAAGACAGCAATGATGGCGGCAGCGGCGATAACGATGTTACTAGAGAATAGATGGTAGAGGCCGATCCAGAAGGAAAGGCCAGTGGCGAGTTGCGGGAGGGCTGGAAAGAGGAAAGAGAGGAATTGGAGGATGTAGAGGACATCTCTGGCGATGTCGAAGACGGTGAGAGCCATTGTTGAGGAATTTGTGCCTGTTGAGGTTGTGATTGATTGCATGAATGTTTGAGAGTATGTCGATTGGTGGATTGGATGATTGGATGAGAGTCGATTGCGCTGTTTGGAGGACCTTGTTGGCGTTGAGCGTTTGTTGTTACTTGATTATTGCATTTTCGCCCACGATTCTCAAGGCCTGCCACCTCACAATTGTAACTCCAGAATCCGTGTTGAGATCTAACACACCAAAATTGAGACCATTTAGCATTGTAGCGACTTCAATAGCATAAATCAAGATCGGAATCAAAAGTGTCTCTCTTCCGCGTCAACGATCGGCGGAAAGGAAATGTCCGAGTTGGGGCTCGAACTCGCGTTCCTCTCATCATCGATCAGTCACTTCTTCAACTTACAAGACACATGGCCCGCTGCCCAGAATCACAATCACGCAAATAAAAATAGCAAAAGTGTTCACCACCCGATGGTGGCTACCTCACTCCTACTTGGCATACGTTAGTGAGCGTTCTCTTCAATTGATGGGTGGCCCTGGGTCCTGGGGTCCTGGGTCTTGGGTCCTGGGTCCGGAAGCGAGTATAAGAGAGAGATGAGCACGAACAACCTGAAAGAGGTTGGCTAACTATCTAGACCACGAGAAAGGACTTACATGAAATATGCTTCGGGTTTATCGAGATATATACCACAACCAAAGCCCACGATCTCTTTCTCGCGCAATAGGAGGGGAAGATGTGAAGTAGAAATGTTGGAGCAACGTTCTTCGGGTGTCTTGATATCCTTTGGGAAGGAGTTGCTTTATTGTTGAGATGTTAGGAACGAGCTTACCTTTTGACCTGTAGCAACTAGTTCTGGTCAGCGATATCATGATAGCTGACAGAAGAGGAATCGGTGAGGCCTCCGCCTTCTTGAATCTGATGGCCATAAACATCTCCGCCGCACAAAAAGCTTCCTTTCTTTTCAATTGTCGAAAGTTTAGGAAAGCTACGATCGATTCCCTTTCCAAAAAGATTTTTTGAAGCATAACTCAGGGTCAGCGAATCTCCTCCTAACAGTGTCCTCGGAAGCCATTCGGATAATGGAACTAGTCCTGGCTGTATACAAGATCATGTCTCGTGCATACGAGGGTTCGTAATAGTTTTCGGCTCGAGTTCCTATTTGTAAAACCCATAACGTCTTCGATCGAGTCACTTCCTCAACAATGCCGGAGGAGGGACAAGTTCGGATAATCCAATCAACCCAATGCATACAAATAAGTCGATATCTATTGAAGATGGTGGTAGAGCAAGATACCATACGATGATCTTCTTGCACAGCTATTTTCCAAGACATTTAGCGCTGATACTTGCATAGTTTATTTTGCAAACTCTTATAGCCATTTCCTCAATCGAGAATTGACGAGAATGTATAATGTTGGACAAGACCGGCAAATTCAATTGTTATGCTCTTCGCATGCGCATTCCGCAATCGAACCAGATTGCACTGTCACAAAAGCATCTTCTCTTCCCTGATCGAATCCGTGAAGGATGCGGTCTTTGCGCAAATTGAGGGGAATTTTAACTTGATCCTAATGATTTCCCGGGACGAAATTGGATGATACAAAATGTCGCCCTCAGCAACGAGAGTATGTACACGTATGGGATATTACAACAGCCAGGATCAAAGGCTGAGATGCTGCGAATGTACGTCAGTTTTGTAAACAATCCTGAGAAGGCTGGGCATACCAAAAAATATTATAACGCGAGAAGTTGTCTCCATACGTGGATCGCCTCTGTCTACCCTACAGGGTTCGACGCCCTTCCCGAATTACGCGAAGGATGAACTGGAGAGTACCGATACATCTTCTATTCAAGCAGTAGGATTGATGCTCAATGTGTAGAGCAAGGATTATGCGTAGACCGATTTTGTGAAGTCAAAAAAGGCTTCAGATCGGTCTCAATCCAATCAGTAATCGTTCGAATGGCAATCGGAGTCATCGGCTCTCTAGCCACATTTCGAAGGCCGCTCGCAAGTTCGAGTCCAGGCCAGAGCCTCTTTTACGTGGGCAAAATACAGATCATCCCCAATTGAGGTAGACTGATTTCGATATCAGCTTGTGGATTTCGCTGTTGTATTCCACAATACAGGACACACCAAGCCCTTGAAAACTTCATGGCCCGTTATACTAGCCTCGCACGAGGGGCATTAAGTTTGGCAGAGACCGCAGGGCAAAAGTATCTCACGATGCGGGCGACGAAATTGTCACTCTTTGACATCTCCCTCATTTCCATTTCAGAGGATGCGCCAATCCGAGAAGGACATGGACAAGGACCAAATTCTTGAGTCTGCAAAACGCAGTCCCATCTTCCCATCCTGTCGTGAAAATACACCCTGTATGGCTCCGCTGCTCTCGCTAGCTTTGCTTGGAAGATGTTGGCTTGAGGTTTGCTGGCTTGTTTAGCAAAAACCAAGTAGTAGCAGTCCTACCCACATAGATGAACTAAGAGGACCTCGAAAATGCAAATAGACAAAAGAGAACCACCAGGACCACCGTAACGGTGGGGCGGAGGTCAACAATGAAAGTCTTTCATACTTTCAGAAATATATAGCCAAAAGCCAACAGAGATCCACTGCAACTTGCGTTTGATAAATATCTTCCCGAGTTCAGTGATGACGGTCGCTGGTATACACAAGGTGAAAGCTGGGCGGGCTGACTACACATTTCCTCATCTCTGGCAAGCCTTTTTTGGAGATCAGAGTTGCTTTTCGTTGAAAATTCGCAGGCTTTGGCCCAACACCACAGATGTCCTTGTGCCGCGGTCTTACACTGTGCGACGAAAGATTCTTGCACATGGAATCCCTTTCGACAATCGATCAAGACATCTTGGTGGAGCATAGAGCCGGCCCGAAGTCTCTTGGACAGCCAGATTTTCTTCACAACTACGCAGTCATGTCCGCATGGCGGCGTCTACATCTCAGCAGTCTCCAGGTCTTCAGGTAGTTGCGCAGGATTCAAGTCGCCTTTCACACCCCTCTTTCGACCGCACAGCATTTTGAAACGGAGAATTCCACCCAGATACACGCACGCAGGCGGCACATTTTGGCAGTCTGCCATCATGAAAGAGCCTCTCACCGATTCAAATGCGGTAACGTTCACTCTGAAGTTCTGGAAGCTTCATTACGGCCGACGGGCTGAACGCAAGGACACAGGAGTCTTGCAGGCGTCCTTCAACGTGACTGAGAAATCGCATGACGATTTCGCCTCAGATTCTTGCGCTTGTCTGGACTTACAAACCGCCAGCCTGCAGTCGGAAACGGGACGTCCAGATACGGCACTGTACATCCAACGAGACACAAACACAATAATCGATGCATCCGGCCATTCGATGACGGCAGGGCTACTCCAAGCGGGCAGTATACCGATCTGCCATTCCCCCCATAATTTATCAAAGTGTGTCCAGCTCGGTCCTCCACCTCACGAAACATCCAGCATGGTAGATTGCGACGGCATAATGAGATGGATGATGAGGAGGACCATATCTGGGCGCATGGCGGGAACACCGTGCTTGGTAGCAAGAGACGGGAGAAGGGCACGGCGACTAGATGCTGACCCACTGAACGTATGAGATCGACCAAACGTTTCTCGTAGTGGACGAAAGAGACTGCATGGACATGGCAAGATTCCAATGTCCTCGGCGTCTTCATCATCGCCGCAGCACAAGCGGACTCCAACAAAGAGAACTTTGTTGAAAGGATGCTTGTAAATGATCAGAAAGACAATCATGACCTCCGCCGGACACGATCCTTTTCGATGGGCCAGTTTCGCACAACGAACAAAGCGAGCAAGGCTTTACGGGAAGTCAGAGCAAGCAGTCAACGAAAATGAGCGGAGATACAAGCGTTCGTCATCTCAGCGAAGACGAGTCAGGGAGTTTTGATTGGTGCAGCTGCAATTTAAATTCGAAAAGTCCAGAATTCTTGGCAGAGAAAGACAACAAACAATGGCCAGGCCCATGTTGACCCCTTCTCAACATCCTCGAGCTTTGGCACGCATGCCTATCATGGCGGCATTGCTCGTTGCGAAGATAAACCAGTTGTACGGTTTCGGGATCTTGACGCGTTCGATCGAGGCATGAAAGCCGAAGAAGAAGGCGAATGGTGGATGTATGGTAGCCTTCGATGTGAAAGTCCAGCGTCTGACTTGTTCGCTGGGGACTGATACGGATGGCATCCATGTAGCAGACGATGCAGGATCGCTCAGTCGATACTGTATTGCACATACATCGATGGCGAGGTCCACTTATTTTGGCCGGAGATCACTGATGTCCAACATCGACATCAAGATCCATCAGCCCGAGATGCAACCATTCCACACCTATCCTCCTCTTCATCATCATCCAGGTGGTTGTTTGCGAAAAAGCCTCGATCTGCCAGGGGGTAGGTTTGCGCATGGTCCGGTAGAGATCCAGCAAACGATATCATGGTTCAATTTGGTAGCTCGACGGGATCAGTATCTCTTGGGCAATGGTGGTAGCCTCTGGGTGATATCCGGGATGGGAAGGCTTGTGGTGAGGTTTGAGGATGTTGAGGTTGGGTTGTGGGGAGCCAAGGCAAGATCGGATGGAAGGCCCGATTGCAGAACCACCACCCAGGCGTGCCAGGGAAAAGCCTTTCCTCTCCTGTATCAAGTCCACCGCCGAACCCGAAGTCGACAATGTAGCCCAACGAGATGTCTGGAATTATGTTTCCAACATACAAAGAAAGAGCTTGGAATCTTGGTCCGCATCTGGGCCCGAGCAAATCTCTCGCCGACAAGCACTTCTCCAAAGAAGTTCCTTCCAGCTTTGACAAGATGCTTGCGCCTCCATCGACGATACACTGGCACCAAATCGTATGATTGGATGTTCCGACATGTTGAAGGATTGGTCATTATTGGCATTTGACTCTCAAGCTCTACGCCCCCAGATTGGATCTGAACGTTGAGCCTCGATCCGTCAGAACAGGATATTGTTCAGCTGTAGAATCATCCCGAAGGCGATGCTGCTGAATCTGGGCAGTCGAAAGGACTTGTCGCTGCGATCCATGTTGCAGGAAACATGGCCAAACTTAGGCACCATGACCTCCACTTTAGGCCTAAGATGCATAAACTCGGTTTGCGTTCGATACATAACATGCCCGAACTTCTGTCGAATTGTAGACATTTCAGATGCAACAATATTCCCAAACTCTTTCATGCGCATTGGTCTTGCGGTTGGAATCATCCAGTACATCCAGAGAGCATGGCCACAATTCCTCAAGCGTGCTATTCCCGGCGTCGACAATGTACCCAGGCTCTTTCTCAAAATGATACTAGGAGTACATAATATTGGTAGACTTCATTTATTTGTCCATCTCTTTCCCGCATCGCTTGCGCCGCTTCCAACCACAAGCATCAACCTTCCCGGAATTTCCAACTTTGGTCTGCCTCATTTCAATACATCAGAAGCCACCTCCTGCTAGTTCAATTTGCTGGAAACTTTGCCGTGGATTCATCTCATCCAGGATTGAAACATGGTCTGATATCAGGCTCTCAAATCTATGATCATGGCCAAGTCAGTTTTCCATTGAGATTGAGTTAGCTCTATATATCAGCAAGCTGTTCTTTGTTTGTCTTGGAGTGGTCCTAAAAAATATCCACGCCAGAAAGATTCGGCTTTGGACAGATGAATTGCGACGACATTAACAAGCCTGGCTAGTCGCAAGGCCATGCCCTGGCCGGTGAACCTGCAATGAACATTTTCGCCGACTCTTTGCTTGTTGTATGCCGTCTCGGCTCTCTCCGAAAAGGGGCGAGTAGTGTCCCCTCTGCTGCGCCTGTCCTTCTTGCCACTTGTTATGATTCGCGGCCAGAAGTTCAGTATCTTCTGATGTGCCGACGGAGACAAGATGTTTTATCCTCTTATGGTCACCAGGTCGCTCAGCCGCATTCACTTTTTTGCCCAAAATCCGATCAGCCCGGTGGGCTACAAAAGAGGGTGCCATCGATGCAGTTGGCATCACACCCTGCACATGCCAATCCGCTGTCGTTTTGTCATATTGGACATGGAGGACGTGGAGGTGCTTTTTGCGAGGATTCACTGCGCTACTTCTGGATGTCCCAAGATGTCATCCTGCTCTTGCCACTACGTGCCTTCTCTTCCGGGTTGGCTGATTGTGCCTAAGTTGTTCCGAGTGAAGCCTCCTCGTGCTGTTGAGCGCGCCGCTGCTCTCTGAGCTATCGCGGAGAGCGGTGTTGATGGTGCTGATGAGAGCCCATGGTGAGGCTGCCATTGTATGCCACCTCATGTCCTCGAATCTGTTCATCGCGATGCCGCTTCTGGAATTTCATGACGTGCCTTCCCTTTCTGGACTTCGATGGGCAGTGAGAGCAGTTCTCAGCCATCGAGGATTCATCGCGACTGACGTGCTGCGTATCTCTGGTGTGATTTCGGAAGGTTACGGTAGAAGTCGAGTGGTTGCCGCTGCCGAGCTCCGCTGCCATCACTCGTACTGCTGGCTGTAGGAGGATACGCGGATGATGAGGGCTGGACGTATGCTTCGAGTTGCCGTCTCTGCCATTGAGACTCTGTCCTTGGATTCTGAATCTATTGTGCTGGCTGTGATGATGGAGTTGACTCATGTCCTTCTGAAAGCTGACCCTCTGCCGAAACCATGGCCAAGTGAAGTCTTGTGCTCGATGCCGGCAGTCATATTCTCCCTAGGAGTGACCCTCCAGGCGACGGACTTCTGTGATATGCCCCCTAAATTCCGTCTTCGCTTGCGTCGAATCCTTACCTCTCAGTACCCTGAGATATGGTATTGCGCTGTTGATGAGAGGGATGGGATGATATAATCATGCGCGGGCGTGGTCGGGGGAGCGCCATGTTGACCTGAAACTCTCGAACCGCAATATGCATCTGGAGAGTGATGGAGGTGTTTTGTAGTTTCCCTCCGGCTTCAGTATCCGCCAGATTCTGTGCCGATGACAATTTTATTGGACTTGCCAGTACGCTGTTGATGTCGGCTTGCAAAATCCTGAGCTGCCGGTCGTGTTTGTGGGAAGGCGATACAGCTATTTCCCCAAGGACACCAACTTCTGCTTGGAAGCGGTTGACAAAATTACCCAAGCGATGGAGACAAGTTTCCTCGGCGGTAGTGTGCTATCCATCAGCATGAATCCAGCTTCAGCTCCGCCAAAATTTAGCTAAGATATGTTATTGTTACTATCTGATGTCTCGCTAGATTGCTGCCCGCCCAGTCCACAAGCCATAGGCTCACCTGGAGTCTTCGCTCCTTAAAGGCCTCAACGTGAACGACTACCACTCGGTGCTGTTTCCTCCAGCTTAGCTGTGCGCATGCTTCCAATGCCTTGGTTCCACCCCTTTCATGCTCGCCGCACTCCATCTTTGGTCAACGAAGTGTGCATAAAGTATACCAAGACCACCAAAAAAGAGTCGTAGCGCGTGTGAATGGAATCCATGGAGATCCAATCGCCAAAATGCTCGTTGGATAGTCGGACTTATCTTTCTCGTCGCTTGGCTGCAGCATGCTTGAGTTCAGAAAGTGAGTAGTCGTATCATTGCACCTTGTTGGCTCAAGTTCGGAAAGTAATTCCATTGCTTTGGCAAGTCATGTGAATGCGAAGGACTCCTGTTGGCATACATAATTTCTCTATGAGAGGTCAACGTACAATCGCACAATATTGTTGTTGTTGTTGTTGTTGTTGTTGTTGTCAAAAGATATATAAAGCAGACTGAAGCTATGTGTGGGCTATCCGCATATTTATACAATTGAGAGACTCGTATTCGAGCTAGTACAGTACTAGGGCAAAAGTTTCCGTACAATTAAGCGAAAACGCGAAATCTACACCTCTCATTTTTTAACACATTATCTTTGCACTACCATTATGCCACCTCAACGAAAGCCATTGACTCCTATAAACCCGCAGAGGCTTCCTAATCATCGTCTTACTCCATATCAACGCGGCAAAATTGATGCGCAGCGTGAAGCCGGGCTCAGTTTAGGCGCAATTGCGGCGCTACAAAAACTACCGCGTTCCACCATCCAATACAGCCTTGGAAAGGCCCCATTACGCCAGAACGGCGAATCCCTACCTTCCAGCGGCCGGCCACGCTCGTATACAGACCGAGATGAACGATCTCTGTTACGCATTATACGTACGCAGCCTAAGTTAACGTACGAGGAGGTCAAAAGACAGGCTTGCATCGATTTTTCGAAGGATACCATCAGGAGGATATTGAAAGAGTACGGAATCGCAAATTGGAGGTCTGCAAGGCGCCCTTTCCTCACACAGGTACATGCTGACGCCAGGAAGCTCTGGGCAGAGCAGCACATCTCGTGGAAAGCTGAAGATTGGGCGAAGATTATATGGTCTGACGAGTGCTCAGTTCAGCGAGGGACCGGCAAGGCAAGAACATGGTGTTTTCGCACACCAGGACAAAAATGGGAGACCTCAATGATTGATACCTATAAGAAGGGTAAAGGAGTGTCTATCATGATTTGGGCATGCTTCTCTGGCCAAGTAGGGCGCTCTGAATTGTACATTCTTAAGCGTGACCTAGAGAGCAAGCGTCAAGGCTACTCTATGAACTCGTATATCAAGTTACTCGACGAAATGCTACCTACAGTATACGAACCGGGCCTTAAATTTATGCAGGATAACGCGCCTATCCACAAAGCCAAAAAGACTATAGTCTGGTTTAAGGAAAACCTCATTCCACTACAAGATGCGCCGCCCTACAGTCCTGATATGAACCCGATTTAAAACCTCTGGCGGAGGCTCAAGGAATTGGTCTACGAAGTGGAACCTATGATTGGACGCGACCGTTGACGGTGTTGTCGCTCACGAGGGATTCGTCGTTGGTGGTGAGGCTGGATACGATGTCCAAAAGGCTGCTTTGACCCGCTACTCCGCTGCCCTCGGATACTCGACTGTTCAGTTCTCTGGCGCCATCACTGCCACTAACAACCTGAGCATATTCGCTGCGTCCTACTACCACAAGGTCAACTCATCGGTCGAGGCTGGTGTTAAGGCCGCATACGATACCAAGTCATCATCCACCGTCGGTCTCGAGATTGCCAGCAAGTACAAGATCGACCCAGCTACGTTCGCTAAGGTAAATTAAAAATAGAGGAGCGCAGTTCGAGCTGTACTAATAAATTGGAACAGGCTAAGATCAGCGACCGCGGCATTCTCTCCCTTGCATACAACACCAAGATCAACCAGGGCTTCACCTTCGGTATCGGTGCTTCGCTCGATACCCAGAAGCTCAACGAGGCCAGCCACAAGATTGGCACTTCCTTCACTTTCGAGGGTTAGATATTATTCAAAGGTTTTGAGAGATACGGTGCATTGGGTGTGAAAATGGGGAGGAGGGCAGGGGTCGAAAAGGGTAGACTGGTTGTAGAATAGTTGGAAGTGAGATGCACACATTTTGAAAGCGATTCTCTTTTCTCTCGAATTGAACTGGGTGTACGAATTTCTTATTGTGATGTATTTCATGCCATGAGGATGAAGTTTGATCATATTCGAAATGACATGCTGACTTTGCTAGGATTCTGTGCTTGTCGACAATGGAGAGTCAACACCTTTTCTGTTGTCCTTATTGATGGAACGCTCACACAAGCGAATGCCGTCGATCGCGGGGCAGATAATGGCCGATTCACCGGTGGGACATTGCGAATGCCGCGCTGAAAATTTCAAAGGAGATATGACCATGCGCACCTCTCTAGAGTGCTCGCGCGGAGAGTATAATGTATTTGGGGGGGTAGAATTATCAGTAAGTATCTTTATGGGAATTAATGGATGCAAATAGTGGTGAAGTACCGCATCATTTCATTCAGCGTGAGAATCAGACCCCTAGAACGGATCTATTAAATCGAGAACTCCAGCGCGTCGAGATTCGTGAAGTTTGTGTCGTTAAAGTTTTGGGTGCAAGCGTAGACTTTTTGTGCCGAATACGGGAATTACTGCTATGGCACGCCCCTCTCTGACGAGTATGAACAAGAGGAACGATGTACAGTAGGGCAGAAGAATGAAAACGTTTTTAATCGTCGCCCGAGCGCGAGAGTAGCCATTTACAGCAAAAATATATACAATGACGTTGAAAGAATTACCGTCAACTTCTTCAAATCGTTGTATCATCCACCCTATATACCCTCTGTACCAGATTCATACTGCCCTACAAATGTATGTAACGGAGACTCCTAGATTATTTTTACGAGGGGCGGTAAGGGTGGGGTGATATGTCCTGCGAAAATAATCGAACCTGTCTGGAGTGGTTTCCGGTAATTCGAGAACTACGCAGGTTCCCTCTATCCAACGTCCGTTTCCCCTTCTGCAGTTCCTTTTCAAGAAGTCGTTGAATGATGGCTGATAAGCCGCATCAAATCCTTCTCTGCAGTATCCGGTACATTTCCCGTCGTCTGCATTGGTGTGTAGAGCGAATAGAGCGAGAGCGATGATTTTAAGCTTCACTGTAGCGAGTTACAGATAGTAAGATTGCGAGTGGAAGGATACTATACTAGTTGGGGTTGAAGACGGCTGTCGCGAGAAGAAGAGGAGACTAGAAGGTTGAGGTAGAATGTTAGAATGGGTTGCAGAGTGATGATGGAGTTGGTTAGACTTTGAGGTGCCGTTAGCGTGAGGAAAGTAGTGTGTGGTAGAAGCGGTTTGGAGGGGTGAAATAGAGGGCAATTTTTTTTTTCTAAGTCTGGTAAGCTGTCCATTATATACCCGGCTCAAGTTCCCAGCTTCACATGCACAACTAGGTTTGGTATAGCATCTAAATTTAGTGACGGAGATTAGCCGTGCCACCCTTATTTCGCGTCCCGCGGAATTTCGAGCTATTCTAGATACTAATAATAATCAGGATTTATTGTTGTATGTAGGGCTCTGATGTGCCTGTGCCAACATCCACTGTATTTACAAGGGGTATAAAACCATGTGAGACCAAAGACATAGAAAATTCCCTTCCGTTTCTTTCCTGGGAAGTTTGATAACCGTACTAGTCGGCCTCTCCCTTCCCTTTCTGCTTGTCTCTGAGTGCTATTCGGGTCAACACTATAGAGCGAGGTCGATTGCTCCAAAACCGTGTCGTAACACCTCTATGTAGAGTGACTGCATTTTAACCGTACCCAGGCGGGCCTGGGTGGGAGCGGTTATTCTGTAACTGTTGTTCCCCTTTCCCTGGCGATGACTTTCTGTGTGTGCCCATTATCCTTGATCTAAATTCAAGCCTGAATTCGTTATCTGCTTCTTTACTGTTCCTCCGTGCTTATACCGTGTCTGTACCGTGCCTTCGCCCGCCTATATCCGCATGCCTCTCGCCCTTATCCGAAAGGGCACCCAAGAATCCTCCTATCAGTCTTCTTTCCGCCTTAGAAGTTCTTCCCTACTGTTTGTTGATGGCACCCTGGAGGACCAATCCAGTTCCGTACCTAGTTTTCTGTCCGTGTAGGGTTGAAGGGTTTTATCGCGATATCGTGCGGAGGAGGATAGAGGTCGAGGACGGCTCGATGCTCGCCTGGTACGTGGGAGGTCGTTCTTTACGTTTGTTTAATTGATCCTGTTGTTGCCGGTGTGTCTGGGCCTTTTCGGCGATGGTGTGCTCGCGGTACGGTCGTGGTGCAACGTGGCCTCTTGCTGCGCGAGTGCGACGATGGGCAACCACCACGAGCGTGCGTTGATCTAATCGGCTCTGGTCACTGCCCTACATCTGAGATGTGGCGAGATGAATACAGGTTCGTAGCCCCCGCCTCGTACAGGCTCAGATTTCGACTTTGGAGGCCCTATTCTAGATACTAAGAGATTTACTACTTTAGCTCGGTAGTTTAGATCATTACTTTAATTACAATTTGTATAATCACACCAATCAATCTCTATCGATAAGTAGGTCGCTCTGCTTCCCGCGGTAATGCTCGGATAACTCAGGATTCAACGGTAGAACTCTGAACATTTAATCTCGAGCCATCCTAGACGCTGAGAAAATCGGCACTTTACTAAGGTCGCATTCGTTCGCTGCTTAATTTAAAATTTCTAGAACCATACCTTGAACTGCCTAGTAGTAGATAGGCTACTCCACTTCCCGTGGCATTGCCCGCTGTCACGGTACGACCGCGGACAAGTCCTTCCCGCCGTTGGGGTGGCCCCACAGCACGTGATCAAGGCAGAACCGGAGTTCTGCCGAGGAAAGGTTTTAAAGCCTACGTGGCTTCAACCAATTCGTAGCTCTTTGAGCTACGTCCTGTCGTCAAACTTGCCTGTTGGTTTGCCTGCCAGCCCGTATATAGCCTGTTGAATGATACCTGTTCCTGCTTCTGTTCCTTCCTCCTGATACCCGAACCCGCCCCGTGACACCCGGATAACTTAAGATTCAAAGATACGCCGTGGCACGGAATCTACGGTAGTACCTTCGATGGATATAAATATCGACACGCAATAACCTGGTATTGGAGGAGAGATACTATTGCGGCCATAACTATGTAAACGGGTCCGGGGACCGCCTAGGAATATTTCCTATGCAGTCTTAAAATTGTCTTGGCCAGGAACGGTAAGAACGGGATAAACGGCCTTCCATTCCTTGAGGTATCTGAAAAAAATTAAAATTAACAGTCGTCAAAGAGTCACGGTACGACAGCGGACAAGTCCTTCCCGCCGTTGGGGTGGCCCCACGGCACGTGATCAAGGCAGAACCGGAGTTCTGTGTTATGGGCATGGCCCATGGTTGGTATAGGCTAAGAGCCTAAGCCTGATTGAGCCTAGTATAGAGAAAGAACCTCATTGAGGTTCTCTGTTTGTAGATACCTTCACTCCTTAACTGAATCTAAACAATCTTTGGCTACGAGTATGCTGCGTCTTTCCAGCTACCGTCCCGTAATACCCTTACCCCAAACCTGCGGACCAGAACAAGAGAACACTGGTGTCAAGAAGGTCTTGACATACCAACGGTGTTGAGAAACGAGTTCCCCGTAACACATAAACCCTACGTTCAACGTTGCTGATTAATGTTGGTACAATAATTTGTTCGAGGAATGAATAGATATATTCCATCCTCAAACAAAAACGAATACAACAATATTTCAATGATGGAATCTTCTAATATTTTATAGATCTATCAAGAACACATCATTCATCCCAGCTATTGAGTGTTACGGTGAACTCGTTTCTCAACACAGTTGATTATGTCAAGACCTTCTTGACACCCGTGTCCTCTTGTTCTGGTCCGCAGGTTTGGGGTAATGGCAATATCAGTCTGGAAGTACTTACCTGAACGCTTGTCGGTTAGTATGAAGGTTGGGGATGGGCTTGCTTCGTATGCATATGACTTGTGCTTGATTGTATCTAAGTAAAAGGTCGTTACTTGTTACGGATACTGTCACGTGGAACGTTTAGTGACATGTAACGTAATTCACTAGCGAGCGGGCCACACCACCGAGCGGGCTACCGAATCGATCATTTCATCTTTGCAAGCCTCTACACCACCACCTCATGCCTTCTAAAGCCCAGCAAGAAGGCCGATTACTTCTTGCTCTTCAAGCCTATCAAAAAGGCCAAATCACAACTATTTGCCAAGCTGCATTAGCTTATAATGTACCATACAGTACCCTCAAATATCGCCTCTCTGGACGCGTTGCACGCGTCGAAACGCGCGCAAACAGCCACAAACTTACTCCCACAGAGGAAGAAGTCTTAACTCAATGGATTATCTCAATGGATAATCGAGGCTATCCTGCTCGAGTCTGTGCAGTACAGAATGCGGCGAAATTACTGCTTCAACAACGCGTCGGTCCCTCAGCCTCAATCGGTATCAACTGGTCTGCCAGGTTCATCAAGCGACAGCCTACCCTGCAATCGAGATTCAATCGCAAGTACGATTATCAGCGTGCTCAATGCGAAGATCCAGAGCTTATCGGAGCCTGGTTTCGGCTTGTGAGTAATACAATTCAGAAATACGGCATTCAAGAGGAGGATATCTATAACTTCGATGAGACTGGCTTTGCAATGGGTATTGCAAGCACCTCACGCGTCGTTACTACCTCAGATCGACGGGGCAAGCCACCTCAATTACAGCCAGGCGATCGGGAGTGGGTTACAGCAATTGAAGCGATCAATGCGCGTGGCTGGTATCTCCCTCCGATGGTTATCTTCAAGGGCAAGGTGCATCTCTCAACTTGGTTCGAAACTACACAACTACTGTTGGAAGGAGTATCCTCATGCTATTGCCTCCACCTGCGCCAGCGTGGCTACTCTCTGGCGCTGGAGTTTGTTTACTGCCCTATTGGGCTTAGTGTATTACTATATAGCTGAGATCCTCCGGATCTCACCCTCAATACACTTGTTACTCAACTTTCATACTTCAACAGGTTATGAGCCCGGCATCACGCTGCGCGCTCCTCCGTTATACAGCATCTTACTGAGCATCACTGCTTCACATTTATTGTTCATCATCGCTGCTGTTGTTGCTGCCGACGCTCCGCTACCCGGCGTACAGCACACCGTACCAGCACAGCACGGCACCCACCTTTACCTCTGAAGCAGACTTCAGACCACCTCTGTCATCATGTCATCTTCCTTCAGCTTCAAGCTTGACCCCAACTCGCTGCCCAAGCTTTCTGCCCGCGGCGATAACTACACAGAATGGCGCTCCGCGTGGACTGTCGCACTCAGGTACGCTGGCCTCTGGCCGATCGTGTCTGGCAAGAAGACAAAGCCCGCCGCCGCCGCCGCCGCTGGGCCTGGCGCAGAAGCTCGCGAGGAGCTCATCGACAAGTGGGACGCCGACGACAACAAGGCCATGGTCATGCTGCTCTTGTCGGTACACAACGACCTCACGATGTCCATCGCGTCGTGCGACACGTCACCCGAGGCCTGGAAACACCTCGGCAGCCGATTCGATCGCGATACCGGCAACGCGTCCATCACCCTCTTCCGGTCGCTCACAAACCTTCGCTACGCGGATGGAGACGACCTCAGACTACACCTGGACGAGTTCCATCAGCGATGGACTCTTGCATGGCAAAGCGATGCGCTGGCTCTTCACAGAGCGTCGCAAAAGCCATGAAGGCAATGTCTGAATCGGATGAGGTCAAGGGCTCATTCTTCCTGGCCACCCTACCAGATACTATGGACCACGTCATCGACAACCTCAGCTCTCGTGACGTTACTAAGTTTGTCGACATCGAACCCAAGATCCTCGACATCTCCGACAAGCACTCCCTCGACATGACTGGCTGCGCCGATGATTTCGTGTCCTTGTCACCCAGGCAAGGAACGATCACGGTGGCCGGCGGTATCAAGTTACCTATCAATGGTGTTGGACTCGTTCGATTACGCTGCAGGATGCCTGACAGATCCACCAAGATCGTCGAACTGACCAACGTCCTCTACAGTAGCGAGCTCTATGGTACACGGCTCTTCTCCTGGAGTTATATCCGTCACCATCACAACCTCGAATTGCACGGCAAAGCAAACGACACCTTCCTCACGCGCAACGGCGCCACGGTACTGTGGGCACGGCACGCGGACGGCGTTGTACAAATCCAAACTAAAACGAAGCCCACAGCGCACGTTGCCTCGACCGAATCCCACGCGCCAACTGACCGAGACCTGGCGCGCAAATCGTCACTACACAAAACCGAGACCACACCTGCTGCAACCGTCAGTGCGCCATCTTGGCCAACACTGGCGCAGGAGACTGCATGCTTCTCATCGTATACGGAGTTTCATCACTCAGTCGGTCATCTTCACATCCCAAACCCTGGAAGGATATACAATGATGGGCACCTGGTACCGGCGAAACCTCATGACTTCCACTGCGACATGTGCTCCCTCAGCAAGTCCAAGCGACAGCGGCCTGCGCCATCCTCACCAGTACTGGCGCGCACCATCAAGCCGCTCGAAGTCATACACTCAGACTTGTCAGGGAAGTTTCCTCGCCCAAGCCTTGGAGGCGCACGTTACTTCATGTCCTTCATCTGCCAGGCAACCCGCTACTCATGGATCAAGCTTCTCAAGCTGAAGTCTGATGCCCCCCAGGCGATCCGCGACTTCATCGCCTTCGCCAATACTCAATACAACGCTCAGATGAGTACTGCGAACATCCACATACACAGCTCTACGGTAAAACGCTTCAAGTCTGACAACGGCGGCGAATACCGCGCCGCTGCCCAGGACCTTCGGCGCATGGGCATACAACATGACATGGTCCCACCTTACCATCATGAGCTCAATGGCGTCGCAGAACGGTGGAATCAGTCCATCATTCAGATCGCTCGATCAATGATCCCTACTGACAGTCAGCTGTTCCTTTGGGGTGAGGCTGTGCAGACAGCCAATTTCCTCAAGAACATATCCCCTCACGCTACTGACAAGCTGGGTCGTACGCCACATGAATTGCTCATTGGCGCGAAACCATCCATCAAGCATCTGCACCCATTCGGCTCCAAAATCTTCGCTCACATACCTGTAGAAGCTCGCAAGCCTGGCTCCAAGCTCTTGCATAGAGCAGAGGAAGGCATCTTCGTTGGGTATGGGCGCAACACCAAGACTGCGAGGGTCTACATCCCATCGCGTCATGTCATCATGGAAACCCGCAACCTGCGCTTTGAGCCTTTCTCAAGGTCTCAGACTGCGCCGTATTTCCAACCTGTGGCGGAGAATGAGATACCAGCTGCTGAACCAGTCTCTACATCTCCAAGACGGCCTCAAATCAAGGATCGTCGGCCGTCGGGGGACACTTTTGCCACACCTCCTACATCACCAACGCGGTCCACGACGACAGCGTACACCCCATCCCGGCTTGAAGCTGGGGTACCTTTGGACCATTCGTACGATCAGCCTGCGCCAACGCCTGTGCAGCCCAGCGCAGAAAATGGACAACACGCGCGCTCCGCTCCACCCACCTCTGCACCCTTGAAAACATAATCCTGCAACTGACCGGCCTGGCGATTTGGCTGTGAGACGAGAGCGGTAAGTTATAAGCAATTAATCTGAGATTTTATTCAGGGCCTCCAGTCATCGCTAATCAACCTCCACAATAACCTGGATGTCATTTCTGAACTGCAAACACAGGGTGATACATACCCGAATACGAGCCGTGCACGGCTTCTATTCATCCGGATATTGTGCCAGCGAGAAAGACGTGGACACTTGGCGTTAATTGACAAGGGTCTTGTCTTTTGTAGCTTAAGGACTCCCGCAGAAGGTTCTATACCCGTCACTTTATTTTCGTGGGTCACCATTAAGTCGCGGGTAAGGCCACCTAAATAATGTTGTGAGTTTGATGTTCCTCTCTCCGCGCACAGACCGTTCTTCAGAGCGCGCGTGCATGGATTAAATATACGTCTACGAGAAAACCAGAGAGACCTTGCGATTTTTCACGAAGTGTCCACGTCTTTCTCGCTAGCACAGCAAGGAAGATGAACCCGAGAATATCCTGACGATGAGCCAGTTTCATCAAATCATCGAAATGCTGAGTCGACCATATAAGATCTCCTTTGAAATGGCTCGGATAGCTTAAAAGCCTCTAGAATGGTCTTTTCCGAGTCCTGGGCTATTAATATATCGCCTTGGCGTAGATCAGAATTGCGGGCGTCACGTAGTCAGTCAATTCAAAACTTGAAGAATACGGAGCGTATATCTAAAAAAAGAGCGCTATCGTATGGTTTCTAGTGCCTTAATAGGTAGTCGCTAATCCATCTACGTGTAGGGCAACGTTTCAGAATCAGAATCCCGGAGACCAGAACGCTTGCAAAAGTAGTCTAATGTGCACATTGCTGTGACTTGGCCAGTTAGCCGAAAGCAAATGCGGATTGCGGAGGTGTATTACGAGAATATACATTTATTCTTCCGGATATCACAGTATAACATCAAAAGTCGGATATATGATCTTCAACAGCTATTCTTTATTTCCAGTAGCCCATTCCCTTCAGCTCCAAACTCCATCTCCAACATCAACTCTAAATATCGAGTCTAAATATGCCCTCGCTACTTCACCTCTTACTAGTTGTCCTTCCCGCCGTATGGCAAGTCTCAGGATCTGCTCTTACGAATCCTCCTAGTAATAACGTTAGACTGCCTATTCCAGAAGCTATAGTAGCTAGACAAATCTTTGGGGGAAGAGCCGGAGGAGCAGCCGGGGGCAGAGCCGGAGCCAGTGGATATGGTGATAAGCCTCTCTGCGGGTTGTGTCTTGCAGCAGGCGCTAAAACTCTGGTAAGTCATACTAAAATATTTTACGGCGTAATAGCACTGCTTCAGTACAGAAACCTCCAGGCTAAGAAAGTATTATAGACCTCCAAATGCCAGAATGTCGAACAAAAGTGCGATGCTACCTGTAGTGGTGCTGATGTTGCGAATAAGCGCTCCAAGTGCTGCGTATGTTCCATCTCTCCGAGATCGAGGGCCGTGCTAACGTAATGTATTTTTAGACCATCAGCTGTTTCATCCCATAGAGTAACGGAAAGAGGAAGGTCGTTGAAGAGTAGATGGGCGATGGTAAAGATGGTGGTCAACGCGGCCGGGTCTTCGGCCTGGGATTCGAATCTGCTGAACATCGCCCCCCATGCTTTGTAGATGGCGGTGAAGATCGTCACGCGATTCTAGAATCCGCTGCATGGCGGAATTTTTAAAGTTATGATGGCTGCTTGTCGGAATCCAACATCTGTCTTGTTACCACCTTAATAGAACCGCGAGAGGTGATTTAACGGTCAGAAGCTTTGGGATCCCAGGCCTCGAAGGAAATAGCTGTGTACGTGAACCGCTCAATGGCTGTTCGAATCTGCAGTTGGAGAGCTGACTCTCCCTTTTGCTTGCATAGGTAGGCCGAGGATGACGTACAATCCGATTCAAGGAGTGACAATACGCGTGTCGAGAGAGAAACGACAGGTCTTGTTTCGTGTTCTTTTGAAGGAAATGCGCGAGATCTGACTTTCTATTTTATTACATCATCATTTGAGGCTTTTTGAAGTTCGTCATTGCGATGTCTCGAATCGTAATAGTCTTGTGAGATAAGAACACGATCTCATGGCTGTTGTCTTGCGTTGGTCCTGTCAGCTTAATCAAGGGGTAAGAGATCGAGAATGCAGCTTCCCTTTGATCTAGGGGGGAGCTGAAAAAATGCCTCGCTTACTTGGTAGAGTTAATCATCTTTTCCGAGGATGCGAAGATAGAATGTCGATTCCAGTTTTAGGATTGCCTTGCAATGGTTTGTATCATTTGAATTGCCGGAAAATTCTGAACAGTAGCCCAAGATCGAATTGTCGTCCTGATGAGCAGGTCTGGTAATTTCCAAGCTCGCTATGATGTCCACTAGATTTCTCATCTGACCTAAAAGCTCGCTATTGATGCCCAGGTTTGACTGCATGTGCTGCCTTGGTCTCTGGATTATCTTTGACGAAACGGAACTGATTTATTATAATGCCGGTAGCCCATCAGCGTTCGGCCTGTTCAATTTTGTCGGAATCAGGGCTTGGGGACCTCGGGAGTATTTCCGAGGTTAGTAGCAGTGAGTTCATCCCACAAGCTGTTTTAATTTACTTACCTCACAGACGACCGTCACTATATTCTGATTAGATTGACCAGCTCTTCATCGAAATCATCAGATCACCAACTGCTCTTAGGGCTGTCAACTAGCCACCCACACCTTTGGTCAGCCATACTCAACCAGCCTGCCCTCCCACACGATCACCTGTTGTATTCATCGACCGATTCCACATGTTCGATCTCGGCGTACGGAGATCGAGCTTTGGTATGTGCACGTCACTCACTCCATGATTTAGACAGGTTTTTAGCACCAACAACTCAGGCGCCCAGCTCGGTAGCATCCAGCCGTATGCTCACGCCGAGAGTCTGTCAAGGTGGTTTTCGGTTGATGACCCCTTCGAATTGATGCGATCTGTCATTGACATGACTGGCAACAGAGTAGTTGGTGAAGCCTTCTAATCTTGATGTTCTGCTTTGATCCAGCTTAAAAAAGAGCATGTTGCATAAAGTCTTCTTCGCCAGATTCCTTCAAGTCAGGATCAAAACCGCCAGATTTATGGCAATTTCTTTAAAATGATTGGCAGTATTCGATACCTCAAGAGGTAGAAGCTCTCATGAAAGATGTGAAGGACAAATTTTGGTTTAGTCTCAGATATCACGTGAGAACTGGGTTTTACTTCCTCTCTTAGACCAGCTGAATGTATTGCATACTCAACCTCTCTGGATTAGTCCCCTCTCTCGCGTAATTAACAAAATCAATCGAGTGTCCTATCTAAATCTCATCCCGCGGTTGAGTCTGAGCAAACTTGCATTTTAGCCAGACCCGATAAGCGACCACATCTTTTTGCTTCCGAGAGTCAGAACCTCTTAACAGCGTCAACCACCCGCAGCAGCCGGTGATACAAGGAGTCTTTATCCATGTTGGCTTCCTTCTTGTCCCACGAACAACAACTTGGCCTCCTTCTTTGCCTCAACTCCTTGCTTGAGCGCTTCGAATTTCCCATCGCGCAATTGGCGTATGTAGCCGGTTTGGTGGTAGCTCTGCCGCAAGCTATTAAATGTGGTGCCATCATGGAATTCAAGAACTTGATACTCCAATCTCAAATTCGAATATGGGGATGCGCGTGGAATGATTGAGCGCTACGACAGCAATTTCGAGCCAAGCTCTGGAGAGGGTAATTTACCTATGGGCGGCCAGGGCAGGCAATACCCTACTTGACTCGCTGACCGTGCACCCCAAAAGCCGTCAGACTTATCCAGCCTCGCGGTGCTGGGGTCTTGTTGACCCCATCTCACAGTCTTGGTTCATTTATTTCAGTATCTTCTGCCTCCGTAGGGCTGTTGCATTTGCGTTTTGGGCATAAGTTTGTGCAGATTTCCTAGCACTAAACTAAGTCCATAGGTGGACATTGAATAGTTACCGTGAATCAGCTGCGGTAAGTGAAAATCTCCTGTAGAAAGCATACTATACTGTCAGCTAATGATATTCAGGGCCACACTCAGCGAGCGTCATGTAAATATGATGTGCTTCTCGCAATCTATTGGAGTTGGTCTTTTCCTGCAAAACGGCCGAGCCATTCACTATGCTGGACCCGGACTGGCGACATTAGCATACTTTCTATCAGGCACCATCATCTGGTCGGCCGTGTCTTGCCTGGACGAAATGACTGCTTTGTTCCCCGTGAAAGGCCCAATCTTCGAACTTTCCAAGCGGTTTCTGAATTAGAGTGTCGGTTATGCCACTGCGTAGCTCCCTTGGGGCTTGATCGTGAACTCGAATTTCAATGCTTAATGCAGACCGGATTTCAAAATGTATCCGATGCAGTGAGATGATTGCGGCGGCGTATTGAGTTTTCCCGATGCAATGAGGAGGGCCCCTAAAAAGGTAGGTTTTCGGGGGCTTCTAGCTTTTTGCATTGAGTCGCTAGAGAAAATCGGCCAGTGACTCAATGCAGAAAGTTTGTTCGGGAAAACCTGAATTCCGGTCGAAAAGCTGCATTGCGCAATGCAGTTGGTTTCTGTAATAAAAATCACGATCACCCCACTCTCTTCAATGCATTCGACGGCATTCTGGTGTCTATCTTGGAACATCCCGGTGTTGCCCACTTTGTAGTGGACAGGATTTCTTCACGAAAGCCAAGCGTGTGCCTATACCGCCCACCCCTCCTGCCGTAGATTATCCCCGACGCAGTCATGATGATCGCCTTAATGCTGAATTTGGACTCGTTCCTGCTCCTTCGACAGCAGGCACAGGAAGATCATCCCGATCAGCATTGTCTACACATTCTGTCAGCTCCACAGTCTTTGGAGATGAGCCGTCCGATCTCGTCGGAACTTCCTCTGTAAAGTCCACTTCAAGTGAACCGCAACTTCAATTTTCGCCCACGCCTTCGCTACGGCGACTGCAAAGTATATCCGAGTACAACGAACTTCGTAGCCACCCACCTTTAACTCCTCCCCCAGCCCCGGGATCAGTATCCCCGTCACTTTCGTCGCCGAGTGAATGGAGAAGTCCTCAAACTTAGGCTCCACCATCTGTTTTGCCGACACCCTTGGACTCAAGCTCGGCAAGTGGTGATAACATTTCCTCGTTTTCTCGGAGACATCACTTTTGGGTGGACTATTTTCGAGGAGGTAAAAGAAAGAGGCTCGCAAGCCAGAAGTCCGCAATCCTCTGCCGGACTCGCTGTGGTTCGCCTTTTCAGGTGTAGGAAACAACCTCATACCCTGGCAAAAGAATGGGCAATTCTTTATCCACATCAAAATCGCATCGTGGGAAAGTAAGAGAGTTATAAATTTGAGGCAGATATTACCGGCGCAAGATGCAGACTGCAGCCTTAACATCAAGTTGATTACTGAAGGAGATGGTTGGATCGCTGCGATGATACATCGCAAACGGGTATGTCAACAAGTTGCGATGGTGTGGCTCTTGACTAACATGGCGTAACAATATCTCTTGTTGATGATCAGTCAATCAGCGACGCAATACACTATGGAAATTGGCCGCTCACTTGAGACCTATAACGTTAGCAATATCGCGGGACAATACACTCGTTGCTGTGTGATATGGTCTTGCTGTCAATGTGTTTCGCTTTTAGGGCAATTCACAATCTTGGAAATCCACACTTAAGATAGATGGTTTCAATACTCCCAACGAGGTCAAGCATCAAGTCACCAGCTTCTCGAACAATAGCAAATACATCACCGTGTCATGCCAGCGATATGATCGGGCTAGAGGCAGGTACGACGATGGTCTATATAATCGCGTGTGGCGGCGCAAGGAGAACATGGGTGAAGGCTTCCGGCTAGAGCACTGCCGACTGCCCTCTGTACGTTGCCACTCATGATAGTTTTGGCGCCCTCTTACTTACTCTCTTTCCAGGACCATATCGGCATCACCTCCGTCACCTTTAACCCAGAACTGTCCTTAGCAGCCATGACCGCTTTCATCGATTCACCTTACCCCCTTACCCTCGCGCAGCTATCTACAAACGCTAAACCCCTAAACCCACCACCCAGCAAACGCGCCCAATCCCACTTCAAAGCCCGCTGTGCCGCTCAAACATCCAATCCTGCCTTTACAAGTTTCCTCACCGACACGAATAAATTATACCTCGTTAATCTCAAGACGAAAGCAGTAGAGGAATGGGCAAACTTGGGGCAGTTTAGAAGGAGAGGACTGGATCCGAGAGAGGGGGTGGCGACAATGAGTATGCCTGGTGAAAATACTTGTTATGGCGAGAAATAGGGCGGAATGTAAGGATCTGAGGTGGTTAGTTGATGATAATGGCTGGGGCGATTGACTGAAGGGGAAGTCGAAATTTTGGGGTTCATTGTCTGCCATTCAACGCAATGTTGTATGATATCGTCGCGGAAAGTGGTCCGGTAATGGATGTGCCCAATGTGTGCGTTATTGTCACATGTTGAGAGAAGGGCTCTTCAAGGTCTTAGGCCAGTAATTTTTTATACCAAGTCTTGTGCTTTGCTTAGACGCCTGATTCTTATTATAACGATGGTAAAGGCTGTGTCAAAATGCTCGAAATGGGCTGACCCGTCTTCTGCACCTCAACCATTTTCGAATTTTCTTTTGGTAATCAAAAAATATTTGGAATGTATACGATTCGACTATGGTCAGGTTGCTAGAAACAGAAGCAATGATTAACGCAGCGAATTCACGTGACTTGGAGGTTCGCGTCAAAATATTGATGGATTCCACGCGTCACAATGTTAAGCATCATACATCATCACCTCTATCCCCATTTCATCAGATACTCATCGTTCCATTACTTGGGACTTGATTTTCCAGCTCCTTATGCCTCATTGGAATCATTTCACTCATCCAGCAAGCGCTATCAGGCGTCGCTGCTTGAAAGTGGGCGATTGAAACGCGGATTCGATTCTTATATACATTCACACACTCAACACCTACGTTACTAGATTTTCACCGTTTGGTTTCGAAACACTGGACAGCATAGGATAACAGAAAAAATTCTTGGGAACTGCTTAGCTTTCTCGCGCCTTCAAAACATGACATCGAGTCCAGCGCCTTCTTCACCGACACTGAGAGGTAGCTCACCACCAGTCGAGGAACTTGATTTCAGCTCTCTCCCCCCAATATTTGTGCTACCTGCACATCTCTCTACAGACGACTTGCACGATACTGAAGACCAGCTTCAAGACCACGGAGCCGTTCTTACTTACGACATCAATGAATCAAAATTGGTGGTTGGAAAGGTTGGAACGAAGAAACGAGCCCAGTTTGAATTGCGATCTCGTGGATTATGGACTGAGGAGGTTGAGAGTGTAGCTGTGAGGGCTTCAGAGTCCGAGGGAGGAGAGCCACGGAAGAAGAAGGCTCGACCGGACACGCCTGAAAAGAGATCACAATCTATTCATGGGCCTACGTGTGATTCTTCGACAGAATCAGAGACCGAGTGTCAGGAATCAGGAACCAGCGAAGTAATTCCTGGCGTGACGCTGACAAGCTCCATCAGTAAGGGCCCTGGTAAAACGTCACCAAACTCGGACAGATTGAACGCAGAACTTGGTGGCAGTCAAGCTATTGGGCTCAGTGGACCTTCAAGTAAGAGGAGCAGGCCTTCCACGCTACCAAGACAGGTCGATCTAATGGACCATGTCAGGGTCCTCAAGCTACAATGGTTGGAAGATTCGTTTGCTCAGAGAAAGGTCCTCGACATTCATCACTACTTGATTTACGAGGGTGTCGCTGTGAATAGCCCTCCTGGATCGGGTGGGTCTACCCGCAAACAACAAACATTTCCTTTGGCTCCCACGAAACTGTCTCCCAAGTCCCAACTCCATCTGGCCGAAAAGCCTCAAATTCCAACTATTCTTGCAAGAGCTCGAGAAGACACGGCCAGAGACTCCCAGGTCGCACACTACAGCTCAGTTGCCCACGGCGCTCGTCGTTTCGGTACCCGTGGGGCGTCATTGCAATCTACACAGAAAGATGCCCATCAGCACCCCGCCAAACTGTCGGAAATGACAACATCAGAGTACGATGAGAGCGACTCAGACATGCCAAAAGCACCAGAGTGGGTTCAAAAGAATCTCAGATATTCTTGCCAACGAAGTACACCTGCTAATCCGCCAAACAAATCATTCATTGAAGCACTCGAAAAGATGAAGCTTGCAAGGCTTCTGATCGGCGATGAGATTGGTGTGCGCGCGTACAGCACGTTCATTGCTGCCGTAGCAGCCTATCCTTACGCCATCAACAATCCCAGGGAGATACTACGGCTTCCTGGATGCGATGTAAAGCTTGCCAATCTTTGGATAGAATGGAAGAACTTTGGTCATGTGAAGGAAGCCGAGGACAGTGAGAATGATGAGGTACTGAAAGGCCTGAAGTTGTTTTATGACATCTGGGGGGTCGGCGCAACGACTGCAAGAGTTTTCTACAAGGACAAAGGATGGCGAGATACCGACGATATCATTGGGTTTGGCTGGAGCAATCTCAACAGAGTGCAGCAGATTGGCCTAAAGTACTACGATGAATTTAAATTGGGAATACCGCGGGCGGAAGTGGAGTCAATTGCGGCAAAAGTTCGTGAGCATGCGGTCAAAGTCCGCGATGACGGCATCGAGCTGATGGTCGTTGGAGGATATCGTAGAGGCAAGGCCGAGAGTGGTGATGTCGATATGATAGTCTCCCATCGGGATCTCGAGAAGACAGCCGGCCTCGTCAGCGATATTGTGGCGTCCCTTGAGACGGAAGGGTGGATAACACACACCCTGACCCTTTCACTCACCTCTACCGAACGAGGCCAGTCGACCTTGCCGTTCAAAAGCGTCGGCGTTGCAAGTCGTGGCGTCGGTTTCGACACTTTGGACAAAGCATTGGTGGTATGGCAGGATCCGGTGTGGCCCAATATGGAACTTCACCTTGCGGAGGACCTCCAAGCGAAGAACCCAAACGTACATAGACGTGTGGATATCATCATCAGTCCATGGCGTACGGTTGGCTGCGCAATCACTGGCTGGAGTGGAGGTACTACTTTTGAGCGAGATTTGAGGAGATTTGCTCGGGCGACGAAAGGTTGGAAATTTGACAGTTCGGGCGTGAGGGATAGAAGGACCGGCGAGGTGGTCGATTTGGAAGGTCCTGAAGGTGTATCGGGAGACATGATAGCAGCTGAGAAAGCTGTTTTTGAAGGGATGGGTCTCGTCTACCGGCCGCCTACTGAACGATGTACTGGATGAGCCGATCTTTGGTATTCTGCAATCGCGTTACTGCCATGACCTTGATTCCGATGTTATCAACAGGCACACAATTTCACAAGGAGGAGAGAGACTTGAGTCTTGACCACTTCTCCTGAAATGGTTCGTTCTGCAAGGTTCTCAATTTCCGAACGACCGAATTTTGTTCAACGTTTCCAAATAGTAATAAATGTGATTTTCCGGTCCATGTGGCCAAAACAATTACACACATCAAACTGCCACCAGACAGTATGCACGGAACGAGATGATGGCGGAAATGATCATCAAAGCGACCGTGAGGAAGATCTCATTGTTGGATACGAAAGCTTTCTTTACGAGGACTAGAGCTCAGTAGATCAAGAGGGAGATGAGTTTCATGAAAATCATGCGCTCAGATAGTAAACGGGATAGCAAAGATTACAGAGTAGAAGTCATCATCTCCTCCCAATGCTACGAATTGGCACATTGATACACAGCCTTGCCTTGACCTACACGCGCGTGTCCACTCCAATGATCTTATCGCCTGTAATCCGAGATTGATATCGATACATTCCCGGCACTTCCGATTTAACGAGAACTACTAGAAGTTTATTAATCTCGATCCTAAATCAGACGGAGCGTGCCATTCCAAGCGCGGTGGTAGATAGTTGGAAGGTGAAGTTGATATGGACTGACGATACGGTCGTGGATCGGAAGACGTGCTGTTTCCCAGTTGCGAGAATAGATTGTAGTGGAAGATTGGTGGAAGAAGGAATACATGTTGTGGAAATCACTACATGTCTTTGAATAACGCTAGACCGTCACATCCACCCCAACACCTGACTGACCATCATACTTGATAATAATCGCACAACTTCCAAAATAACTCCGGGTCAGAGTATCGACAAACAGTAATCGTCTCAGTCTCAGTCTCGCTCTCAGTCTCAAGACTAGAACTCGACAATGGAAATAAAGGACTCTCCGGGCTTCGGGGTAGTAGGAAATAAGCGAGTACGAATCTGCTTTTCACCGGCCCTAGAACCTAAGTTTGATAAACACGAAGAATGGTAAGAAATATCAACATCTCTTATTAGACAAATATAAGTCGTTGTACCATACAAACGCTATCAAGTTCCAAACAAAAGCAATTAAAAGACTACACTTTTAATCCATGTAACTCATATCAAGGGTACTGTACTGCAAGAAACACGGCACAGTGGATGAAATCGGACGCATATGAATAATTCACTCCTCTTTCTCTCTCTCAAGTCAAACTACTGAGAATAGCTACTCCACTACGAACAAAACCAAAAAGTAGACATAAATAAAATATCTACTTCAGCATCAATCAATCGACATCATGAACGTGTCCGCATTGCAGCATAAGAATCAGAACATCCGAAAGTCGTAAACGAGTAGGCTCGTAGAATCAACCACATGAATGCCATCAAAATCCGTTATCGTCCCATAACATCTCATCGTTTTCGAGAGAGTTCGATCAACACATTTACCACTTCCATTTCCCATGACATATGAAACGAACCCACAAACATTGGTGCAAGACCAGCAAACCAAACATGCCATTGGCATCAAGCAAAAAGAGGGAAAGGGATTTTTCGAGAAAAGCGTGGTTGGGTATCCCGCGGGAGTACAAGAAGCGTCGCCAAAAATGTAAGTCTCAATCTAAGTGTGGTATAGAAGACCGCCGCAAAGATCAGATGAGAAAAAGAGGAAGAATAAATCCATTGCCGGCTCATTAATTCGAAGGGTTAAAACGAGGTGATCGGAAGACTGTTGAGTGAGCCGGCCGGTGTGGTGGAACCCGAATGTGCTGTAGTCTCTCAAAGCAAATCGTTAGAGCGCCGGCCGTCGAGGGGGACATGGTTGCTCGTAATCGGGTCGTGGGTCTCGTTATGAATGCAGGTTTGACAAATGAAATAATCCAGTTACACTTCGGGTGATGAAGAGCAAGTGGAACACAGGTCGACGAAGTGTGAGAATCCTAGTTGGAGCGGATGACGAGTTTGGCAAGGAATTTGTTCGATAACGAATCGAAGTCCTCGCGGTCGAACTTGGCCTCGCCTCGCGTTCGCAGATAAGACTCTGTGGATTGGTCAGTAATTGGAAGAATAAACGAGGGTTGAGTTAAGCCTACCATGTTTTTCAACATGCGCGCGAACCTCGGTCATGGTATCGCAAACAGCCTGGTTGTTGGCGAGAACATGGGAGTGCTTGCGAGTGTCCCACTCAAGGAAGCTTGGCAATTTGGTGGAAATGGCACCGAAAAGGCCAACAATAACGCCGAGAGGAACACCTTCCATCTCGTTGCAAAACTTGGAAACAGCACCCTTGTCGGGCACGCGGTAGTTCTGGTCGAACTGCATCATCTCCCAAACGGTGAGAATGAGAGTGGCCAACATGAAGATGGTGGGCCAGTTCTTGAGCTTGTCGCCACTGTAGACAGAGGAGTAAAGGGAGGAGAGCTCCTCAAGGACGTCCTTCATCAACTCGCGCCACATGTCGGCCATGGCCTTCTTGATCTGGAAGTTGATCATGACAGGTGCGGGGATCTTCCCGTACCATCTGCTGCCCTCGTCGTCGATGCGTTCTAGCTCGACATCCGCATCACACGCTGGCTCGACCATGGTGATGTGGAGAGTCAGGGCGTACGCAATGACGAGTTTCAGACCCTTCTTGACCGCAAGGCTCTCTGTTCGCACGTAGTAGCGGTATACGGTCTTGAGCAAGTCCATCAAGAATGGAGTGCTCTCGAAGTACTCGTCCACAAACTTCTCAAAGGTATAAATATGATTCTCAATGTAGTGCGAGATGAGGTGATGCGAGATGCCCTCAAGACCAGCGGAAAGCCTGGCGGTTTGGACCTCGAATTCGCGTGGAGAGTCGTGGACAGACTCGACCCAGTCGACACCAAATGGCTTCTCGTCGATGACGAAAACTTCACGGACGGCCACTGGCATGACATAGCCGTAGCCGTGGGTGATGTACAACTCACGGTTGTAATTTGCGAAGCCTGTTATATTGGTGATGGAGAAAGCACACGTGACGTGACGGTCGTAGTCCGCGTTCCAATCCTTGAGGAAGTAGGCAATGTCCTGAATGGCCATTCGAGTGCATGGTACCTGCCAAAGACGAGCGTGCGACGGTTGACATCCACCACAAGGATCACCCTTATCGCAAACCTTTTTCAAAAATTTACAGCGCAGGCAGGCACGAAGTTTGCGGATCTCATGTGCTTGCTGGCGTTGCTCCGGTCTCAACGGTCCCTTTCTACGACCGACCTTCTTCTCTGGCTTATCCTTTCCGGTTTTGGTTGCTGCTGCCTTCTTCACGATGACTTTCGTTGTGATACCTGCGGGTGTGATGGGGCTGTTTCGTCTTTTGGTCTTGGGGGATCCAGCAGTGGACGACACGGGAGACGTGCCTGAGGAGGCGGGACTTGAAAGGACAACTGCTTGTGATGGGATCGCAACAGGGCTGACGGCGACGGAGCCTGTATAGTTCAGGAACTCTTCACGAGGCGACGGCAAGGGCAATCCGTGAGGAGAGGAGTGGTGGCTGGTGCAATTCGAGTGGTCATGGTGCGCTTCGGGCTCTGGTGATATTGGGAACATGCCCCAGCTTTCTTGTGAGTGAGCTGACAATGGTGGTCCATCGGACGAGTCTGTCGAATTGGAATCGGTACGGATATGGAGGTTGAGACTTTGCGGGCTGACTGTATTTGAACTATCCGGACACGCACCGAACGAAGTTCTGTTGTTATTGTTGTGGGGCTGGCCTACAAGAACCCAGCTGTTGTTGCTGTGGTCGCTTCTCTCGGATAGCGATCTTGATAACAGCTCGCTGTATGGCGAATGGGTGGCAACGCTGGCGGCATTGTATTCGGCAGCAGACATGGGCGGGATCTGGTATGGCATGCTCAACAAATCATTGAAATGGTGGAACTCGAAGTTGGCGTTGTTGTCCATGGCGGGGAAGTTGGGCATGTACGACGATTCTATGCTGTTGTGCAGAGGCTCTTGGGTAGTGGGCATGATGTCTTCGATGGGAGATTGTTGCAAGGCTATGCCATAATTAAACATGGTGTTTATTTGAGTCGCCTCGGGCACATTGTAGGATTGTTGATCGGACATGAGTCCGAGTTGAAGACCGGTCGCAGTCATCATTGACGGATTGAAGGCCTGACTGTAGGCGTTGAAGCCAGCAGTCTGCAGAGGCGAAATGGCGTTGACAGAGGAAGTTCGGATGCCCAAGTTCATAGTGGAAGTGGCGGCACGTCTCGAGGCCGAGTCGTCCTTACCGGAAGACACATTGAGGTTGGTATTGCGGGCCATGGTGTTGTAATCCAGCAGCGGCCAGGTCGCGCTCGAGGGATAGAAGTGGTTTTCGGGATGGTTTGGGTCGTAGGTTGAGCGGTCGTCGACGCCCTGGGCGTTGAAGTGAAGGTGGTTCATCTTTTCAGGAATGGCGCTGAGTGAGATCTCGTCAGCTGGTGGGTTGTGCGTAGGGACTTTAGATGGCGCGCAGGCAGCGTATATCACGCACACCGTAAGTCTCTGCGCTGGAGGAACAGAGTTTTGAAGCGACTAAGTTTGGCTATGGCATTGGCTTTGGCTATGCATGATCGAGGTTGGAGGTTGAACAAACAGAAGCTGACGGCGGTTGGTGGCCCAAAAGTCGGTGAAGCAGACTCCACAAGCCAAGCCACCCCCAGCCACCAATCAAGGATAGCGGGGCGCAGAGCAAACCTTTCTCCGCATGCATGGCAGCATTTAGCATTGCCAGTAGTATTGTTAGTACTGGGTGTAGCATTGTTAGTACCGGGTGTAGCATTGTTAGTACTGGGTGCAGCAATTGTTAGTACTTGTCCAGTACTGGTGTATACATCTGCGCGTCGACATGTCTCCATCTGCGCGTCCATGTATACATTTGCGCGTCGAGACATAGACTCTCGTTTGCGTGTCTCTCTCGTCTGCGTGTCTCTCTCGTTTGCGTGTCTCTCTCGTCTGCGTGTCTCTCTCGTCTGCGTGTCTCTCTCGTCTGCGTGTCTCGCGTCTGCGTGTCTCTCTCTCGCCTGCGCATCGCCGAGTGTCCGATATTGGTCTCCCGAGGTTTGGTTTGGTTTGGTTTGGTTGGTTTACTCGCCCCTCGCCTACCGGCCGACCGGCCAAACCATGGCCGTGCATGCCGCCCTCTCTCAAGCGCCGGATTCTTCCCCTCGTTCAAGGGCCTTGGTGGGGCCTCACTGGGTCTCACTGGGCCTCACTGGGGCCCTTTAATCTCGAGGATCATGGTTGTTGCTCGCAGTGAGCTTCTCAGCCTAGTGATTCATGACCTTATAGCCTAGTGATTCGGGACCTTATAGCCTATTGATTCATGAACCTCAACCATCCAGACCCTTCAGAACCGCGGGTCTGAAGGAGAGGCCCGTAAAAAACAAGTCGACGCATAGCAAGTACAGCGGGGCCGGTTGACTGGCTGGAGTGCTATCAGCGCACACATTCCGCCTTCGATCCGTCTGTCCGCGTTGCAGGCGTGAGCGACTTGAAGATGACTGCTCAGTCGTGCCAGGGACACGAGGTTGAGCATTTTTGATACAGTTCCACGGCAGGCCCGATGATCAAAGCTTTGTATACACGTGTAGGGGCCGGGGCCGGGTGAAATCGTGACTAGTATGCAGATTACTCTGCAGACTCAGACCTACGCCGCTGTCGCCTGTCTTTCCAACGGCGCCGTCCTCGAGACTTCCACATTCCAGGAATAAATCATCAACCCCTTCGCCAACCCTCTCAATTCTGACCACCGTTCTCACCCACGGACAGCCCGAACTTGCTTACACACGTGATTGGGGTAATGCAAACCTTCCACTCATCAATAATCATTGCAACTCACCGCTCGTGACAACATCGTAACGAACATTTCGCCCTTGATCCCAGCTCAACATGGCAATGCCATCTGCCTCATCCTCACCATCACCCTCGACACGGCGCCGCGGGTGTACCTTTCCTACCCACCATTAGCCGCTGTAACCTTTTGCAAATCGACCATTTTGATCGCCGTCTGGGGACAGGCAATAGCGAAGATACAACTCCAACCTACATCCCATCCCACCAGTCTAACCATTAGATTGATGCAAAACATCTCAATTTGGTACATTGCATCTGCACCCCACCCACAGGACATCTGATCAGCCAATTCGCAATTCGCAAAATCCTTTTCCGAGGCATATATTGCTCGATACAAATCCACCCATGTCGCTATCCGCTGGGCGCCTCGACACCCGTGACGTCTCGTCAAGGAACCGCCGTGCTCCCCCTTGCCTCAATTCATGTCTATTCCCAGCGACGGCGAGATGTGGAATCCGGAGAAAGTGGAATTCTGCTCCATCCTTTTTTTCGCCAACAACAAGCGGAAAGACTCGGTCAGGATAGACACTCATCTCAACGTGTCATCCTGGATACACGGCTGGTCATCTCGTGTTTTGAACCTTTGTCTGGCAGATGAGTGGCAACCGATGATCGAGTACTTGCCCTCGAAGGATCTGGTACTCATCAAGCGTGTGAGCCTCCTTGACGAGGGTTTCCTTTGTTCGTGAAGAAGATGGCTGGGAACCGACAGGGCCGATGATGTGCAATCTTTGGAGCCTCCCTTTGTCAGCCCCTACATCGGAAGCATTTCGTAACGAATTCCTACTGTGGTAAGCAGACTCGACCTGACGTCCCGACATGCTGGAGCTGTTGATACTGAGTACCGCATTAATTGACAGAAGACGGTAGCTCAAAACCCAGGCGCTAAGAAAACCACGCTTTCAATCCGATTTCTCTGCTCCCCAGACATTTACGAGAAAAGGGATTCCTCTCTCCTCGAGCTCTTTATCAATCTAAAGCTCAATTCGAGAGTCCTACGTTGAATTCGGAGTAACGTGACTGATTCTCCAATTTCTACTCCTTTGGGACGTAGCGCCTTGGTTTTGAGCTACCATCTTTCACCAATTCATACGGTAGGCCTTTAAAAATTCGAGTGGCCCTTACTGCCCTAGCTGCAAACCGAGTTCTTGGGGCTGTGCAATATAAACCATAGGAAGAAAGAGTGGTCGCAGTTGGGATATTTTAGCTTACTCAAAATGGCTATGTTGAGTGTGCTCAAATGTCTTAGCTTGTGTGCAATACACTGGCAACCCTGATGTGCCCTGCCTAGAATCGTTATCAGATCCAGCGGAGATGCAGCGGAACTAGGACATCCAAGGGCATATCGAGGAGACGGTGGAAGAACAAGTCGCAATACATTTTCCCACTTGACCCGAAACCCGACATTCCTGGGAAGGTACGGCTGATCAGTCGCAAACGAACTCGCTGCGACTCTCTGTTTTTTCCAATCCCTCCCCATGCCTATCGCTTCGAGCCACTGGCGCCACTGCGAGTCTTTTGAGTCAGACCCTCCCTAATACCTTTACACTATTCCACTTCGACCCTTCCTTCTCAAGTACAAACCCTATCATCCGCTCCTCCATATCCGGCCTACACCGTGCCAAGGTACGAGTTCCAAGTCCCGATGTATAAACAGCCTCCAACCCCTTCAAAGCATCCCATCCCTGCAAAATCTCCGATATCTCATCCTCCAAACACTCCAGCTCCTTCCAATCAATCAGCTCAATCCTAAGCCTGATCTCCTTCAACGCTTTAGCCCCCTTAAACACCTCATCCCGCAGATGAACAATCTCATACCAGCTAGACCACCCAACAGACCTCCATTCCACCGTTGCCATCTCCACTCTCTCCAAATACCTCTTCGGCACACCTCTGAAAGGGACTTCTTGTCGCCAAAATATTATCTGATATCGGCTTACTTCATAATGATCCATGTCGGCATCATACGACCCACACATAAAGCTGATTTGTAAGTTTAGTTCCCTCGGGAAGCACGTCCCATGCGAAGTCTGATGCAACTCATCGTCGAATTGTCGACAGAGCAAGCGACCGTGCGATAGCTGGGACGTACCGAGGGTGTTACGGACGGTCTCTGGGCATGTTGAGAAGGGGAAGGGAAGTTCTTCATCTCGGGAGAGGCTGATCAATGAGGCGTAGATCATGTCGCGGAGTTCTCGTGGAAGGTCGAAGAAGACTGCTTTTTCGAGGCGGCTGTGTGGTGTTTTTTGGAGGCGAGGTGGATCGGGTGTTGCTGTGTCGGTTGGTGATGGTGGGTCTGGCATGACTTGGATGTTTGGAGATGATGAGATGTGATCGAATATCGAGATGGAAGAGCCTGGAGGGTTGAGATCGATGGGATCGTTCTTGATAACACCCTTGAAGATACTCTGCCAGAATGGATCGCAATCGGAGGTGTTGTAGATGTGAAAAATTTCCATCCAAGTTTGAAATCAACGGCACGCACAAACTTTCTAACCTCTCCGCTACCAATGATAGAACGGCATAGATTTGTTAGGAAAGAGCCATGTCACACCAGCACAAGAAACTGTAGAACCTGTAGAACCCAAACAGCAGAAAACAAAGTACAGCTCCTCCAATCCAACTCATCCCACCTCAACAAACCGACCACTACCTGAAGAGAGGAATACATCAATACCAATCTACTAATTGTCGACCGAAACAACCTTTTTATTGGCGCCGCTGCATGGAAGTGTAGCAGCCCCAAAACTGTCGTAGAAAAATCTAAAAACGTTTTGCTAGCGAGTGAGTTCCTACGTGCCCACTATCGGGCACAGATGTTTGAGTTACAGCATGATAAGAACGCGTAGGACAAAGCAAGTCACAATCCAAGTGCGCCATACATCCGTCCCATACCAACCAATCTCATTAACCACATGGATAGCCCACAAAAGAAAAAGGCCCAGTTCGAAGAACAATCTCCCTCAACATCCAGTCCAACCCCTAAGAATAAAATTGACATCACCTTCCCATACGGATCCCTCCTCAACAACCAGCTATTCTACAGACCCCTCACACCTTCGCCCACTTCAACCCAATCGCAACAGAAATAACCGGCAGCACACTAGCAAGCTCCCCAAGCCCCGCGTACTGAGGCGGAATCCTAATCGCGGCCCCCTTCCTCGCACCAACAAGCGCCCCAGAAGCAAACACCAACACAAAAACATTATAAACAAACGACCAGCCAAAATTGAACTTGATACGCAGCACCGCAGCCCGAGAAACATTAATCATGGTCAAAACACCCAGCAGCGACGGCCGCACGAGTACAACATCGGCCGCGTTCTGAGCAACGTCGGTCCCAGAACTGATATGAACACCGATGGAAGCCTGCGTCAACGCGACGGCATCGTTGGTCCCATCCCCCACAAACACAACCACCGCTGTCTTTTTACCCAACCGTTCTGCCAAAAGCTTCTGAATGTACGCCTGTTTGTCGCCAGGGGAGCAGCGCGATCGAGTCTCGACGGGACCGAGTCCAACTTGTGTAGCAATGTGCGCAACAGCGCCTACATCGTCGCCACTCAATAGTGACACGTGGACGCCACTTTCTTTCAGCTTGGCGATCACGGCCGCTGCTTCGGGGCGTACTGTATCGGAAAGTCCGTAGATGGCGCAGAGTTTGGAGTCGAGTGTAACGCAGAAGACTGTGTGCCCTTTGTTCAGAAGGTGCTGTACGCGCGCGTCAGACTCGACCTCAAGCCAGCGATCATTTCCGCCACGGATGACTTTGCCGTCGGATCGTCCCTCGATACCTTTCCCGATTACCGTCTTTATGCTACTAACATTAGAGGCTTTGATTTTGAGATCACTGTGATGAGCAGCAACGGCTGCGGACACGGGATGGCTGCTGTTTGCCACTAAACCTAGTACCATCGAGCGTACTGCAGCATCGTCTTCGGTGATAAGCTGTTCAACGACGACCTTGAGTTTTCCTGTCGTGAGTGTCCCGGTTTTGTCGAAGACCACATGAGTCGCTTGGTAGGCCATCTCGATGCTGTTTGCTGATTTGAAGATGATCCCCCGTTCTGCGGCCATGCCAGTACCAACCACAATGACCATGGGGACTGCGAGTCCGATTGCGCAGGGGCATGAGACGATAAGCACGGTGATGGCATATGTAATGGCTTGAATCGCGGCGTCAGAGCCAGACTTTTTCTGCACGGCAATTCCGACAGCGACCCAGACGACGAAGGTGATTATCGTAAGGAGTACGATCAATGGGACGAAAAAGGATGACACGCGGTCCGCCAGATCCTGGATCTTCGGCTTGCTGAGTTTGGCGTTGTCAACCATGCCCGCAATGACGCTGATAGTGTTCTCTCCGGGCAGATGTGTGAGCCTAACGATGAGCTTGCCGGAGCCATTGATAGTACTAGCAATGACCTTGGAACCCACACTTTTCTCAATGAGTTTGGACTCTCCCGTGAGCATCGATTCATCGATTTCCGAGTCTCCGAACAGGACTATGCCATCTGTGGGAACCCGATGCTCCGGAAGGACACTGAATAAATCTCCGTATTGAAGTAATCTGGCATCGACCTCTTCGCGTGCTATTCCATTTGTATCTACCAGCTGTGCTGTGGACGATTGCAAAGATCGAATGGATATGGACTCCACTGCTTTCTGACGAGATAGAGCAGCAACCCAGCGCCCGATCATGATGAGGGTGACCAAAAGAGTGCTGGTTTCGAAAAATTCCCCAGTGGACAGCGTTTTTCCGCTCGCCAGGTAGCCGAATGAGACAACCGAAAAGACGTAAGCAGCGCTTGTGCCGAGGACAATGAGCAGATCCATTTCAATCATGCGGGAGAAAATTAGGGTCTTCAGCGCGTTGGGGTAGAACGGGCCGGCAACGACAACCTGGATGACGGTTGCAAGCGCCAAGGATGCAGCTCCATACGGGATCGGGCGTTCTTTGATGGGCGCCCAGGCAAGGACCAGAACAGGGATGGTCAAAATCACGGACAAAAGAGTCGTGTAGCCCATGTTTCGGACGTGCTTGCTGCCAGCAGTCAATCCAGAATCAGCAGGAGACGGAGCCAGCTCGCATGGATACTGACCACCCTTGTTGATCAGGGTGCGTGCACCGATTGCCTTTGGATCGAAATTGATACGCACTGCATCTTTGCCAAGAGGTAGCATATCGTTGACACCGAGAGGAAGTGGTTGTTTCAAGAACCTCAGAACATCGTGGGGTACCACATCGATGTTACAGCCTTGAGTCGAAATCAATTCGCACTTGAACTTGGTGGTCCTCTCCAAATGCTTAACCACCGTGTCTGGAGACATGGATGCCGTGTTGAGGCTAAACTCAGCTCTCGCCATAATGAGACTGATTTTTATGTTCGAGATGGAAGGAAGAGTTCCCAGGACTCTTTTAAGCTTCGTTTCGCAGCCAGTACATGTCATACCAGTGACGCTCAGGGCAATATGCTGATCGGTACTGGCACCCTTTTCGATGTCCGTGGACCCAGATTGCGAAGAAGTGAAATCGAAGAATTCCTTCGTCTCATTGGAATTTTCCATGCTTGTTTTAGTGGTCGTCGTTCGACGTTTCTCCTTCGAGGCAGTGACACGCTCACAGCAGCCAACATTGCAAGCCAAGTCTTGGGTCGTTGGTTGGATCTTCCCATCGCAGCCATTAGAACAAGCTCTTTCGTCGCCGCAAGACTTCCTCGAAGCGCAGCGTCTGCGCCTTAATGATGGTGCTTTGGGAGCGCAGCAAGACTCCTGCCCCAGAGAAATCAAGGCTCGACAGATGCACTCCAACGCAGCTAATTTTGGCGCATATTTTTGACGATTGCGTGTTTTGTGAACTGAACATGCGGTATTCTTGGTTAGGCTCTCTTCACTGCACTCGCTTTGGCATTCTCGAATGGCAATACGTTCAACGCACGAAGCTGCAGGCTGTCAACACGTATAAGGCAAATTGTGATCCAGATAAGGATGCCTACCATCGCAACAAGGCGCCGGTTTTCCCTCACAACAATCAAGAGCATCTTTGTTCAGAACCAGAGACTTTTGGCTTTCACTGTCGCAGCATCCATCCTGGCAAGAAAGTTCAGTACTGACCTCGTCCCCCGCAGTGTAGGCATCCTGAGGCTTTCCAGTAACTTTTTTTCCGTCTTCGCTAATACAGCAGCCATCTTGACAAGTCCCTTCGCCTTCGATCTCTTCATCACCGGGGCAGGTTGTATTCCTGAACGAGTCTTTGACAGCATCTCCGCTTGGAGGACAGCAAGGATCACGACAGATATTCTTAGAGCCTGCCTGCTCCTCGACTGAACAACATTCAGTCTTGCAAGCGTTGCCCTCGCTCTTGGAGCAGAACACATCATTTCCGTGTTTCCGCGTCTCCTTCTCTTTGTTCCCATGATCGCCAGAACAGCAATCCCCTTCGCCTGAGCCGTTCACAACATCAATTGTATCCTGGGCCGCTGGAGTGGTGTTGGAAGTAGGTTCGGTAGCGCTCGACAGTGCTGGGGCTTCTGTATCAATACAACCGCCGCAGCATGTATCAATAGACTCGATAGTGTTGCTCATCTCGATTATAGGCCTGAAAGTGCTAGACGGGAGATTGTGTTGCACTGAAAGGAAGGTGCATCGTGCGGGGTTTAGGGTTCTAGATACGAGAAGAAGCTACGCACACCAATTACACCCGGGAGGGTCATGTTGATCAAACTTTGCCTGGCTTCCATACTTGGCAAGGCAATCGTGTAGTGTTTGGTTGCGAGGTCTCATTTCGTAAGGATAGACGCGGTCGTTCTGATAGATTCACACTAAACCTGATAGCGTTCCTAGATCTACCCATGCAACAACTCCTTTCACCCCGCCTCCACATTTGCTCTTTCAAAATGGTACGTCACTATTTAACATGCATTTCTTCCAGTCAATCCGGAATGTTCCCTGCTCCAAACTGGTATGTCATCACTTCAAAGATCTAATTACAGACTGCCTGGTTTCCATCGGGATACCGTAGGTTCCGGCGACAGTGACTAATCCAGGGATTAACGTATTCCACCATCGAGTGGGTCAACCCATCGAGCGGGTCAGTTTATGCCAAGACCAGCTGCTCCCTTATCAACACAATATGTCTCAACAACAAAACGCGCAATCATCTAACAGAGAAGGCAGAATCCAGCTTGCCTTTTCTGCCTACAATACCCACCAATTCTGAAGCCTCCGGCGCGCTGCTGAGGCGTTTGATATACCTCCTTCAACATTGACTAGCCGATACAACGGAATCACGTATCGCCTAGATACTCGCAACGCCCAACACAAGCTCACTACGACTGAAGAGCAGACAATTGTCCAATACATCCTCGACCTCGATTCGCGAGGATTCGCGCCCCGGCTGTGTGAGGTGGCAGGTATGGCGGATAAACTACTAGGTGTACGCGGTAGAGAGCCAGTAGGGAAAAACTGGGCTGAGAGGTTTATAACGCGCTCAGATGAGCTCAAGATGGCCTTCAATCGAGCTAAGGACAGGCAGAGGATACTACAGGAAGATCCAGAGATTATTGGCGCGTGGTTCAAGCTCGTTACAGACACTAAGGCAAAGTACGGCATCCACGACGAGGATACGCACAACTTTGACGAGATTGGCTTCCAGATGGGCGTTATTGGGTCAATGAAGGTCGTCACAGCTTCTGAAAGACGTACACGGCCTAATTTGATCCAGCCAGGCAATCGCGAGTGGGTTACAGTTATCCAGAGCATCTGCGCCGCTGGGTATGCGACCCCGCCATTCATTATCTACAAAGGACGCGTTCACATCTCTGCGTGGTATAAGGAGGCAGATATACCACGGAATTGGAAGCTCTCGGTCTCTGAGAACGGCTGTACAAACAACGCGCTTGGTCTTGAGTGGTTGAAGCACTTTAACGCGTATACAAAGGCGCGGCAGGTGGGGGTATACAGGCTGCTTATTTTGGACGGCCATGAGAGCCATCTCAGCCAGGATTTCAAGGACTACTGCCTCGAAAACAAGATTGTAACCCTCTGCATGCCATCGCACTCGTCGCATATACTCCAGCCCCTTGACGTGGTCTGCTTCTCGCCGTTGAAGCGCAAGTACTCCCAACGCGTCCGGGACTTGGCACGCCGACGCGTGTACCATATCAACAAGGAAGGCTTTCTCCCTGCCTTCAAAGACGCGTTTTTCGACGTGTTTACGAAAGAGAACTGTCAAAAGGCTTTTGAGGCAGTAGGGCTAGTCCCTATCGACGCGCAGGTGGTGTTGGATCGCCTTGAAGTACGGCTACGAACCCCGCCAGAAACCCATCTCCCAGAAACGCCGTGGCAGTCCAAGACTCCAAGTAATACTTATGAATTTGGATCCCAATCCAAGCTCGTAAGCGAGTCCTTTACTCGGTAACCAGTTACTGCGCAGGCAGGCTTTTCCCAGCTTGTTAAGGGCGCTGAATTGATGCTACACCAAAACGCTCTGCTTGTTGCGCGTAACCGCGAGCTTGAAGAGCAATTAGCAGTAACAACGAACCGAAAATGGCGCAAAAGGAAGTGGATCCAGCAAGGTGGTACTATTGAGTATGGGACTGCAGCAGCGCAGGTAGCTGCAGAGGCGTCTATAGCGCCTCAGGGATCAAAGAAGGCTCGTGGTAGTGGTGGTCAAGAAACAGCCCGACCAATTCAACGGCGCTGTAGGAACTGCGGCGCAGCTGGGCATAATGCGCGAACTTGTAAAAAAGATATCAAGATATCTTCTGAATCAGATAGCAGCACGACGGACTTAGAATCTATTGTTGATAGCGATTAAATTGAAGAGTCGTAACATAAGTTGGTCGTGCCAAGCCTTTTTGACCCGCTCGATGGGTTGACCCGCTCGATGGTGGAATACGTTAATATATTAGGCCGAATATGGCCGGCTGGGCAGCTAAATCAGCCAACTCACAACCTCAGCGGTAGTCATCAGTGTGTTCCCCGTAGCCTTGGAGCACATCTCACGGTAAGAGCTGTCGTACCGAGCTCTACTATTGTGATTTGTGCATCAACGTGCAGAGAAGGTGGATTTTTTGACTGACTTACAAGTGACAAGTGATGAATCTTAATAAAGCCAAGGCGGACCATGGACTCGGATAGGACGTTCGGAGCGATTTCAATAATACCTAGGCCTCTAAATAGAGGCTTCATGGGGTGTCTTAAATATAAATAGTTATAAATCTTTAAAAAGACTTAGTATATCTACAAAGACCTCTCTAGAGCCCTATCCGCGTCTTGGACCGTCCTTGGCCGTCCTTAGACATGAATCCTTTACCTCTTTACCTTGTCATAGATCAGAATTACGGACAGAATTTCTCACGAAGTCAGTCCAAAAAAATCCCTTCTCTGCACGTTAATGCATAAACCACAATAACTGTAGATAGATGTCCTCAGATAGGTATTGAGGATTAGATAGCCAGACATCCGTTAATAGCGATCGAGGTTTGGTTATGCTCTCTTAAGTCATCTCTTCGTCAAAGGGCTAGCTATGAGTCGTGGGACAGTACTACGCGAAAACTTCATAGGAGCATATTAGTGCTTGACTTCTTGGCAAAAACGGAGACTAGTCTTTAAAGATAATTGCTAGATTTCCTCAAGTTTAAATACCGCCCATATAGGTTAGATTCCTCTATAGCGTAAAGCTAGAAAAACTGACACTAGTATAAAAGTGATAGCGAATGCTAACGTATTCAAAGCTGATTCCCATACAAAGCTGTACAAAGCTGTAAAAATACGGAAGTTCGGGTCTTGATAACAAACCGAGACGACAGACATTATGATAGGAGTAGTCCAATAGCACGGGACACCAGCTTCGTTATTCTATGCCAGAGGCTGGTTCGAAAAAGAAGGGATTGACCACCACATGATGCCATTCAACATCGCTGCCGCCAGATCTGCCACCCAATGGATCCAATGTCCTCTCATGTTCCCCGTCGGTGCCATTAGACCCAGACAGCGCCCTGGTTTCAACGCTGTAGCAGACGGTCAGTTATTGCTCGTCCCGTTCTGAGGGCAAAAAGTACTTACGAGCATCAGTGTACCATGGCTTCACAAAGGCAGCACAAAAGCTCATCACTGCTAGAGCCAAGCCAACAAGGAAAGGTCTCAGTACTGGTCCGAAGACAGGAGCTTGTCGAGGATCAAGACCGACCCCAAAGGCAATGAACATGAGAGTCAGTGCTGTCATGGTTTCAAGAACAAAGACTTGGCTCAAAGATATAAGGGATACGAATGCGCCAGGTTCTGTATGTAAGCATGTTTATGACCAATATTCGACCACAAGTAACATAGTAGGCTATTAGCCGGCCTTTGAAAACAACCTTCTCCGAGAAGTTGACGATGTTATAAAGCGCGGAGACAACTAAAGCAGATATTTGATCCAATATCAATCAATACTCTCCGAGTTTCTCAAACGAATTACGGCAAAAATGGTCCTCTCCCAAGTGGCCAATATGGAGGAGCCAGTTTACGACCCAACGTTAGTCTCCTCACTCAATCTCAGTCAGAATCAAAGCTTACAAGATTATCTAAAATCGTCCATTCCCCTCTTTAAAAGTCCTCTGCAAGTACAAATTACGCAACACACCCGAGAAAACCATCCTCGGTGCCCGCGTAACATTTCCACCAAACGCCTCAACACCGCCTTACACCCATTGCGGTGTCTTTGTCGCTGTTCGCGTCCTCACCGGCTCCGTCTTGAACAAAATGAATGATGCTCCTATGACTAGCAAGAAAACGGGCGATAGTTTTTTTGAGGCGCCTGGGTGTAGGCATCTCATTAGCGATAATGTTAGCAAGACGGAGGAAGCCAGTATTTTGGTGAAGTTCATGTTGGAAGAAGATATCATTGAGGCAATTATGGAGAAAGATGGAGTGGCACGGCTGGTTGTTATTTGATGAGGAGTATCGAGGAGTTGTGATGGAGCAGACGGAGAAGATGAAGGCTGCCACGGGCAAAATTTGAACTTATCGAGTGAGTATAGAAATGGCGTCTCTTTTTGATTACTTGGGTGATTATTAAAGGATCGCAAGTTTCAACGAAATCCCTAGCTGATTTGTTTGCCCTGGCAGGATTTAGGAAATTAATGACAAGAGTTGAGACTTTCTTCAAGAATCAGACTCGAACCCGGTCGCTGTATCGGCAGAAAAGGGCCTGTAGTAGCAATGTCACGTTGTGGACGTATAAAAACCGTCAAGGCGTTCGCAAAACAGTCGCAGAGGCGTTGTTGCTGGTTAAGATTGCGTGCAGAAACTTCCATCCTTTCGAGTCAGCATTGCTTATGGTAAGCGGCAAACATACTTCACTGACTATATGTCATCCAGCGCCCAATCAACGAGTAAACCGAGTACAATGAGGAGGGAAATTGGAACACACTGCCAGCCCGGAATTTTGATTCAGTCATCAGCTTCAGGCACAATCGGAGCTGGCAGTAAGCAAACCCTACTAAGGAATTGCCAGAATACAAGTCTCCGGCCCCTGCGTTAGATCCCTCGAGTCCGAGAACAACAGGTCCGTCCCCGAGGAGTCAACCACTTCGTGCTTAAGTACACATTCAGGTTCAAATAGCGAGATTGCTTTCCGAAAGGCCTGTCTATTTTCCTCGAATACTTGCTATTCGAGCTTATCATACCAGTCATAAACAGCTATCAGTCCATGTTTTGCCCCAATACACAATGTAACAGTCAGCAAAAAGGCAATCTGTTCGAAGATTCGTTTCTCAAAATACTCCTCCTACCTTCACATATCATACGCAGCCTTACAAACCATCTTCCCATTCCTAATCCTCTTATCAATCTCCACGCCTTCTCCTAGACCACGCCTACGCATCAACGCCCGAAAAGGCCCATTGATAGCGAGAGCCTCAGCAGTGAGGACACCACATTCGTATTGAGTTGGGAAGCGTGACAACAGTGAACCCAGCTGCTCTAGCCACAGTATTCTCCTACTACGCAGTCAATTTCTTGAATTTATCAACGGTGTTTTCGCTGGCAGTAGGTGGACCCGGATCAGATGCTTGATTTGCTAGGTTCGATGCAAAGGCGGCGCCCCCCCCCCCTTCATTCTATTGGTCTCTAAAAACCATTCCAATAAATCACTAACAAGATTTGAAGAGTTAAACATCTTCTAAACTACCATTTCCAGCGCCATAATGTTCACCTAGGTATTAAAAGTCAGTAGTGAGGAATCAAGAAGGTTTGCAAAAGCTCACTTCTCACCAGAATATGTCATTAACGCAAGTCGGCCAGTGCTTGTCGTCTCCTCCAGTTAGGTGCCATTTAGGATGTGCTAAACATTTACTTCCTCCTGTTGGAATACCCTTTTTCCCTCTAGGATCATCCGTCGCCACGGCGGAGACGTTTGGACCATTGATCTCGCCGCCATTCCCTTCTTCGCCAGCAGGACTAGAGCACCCGCTGGTCCTCTCTTGTGCCACGGTAGAGACGTCTCGAACCTTGATCTTCTCTTGTTCCACGGCGGAGACGTCTCGACCCTTGATCTTGATCTTGCGCGTATTCCTCCATTCACCGGAAGGACTAAAGCACCTGCTGCCGTTCCCTTTGTTTCCACAGACTTTGCTGGCTTCGTTTCCTCCGAAGAAACCGTCCTCGCCAGGAAACTTGTCGTCTGCATACATCCAATTGTTCAACCCTCCTACCGGCGATCCTGTTGATTTCTCCCAGCTTTTGGTCGACATAACGTATCTGCCTCCGCTATCCTTGACTACACTCTTAGTGGATGACTCGTCGCAGAGGAGCTGTCCACATTTGTCTCTAACCACGCAGCAACACAGCCTGTGCTTGTCTGCATTAACGAAAACAATGAAGAAGGAGAGAAGTAGGTGGTGTAAAATTTGCATGAAGGGCGAGGTAGATATAATAGATTTAAGCAACTGTGATGTCTCGAGAAAAGATAGACCATTTAAAAAAGCACCGCCAGTGAGCATGCTTTATAGGTCAAGACTCTACCAAGTATGTGAACCTCTTCTTACTCCAGAAATTTGTCTTTCATCTAGATCGAGTGTTAAGGGATGGAATCCTTCTCTCTAGCTTATCCATGACTGGATTTCCAATTGTTCTCTTGTTATTCTGCAAGCTGTCATGTTCTATTTTGCAAGCTGTCATGTTCTATTTTGCAAGCTGTCATGTTCTATTTCGCAAGCTGCCATGTTCTATTTTGCAAGCTGTCACGTTTCCATTTAAAGATACTTTCTAGAAGGATCTATTGTAAGAGGAGGATTATATATACTAGCTATCCTTCCTGTACTTACACTTTCTTCTCTGTACTTAGATACTTGAAATAAAAGCTGTCTTCCCTCACTTGCGAAACACCTTTGAGGGTTGAACTCTTACATCGAGTAACTTTGGATATTAAATCTCGTGTTTGTGTACTATATATAGCCAAGGCTACTGAGATCCTCGTACATGATGTACTACTAAAGTATGGTCCTAGGGTATTCAATTTTAAGCGCAGATCATTTGACAGGGGAGGTTACAGGGCCATAAATGACTCAGGATGAGCGACATTAGAGAATTTTTGGTGTTTCAAATGCCGCATTCATCAAGTCGTACGCGCTCTCTTCTTCACGGCGATGTGATAAGACCGGATGTACCGTGTACTGAATGAAGGGAACACCGAAGTCTGTGTCTCGGATTGGATCTGACTACAGTCCGAGTCAAAAGTAGACTGAAATTACTATGGTTACTTGACTACTAGTTGTTAGTCTCTGGCCAATGCGTTGATCCCTGGTGTTGTAATTAATCTATTTGAAGCTATAGATCTCTCTGTATATACACTGTTTAGCGTGCGACTAACAACTAATAGGCCGGAAACATAGTAGAGATTTCAAGACTTTGACTTCGTGGATTTGTCCGCTGCCCAACTGTGGTCTGATGGATAATAAACGTCAGTGGATCCCCCTTATCGTATCCGATCCATACTTCACCGCGAAAATACCCCCACGAAGATCTAGGCGCTAAACGTTTATGATCTATCAGACCACAGTATATATTGTGTATACAAGGGTTCTTGGTGTTGACTGGCCAGAATCTGGCCGATCGCGGAATCTCGTATTCTGCCGACTATCAGTATCTCTCGGTATAGGTACTAAGCGTTCCTTCCTAGCCGGCGGTAAACTCAGCATGAGTGACAGCGACGTCCTTGACGGTATTCTAGGCGCCGTTGACAACTTGAGGTGGTAGATTCCAACTAAAAATCGACTCTCTGTTATTGCTTTCCTTATTATTATCACTACTGTAAACACAACTGCAAAATTTTCATTATCTACACATATCTGAGCTTGATTTCTAATTGGACAGTGGAATCCACCGCTTTTTGGTGGAGTGGATTGGATTGTCCAGTCCGGTCTGGTCACATGCCTGCTTCTTCAGTCATTCTTTTCACTTATTATTCTCTAATTGTGTGTATAAATAAGACGTGCAATCCGCCGCGGAAGCCGGGATCTGAGGCCTCTACCGCAGTAAAGGCCGAGTCCAGATCATTATAGTATTATAAGGTATTTCTAGGAATAGCCTACGTACTTTAAGGAATAGCCTTAAAATAAACTCGAAGTTGACGTTTCTCGCCTCGCTCGGGTAATCTCTATTTTGCGCACGTATGGATAAATGCTTATTTTCGCCTTGAATTCAAGATTGCACGTCTTTTTTACATTGACAATAGGGCCATTCCGTCGCTTTAAGGTCTCTGCTGACGCTATCTAAACTACTCTCGAAAACAGGGACTACAGGCGACGTATTATAAGAGTTAAACCACCCCTCAACGAAAGAATCGACAAGAGAGACTTGCCTTTGCCTACGAGCACTTGAACTGGTCTCTGAAGGAGGTATCAGTATACCGTCATTCTGTAGACCAATGAGACCTCGGATACGGGAGGAACTCTTCAACCAAATTCTTGTAAGAGTCTGGCAATGTCGAAAGAAAAATGAGTTTGATAAAAAGCGAACAGATGTCCTTTCATGTCGCGACTCAAAGTGTCGATGCCCAGCCGCCCGCCTTACTTTTGTCCAACTTCTTCTGAACCCGCAGTTCGTCGGGAGAATGACCTTTTCTCCCATAGCTAATGTAGTAGAATTTCAAACTTTAACAGGAGTGTATGAGCAATCCAGGGAGGCAACACGATGATGACGACGGCAGGGCCGTACGATGAAGCAAAAATCGTCTCAACCCTCACGGATATCTATCAACTGCAGCAACTTCCCCTGCTAATTTTCGGAAGACAGCCTTATGCGCCATGAGCCGCCTAGAGGTCACCAAAACAATATTGCTGAGTGTGAGGTTGCCAGCAGTAATATCCTTACTGAAAAGGTTACCGTATCTAAGCCATCCGTATACAGCCCGTACGTTTACGTTCCCCAGGAGCTCGACGATTCCAGACTATAGCGAAGTTCTGGACATCAAGTACGGCCGAGACCCTAGTAATTTTGGTATAGCAGAAGATCTGAAGAAAAATCTTTTCAAAGAGACGGAGCTGGCTAATCGTCAACGTAGTTGATTACAAAAATAGATGTAACACGGGTTTGGAATGGATCTCTTATCTAGTTTTCGGATCCTTGCAAATTGGCCGCTCAGGGTATCTTTACTCAAAATCATAGGAAAGAGAGTGGCTGGGTTTTAAATGGTATCCACCTCTTATAGTGCTGTTGTCTGATGGTCAATAGACGGCTAGCGGCTGTATCCTCGTGGGGGTGTTCTTGTTGTGAAGTATGGATCGGATAAGGCAGATCCACTGACATTGATTATCCATCAGACTACAGTACGATACTTTGAAGGGTTTGATGGACGGTCTCTCGAGAGCCTAAAATGCGCTGAAAATTTCGACTAGAAAAGGAATTCGAGCCACCAGAACAATCGTGGCCAGAAGGTAGCCTCCAGAGCCACGGCGTTATGGTCGACGTGGCTGATAGCTGACCGTTGTGCGTTGAAAAGAAAAGAGTGCCCAAGATGACATGCGCAAGACTCGAATCAAAGGCGTAGTTCGCTTGTGAAGTAGTCGCTGAAGTAGGAAAGGCCATTTCCAAGCGTTCGCTTTGGGTATCCAAATCATGATTGAACCGGTTGAAAGATTCGCGTGCAAGATGCTCGTTCTCAGTCATCTGTTTCTTCATGTTACCATCATCAAAGTATTTCCCAGTTTGGAGCTTACACCCCCGTTTGGCGATGAAATGAAGCAGGAGGCACAAGGAAGAGCTTTGCCCCGGATCAACGATGCCGGGACGCTGTTGGCGTTGTAATCAGGTTGATAAGGTCTGTACGGAGTTCCTATGCCGGTTATTCGTCAAGAGTGCAAACCCCGGATTATCTCGCAAGGCTGATACAAGTTGACAGCAGTTATCAAAAATTCCATTGTCGTTATTCTAAAGCATATCCGTGAACTTTAGTTCCATCGCTTTAAGAGTATAGTCAACCCATACGACTTCGGCATACTTTGTTACTGATCGGTCCTTCCCGGTTCGTGCTGTGCTTTGTCCTCTTTCCGCAGAGTCCATTCCAGACTGCGGCACCCTTATTCTCGGCCTCTTGAAGGAAACGAATCCATTGCTCATTAACGGTGGATACAAGTGGTGCAAGTGTGGTTGCACCACTGAAGTCAATTGGATATTCGTCCCTGTTACTTTTGGTCTTGTCGTTACGAGCAGGATTTTCCGAGACCCAGAAAAACCCAGGTGACTTATACTGTCTCATGTAAACCTGTACAGCGGGCCTATTGGTTTGCTTTGCCAATGAAATTCCTCTTCTGAACACAATATTAGCTGGGTGTTGATCAAGTCAATGAATATCTGGAACCCGCAAGATTGGTTAAAATGTAAACGCCTGCAACTGTGACATCAAGGCTTCAAAGCTGCCTGACGACTCCAGCGTGATATGCATCTGCTGCGCACTCTGCAAGTGTTCCAGTGTTACCATTCATCCCGATGCCTTCGAGCTTCAGGGCAAAGTCCGAGAAACTTTCCAGCGTTGGTCTGAGGACACTGAGTCACCGATCCCGCAACGAGATGTATTTATCCTCGTTGCCTCACAAAGCACAATATTCTAGGGCAGTTGGATAGCCGTGTTGAACGGTGGGCGTTCGGAAAACTACGCAGGATAGCGAGCTACAAGACAGGTCGCCGTCGCAATTCATGTCGTCCGCTGTGCTTTTTGGTTGCCAAATTCCCTCTTCACAAGGGAAGCGCGAATTCTCCGACCCCCGTTAGCGAGCTCATTCTCACTCACTACTCACCTGCGTCGCTACATATAATAGACAGAGCGCGATTCGACTTGACGCCCGCCATGCTCTCCATTGCCACTGCGATGCGCGGTATTCCTCAGTATAGTAATCAAAGCACGCAGCAAAACGAAGATTCCACGAAAGCTGGAGCAATGCAAGTGGGCGGAGCATTTCGCTTAGAGATTGCACGGCAGCGAACAGGACAGCAACTGACTTCCATGCGTTCACCAGAAGCTTCCTTCGAGTTTGAGGAGCGGAACCTACTAGCAACAGTGCTCTGCAGGAACGACGGTGTAACAACGATCCTCCCGGAACTTGTCATACAGCGCAGGATTGAGGCTTTGACGGCGATGATACAACTCTACCATCGTCGCCAGGTTGAAGAGCTGTGCAAAGGACTGTCTTGCGAGTTTGCCGACTACATGAGGCACGCGGAGACGCTCTCGCATGGAGGATGCCGGACTACGCCATGCAAAGGCAAATTCTCTGAGGACTCGCAAGCAAAGAGGTAAGTTAGAATATGACAACGTGTTTGACTGGACTGTGCGGCTGTCCTTGAATCGTTGAAACATCATGTTACATACCACAGGGTTCCTCAAATCTGACTGCGCAGGGCGCTCGGACCCACCATCCCATGTCAATTTCCACGTATACACCAACTTATCGCTCAATTTACCACCACCATGGCGCCTAGAACACCCAAAAGAAAGACTGCAAGGCGAGAATATGATACCACGAAGAGAATGCGATTTTTTCAGGCCTGGGATTGCAAGATTGAGGCCGACGGCGTCGGTACAATCGCATACCTCCCTGAAATCAATATACCAACTTCTACCGCACGTAGTTGGCTTAAACTACGAGAACTTATTGGTGATGCAGCATTCAGATCACAGAGAAAGAGCAGTTGCATCATAGGGCGGCCTACCAAAGTATTTGCTTCAGATCTTACCCGCCTTACGAACCAAGATGACCCCATACATGAAAAAGGCTGGCAGGAACAAGCCAATTCCTGCCCCGGCAAGCCTTCCGCAAAGACATTACAGCGTCGCGTATACAATGCATGGGCTAGGCGATTCAAGAAGCGTTATCAGAAGCAGATATCCCAGGCAAATCGGCCAAAGAGGGTTGAATACGGTAAAGAACACGAGAAAAAGACCATACTAGGCTTCTGGAGTTGGATTTGGTTCACAGATGAAGCCCATTCAGTCAAAAGAACTCGCCAATGCACCTGAATATGAGCTATGCTTTCCAGGGCAAGAGAGAGGTGTCAATGAGGAGCTAGAAGGCGTTTTGGATGTTACTATTCACGTCGCCGGCGGCATCTCATACAACAAGAAAGGAAACCTCATATTCTACAAGGATCCGGCTGAGCCATCAGAGAAGGTTCGTAGGCAAGTCAAGCAGCCTAAACAACTCAAATACGAGCTGGGTTCAGTGTACCAAGCCCGGCTGAAGGTCTGGCAAGACCTTAAGGCAAAGGAGGACGAAACACCAAAAGGAAACTGCATGACACAGGTTTTCTACGCCCAAAAGATACTGCCGCAACACATTGAAGCTATTCAGGCCTTGGAGAAGCGTCAGCAGCGCAAATACTGGCTTCAAGAGGATGGTGATCCTTCTCACGGAATCAAGTCACCTAACAGTGACCCTGCAGTCATAAAAAGAGAAGCAGGCGGTCTAATACTTATTCACCCTCCTCAATCACGTGATCTCAATCCCATTGAGTCTTGTTGGAACATCATCAAGTCCAGATTAGCTGGCAGGAGGTGGTCGTCGGTGGCTCGTTTCAAGGCTGAAATCCAGGCAGAATGGGACAAGATAACGCTCACAATGATACGGAAAAGGATCAGAGAGATGCCAGAGAGATGTAAGATGATTCAGCAAAAACCAGAGATCCATTGCAAGTCAAACGTGTGGTAAATAGCATAATACATTCAAGTTCAAAAGATGGGATGGTGGGTCCGAGCGCCCTGCGCAGTCAGATTTGAGGAACCCTGTGTACGTCCGCCGTGCTTAGTAACGCCAGAAGCACGTAAGGGTATAGAGTCTAGATTTGTGATTGAGAAATAAATGTCTGAGTGCTGTCGTGCTCTCCTAAAGCAGACTTCCTTGCAGCGATAGAGGGATACACCCCTCGAAGGTTTCTGTGGTTAGTATAGTATGTGTTGTGATTGATCTCACACACAGCCTTATCATCTCCACTATGCCTGTCGCAGAAGTGCCTACCACATAGTAGACAAATCCGTACTTCGTCGCTGTTTCCTAGCTTCCCATGCAGATGCGGTCGACTTTTACGCATGCGCTCGCAGATGTAGCAAGGCGTGGTCGTACGAATGGCAATCCTCTGGCCCGTATTGTCTTGGATACCCGGCGAAGGAGCAGCACGTAGCCGATCTCCATCAGTCTCATCTGTGACCACTTTCATTGATGTCCAGTCATTGTTGGCGTTTGCCTGTTGCTGTCAGCTGTATTCGTCTCGAGGGATTAGACGCTTACTTGTACGGGAGGACTGTCTTGCTGGGATCCCTGACCACTATTCAGTTGATGGTCATCGTTCCACTTCCTGTACAAATCTGCAGGGAACATCTTGTTCGCCGCACTTTGTTGGATGTACAGTGTGTCACTTAGTGCATCATACCTGATTGTAAGATGTCCGCAGAGCTTTCTTTTCGCAAGGATACTCGCGAGTAATGCAGCCAGTTTTCCCAGGACTTTCTGATTTGTTTCCTCCCACCTTTTGATATCAGCAGTCACATCCTCGACCACTGGGACTCTGAATCTGCCCCTGTAGTGGTACGCTCGAACGAGCTGGGGGGTCTGGGATATCCAAAGCTGTGGGGCTACATCTGCTATTGGAAGATTCTTGTGTTGAACACGTGTCTTGATCTCGAGGGTTGACGCAAGCGCTACGTGTCGGCCTTGTCTACATATTTTCAATTTCGATTCATGAGGGATAGTCTCGAGAGGAGCAGCGGGCTGCGAGATGGAAAGCGATTCCAGCAGATCAGAAAGGCCATCGCCAGCTGGTTCTGGATTCGCGCGGGTTGGTGTATCGGCGTCTAGGTACCCATCTGTCTCGTGCCGAATGACGAGGTGGAGGTTACCAAGGCGATATGAGACGATTCTGTGATGTCCCGTACTCTTGGGAATCTGATTAATTGTATAAGCCTTCTCAAATTCGTGGCCATAACCCTTGAATTCATCTGGTCCAATGAACTCTGTGGTAACCGTCTCAACACGGTGTAATATTGCGGTTCCATCAACGAATTCCACCTGCATGGTGAAAGCTTTCGCTCCATATGCATTCGAGCTTGGGTCGATGAATGAAAGCAGCTTCCGGATGTTGTTGCGGTCGCTGATGATGTCAACAGAAAATATATTGAACAGAGGGTCTTCCATGTACACGGCACGAAAGAGGGGTTCCAGTGGGCTATCCGGATGGCGAGCGGCATTCTGCGATATATAGACCAGACCGCTGTCTTTCTTCAACTGACGAGGAGATTCCGCACCGCGCCATGAAGGTGGGATGCCTGGCACGATGATCGTGGGTATTGATGCTTCGATCCAGTTATAGGAAGCCAACTGCCTTAGATCATGTATTGATGAGTTTGGGAGAGGAATCAGCTCAGCGACATCCGGGCGAGTGACTTTCATAATAAGAGAGGACTGCATCTTCCCTGACTTTCGAAATCCGAGGAGTATTAGGCTGGCTACCTTAGGTGCCGTTTACTAATATGGACGATGTAATTAAGTAGTCACACGGAAAACATTGTTCGTGCAGTGTGACACCTGAGTAAGCACTAGGTCGAATGAGCATGATGTTATTTGCTCTTACGCGGGTTCAGCCGCAATCTGCTACGATACTGCGGCTATGCCCGGAAGCAAGGGCTTGGCTGACAGCAGCCACGTTCCCGACCTTACCGAATTGGGATAGCCCCACTTCGCGTAATGCCAAAAGACCAGCCGCCCCATCATACCAAACCACCGCCTGTTCAAGTCGCACTTCTGCTCTGCAAGCGAGACGAAAGAGAAAGTTTGAAGATTTCACGACACCACACATTGCAAGCGACAAGACGTGCCCGTTTTCTGATCAGCAGGGATTGGCCTCGCTGAGTAAGGATTGGACGGTGGAAGACAATGGATAGACCACACTTGCTGGCAGGGTCTTATCAGTCGTCAAAAGAGGGCTTTCCGTAGGACCTGGAGACGGACTTGGAGTTGCATGGTTCTTCTCACATTCTGGTTTCGCTGCAATGTTGGTGTTAGGATGCTTTAACTGTGACTAATCAAGCTATACATACAAGATATTGGTTCTGACGCTGTACTGCATTCTTTCTTCGACGGTCGAGTATCAGATAATCCGGCTACCAGACTCCATTCGCACCAACAACTGAAGAACATCCCTCTACTTTCTCTAGATTATTAAATCCAGCTATCAAACATGCTTCTCACCCACTTCCTCAGCGCTTCAGCTTTAATGCTTACTGTGCGTATCAGCAGGCACTCTCGTACAAGCCAAATGTCAGGGTCTCGGTGGTATGTATATCCTCTCCACGATAATAGAGTTTGAACATTAACTGTAGATAGCGACTTGTAAGGGTGGGTACGGAAACTGCTGTAGAAATCAGGTATGCGAGCCAACAGTGTGCAGTAGGTCTATACCAACTACTATTTACCATCCCGTGCATATGTGCTGACTTTTTTAGGCCGCAAGAATTATTGGTGTGCAAAGCCTAAAAGAATCGATCGACAATGGAAGCAATGGAAGCAGCCTGTTCCCCAGGTTTGCCTAAAGTCGCGCCTGATGCCGGGTTTGAAGCCGCGCCTGAAGCCGATCAATTGATCAAGAACTAGGAAGCAAAGGAAATGAATAGGAGGGCGTCTCGGTGAGAAATGTGGTCAATGTATTGTAGTTTTGAAGATCCGAGAGCATGTTCATACCAACTCTACTTCTTCTTACCCTTCGGCTTCTTCTTTTTCGCCGTTTGTCCACCAGCGACACTACTAGCAGGTTTCTTCTCCTCATCCATGCCACCTTGGGTGAGACCAGCAGCCTTCGCCTTCCCTTTCCTGCCCTTGGGCCTATACGTGCTACGATCACGAAGTGGCAACCATCTCTCTGGGTCCATCTTCTTTCCTTCCTCAAATCCTTCCTTGGGCATGTGTCTCGGTCGTATCTTCTTCTTCTTTGTTTTTGTATCATCTTCCGCTGGTCTCTTCTTCGATTCTGTTTTGACTATGACAACAGAAGGAGTAGGTCTCACGACACCTGCATTCTCAAGGTCTGCAGCGTCGATGTCGGACACGAGGCGTTCGGCTGGTGTGAGGGATTCTAAGGCATCCTTGGGAATTTTCGAGACATCTATCGTTGCGTACGCAGCAACCAGGCCAGCCGTATTCGCTTGATCATCGGAATCACGTTCGTAAAGATCCGTAAAGATCTCGCCTGCCACCTTCGCGTCCTCTGGTAGTGAGGATTCCAGAAGTGATGTTCCTGCAGCTCTGAGGAGAGAAACATGTGGGGCAACTTTATCATCGGCTTTCCGTCTCGATCGCCAGTATGAGGCTGCCTTTGCTAGCTCTGCCCTTGAGTGTGCTTTGCGTCCTTGTGATGCATACAACGAAACAAGGACACCAATGAGCCCAGGAGTAAATCGCACATCTGATGCCGCCTTCATTTTGGACTCTTCCAGCCTTGTAAAGAACTTCTCCATCAATGCGATCGCAGACCCGTGGTTGCCTGTCAGAAGATATATCTGAACGACTGTAAGCATGAGCCCAACATCATTCGAGCGCTTTTCCAGATACGGTAGTATCGCCTTGAGGACAGATTTTCCAGTTTGTCCCTTGGCGACTGCAGCTGCGTTCAGAACAGCACTAACATTGACTGCTGGTGAAATGGTCGGAGAGGGTTGCGAGAGGATGTGTGATGCTGTCGATTCTGCTACACCAGGAAATTTGAGGCATAGCAAATTCATGACGGCTTCGTCTTGCTTGATGATATTGGACTGGTAATCGAAGGGCATGTCGTTCTTAGATAATCTTGGCGAAGAGTGGAGAGTTCGGTGGGCGAGGTAAGGGTTGGTGAAGGTGTCGGCAGAGATGGCTGCAGAATTTATTCTGGCAATATTTCTCGTAGAAAGCTCCTGGATATCATCGATATCTATCGTGTCATAGAGCTTCCTTGCTTCGTCCTCTCGTCCCTGTTGTGCCAGTACGTAGATATACTGGACAATGATGGGCAGTCTCTCAGATTTCTTGTCCTCGTCTGATAAGTATTCACTGCCATTGCAGAGATCGATAGCCTTCCTTAGCAGAACCTCTCCTAGGCCCAATTGCCCTCTCCCAATACTGACGCACGCAGCATTGTAGGCGCTTTCAAATGTGTCTGTCCGTTCTGGCTTCCTCTCAACCAAGTGACCGAGGCCTTTCCATTCCAATTGTGCATTCACTGCGCCACTGTTGATTTTCAAATCAGCCTCCTCATTTGCGACAGCGGGTGACGATAGCTGTGCGTATAGTTCGGCAGCAGTTTCGAATTTCTCCAGTCTATACGCTGCCTGAGCCAATACATGCTTGATTCCCCTCTCATTTGCGTTCCCTGAGCTCACAACTTCCTCTGCCTGCTCCAGATTCCCGGACTTGTACAGCGCATACGCATACTCGAATTTGGCCTTCTCTTTCAATGCATCTCCAGAATCCTCGAAAGCGCGGACAGCATCATCCCAGCGGTCCTGCTTGAGGAGAGCGACTACGCGGACATGCTGAGCAAGCGGATCGGCCTTAGACTTCTTCAGGTTCGCATTTGCGGCTTTGAGGAGTTCCTCGTCTGTGTCGAGATGTGTCTGTTTGAGGAGGGCGGCGAGATTCGGGACTGCGGACATGTTGTCGATTATCTTCGTTTCATTGTATTCTTTGTCGGGGTAGATGGTCTCGTGAGTAGGATATTCGTGAAGGATAATTGAAGTAACTAGATGTCACGTATTTTTGGTGGACTGGCCGCTGGTGAGGGTGGGGCAAGGACTCCTGGAAACGCCACAGTCAACTGGTCCGAGAAGTAACAACAATCTTCAGTCAATCATTTGAAAGCGACCATCGCGTTGCAATTTACAGCTACACACTGGGTCTACTGTGAGATGAGTGGCCTGGATGTGGGTGGTCATCAACTGTTCCCCCTTTGACCATTTTGCACAGTTTCAACTTCATTTAAGAGCATGGGATGGAGTATGGACACAAAATGTTATGTGACTAAAATTGAGCAAGGCAATACTACGGCCAGGCCTTTTAAACTCACGCTGAGGCCTTGGGAGATGTGAACGTGGAGGGTCGGTATTTCTCCGCAAGAGGAAAGGCATCTATGCAAACATTGAGATGCCTTGCAAGGCAATACATCCTGTATTGTAATGGCTAGGAGCAGATGTAATGTCGAGCCCTCGATCGGTTTGCTCAGCTCAATTACCATGCCAAATCAGCTCACCCACCGCTTAATCAGCGTTAATATCTCTTGGTACTCGAACACCGCATGCCTGTCGAGGAGCATGCTTGCACAGTCTATTCGCTCAGAGTCGAGGTCATCGTATCAACGAGAATAATCCCCTGCTGCCGAGCATTCAGGATGCAAATGGCTGATCAAATCATCAAGCCAATAGAGTTACCCGGTAAGATGAACATCAGCTCATCCGACATCATCTATATATCAACTTACTGCAATGCTTTGAAAAAACGTAGCCCCAGAATTAAAGTTACATACAATGTCCAGAACCGTTCTAGTCACAGGCGCAACAGGACGACAAGGTGGCAGCCTCATCAACTCCCTCCTTGCTTCCCTAGAAGCATCATCAATACAGAACTTTGCCTTGAGCAGGAATCCACAGTCTCCCGCTGCAACAAGACTAAAAGAGCAAGGGGTAACAATCAAACAAGGTGACCTGAACAATGTTCCTGCCATCTTCGAAAACGCAGAGCTATCAAAACAACCACTTCGGGGCGTCTTCAGCATGCAAGTAAGCGTATGTACCTCATAGACTGGAGTAAGTCGTCGACCAATAGAGCTACCAGAACCCAGGCATCAGAGTCTCAGGAGCTGTTGCGGAGATAAAACAAGGCAAAGCCTTCATCGATGCAGCCGTAACTAAAGGTGTTCACTTCTTCATCTACGCTTCTGTAGATCGTGGTGGCACAGATTCCCCCTCACACCTACACCAGTCGCTCAATTCGCCAGTAAGGATGAAATCGAGAAGTACCTCATCGAGAAAGCCGAGAAGAGCATGAAATGGGTTATTCTTCGTCCTACAACTTTCATGGAGGTAACTATCGATCTTCATTCCTACAGCTATGATGAGAGCAAGCGATGTTGACTTCATTCTGTGTGATTAGAACCTCACCCCGACATCATCGGCAAAACCTGGGCCTCAGCCTACAAATACATCCTCAAATCCAAGCCCATGCATCTCATCTCCACCACTGACATTGGAAAAGTTGCTGCCACAATCTTCGTCGCGCCTTCCTCAAAGACCTACGAAAATACATCCATCACTCTTGTGAATGAGAAATTGACTTTTGAGAAGTTGAACTATATATTCCTAGGAAAAAACAGGGAAGGTTGTTCCAACGATGCCATGGATAGCATTCCAAGCCGTGGTCCTGGGATTGGGTCAACTGAAAATAATGTTTAGATGGTTTCCGGCTGAGCCGCCGGGGATTGATGCTGAGGAATGTAGGGAGAGGTGGGGATTGATGACGTGGGGAGAGTGGGTGGAGAGGGAGAGTGCTTGGAAGAAGGGATGATGATAGATTTAGGATTGGCGAGGGGAATTGGTGGGAGGAGGGATTTGGCTTCCTATGAACGAACGAACTTTGTCATGTCGTTCTCAGTGTTACGATCATGGCTGTCCTGATAAGGAACAGACAGATAGATATACACTCTTCAATAAAATTGGGTGTTTGATTCAATTGGTCCTCTTTCCACATTGAAGGCCACATTTAAACCAACCATCCTTATCATCTATCGTCTAGAATTTCTGCGTATGCTCAGCTCGACTCAACCCGCAGCAACGAAATCCGGGCACGGTAATGTCCGAGCATTTTGGGGAGCAACATCGCTGGAAGCTGGCATCTAGAATCTCCTTTACTTCTGCCTCTCGTCTCCATCTTCACCCATCCCTGCTCTCAGGTCCAGGCCTAACTTTCCGTCGTTTCCTCTTCCACTGATGCCAACTCCCTCAACTGGCATCTTCAAATTCATCATCGTCGGATTCCTCCGCCTCAGCTGCCGGTGTATTCGTAGCCGTAGAAACGTCGCAAGTCGCAGAGTCATCCAGCTTAATCTTCTTTGCTTCTGAGGGCGTCGCAGTAGCAACCACTTCCTCAAACTGGTCCTCCTCATCGCTCTCGTCCTCACTTTCTTCCTCGTTAGCAGTGGAGCGCTTCTGGGCATCGATCATAGCGAAAAGAGATTCCACATCGTCAATTTGAGTCTTCTTCTCCTCAGGCGCATCCTTCACAATCGCGCCCAGGCCAATCTCGCGCTCCCGTCTTGCCACCTCCTCTCGATTTCCAGCGCTGGTAACCTCGTTCGTGACAGTAGAATGTGTATGCCATGAGGGAAGTTGATTTTGTGCGGCTTTTGCTGCCTTGGCCTCTGCATCCGCGGCTTGTTGCGCAGCCGTGTTCTCCGAATTTGTTATAATGGCGACTTCGATGGTCTGTGCAGGTCCGACGATACCTTTCACGGTTTGTGGCTTGACCTTGACAGGCTCAGATTGATCCATCGCAGGAGCAGCAAGACGTGCCTCCTCCTTTGGAAGTCTCACCCTATCTCGCATGGCTGAGTCTCCCGTCACCTCTGGAATCTCAAGCCCGTCGATCTTCTGCAGAAGATCGTTGATCCATCCCGTTGCTGTGTTGAGTTGTCCTACGAGACCATCTGCCTGTATGGATTCTTCGTTCGCTGGATAGTAGTCGAGTGGGAAATCGCATGTATGGCACAAGAAACCGCTATTCCTTTGCTGTGGATCCACTTTGTCCACGACCTCAAGCTCCTCCCACTCCGACTTGCATTGCTGGCATTTGTACTCCTTCTTTTTCAGCGTGGGACCAGCCTTCTTTTTGCGATCTTCGGAGAGAGTGTGTAAGCGGTATTTTATGGCATCGACGGCGCGGCGGTAGTCAACGTAGTAGTATTCCACGGTGGTGGGCTTGAGAGCATTGGCTTTCTGTTCCTGCTGCAGATAGACGGATATCAAGCCTCCATCCCTCAGTCTACCGGTAACCTTTTGAACTTCAACCCTCGTCATGCTCTTATTGTTAAAGATCGTGCGGAACTCATCAACGTTGAGGGCTGAATGCTTGATTAGCGCATCTACCATGACTCGGCATTCTACAGGATAGAAACTTCTTGAAATCATGCGCACGAGTTGCTGAGCGTCGTCCATGTCGGCGGTGGCTGGTATGGTGCTAGGGGTGTGATTATCGTGTGAAGAGTTTTCAAGCTCTCACAGCCGCTAGATATTCCGGGACGAAAGTTGGTTTCCAAAACTGTCGGTACCAAAGACTGTCGGTGCCTGTTTGGAGGCTCAAGGAGAAGCGTTCCAGCGTTCTTCGTGGAGGATCCAAAAGTAAAGTAGATGAGGCCCAGGTCAATGGTTACGATGGGATTGCGGTATTCATGACAAGGTCGAGCATTCCAAGTGTGTATGGAAGCAAGGACAGGACAAAGACGGCGCGAGTGTCGTGGATTGGCGGTGATTGAGAGAGAAGAAGGGAGCCACAAGTGGAAGACTACCTGATGTTAGAGAGTTTTAGCACACCTATCTCTATTTCTGGATGAAACTCTCTATTCCAACCCTCAGATCTTCTTTACTTGGCCGAATATTCAAGTATCCAAACACCACACCTGCTTCATGATTCTCCGGGTACCCACGAGAAGCCTGAACCAAATTAAATTCCAAGTTTCTCGATCCAATTGCTGGACACCAAAATGGCCAACAACGACAAGACTCAATCAGACTCTCGCGGCCAGAAGCGCAAGAGGGAAAACGACAAGCCTCACGAGAGAAGAGGCAGACCGAACAAGGGAAGAGACATGGGCCGTGGTGAATATTTGTATGCCCAATTGTCACTTTACCAAATTTCTAGTCTCTAACTAAGTAAGCCGATCAGCTGCAGGAAGGAGACAGCGCAACGAAGAATCCCAAGCCAAACGCGGAAAATGGGACGAAGAGCGCAAAGACGGGCCAGTAGCCACCAACTTCACCAAGGAAGAGATCGAGGCCGACTTGAGACAGCCGAAGCGAAAGGTGGCAGTTATGCTGGGGTATTCTGGAAGTGGGTATAAAGGCATGCAGATGATGCCCGACCAACCCACGATAGAGGGCGACCTATTCAAAGCATTTGTTGCTGCGGGTGCCATTTCAAAAGCCAATGCCGACGATCCCAAGAAGTCTTCCTTTGTGCGCTGCGCGAGGACGGATAAAGGTGTACATGCCGCTGGAAACGTCATATCATTGAAGCTCATTATCGAAGACCTGGATATCATAAAGAAAATCAACGAGGCTCTTTCACCACAGATTCGAGTATGGGGCATTGAGAGAACAACAGGGAGCTTCAGTTGCTACCAGGCATGCGATTCACGATGGTACGAGTACTTAATACCTACTTCCTGCTTTCTACCACCACATCCAAAGAGCTACATGGGGAAAAAAATGGTCGAGTTGGCAGAAGAAGTCAGCGACACCGAAGGCTTCAATTCACGGCAAGAAGAGGTGGCTGGTTTCTGGGAGGAAGCAGAGACGAAACTCATACAGCCAATCCTGGAGGGTCTAGATGAAGATATTCGCGTCCAGGTCGAGGAGACACTTCACCGTACTACAACTGATCAAGAAATGATGGAAGATAACGAGGACGACGAGAACCCAAGCGACGCAGAAGATGCTGTTCCCAAGGATAGTAAAAAGGTGGAGGTCGAGCCGGCAGAGGTCCCAGACACAATGCCTATGGAATTTGACGACGCCAGCACAGTTGTGGCAGGCACAGCTCCGGAGCCCGTAGTCGATCCACGACTCCAAGCTGCTACGAAGTCCCTGAAGGCAGCTTACATCGCCGCAAAGAAGACTTACCGAATCTCCCAAGCCCGCCTCAACCGTGTCCAAGAAGTCTTTGCCGGCTACGAAGGCACACGAAACTACCACAACTACACCGTCCGCAAATCCTTCTACGATGCCTCTGCCAAACGACACATCCTCTCCTTCGCCGTAAATCCCAAACCTATAATCATTGGCGACACGGAATGGATATCTTTGAAGGTACATGGCCAGAGTTTCATGATGCATCAGATCCGAAAGATGGTAGGCATGGCCTCTTTAATGGTCCGCTGTGGCACACCAATGTCACGGTTGGAGGAGACTTTTACAAATGATGTGTTCAGTATTCCCAAGGCACCGGGCTTGGGATTGCTATTGGAACGACCCGTTTTCAACAATTACAATAACAGGGTCAAGGGAACGGAGAGGAAAAAGATTGACTTTGGCGTTTATGAGAAGGAGATTGATGAGTTCAAGCACAGGGAGATTTACAACAGGATCTTTCGAGAAGAGGAGCAGGAGAACATGTAAGTTTCCCGATCGCCTACGATTTTGCTGCTCGGGATATCCAAGTTGCATTCCTGGCGAGTTCTCGCGCAGAATTTGTCAAGTCCTCACCTACTCAGCTTTGGCGCATCTTTCATATCTTTTGCTAACTCACCATCACAGTTTCCACTCCTTCTTCGCCCACATCGACAATTTCCGCGACCCGGCATTCCTCTTCCTCAGCTCCAAAGGTCTCAAAGCAAGTGGGAAACCCCGCCTGTCTTCTTCCGGACAGGGCCAGCTTAGTAAAAGTCAGAGAAGAGGAATGCATCGGGATAGGAGATTTAAGATTACAGGCGACAAGGAGAAAAAAGATGATGAGATTACACTTGTGGATGGGGAAGAAGAAAATGCCGTGGAGGAGGTTGTCAAGGCTGCGGCTCTCAAGACGGAGGCGGATGGTGGGGTGGAAGAAATTGTTAAGGTTGTTGAGAAGGAGGTTGAGGATATCAAAGACGCCGATGATGTGGTACCTGTGAAGGAGGTAGCATCTTGATGCTTTTTGGATATTAGGTATTAATCTTCTACATGAGATCATCCATTGATCTCATGTCAAAAGTATTTTCTACTTCAAAACCCAAATTCCGCGTTCTCTTCTTCGTGCCCACGTGTACTTCTATGATCACCTCTCTTTCCCCTCCTCCCCAAACATAATCTTCGTGCCCAACCACTCTCCCTTTCTGACTTCCTTGACCCATGGCACCTCAACTACCTCCACATTCTCTCGCACATATTCCACCAATCCCTTAGCCCCAGGCGCATCTTCAAAGACTCCAATGATGCCGACGCGTGGGATCCCAAGGGCGGCGCAGAGTTTTGCTTCGCTGCTGATTGAGAGTGCAATGAGGCGAGTCGGTGGGAGGGACGGGTGATGGTTCGAAGAGAGTGCAGCGAGGAGGGGGAGGGGTGTATACGGTAGGTGAGTGGATGGCGATGGAGCTGTCAGGAAGACTATTGATAGATGCGGATGTCTCGATGATTCTGATGTCTTGACTCCTTTGGACTGGCTTGTCTCTACATCGTGGTCTTGATTTTCTTTTTCGGTCGTTTCAGCCTTCCCTCTTGCCTGATGTTTGTCCGGGGTTATTGGCGTTTCATCTTTAGCCGTTGCTTGGGGCTGAGATGGTTTTATAGTTTTTTGGAGGTGGCGGAATGTGCTGTTGTATCCTAGGGTGATGTATTTTGATATCGAGGGAGGTGGTGGTATTGGATTTAACTCGTCGTTGATTTTTTCTCTGTTCTTGTCTTCGTCGACTCGTTTTCGTTTCTTGTTGCGTTTGCCTTTTGAAGGAGTTATATAGACGGTCTTGTGGTGACCTATGGGTTCGAGAAGGCTGATTAGGACGGGAGTTAGTTTGGAGAGCTACGAAAAATCCTGCCGTCGTTTAAGACATTAATAGGCAGATGTTTGATGCACGACTTCGCGGAAAAGCTTGCGAGCATTTTCCTTTGCATCAGTCTTATGTGGAAAACTTACTTGCAGAGAAGCTTCAGTATTATGTCTTGCTGAGCAGAATCAATCGTGGGCCTGTTTTCGTCAGCAGTGGCACGGCTTTCAACATCGGTTTCAAGTGTAGTCAGGAATTCAATAAGACCTGTCCTACTTTTGAAGCATTAAATGATTCTCTTGTCTTACCATATGGGGGCTGTGAAGGACGAATCAACCTTGATGACAGGTTTCGCCGACGCTTTGGGCTTGGCTTCGCCCTTGCTCTGTGGTGTCGCAGTTGCAGTTGCACTAGACATTTCAGATGCAGAAATATGTTGATCGCGTCGATGGTTATCGTTGACCGGAATGTGGAGACGGCGCCCGAGTTGGTGTTGAGGTGGTTTCAAACGTCTGAGACGAGGGAATTGATCGTCACGAGTCTGCGACAGAATAAGATCAGATGCAGAAAGCCTCTAGAGGCCGGAGCGGCCACTGGCAGAGGTGTTTTGATGATCCTTAGATGATACTTCTGTAAATTCCAAAAATTGAGTTCTCGCTGTGTGTGCTGTTTTTCCGGGTCAGAACTTGGCTGAATGTCATACTATTACTATGGTATTGTCGCAAAGTCATGTGACGCAACTAATCCGAATGCGAGACATTCCCGCAGCGCCTTCACATCCTTCTCACAATAGCCTTGCCTTGCTTGCAATAATCCATTCTGTTCTTCGTCACCATCCACGCTTCCGCTCTTTCGACAACACACCCTCTTCCTGCGTCCTGAGCACTCTGTTTGCTTGCAGCTCCATTTCCAAAACCCAGGCTTTCACTTCTACTCGGCCACTTCTTGCTCGCCGTCTCTAATTTCATAGAGCCAACGGGACCATGAAGCATCGCTAAACACGTCTAACAATCCATAACTCGCGCGCTTGAGCCCCGTGATTTTCTGTATCCGTCCAAGCCCCTGGCCATGATGGACCATTTGGATGAATCCAGCACGGGGAAGGAGCAAACAAGGAAGGTCGGCCTGAGAGCTCCCAGCTCAGAACCTTCATTACATCCCCGACGTGATTCGAACGAAGATGCCAATGAGACTTTCACTCGTAAACGACCGCGTCTTGAAAACTCGACTGAGCCACGTGCAGTAACGGTGTCTCCCACATCGGAAACCACAGTATGTCTTCACTTCACAATAATACTCCGTAGCACGCAAGTCATTATTGAACACGCTTTGCTCTGTCGACAACGTGCCAGCAAATACCAATGATTTACCAATGTCGAATGGGTAACTGTAAAGGGGCATACGCGCTAACTCATACAGGCCCTTCCCGAGGAAAGCCTTTCACGAAGAGATGACGAGGATACCTCTGGTACACCCGACCGTGAGTTCCAAACAGCTCCTGGCACCCCCAGACAAACTTCCGACTCCGAACGCGAAAATCAGCACAACTTGCAATCTTCTACTACACCCAGTCGGATTACTATCAACATCAGAGAACCGTCGGTCGCGGCCGCTGTCAACAGCCACACTTCTTCGAGCGCCGAAATGCAAACTCCGCCGGGTGCATCTCCCAAACTTGGGCTGCAAAATCGGCTCCCAGAGCATCTCAGGAAAGATTCGCCGCCAGATTCGCCGAGTTCATCGAGTTCGGTTGAGATTGAGGAGGTGACAATTGCTGACGATTCAGACGTTGACCTCGTTCAGAATATCATGGTGAGTGGTATGGATGAAGAAACTGTTGTTAGCAATGTGCTCGACAAGTTTCCCTATGCCGACCAGCGAGATGGATACCAGAGCGCTGCGAATCTCTATCTGAGCCATGTGGAGGGGAATAGTAAGTCAAGTGATCTATAGCTTGCGCACATGCAGCTTAATTTCCATAGGCAACATCGATGTGGATTCGCTCAATAAACTCACCGTATGGTTGATGGAGCAATGCCTTTACTTCGAGACGCGCAAACGCTACTGGACTAGGTTCTACTACGAGGAACGTTTCTTTTGGGAAACGATTGGAAAGATCTTCTCAAAACTACTTTTGAGACAGTATGCCGAGCACCAGATCTCAATCCAACCTAATGCTAACGTTTGTAGCGAAGAATGTTTTGGCCTATCTGGCGACCGGTCGGACGCACTTTTCCATGTGCTAGACGTGTTTTTCCGAGCACAAATTCGTCTTGCCAATCTTCTGCTTCAGGTCGATTCATATCTGATCCAGGCCAATCATGCATCTGGAAGTGGCGTTGAGATACGCCCTTTGTCTTGGCGTCATCTCTTTGCAACTAACAAGCTATTTGTCGAGGTGCGGAATCAAGACGAACAAGAGTACCTGCCAACAGTACTTCAGGATCGGTATGGTCTGCAAGTAGACAGCATCAGGTTGTCCGTGGCATTGGAATTCATCAATCTGGGAGGCATCCAAACTCTCAAGGACTTTGCTTGCACCATCATCAACCATTTTCCAAAAGAGGAGAAGAAGTTTGGCATATGTCTGGGCTATGCAGCTGAACTGGCGGGAGCATTAAGCAAACTTCTCCCCGAGTATTTTCGGAAGTGGGGCAACTCCATCAACCAGAGTCCGGACTCTCTGGCGGGACACCTTGGTGAACTCTTTGAAGCTGTTAGCGAACAGCTCGAGAACAGCATCGACAAACAGCAGGATCCGTTGAACTTGGAAGCCCGTAAACTGATTTTGGAAGGTTTGACATTCATGTTGCACGCTGCTATCACGTTAGATACAAGGCTTGCAGACAAGTTCATGCATCAATTTCTGAACCGCACAACCACGCTTACAAGCCAACATCCGGATATAGTTCCACTCATTTGGAAGATCAAGTTGACAAAACGATACATCTCCAAGGGTCGAATGGACTTGCGCATTCAAGGCATCGATATCATGCAATCAAGTCTGATTGTTTTCTTCCAGGGCCATCGCAATGACGACCACCAACGCGAGTCACTGCGTGTGGAGAATGTTTCTGAGCTTTTGGAATTCGTTGCAGACGTACTTTTGGAGGAAAAGATTACTGAGTTCCTGGTCGGAGTGGAGTCCCACCCCCAGTTGATTATGCGCGGTTACAACGCTGTTGGCTTTCTCGCTGTGACCAACAAGTTCAACAGCACGCAAGCTGATTTGGTCTGGGACTCGGTTGTGACCAGTCAAGACCCACGCGTTGTTGACGCGATACTTTTTATGCTCGAGCAATTGATCAGACAGCTCACCAATTTCGACGAGGACGTGTACTTTTGCAAGAAACTCCTCGACTCTTCCTTGCCAGCCACGAGCAGCCGAGCCTGTTCCTTCTATACCACGTTCCTCGAAGTTCTTCGTAACGAGTACAAAAGCCTCCCGGTCGATTACCACATCAACAAAGAACACTATGAGTCCAGCATCCTTCCGCTTCGGCTTTGCCTTTGCTTAATGCAAAAATTCTCTCCAACATCAGCTCAAGGTTTGTCAGCTACTGGCCTATTTGGAGACGCTCTCAACACCCTCAGTCACTTGTCAGCTTTGACAACGCCAGCTGTCCGCAGAGATTTGTATGCGAATTGTATGGAGTCACTCAAAAACAACATGGAACCATTTGACAAGGAGAGTGACAATGCGCCTGCGTACATCCATGCTATACTTGGCATGGTCAAAGATAACCCTGATGACTTGGACTACCTTGCCGTGGAAGTCAAGGTGCTCCCCACCTTGATAGACGAGTTCTGCACATACGTCTCAAGATCGCGATCACCCGCGCAAGGCCCAGACAATAATGACAGGCTATCTCAGGCACTCGAGCCGCGACTTGAGTTGATTCTCAAAGTTGTAATGCTTGACAATTCAACAGTCAAGGAGGAACGCACAAAAATATTCTGGCACCATCTCGTTGGTAGCGCAGCACTCAATCATACCGCTCGGGATATCGGATGGAGGATGCTGGCTGCCTTCGTGTCCGTCAATAAGGGTGGAAATGATTTCCTGGAACGCTGTTACGTCGAATTTCTCTCGCGAACTGAGTTGAAGTCTCAATACTTTACACGAACCTTCTTTCTCTTTGTAATAGCTATTACGAAGTACAAGATAGTCTCTGAAAGTGAAGGCCCACTGATAGTCCCACGCGACGGCGATGCTCTCGTCATTCCAGGCATTGAACTCCTCTGGCGCGCGATTCTCACCGCAGATCGGAATGCAGGAGAAGAGGCTGCTATGGAATTTCTTGCTTCAGTCTATCTTGATAGCCATTGGTCACAGAGAATAACACTTGGCTCGTTGAGGGCTACACAGATAGCTCTTGTCGACAACTGTCTCATCGAACTCAAAAAATCCAATCGAGAATTCCGATGCCCACACGCTATACGCATTGCAGCAGGCGAGACCGCCGAAATCGTTCAGTACAAATCATCGCAGGCCGAATTGACATTTTTACGTACCCTCAATATTCTCTCGAGAGTTCTAATCAACATCCGAAAACTCAAAACGTTCCGCTCAACAAGTCACATGGATGCTCAATCAAACACCGGAAAACCCGCCTTTCGTGGCAAAGAAGTAAAAATCAGGTGCTCTTTCTACAAGATTACTGCTGGCGGCGGGATTACCCCGATTATCCAGAGAGAAATTTATATTGGTGAGGATGATACCGCTCTTCAACTGCATCGACGAATTGTTAGGATCGCCTCTGAACTTGATATGGCTTCGTACAAGATCATCTGGTCTGGACGAATACTCAGCCTTTTGTTGAGACCTCGGGAAACGCTGAAAGATATGAAGCTGACAAGCATCACGAGCTTCATTGTGAAAGAGGGCCAGGGACCTGAGGATCATCACGCAGTCAGGGTAGCACCCTCAAAGTATGGACGAACTGCTTTTGAGGAGCAGATAATTTCCAATTTTCAGGAATTTTATGCCCTGATGGATGCCGGCGACGCAATCAGTGAAGCAATGTTCGACTTCTTCAGCAACTTCCCAAAATTTGAGAGCATCAAAACTCTCGTGCAATCCAAGGTGGCGCCTTTGAACGAGATCTTTCCACCCGGTCAGATGTACAAAATCCGATATTCGTTCCAGTGTCTCACGGAAGTCTTGCAGGACAAGACTGAAGGTAATGAACTTGGAGACGATTTCGTCCTGCAGGGTGTTCACTTGATCGAATCCTTCTTGACCGAGGGCGGCAAAGATAACTCGGCTCATCTGATCCAATCTAAAGACCTCGAATTAGCGTCCGCAGCCATCGCAGGGCTCTTCGACTTTCTTACAAATCGTGAGGTCGACGCCGTCGTGTCCCCATTCCTTCAACCAAAGGCTCTCATCAACAAAGTCTGTCTCCTACTGTCTTCCAGCTTCGACTATCCTGAGCATAGGCAACTGGTGCTCGACTCATATGAATTTCTCTTGAAAGCCTGCAGGGCATCCCCGGAAGCGTGGCAGGCATTTTCTGATCCTGATGAGAATTCTGACAAGGTCAATACATTGCACTATGGCCTTCTACTTGGTCCAAACCCCATGCTGCAGCCAGTACGTCAGGTAATCCGCAACATGATCAAGACGTGTATCGAGAGGTTCCTTCCACTGGCTCATCTCACCAAACAAGACTTGGTCAGCTTCTTTTGGCGCAACATCTCGCCACTTCTTTCCCAGACACAAATGCAACCGTACCAGTGCGCCGAGGTTTTCGAAATCGCAGAAATCCTTCTCGAAACTAAAAACTTTCCATATCTGGCTCTTTCTCAGGGGTCTTTGATGCGGTGTTTTCACGATTGGAGCAAACTTCTGATAGAACACAAGCACGAAGAAATCGTTGGGCAGGACAACCCTGACCCGATCATTCGAGGTTTCTCTGCGGTACTTCGACTTTGTGGGCAAAACTTGCCCCAAAAATTGCTCGGACTTACCGCACAGAAGTTAGTGAACCAGATTTGGTCTAAATTTCTTTTTCCCAGGAAAAGCCAGCCTCAAGCAATCGAAGTCCTGCCCGTACTGGAAAGTGCCACTCGTCAGTCGATGCTCGAGCTTATCACCACCCTTGCATTCGACAACCAAAATTTATTGGAAGACTTATTGCGCCTTGCTGATGAACCCAAACTCGGTGAACACTTCAACAGCCAGCGATGGAGCATCGATCGTAGCATTATTCTACGAGCACCTTCAGGATTCGTAGGCATGAAAAACCTGTCCAACACCTGCTACATGAACTCCTTGATGACACAGCTCTTCATGAATCCTGGTTTTCGGGCCTTTGTACTACGTTGTCGCACCTTGAATGCAGCCTCTACTGCCAAATTGGTTTTGGAAACCCAGAACCTGTTTGCACACATGCAGAACGGTTATACGAGAGCTGCAGATGCATCGGACTTTACTTGCAGGATCAAGACCCCCTTAAATGAATCGATCGATGTCAAAGAGCAGATGGATGTCGACGAGTTCATGAATACTCTTTTCCTACGGTGGGAGGAGCAAATGCTCACGACTGACAGCAAAGAGGAATTGCGATCCTTCTACCATGGCAAGACGGTTCAGCAAATCAAATCTCGGGAATGCGACCACATATCTGAACGAGAAGACACATTTCTCGCCATTCAGTGTGATGTTCAAGGCAAGACAACCCTCGAGGAGAGCTTGCAGGCATCCATCGAGGGCGATTTTATGCAAGGCGGTTAGCATCAGCCGGCCCATGATCGATGCACAGCTGACACTTAATAGACAACAAATACAAGTGCGAACCATGCGGAAAACTCGTGGATGCTGTCAAACGGTATGATTGACGACATATACTGGCTGCGTGCTTGTGCTAACGTGAATAGAACTTGCTTAAAAGAGATACCTGATCATCTCATTCTTCAGCTGAAGCGGTTCGATTATGAATTGGGTTTTGGTGGCGGCCGCCGAACGAAGATCAACGATCTGTTCGAGTTCCCCATGTCAATCGACATGAGCAAATACAAATTTGACTATGTTTCCGATGGGAAGATACCGATTATGCAGGACATGTTCGATCTTGTGGGTGTCATCGTACATAAAGGAGCCGCAGAACATGGTCATTACGTGTCCTACATTCGTGCACGCCCGACCTTACCGAATCAACCTCATTTATGGCTTCAGTTTGATGACGCAGAAGTTACCACCTGGCAGCCGCGAGATGTTGCCGAAGCATGCTTTGGTGGAATGCCAACGAGCAAGGACTCCCATGGTCAGTATAGCTATGGACCCAAGCAGTGGAATGCCTACATGCTGTTCTACCAACGGCAGTCCACAATCGACGTACAGACATGGCCTTCTCCGCCAAACACAAATAATGCGCAGCACGTGCTGGTCCCGGAGGCGCTCGAGCGGACTGTGGAGGACGAAAATTATTCAATACTGCAGCAATACTGTCTGTTTGATGAGGCCCATCGAAATTTCGTGCTGACCTTGCTCAACAAACTCGCGCAGTCCACAAACCTTGAGGAACAACAAAAGAAAGACATCCTCGACGTTGCGTTGGAGTATATCTGCAATGTGTGGGCTCGAACCAAAGAGCTTCCACGATTCGAAGACGCGATTGACAGGCTCAAATATATATGCAGCAGAGACAAGGCTTGCTGTTTTCTAGTCCTTGTCTGGTTTGCTGGTGGGCATCATCTCAGACTTGTTCTCACCCAATGTGGGCAAACAAAGGTTCGACAATATGTTCGTTCGCTCATCGTGAGCTGTGTCGAAACCATCAGAGACAACGCGGAATACTACGGTGCCGATGTCAGCAAAGAGAGACCGAGCTTCCAAGGCAATGGTGCCTCAACCATTATCACCACATTGGCGCGAATGGCTCCGCAAGACCTCACGAAAAACGGCCGCGCATGGGAGGAATACTTCGGTCTGCTCTGTGACATTGCTAAGCTCGGCGCACAAGAATGCTGGATCTTGATTGATGAAGGCATCTTGCTCGTTTGTATCGAGCTTTTCATGTACCACTGGGATCCCCAACTTACTAGCGCTTATGCGAGGATTAACGATCTTTATAGGAAGCGTCCTAATCCTCCGCCGCCGAACAATCTCATCTGGCTAGTCGCGCTCCTTTTTGAACGAATCGACTGGAATGCTGAGGCCGATTACATGAGCTCGCAACAGAGACTGCGTGCCTTCGATCCCGCCTCTGGCCAGGTCCCGCTCCTCAGTGAAGAGTTTGCCTTGCTCTCAGAGTACAACACCAAGGATTTTGTCCTTGTCTGGCTTACGGATCTTTTTGAAAAGTGGGAGACACAAAAGGAAAAAGAGTTCAACGACTTTGCACCGGGTCAAATCATTGCATGTCTCATGCGCAACCGAGATGTGCTGGCTGAGCATGTGTCACAGACGCTTCAGAACAACATTGAGCAGTACGAAACTATCCCTAGGGATCCTTACATGCGCGCCACGTGCTACGTCGTGCAATTCTCTCGCAGCAAGGAGGTCATCAGAGACATGACAATTTTTATGGCCAAGACAACGAAGAAGTTCAATCCTCAGGCGGAGAGCGAAGGCCACAACAAATTACTGTGTCTGAACTTCTTTCAAGCGCTCTTCAGGATCTACAGGGATGGCCTAAATCCAGGTATTCAGGACCCGGCGTTTTTCTGGAGGACCTACCTCCAGTCCATCGACGTCTGGGCGCCATGTCTCTTGAGTTTCGAGAAGATGTACAAGATTAGTACGGACACTGCTCAACTTCTTCAAGAGTCAATCTTCAATGACGTTGCGCGGATTGAGAATATGTCAGAGAACGAAGTGAGTATGGAGAAGAGACGGGCTACTGCGATCCGGAAACTATTCCATGCATGTGCGGCGCGTGCTCAGAATATGCTTCAAAATGGCGATCCCTCACAGAGAGCGATGGGAGATATCATGGGTACCATGAAAAGCTGTGTCGATTATCTTTCTCTACTTGCGGATGGCTCGAATGTGTTCCTAACGGAGCTCCGAGACGCGTATGATCAGGAGATCGCGGATCAATATGATGGTGAGTTTGCATCTCACATTCATCGAGTACGCTCGCTAATTGTTCCTCACAGGCTACCGACACACGTTTGATTCGCTGGCAACATTCAGTCCAGATGACGACATGGATGGATCCGGGGATGTTGGAAATGCGGGTACGGAGTGGGAGGATACGGAGTTGGGCGACATTGAAGCTAGTGAGTTGACGGATTTAGAAATTAGTGACGATGAACTGGCTGGTTAGGTGAGGTGTGTGTCGAGTGTTCAGTTATTTTTTCTGGGGAGCTTTGGTGTTTAGCATTACAAAAGATTGGGTGCGGGGATGTGGTTTGGGCATTGCGATCTGGGTGTGATGTATGATCATTCATCCTCTCTGGAGTCAACCTCACGAATTTCATGATTGGGAACTGCATCTGTATGAGGGGATCAGGATTTGGTAGTGACACAATCGAGTATTTTAGGAATGTTGTGATTGTGCACACCTCTTTCTGATGCTGCGAATGTGCGACGAGAATATTCATCTCGCTACCTATGATGTTGAGAATAACATCGACCAAGGACGCAGTGCAGTGAAAGCACGACCAGAAGAAGACTTCCTGCAATCAAATAACACAACGTTGAGCATCGTCAGATTAGATCAAGTAAATTTGAGTCCGTCGGCGACAATGAGGCCAGCTTGCACAAACTCGTCTGCCTAGAATTCGAGAACCAGGACGACAAAGGAACGGCTTTCAACATTCTCCAGCAAAAGAGGCGCTCCTGTTACTCAGTATATCCTGTGATATCGTGGTCTCGGGGGTTGCTCTTTCATCACTCGATACTCGTTGATGAGGAAAGAGGAGGGAGGGTCGGGGCGAGAGGTCTCGGGTTGTAGGGGAGGGGCGGAGCGGAGCTTGGTAGTCGTGACTGAGGAGAATTACAGGTCCCAAACACTGCATACGAACATACGAACATAGCAAAAAAGCACACACAGCGAGAACTCAATTTTTGGAATTTACAGAAGTATCATCTAAAGATCATCAAAACACCTCTGCCAGTGGCCGCTCCGGCCTCTAGAGGCCATCGCGCGTCCCTCAGCGTCGATGAGATATCTCTAGAGTCGCCGTCGCGGCCACGGCAGAGCAAGCAGACGAATACATGAGCAAGCTACACGAACGATGCGTCCACCAAAGACAACAGCAACCATCTAGTCACTATCTCCCGGCTAGTCCATCACCCCAGATGACACTGCAACGCTCCGAGTCGACGAGTCACTGCTAGAACGGCAATACCTTCAACACAACTCAAACACCAGACGCCCGGTGCGCAACAATCGGCACCACACACCACTGCAACGACTAGACAACCTCTCCCAACGTCTTGGCAAACCGTCCTGCTACAAGCTGTTGCCCAGAGCCTTGAGCCTCTCCCCAAACTGTTGCCTCCCAGTTATGGCATTGGCAAGAGTAGGTGCGCGACACAGTAAGTAGTAAGGACGCATAGAAGGAGCCTATTGGCGGCAAATCCCCTCCCTGTAAGCTAGCAGACGTAGCCTTGAGCCTCTCCCCAGACTGTTGCGTCCCAGTTATGGCAGTGGCAAGAGTAGGTGCGCGATATAGCAAGCAGGGAGAGCGACTAGCAGCAGATAGGCTCCGACTATAAGACGACAGGTCTACAACACAATCGGTGCGACACGATACGGCAGCTGCTAGAGAACCTCATCTACTATCGTCTCCGCAAACCGTCCTGCTGCAAGCTGATGTCCAGAGCCTTGAGCCTCTCCCCAAACTGTTGCGTCCCAGTTATGGCATTGGCAAGAGTAGGTGCGCAACACAGTAAGCAGTAAGGACGTATAGAAGGAGCTTATTGGCGGCAAATCCCCTCCCTACAAGCCAGCAGACGTAGCCTTGAGCCTCTCCCCAGACTGTTGCGTCCCAGTTATGGCATTGGCAAGAGTAGGAGCGCGATATAGCAAGCAGGGAGAGCGACTAGCAGCAGATAGGCTCCGACTATAAGACGGCAGGTCTATAGCACGATCGGCGCCATACAATACGGCAGCTACCAGACAGCCTCGTCCACGGGCATACCCGGAGTATCACACCCAAGCAGCGAAATCACGACTACGATGGTTACTATTGTCTCCAGCATCACACAACCAAATACACCGCCGCATAGGAATCTGGTGCAAGGCAACTTTCACAAGCAGAAACATACTTAGGGAACCCATTGGCCTTGAGGGATAAGGCGAAACAGATAGACAAAGCTGAGCATTAGAGGGAGACTGTAGGTAGAAGGATAGCGAAACACGAGGCATTGCCTCTTGAGTCTACATAGCACAGATATACTAGCAGAATAACCAGTATCTACAAGAGCCAGCGGGCATTTGGAGATACTGGTTAAGGGAAAAGAGGGAGGACGGAGGGGACAGCTGGTCTTGTTTCAGTGAACGGGGCGAAGTGGGGCGCGGTGGATTATATAATCTATCACGTGTCGGCTGTCTGATGAAGTCCTCCTAACCGGACATAGCTGCGTGATTAAGCGGCTGCAACCGAGTAGGATAAAATCAATCAATCAATCAATCATACGAACATAGCAGTAACCAAGGCCGAGAGTTCGGCTTCGCAAATCATTAGTCAAGCCCCACCATTCCAGCGCCCAGACCGCTAACTATAAATACATGGAAGACGACTCTGACCATTATCAGCCTCGCTCTCCATCCCCGTGGACCTCCGCGACTGACGCCCGAGTACTTGAACCTCCTATCCAGCACCGAGAGTACCGGGGGTCTGTATCCCACATTCCTCCCTTTGAGACCACGCCAGTCCACCTGGACTCCACGGCGCGCTCCTTCTTACTCTCCACCCCCAGCCACCGCACACCTTTTACGAATCATCACGCACCCCATCCACTGAAACGCGTCACAGAGCACGAAGAAAGTTACAAGGAGGCTGACGACTACAGACCGGAGAGACTGCAGCGGCCAGCTTCGCGGAACAATAGAGTGGAGGACCACGTCATGAAGCACGAAGAGAGTTATGAGGACGCCGACGAGTACAGACCGGAGAGACGGCAGCGGACAGCTTCGCGAAATAAGAAAGTGAAGACGGAGGAGGCGGACGATGGGGTCACCAATAACGCGCCAGGCGTGGCAGAGGGTATCGAGGTCAAGACAAAGTTTCCGGTTGCAAGAATCAAGCGAATAATGCAGGCGGATGAAGACGTGGGAAAGGTCGCGCAGGTCACTCCAGTGGCAGTATGTACGTTTTGAACACACACTCCACTCACTTGTATCCTTACTAATTTCTATGCCATCAGCCAAAGCACTCGAACTCTTCATGATCTCTCTCGTCACCAAAGCCGCCAGCGAAGCTCGAACAAGCGGTGCGAAGCGCGTCGCTGCCGCTCACCTCAAACAAGCCGTACAGAAGGAAGAACAATTCGATTTCCTCACCGAGATTGTTAGCAAGGTCCCCGATGCGCCGGCACCGCGGGCCAAGGAGGAGGACAGTGATGAGCCGATGGATGGAGCTAGCAAGAAGAAGCGCGGCGCTCCCAGACGAAAGCAAAAAGGCAGCGAAGAATGCTGACCTTCTCTATAGTAAGGCGCCATGGCCTATGGGTATGCACAATATTGCTGGGCTTCCTGAGCCCTACGAGAATTGGGCTTCTTTCGACTACATTACTTGGGACGATTAGGTAAAGGGTAAGTGGCTCTGGACGAGAGTCAGGAAGTGCTCCGACGAACCTGACTATGTTGAGCTATATTGGGGCGACCACGGGCAAACACCAGAAGGAGCTTGTAGTGGAGCTTATGAGGGTATTATTGATTACAGCTTGCCATACGGCTGAATTCGACGGCTGTATGTTAGATATCATTCCCATCAATCCCATGGAACAACGATTTGAGAAGCTCATTGTTTGAACCAATATTGTCACCTTTGCCCTGAGATTATTCAAGTTGAAAGAAAGTATCGTAATTCCTAGAGATCGAGAGACGCCGAACTGATGAAAGTACTGTAAGGCTAAGAACATCCAAATTGTCCCAGCCAGCTTTCGATCTCTTCAAGCTGAGTCTTCCTCTACCCGCAATCAATTACCCATCTCGTACCAGTGCTCCACCAATCAAAATGCAGGGCGAAGATCACGACGACAATTTTCGAGACATCGTCTCTCACCCAGTCGCATCCCCAACAATCAACGCGTTGGCGACTAGACGAACGCGTCAATCGAGGCATCTGATTGTTTGAGAGGCACTGGGTAGAGCGTGACCTTAGGACTGCCTCTACGTAGCCATCGTCTTCGTGTCTGAGCTTCTCATCTGCTCCCTGGATCTTCACCCACCATGTCTAAAGTCACATTCGCTATCATCGCCGCGGCCGGCGCTGGAGCAGGAGCAGCAGCTACAGCAGCTTTCTACAACTCCAAGAAACAATCACCCGCGATCGCAACTACGACAACTACAATCACCTCGCCTACACCGGCAGGTCCTTCCGTTCCTCAAATCTACTCCCAACCACCACAAGCGTACCCGCAACCGCTGAAAGTCCAAGCACCAGTCGACCCAAACGGTGTCTTCCAATACGGCTTCCCAGGCCCCGTCGCCGATCTACGCCCCACAAGCTCTCTAACCTCCTCCTACGACCGTCGAACCAGAAACCCCCACTGGGTAGCCGAACACATCACACCCGCCTCCCTCGCCATCAGCGCCGGCGACCGCAAACACAGCGTCTTCAGCGAGGATCTGTCCATCCCTCCGAAATTCCGCGCGAAGCTGAAGGATTATTACAGATCTGGGTATGACCGTGGACACCAGGTGCCAGCGGCTGATGCGAAATGGAGCCAGGAAGCTATGGACAGTACGTTTGCGTTGAGCAATATGTGTCCGCAGGTGGGCGAGGGGTTTAATCGCGATTACTGGGCGCATTTTGAAGATTTTTGTCGGAGGTTGACAACAAGGTATCCGTCGGTCAGGATTGTTACTGGGCCGTTGTACCTCCCCAAACGCGAACAGGATGGGAAATGGCGCGTCTCGTATGAGGTTATTGGGTCACCCCCTAACATTGCTGTTCCCACGCACTTCTACAAGGTTATCTTTGCGGAGGATGGGTTGGTTGGCGGACAGGTTGCCGTTGGGGCGTTTGTGCTTCCTAATGCGCATATTCCTAATGATAAACCGCTTCAGGAGTTTGAGGTGCCGTTGGAGGCGATTGAGAGGGCGAGTGGATTGGAGTTTGCGGAGAAATTGCCGAGTACGAGGAGGAAGATGTTGTGTACTGAGATGCCTTGCTCGTTGATCATCAAGGAGTACAAGAAGAGGCAGGAGAGTTTTGGGAAGAAGTAAGGTTATGAGACAGGCGTGGAGTGTGAGGGGTTCTAGAGCGTAGAGTTGTGGCATGTATGTGGAGTTTATGTATTTACAATCTAGGTGCACACCGAGTTCGAAAGCAGACTGACTTCGTTGTGCCTTGATCACTCCCGCCAGATCAGAGGTATCGGACGTATGTTTCGAACGTGATGGGAGATGAAATTATTATTGACAAACACATACATAACGTATTCGATCACCCAACCTGTCAGATCCCCCAACCGATCAAAAATTTGCCAAGACTCCAACTACTCTTCTTATTCTACTATGTCTCAACAACGTAATGAGTTACTACTCCAACACGAAGGGAGAATTCAGCTTGCAATCCAAGCTTTGAATACCGGCCAACTCCGAAGCCAACGGGCTGCTGCGAGCGCCTTCAACGTTAAACAACAAACCCTCTCCGATCGCGTCAGAGGAGTCCCATTTATCCTCGAAAGACCACCAAACGGTCGGAAACTTACCCTTACCGAAGAGCAAACGCTTGTCCGATATATCCTCGACCTCGATTCGCGAGGATTTGCGCCCCGGCTGTGTGAGGTGGCAGATATGGCGGATAAACTGTTGGGTATAGGCAGTGGAAAGCCAGTAGGCAAAAAGTGGGCTGAGAGGTTCGTAGAGCGCTCAGATGAGCTCAAGACAGCCTTCAATCGAGCCAAGGATAGGCAGAGAATACTACAGGAAGATCCAGAGATTATTGGCACGTGGTTCAAGCTCGTTGCAGACACCAAGGCAAAGTACGGCATCCACGACGAGGATACGCACAACTTTGACGAGATTGGCTTCCAGATGGGTATTATTGGGTCAATGAAGGTCGTTACAGCCTCTGAGAGACGTACAAGGCCTGAACTCATTCAGCCGGGCGATCGCGAATGGGTTACGGTTATTCAGAGCATTTGCGCAGCTGGGTATGCGAACCCGCCATTCATTATCTACAAAGGACGAGTTCACATCTCTACGTGGTATGAGGAGGCAGATATACTGCGCAATTGGAAGCTTTCAATCTCTGAGAACGGCTGGACAAGCAACGCGCTGGGTCTTGAGTGGTTGAAGCACTTTGACGCGCATACAAAGGCGCGGCAGGTGGAGGTGTATAGGCTGCTTATTTTGGACGGCCATGAGAGCCATCTCAGCCAGGATTTCAAGGACTACTGCCTCGAAAATAAGATCCTAACCCTCTGCATGCCATCGCACTCGTCGCATATACTCCAGCCCCTTGATGTGGTCTGCTTCTCGCCGTTGAAGCGCAAGTACTCCCAACGCGTCTACCATATCAACAAGGAAGGCTCTCTCCCTGCCTTCAAAGACGCGTTTTTCGACGTATTTACAAAAGAGAACTGTCAAAAGGCCTTTGAGGCAGTAGGGCTGGTCCCTATCGACGCGCAGGTGGTGTTGGATCGCCTTGAAGTACGGCTACGTACCCCGTCTCCCAGAAACGCCGTGGCAGTAAAAGACTCCAAGCAATACTCATGAATTTGGATCCCAATCCAAGCTCGTAAGCGAGTCTTTTACTCGGTCACCAGTTACTGCCCAGGCAGGCTTTTCCCAGCTTGCCAAGGGAGCTGAATTGATGCTGCACCAAAACGCTCTACTTGTTGCGCGCAACCGCGAGCTTGAAGAGCAATTGGCAGTAAGACGAAGCGAAAATGGCGCAAAAGGAAGTGGATCCAGCAAGGTGGTACTATAGAGTATGGGACTGCAGCACCGCAGGTAGCTGCAGAGGCGTCTGTAGCGCCTCAGGGATCGAAGAAGGCTCGTGGTAGTGGTGATCAAGAAACAGCCCGACCAACTCAACGGCGGTGTGGGAACTGCGGCGCGACTGGGCATAATGCGCGAACTTGTAAAAAAGATATCGAGATATCTTCTGAATTAGATAGCAGCACGACGGACTTAGAATCTATTGTTAATAGCGATGAAATTGAAGAGTCGTAATATAAGATGGTCGTGCCAAGAAATTTGATCGGTTGGGTGATCTGACGGGTTGGGTGATCGAATACGTTATAGAGAATCGACCGTATTCTTGAATCGTATCTTTCGAACAGACTTTTAAACGCATAATCGTGATGAGAGTACCCCAAAAAGCTGAAATACTGAATACAGCCGAACATTCCCCCATCTCCCACCCGAACTATCTCCTACGCCAACTCTATCCCGAAGAAGCAGACATACCACTCACCCGCCGCAACTTTGCTATTGGGGGGAAGAAGTGGGATATTTGGAGATGAGAGATGGGTTGGGGTGTTTGGAATTAGAGAGTCAAAGAGTGGCATATAGGTAGGTAGTAGATTTGAATTCGTCACCGGATTGACCCTAAGTATACCGTAAGATCGGTGACGTTCCCAGACCACAGTGACGCCCTATCTGCAACGGGAGTCTTTTGAGTCATGACACACGACTGTGCTGTCCTCGATTCAAGTGATATTTGCGGTATACATCAAAGATTTTGGAATGGTCGGTTTAAACCGTTTCGTAAGTTCTTGGTAAGGTACTCTCGACGAACCGCGAATGCAATAACTATCACATTTTTTGGAAACTTAGGGACTAGTCTCTCCCCCTCCTAAGCTCTATGTCAAGCTCTTTTTAAAACAAAAGAAATCATGGGTTGGTGTGGTTGCAGGGGGAGTTGGATTGGTATTTTTGGTAGGTGGGATGGGGTTGGATACCTGCTGTTGCTTTAGGGGTTTGTGTGGTAAATAGGGTGTTATACGGGGTGTGCTGTGGTGCGGATCAGTTTTTTATTTATAGATGGATTTGTTGGGATTGTGGATGTTTTACATGTCTCCAAAGACCTCTTGATCTTTCAAGGAAAAAATGTCTCGGCCAAAAATCATTCATAGACTTCATGGGATTGACCAAGGCGGAGAAAGATGTTCCTATGAGGCTTGGACGCGGAATCCAGCTTGGCCGGAGTGATTGGAAGGATGTAGGAGGGAGCGGTCGGTTGAGCGTACTCGATGGGCTTAGCGAAGATGATGTAGAAGTATAGCTAGAGTATTTGTTAGTGGAGTGGTGAGTTAATTGGAATTAGCGATCTTACATTCGATATAAATCTACCCAGACAGCGACGAAGGGCTTTGAAAGTACCACGACCTCCCTACAACAGTATAAACTCCTGCATGAAGTTCTCCATCGAATTGCGAAATGAGCCTCAATTTCTTCGAGCCGAGAATATGAAGCTAGGGCCACAGTGGAGCGGAGAAGGATATATGAGGTTATGCACCGTTGCCGTGCTAGAAAAAAGTCATGGTTGTGATTTGTTTTTGGTGCACGAGGGCCAATCTTTGCACAGATCGTTGAGATATATTTTGCGAGACCGAGTCGTCGTAATTCCGGAACTTGGCAGGTAACTATATGACTTATCGCAGTGCGATTTCGATAATGAGTATAATCGTGATTATTATGTCTCAGATGCTTATTAGCTGGGTATTGACCTATATTTGAATGGAATAGCTCATCCGTACAACGCTCCCAGCTGATCCCTTTGAAAAGTAAGTCCAATGCCAGGGAACGACTATACAAGCCTCTCCCACAGACTTCCAAAGAAAGCCTCATGGTCCCATCGAACCAAAAATGGAACATCCAGAAAACATATAGTACAGCGCAGATACTTAAGCTATCTACATTCCATTCAACCCATACTCCAAACAAATCCATACAACAACCATGTACACCTCAATGATCGACCCCTCGTCCTAAAAGGGCCACATCCACATCCTCAAGGCAATCGTCGCCAGGATGGAAAAACAAGACGCGCTCCGAAGAGAGTTCAAGGAATGGACGCGTCAAGTCCGCAAACTCACTCAAGAGCTTGAGCTTCAGCTTCAGCAAGAATATCTCAATAAAACTAGTAACTGGGGGTGTAGCACTTGGCTAGGCGAATGTGTGGTAGTGATTTCGAGAATCGACGTCCATGCGACGACTAATGAAGATAAGGACTGGGTGGTTATATTTCAGGAACCACTTTAGGAGTGATGGAGACGATGTGATTTGTCTGGGTGAGGTGGTCTGCATAACATAACAGGAAATTTCCGTCCGCTGTGCGCGAGACAAAAGAAAACAAATAGATGGCAGACTTGCACACCGTGCATAGTTGAAGTCCTGGATTGTTAACCAAGCTGTTCATTTGTATTTCGTGCCTTCCATAAGTATGTCCACATTACCTAGATAGCGCCCAGCTCTTTCAACTTCTTGATCATGCCATCCACGTCTTCGACCTTGTCGCCTCCTTTCCGTGCCGGTGGTTCCGTCACCTTGATCGTCTTCAGCCTCCTGCCAACATCCACGCCCATCTCTTCCAGTGTCTTCTTAACCAACAGCTTCTTCTTCGCCTTCATAATATTCGGCAGACTGGCATATCGCGGCTCGTTCAATCGCAGATCCGTCGTAATAACCATAGGCAACTTCGCCTTGACAGTCTCAACACCACCATCCACCTCCCTCGTGACTGTGACCATGTCGTCTGCCCCCACTTCGACCTTTGCCGCTTGTGTAGCTTGTGGCCAGTTCAATAGGCCAGCAAGCATTTGTCCGGTTTGCGCCGAGTCGTCAGAGATACTCTGTTTGCCCAGAATAACCAGATTCCTCTTTTCCTCATCGACGATCTTTCTCAGCAGCTTTGCCACTCCCAGAGGTTCTAATTCTCCTCCTTCGATACCATCTTCCACAAGAACATGTAGTCCGCGGTCGGCGCCCATAGCCATCGCCGTTCTTAGCGTATCTTGTGCCTTGGCTGGACCAGCAGAAAATGCGAGGATGTCCTCGACTGTAGCAATCTTCCCTTCGCGGATTCGAACAGCTTCTTCGATGGAGAGTTCGTCGAAGGGGTTCATGGAGTGTTTTACGCCGTTAGTCTCGATGGCTGTGTTTGTTTTATTGACGCGGGGTTTGACCTGTACGAGGCCTTAATATTAGCGACTGCAATCTGATATCTACTGTACGATTAAAGGGTATAGCGCGTGAAAAATGCGGCAGGAGAGTTTATTGCCGTCATGGAGGGACTGGTACATACTGCGTAGTCAATCACCCGCTTGATGGGCACCAGTATCCGTAGGCCAGACATTATTTTGGTGTAATGGAGAGGAGAGGGAGAGGGAAGCGGTGGGTTGTTGTTATGTGAATGCCTGAGAATCACATCTGAAAGTCGCTCGTCATGCACAAAACTAGAACTAAAGTTCCCCACAACCGAGAGGAGTTCACGCGCCGAAAGGGGGAGGGAGGGGCAGAAAATCATGTGTATAAGAACGTCTTTCCTACAGTTAATTTTTCATACACAAAACCCCAATGAACCAGAAAAGAAGATTATGATTCGCGATTAACAAGGCAAAGGTTCGATAGACTCAAAGGCTCAAGACCGCAAACAGTACTTTATGTCATAGAAGCACTTCACCGTCAGTCACATCTCCCACACAGGTTCTGTATGAATCATGATCGTTGGCCAAGCAAATCATTGTTCTACTCCAGACACTCGGCGGATTTGGACAGCTCGCTACCTAGATCCGTAATCACTATCTCACAGCCAAATCTTCCTTTTGTCTACGCCTCAGAATTTTGCATACAAAGTTGAGAGCCTCCAGAATCGATCAAGTTCTCACCACTCATCATAGTAATCATACAAGAAAAAGATCAAATCACCCCTACTATGTTCCATAAGACTTGATAATACATGTTCTATCCGCTCACCACCCAAGATTCACATTTCACACTTATATGTCGGTTCTTCATCAACAAAAATTTATCTTCAGAATCCCTGCTTCATCACGATTTTTTCTGAAGAAGAATCATCTCCTCATTAAAATCCTGCACAGGGATCTTGATCATCTCATCCCTCCTAGTTATGGAATCGGCTTCTGTCCCCATCTCTCGAAGGTATGAAGTCTCCACGGCGTCCAATTCCAACGCATTCGCATTCCTCCCAGAATCATGCAGCTCGTATTGTGCTAGTAAAAATGATGTGCAAACGCGTGGGAATCGTACGCCGAGGCTAAACCACTATTGCTAGGTATTTTAAGAAATAAGCTGAGTACTTCTAGGTCTGACCGTAGAATAAACTCGAAGTTTTGATGTTCCTCGCTTCGCACGGTCGTTCTCAAGTCTGCGGGTGTATGGTAGAATCTTCCCTTAAGGAACATAGTAATGTGGCTGAAGGTCGTAGCTCCCTTGAGGTTTGCGATTATGCATCATTCTTGCGTTGACATTATCTTTGTGTCTCGGCATCGGTGCCTAGTTCTGGTTTGAGACTACGGTAATTGGTGTTACCCCTAGCCTCAGACTCATCTTTGAGCTCCCCGTTTTGCAATCTTTTCTTCTTTCTTCAATGTGACGGCGGGGCATGGCTCCTTTGCCGTCACGTTACTTCGTGGCTCGGGCGTATCGGCTTAGCCACATTGTGGCTAAGCCGCGATATCTTCGCGCCCTCGTAGTAACTCGCTCTCTACCGTAAATTCTATTATCACACTCAGTTCTTAGAACCCTAGTTCATTCTATACATCCCATCGCTGCCGTGACATTCAACGTGCGATCAAGGCGAGGACTCCCAGAAAGTTACCTAAAATAGTCCATCGGTCCTTGGGTGTTTTTTTTATTCGAACGGACCGAATTGAGCGAGGAATTTTTGCATCTACAGGCTGATTCCGTGGACTTTTGGTATTATTGCATTGTTAAGAGGTATAACGTATTCCACCACCGAGCCGGCCACACCACCGAACCGGCCACTTTTCCTTGGCACGACCTACTCATATTACGCCTCTTCAATTTTATCGCTATCTACAATAGATTCCAAGTCTGTCGTGCTGCTATCTGATTCAGAAGATATCTCAATATCCTTTTTACACCTTCGCGCATTGTGCCCAGTCGCGCCGCAGTTCCCACAGCGCCGTAAAGCTGGCCGGGCTGTTTCTTGATCACCACTACCACGAGCCTTCTTTGATTTCTGAGGCGCTACAGAAGCCTCAGCAGCTACCTGCGCTGCTGCAGTCCCGTACTCTATAGTACCACCTTGCTGGATCCACTTCCTTTTACGCCATTTTCGCTTCGTCATTACTGCCAATTGCTCTTCAAGCTCGCGGTTGCGCGCAACAAGTAGAGCGTTTTGGTGCAGCATCAATTCAGCGCCCTTGATAAGCTGGGAAAAGCCTGTCTGGGCAGTAACTGGTGACCGAGTAAAAGACTCGCTTACGAGCTTGGATTGGGATCCAAATTCATGAGTATTGCTTGGAGTCTTTGACTGCCACGGCGTTTCTGGGAGGCGGGGTACGTAGCCGTACTTCAAGGCGATCCAACACCACCTGCGCGTCAATAGGGACCAGCCCTACTGCCTCAAAGGCCTTTTGACAGTTCTCTTTTGGCACGGAACACATTATCGTGAGCGTCAAGTCCACGTCGTGATTAGACTTACCCCAGCTTGAAGCTACATGAATCCAAACAATGCCATGACTAACCTTGGCTGATATTGAGCCTGCATGGCACGAGAATATTCAATGAAGTAAGATGAGATATCATGTCAACCTCAAGCCATCAATAGCATGGCTAACATGAAGAAAGTTGAAGCCGCAAGAGCCATCAGATCATCTCCCAGGATCATAGAACCACTTGCTTGCTGCACCGGAGTAGAGATTGGGGCAGAAACGCTACCGACCGTCTTCGATTCACCATGCCCACTCATGTCGTGATTTTTCACTCCATCTGAGGAAGTCGACATGCTAGTCGATATAACTGAGCTAGAAGTGGCACGGCTGACAAGTCTGATACTTCGGTCAGCGGCTGAGATGAAGCTTGCAGCGCCGATGAGCTTTGTTTATCTTGAGTAGGCGCATTCGGTCCACGAATCCCACTCATGTCTGGCATCGTCACTCCATCCTAAGAAGTTGGCACGTTGTTGGGAGCAGAATTGTCCCGGGGACTAGTTGTTGTAAGTAATGTCGCTGGCTAACGTTAGAGAACTGGAGGCAACAAAGGCTAAGCTGGGCCAGATGCTGACGAGTCTGGTGCAATTGTTGGCTACAAAGCCAAATTCTGCGGTGCCGATGATTTTTGTCCATTCTGGGCTTACGTGCTCGATACTCGAGGCAATATTATTGTTGGACTCCCTTGAAATGAAGGTTCGAGTGTTTCAGTTGTCTTTGCTGGTAGCAAGATGACCAATTATCCTCTCACGTGTACAACGTTCATTCCCCGTTACTACCAGCAAACGCGGATAAGCTTCACTGTCTTGGTATGTTAATAATCATGATTAACAATAAAGCGAGCGATCTCACCTTCTCCAATTCACACGGTATTATCCTCAACCAAAACCCTCCGCAATGAGCCCATTACAAGATAATATGCGACATCTTAGCAAGCGAACGCTAGATCAATAGAGCCAAAGTCTTCTCACCCTGTTCATCAAGGCAATCGTATTCCTCATTCCTCATTACATTCACTTTTCACGACCCCAACCAACGTTTCTGCAACACAATCCCACATCACAACAACGCCATGACAACAAAAAAGACCCCGCACAACCCCAAAATCTCTTCAACAGTAACATGTACAATCGTCGCACCCCCGGTAGCAGCCGCCAACATAGGCGACGAAGTCCTTCTCCCCGTCACCGCACCACCGTCAACAGAACTAAGCGGCGTAGACAACAGAATCGTCGCGTTCGATGATGATGTTATCCTCGTCGCCACCGAAAAATTATCGTGCGTTATGCTTGTGCTGTTGGAAGATACCAAGGTTGGAGCTGGGGGCTGTGAGTCCGAGGTTGATACATCTGCAGTTGAAGAAGATAGATCGAATGAATTTGTCGCGAGACTTGCGGTAGAAATATCCGGTGGAAGTACAGAGCTAGCTCGTGCCCCAGAACCAAGATCTGTCGTATTCGCCATCGAAGTCGCTGTATCTTCAGGCGCGCCACCCAGCCCACTCCAAATATAACCATCAATCCCACCCCCACCAGTCTCAACACTTGTCGAGCTACCTGGCTCATGCGTAGCCAATGGAGGAGAGGAACCAGAATCAGTGATAGTGATAGAAGACGCAAAAGTTTCCGCCGGAGAAGTAAGATCTAAGTCTGTGGATGCTTTGGTGGTCTCAACACTGGGAAGGCATGTACCATTGATCGCCCTGTATTCAGAGACAATTGACGTAGTCGAAGTCAAGCATGGTTGTGGTCCATCCGGCGCAGACGTGTACGGCACATCTTCAAAGTCAGTAAAAGGAAAGAACGCTTCAGTTGCGTTTACAACGGGAACAGACATTATTGTTGTGATCCTGCTTAAAGTCGGAGAGATAGTACCAGAAGGGTCGAGGTCTGTGAGGGTATGCTTGAAGGATCCAGATGGCGATGATACGAGAAGTGATTCATTCGAATTGGATGATGAAGAGTCTGTAGAAGGTAGAGCAGGAGGCTGAGTTTGTGTTGGAATAGTGGCTACTATCGATGGTTGTTGGTTTTCAGATGATGGCCCGATGGGGGTGGATTGCAATGGAGGCGTAATCTGTAACGGATCTAAGGTCACCGCAGTCGGTGCCGGTTTGGGCGTAGTCGTAATTTGTGGTGTTAGAGGTAATGGATCTGTTCCCAATATATCGGGAAGAGAGAGGGTATTGAGGAATGGTTCTAGCGGTAAGGCTGGAGCCGAATCTGGGAATGAGCCCGGTGAGGATGTGGTATCCAATGCGCTGGCTTGTAGCAATCTGTCAGCAATTTTGCAAATCGGATATTTGGGGGACTTACTTCTAGAGCACCACAACATAATAACTCGACATTATAGTGGAAGAGGACGAATCATCTTGATGGTCGAACGCAGATTTCCTGACCTAGAAACAAATGCGGACCTGGCAAGACACTTTAGGTGAAAGGAATATCATGAGAAATGAGGTTAGGCCTCCAATCACCACTACACTTCCTAGAACCGAGTTCACGACTAGATAGCACGGCTTAGTTTAGAAGAGTTAGTCAATACTCACAGCATTCTTTATTGGCTGCGATGCTGAGATAGATGATATGTGGCGTGAAATTGCTTTTGACAGGGATGTCCTGCATTCAATCGCTTCTCGTGAAGATCGCCCATTGGCTGTCGTGGGCTATATTGAGACCAATTTGAGACCATGTATCTCACCTACCGAGTGGCTGTGAACCCAGAGACCCGGCTTCCGGTTTCCGAGCATAGCTGAGGCTGTGTGGACGACTGCAATGAATGAACAAAAGGTCTTGAAGCAAGATTTCCGCGCTTATTAGCATCGTGTAATTTGTTGCACCTCTATCGCCTCCCAAGCTCTTCTAGATATTATTCATATGAGCCACTCTCGAGTATGCAATTTACGAAACGGCTCGTCCACGCTTACACGTTCTCTAAACCCTTGTGTAATATATCCAACTACGACGGTGAGGTAGACGGTTCTATAAAAATGCAAGTTTCCCACCACATGCAAAACCCGCCAAATGAAAGCTTGTACGACAAAATGATAAATGCAGAGCAACTGATGGTATCTAGCGCGTTAAATCCAAATAAATCATGAAAAGCGGGTAGCAAGATGGTGGTGAAAATGGTACAAAGCGCTGCGCATCGCTCGTTCAATCCGAGTGGGCATGCTCGAGGTCTTTGCAAAATTTGACGAAGTTCTTTTTATGAACCTGATAACGTTAGCTATTGTAGAATCGATCTTGAAGTCAATGGGACTCACTAAGCCGGCATATTTGCCCTCCTCCAAAACGCAGACATATCGCAGGCCGAGCTTGACAAACATTTCATAGACCAGGTCCATGGAGCTATGTGCATCCAAGGCGACCGGACTTGCGTCAACATAGCTTGTGAAGTCGGTCGGATCGTTCTCCGGTTCATTCTCATCATCGGAGTCACTCGGTCCATTCCACTTCACCTCAGTAGACATTAGACAGAGCGAGTTATTCTCGTTATTGAGCTGGTCAAGTGACCATTCGAGATCTGGAGCTGGAATAAGACCCACAAGAACGCCATTCTTGAGGAGAGGAAGTCCGCCATCGATTTCGCCATTCGAATGTAAATAGTCCAATTGTGCGCGGAGAGTCTTGGCATGGACGAAGGGCGAATGCGAGAGGTCGATGATTCGATGGTGGTTGATATGCTTGGGTACAATGTCGCCGAGCTCGCCAGTGAATATAGGCTTTTGTTTGTCGAGAAACGGGTAGTTGTTCATTTGAATGAGCATCTCGTAAATGGAAAGTGGCTCTACAGCATCGGCCGTCCATTTCGCGACAAGAATGCCGATGCTGAAAGGCAGCACATGATCATACGAGCCAGTCAGTTCCAGCAAAATTACCGCGAGGGTGATTGAAAGACGGGTGACACCACACATCGTTGCGCCTGCTGCTACCATCGCATATACACCTGTGATATGGAGTGAGTTCAAGGCGTTCTTTCTTTCCTGGACGATGCACATCAACGTGTACATACCTGGTACGACACAATCTTCTGGCGCGCTATCGGCTTTGCAATCGCCGAAAAGACCAGTGTGAGAATAATTCAGGGCCAAGTACTGGACTATGTGTCCGACCATGCGGCCTAACAGTCCACCTACCACCATAGAGGGAACATAAATCCCAGCTGGCACTTTAATGCCAAAAGTAATCGTCGTGAGGAAGGCTTTGAGAACGAAGGCTACCAGCAAATACCAGAGGACAGCCGGAATCTGTTCTTGGGTCGGGCAGAGACCGGTCCCAGAGGAGGTGAAGGTGTCGCAAGGGGATGCAAGTTCGCGCAGTAGTTCGGTGACTGGAAGACTGAATGTCATGTTAGTAAGGATTTGGACCATCAAGGAATGAGAGAGCCTTACCGAGTGTAGCGATTCCAAAAGCCGATGAGCCCGGTGACAAGGGCAATCAAGGCGACTTCCGCAACTGGGTGTTTTTTCAAGAATGGGATCCGTCTAAATGTTGTCGCCCAGAACTTTGTGGCCTTGATAAACAGCGCACCCATCATTCCACCCAGAATTCCGAGTAGGACAAATGCAACCATCTCGAAGCCTTTCCATCCCGTGATGTACCGCACCTCGAATAACACGATGTGACTATTGCCATACGGATTCAAGAATTTCAAAGTTAGAGCTGCAACCATGGTGCAAAAGAACGTGCGGAAGAGCGTTTTCATCGGGAAGTAATAGCTGACTTCCTCCAGACTGAACAAGACGCCTCCGAGAGGCGATCCAAAGGCAACGGCAACACCAGCGGCCGCACTGGCACTCAAAACCTCTCTTCGCTTTCCATCGTTGAGATTATATTTTGGGAATAGACGGCATGCTATGTTGCCGATTGCGGTGGAAACGTGTACGTACGGCCCTTCTTTGCCAATGCTCAGGCCCGACGCAATACTCAATATCAGAGCAAGGGTCTTCACGACCAATGTCTTGAGACCGAGATATCCATGAAGCACGAAACCACTGATGATAACCTTGATCTCGGCGACTCCACTGCCCGCAGCAGAGTAATATGTCATGTCTCCAGGCTTTTCGGACGGCGCTCTTACGGCCTTCAGGTCGTCTTCGTCGTTCTCGGAGACTCGTCGCTCTGCGGCCAAATCTTCGTCTAGGGTCGACAATCGCACGTTGCTTGGGACGACTGTCTTCGTAAGTAACGTGAGAAGGCAGGAGGCTTCGGCCATTAAGATGGTCAAAAAGACATGGAACAGATACTCTATGCCAAAGGCATCATAGTTGCCGGGGCGAATGACATCTGACCAGCTCTTCCATTCGTCGCATGCCTGAAGGCCATCGCAGCATGTTTTCACATTCAGGGCCCACGAATAGCTGCAGTACCCAGCTTTGTAGTCGAACAGAATTCCTTCTGTGACGTTCACGAAATATGCCAGACATGCCGTCAAAAATCCAATGATAGCAACAAGTATCCATCCTTGCGAAGCGTCGTATAACCTTTCAACTCTTCCGTGCCATCCTTTCCGAGACTGAAGCGCCTTGACTCGGAAAGCATCCATCAAAGAATCGTGAACCCAGTCTGTTGAAGTAAACTGATCGTACCAGACGCGTTCGTGGAGGAGAGAGGTTCGTGATTGTTCTAAGTTTGCAGCTAGATCCACCACGTTAGCCTCGACACATGTTGGAACTCGCTTGCTATGTTGAGTCCAAAACTATGTCAACCAGACCATGAAAACCCCCTCTCCGAATGACTTACATTGCTCAAGTTGGCTGTTTCTGCTTCTTTCCAAGGCACCCACAAGTCGTGATTGAAAGCCCAATCCATGAGAGGCTGAACGACTGTGATTTTTATGAATCCTCAAACTTCCCCCATAGCTGTTCTGTCTATCCAGCGCAGCCAGTGTTCGAGGAGTGCCGGGTATGGAAGATATCCTACTTTGGTACGTTCTTCGGTGGTCTGGGTTCTCAAGGAGACTTGACATCTCATTTACAGTCCTGTATGATCGTGATCGGCGAAAGGTAGGCGAGGTCGGCGCACTCGGGGGTCTACTTGAAGAATGGTCCTCATAATCGTTGTAGTCGTCGTGGCTTTCGTGCTGGCCATCGCCGTGCTCGAAGCTCCGATAAGACTGCAGTGAGCCCGGCATGTTGAAGATGATAGCTGGCAGAGGGCAGGTCACAGCCAACTCCAGCAGAAGTGAGGTTCGCTTAGGAGGATCAGCGTAGGCCCTATTGTGGGTTCTCTCCGTGTGCCAGGTTCCGAATCATCTGCGATAACTGCTCACGCGGACGAGGGTGGTTGAGCTAAAGGCGGACAAGGGGAATGGATATGAGGTATAAATGGCTGAGCTGAGACAAAGACGACATGGCCTTCCTATCATGTGAACTGCCATGTTGGACTCGTGGATGCCATACAAGTCGCGTGCAATACCACGCCGGATTTGTTGTCCAATTGATGGCACTCCAGAGCTTCGCGGTGTGGTCTCCGCCCATTGAACCCACAGTCCCTCACCTTCGCGAAACGTCACAAAAGCATGCCACCTAGTTTTAGCGCCTCTCCCTGCAGCGTATCCAGTTCCCTTCTCACCCAACGGTGTTCATCTGTGTACATCTCTTCTCACTTATATACACCTCAACATTCCTATCCACCAAACCTCAATCTTGCTGACCCTGTGTCTCAATGGCTGCATCCCGTCTCGAAAGAGCTGGCCTCGGTAACATCTACCACATTCACAATCATAATCGTGATTAAGAGATTTGGGAGATAGCGCTATTGTGCGAACTTGCACGGCGCGGGATTCTGTCCTCTAGTTATCACGACCCTGAAACCGGATGTCCGACAAAAGTAATTATCAAGATAACACCCCTCGAGTTGGTGATGGTATGGACACATTAAGTAAAGTTGGGTATAGCTAGCAAGCGAGCAGGTGAAGGCGTGGTAGGACAGTGAAGGCTAGATCGACGTCGTGGGTTAATAGAAACCCTAGAAAGCAGTTAACCACAGTCCCTTCGAAACGGATATTCCTAAGACCGTATACAGGCTCTTATCTTTGCGAAGAGCTTGGATTACAGTACAGACTTGGTAGGAAGAACGATTAGTACACTTCAATCGACTTCACGATGCCTCAATTAGTTACCTTGCGAACCGACTTCATTCACGATGCAGTAATCAGTCGAAAACACCAGACCTTCCCCATACGTGGCGCAGACAATGCTTCTTGATGGACAACGCCCTCAGCAATACCCTGAGCTGACACCTATGTCACCTCCTACGAATCGACTTCTCGCAGACCCAGCAGTCAAGTAGCAGTCGCAAATATACCTCTTTCGGTCTTAAGTACAAGAAGTATATTTCAAGTAGTTTGGTAGTGAAGCTTTGCTATAGGTAGAATTACAGTAACGATTAAAAAAACAAGTTGGATATAAAGCCTCCCAAAACAAAAACCCTCTCCCAGATATAAAAGAGCCTATTGTGCTTCCCTATCATTTCAATAGTCTCAGTAGATCGAGGAACGTCTACAGCGTAGTGCCCAAATCCTGACTTGTGGAATGTGTAGGAACGCCAACTCTCCTCGTCCGTTCCATGAAAACGGCTCACCATCTTGAACAAGCAACTTGACAGATAAGCCAGCCCGCAACACTGCCACTAGTAGAACTGCCTGCTGGACAGGTTGAGTAAGGATGCATGGCTGCTCCTGAAGAGTCTGAGAAAGATACAGCTCCCTGTCGGAAGCTGCATACACCTAGGGGTTCGCCGGCTGTATCGGTGTAAAAGTTCACCCGTGGTTGCATGTTTGGTAGGGTGTATCGGAGGTGAGGCACATTAGCATCGTTTGCCGAGAAGGCGGGCTGCCTCACTCCTATTTCGTATGATCTGTGGCCTCGATTATTCACCGGTCCAAGAGAGAAGATGTAGATTTGAGCGTTGTGACCCGTTTCAATCCTGTGACTGCCGGAGCCGTCGGCAGCGACACAGTAGCTGGTTTTTTCGTTGCGGTAAACTGCTGTAACAGTTGGGTTTGAAGAGTTGATAAAGACCTTGAAGAATATGTGGCAGATCCATTCTTTTGCGCCGTAGGTCAGAACATAGTCGTATAGGGTTGCGTGAGTGAATTGGAGCCAGCCGAGGAGTAGGATGAGAAACCTAGAAACTGACATGATCGATGGAGTAAGGTTGTTGCCGTTGGTAGTGATTCTCATGAGGATTGAGTAGCGACAAACGAGGCAGGGTCTCTGAGCAGAAGAGGACAATAAACGATACTTATAACCGTGTCAAGATGCTTGGGACTGCCGGATCCGCCAAGTTAAAGGCTAGCCTAGTGAGAGATTGTCGTCGTCTCCATCAAGTATGAGAGCTTCCATCCCGAGTGTTCTAAAATTGGTCACGGAGAGACGGAAAATCTAATGACTTGGGAAAGATATTCGACATTGGCCTTAGAGTACCTGGTATCAGGTAGATGTATACCATACATAGTAAAAGTGATACCGGCGGAACTACTAATAATAACATTCAGATTTTACGTGGTATGTAATTGCTGCTGTGCCATGTGCCCACAATCTCTATCTTCAATCGCAAAAACCCAACTCTCTGGGATGAAAAAGCCTCTCGGATCTATCCTGAGCGGAATCCATACGGTGCGTAGTAGGGAAGGTAGGTGAGGTAGGTAAGGTAGGTGAGGTGGAGTCTCTTCAGACTATTGCGGAGGAGGTGTCGGTACACGCCCGGTACAGGGTAGGTGAGGTGGTGGAGGAAGTAAGTAAGGTAGTAGTCGTAGTTAAGAATTTTGGACTCGTTGTGCGACCTTGGCGGGACTTGAACTCCTCCGACTCGGTGCCAGCATGGTACTTCCATTATACGTTGCTCTTCGTGTAATCGCTGTATGGCCATCTCTTACTACGTACTGAGTTTTCCCTGTGTCCAGATGTGTCCAGGAGCATCGCTCGTGGTGTGGTAGAGTCCGCTCTACCAGGCAAACCACCACGACGTGACGTCTGATGCCCGTGGAGGGTGAGTCCACGGACAGCGATTTTCATCGGCTCTCCCATCATCGTCGAGACAATATGGAAGGTTCGTAGCCTCCGCCCCGTACAGGCTGGAAATTCGACTTTGGAGGCCGAACTACTACTAGGAATACAACCTTGCGATCAACTATTTCTGTTACTGACTTGTTTCCGGGTAAGAGACGATACTACCTGTTTTCCACCAGTGAAATCCTCGCCAGCGGTAATCGCGTAGACTCACCATTAGTACGGTTACATGACTATTACATTAGATTTTCATTAGACTTTGATCGAATTGTAATCAAATGAAGAGAATGACACCATAGAACAGGAAATTATTGCGAATAATCTACGGATTGACATTGAACGACGTGTTTGATCGATAGTTTGTATGTAACCGGGCCATACGGTAGAACCTGGCCCTGCTTGGCTCGAGCGTCCAATGTACTACTGCAGAAGCTGCAGAAATTGGACGCTCTTACCTGGAGCAACGGCGCCGAGGCGAATAGCTAAGAAAAGATGGGGCCGTGGCACCGCCGACAGGGAGGGTCAGGTTCTACCGTATGACCCGGCTATGTACTTGGCTGTCTTCGCTGCTCAGAGCACAAGTTATTTTGAACAGTTGTCCTCGTCAACGTGAAAAGCACAATACCCAGCATCATGGCTTTGTGCATGTGGACATACGGCGGCGGGGTCTGTTCGTAGGTAGGCCGAGTCGAGTTAACAATGCCGTAACCACGGGCCGAGTCGAGTTGCAGTCCTTCCTCAAGATGCCGTTGCCGTTCTCACCCCTGACCTTGCCGAAACAGTACTACAGTACTCCGTACTCCGCGACTTCCTCCGGGGCCTTGCCCCTGCTCACTATCCCTCAGCTCATCCCCGACACGAAGCCGAACGGAATCACGTGTGACACCGTTCTTGTCACGGCAGCGATAGGATGTATAGAATGAACTAGGGTTCTAAGAACTGAGTGTGATAATAGAATTTACGGTAGAGAGCGAGTTACTACGAGGGCGCGAAGATATCGCGCCTTAGCCACAATGTGGTTAAGCCGATACGCCCGAGCCACGAAGTAACGTGACGGCAAAGGAGCCATGCCGTGCCGTCACATTAACCCCCCCCCCCCCCCCCCAAAAACAAGAAAGCCCAGTTATCCCGAGAGGAATCAACTTGGTTGGCCACATTGCTAGCAAAATATATACCAAACGCCCCTTCAATCTGAATCCCTACTGCCATTGATTTGAGAATACAAAACACCCATAGCTGGAAGGAGAGAAAGGACTCCAAGGAGCAAAAGGGCCATAGCCTAGCGCCTATTCATCCTTGTGCGCATTCTCGTCATTCTCCCCTTGGAGACCGCCGCATTATCGTCCTCACGTGGTGGATCCTCAGTCTCTCGGTCATAGGCGTCCCGCCATTCTGTCAACCTCAATGGCGGACCATCTCGCTCGGGGTGATCCTGGTGGTAGAGCCTGAGCAGCTTTGGTGAGTTCTTATAGCTCTCAGCATCATACCATGTATTATCTGGGTCCCAGCCTTTCCATAATACCATGTATTGTAGCTTTTGTCGGTGAATACGGCTTCCAAGGATGGCCTCAACCTCCCACTCGACATGGCTGTGCACTTCGTAGGCATCATTTGGATCGTTGGTATTGATTTGACCCGGGAGCCCTTCTGTAGCCGCTTTCCTCAATCGATCAGAGTGAAAAACACTGTGTATCTTGTACGATTGTGGTAACTGAACCTACCAACTATGTCCTTTTTTTCCAATGATAGGAAATGGGCCTACCACAGGGTTATCCAACTTGTCGGACGGTCGATCAGTGCGCCAGGCTCTCTTGGTGACGTACACCATATCGCCCATGCCTGTGGTGTCGTCAAAGCCGTAGTCTTCAGGCCTGCGCTTCTTATTTGCCTGCAGAGATTGCCGCTGTTGGGCCTTGAAGAGTTGAGTCTTTGCGAAGTTCCATGCCTCGTACATACGAATGGCGTAACGTTGTGCTTCCCCGCGATTGAGCTTCTCAAGTGACGATTGTCCTTTCATTGGCTTGCGAGCCTCCCAATCGTAATGCATTCTAGGCACAAAACCCATTTCAACCTCCGATGGCGATAAGCCCGTAGCCTCATGAGGTGCCGACGCTGCAGCGAAGTCCATTGCAGGTAACAGCTCAGACCAATTGTCTTGGTAATGATTGACAAAGATCCTTAGTTTCTGTTGCAATGCCTGGTTGACGATCTCAGTCTGGCCATCAGTTTGAGCATGTCCTGAGGTACTCTTACGCAATTGGATGCCCAGAATAAGGCTCGATTCGTCCCAGAACTGCGACACAAATCTCGGATCCCGATCGCTGACAATAGTATCAGGCAGCCCATAGATGCGGTAGACGTGTTTGTAGTACAGCCATGCAGCATCTTTGGCCTTCACTTCCTTGTGACCTGGTAGGGAGAAAGGGCGCTTTCCTAGACGATCCACTACTACCATGACATTGTCATATCCGTGCTTGTCTTTGTTGAGGGACATGAAGTCCATTGAAACGTGCTGCCAGGGCCTCTCAGGTATTGGCAATGGTTTCAGCAATCCCGGAGTCTTGTCCCTAGGAACTGATGACCTCCTGCAATCCTGGCATGCCGCAATATATTGATCAATGTCTGCATTCATCCGCGGCCAGTAAAATTGCCGTGCGACAATCTTTCGAGTTTTGTTGCGGCCAGGGTGGGCAGAGGGTAATGTTGTATGTACCTCATCAAGTAGCTTTCGGCGGAGTTGATCATTCTCTGGAATAAAAAGGCGACCCTGGTGTAATAGGAGTCCATCTTCAAGGCGGAGAGTCGTATGGTCATCGCTAGCGACGTCTCTGAACTGCTGCAGTGATTGTGCGGTCCGATTGGCGTTGAGTAGCTGGTCCACTAGGTGTAGCTGTTCTGCGTTGATGTTAAGCGCCTGGATCTGGGCACCAATCTGGTCATCTTTGATGAGCTGTATTGTGCGGGCTGCGTTGGCAATTGCCTTTTGTGACTTCAGTTCATCCGATTTCCGTGACAGGCCATCTGCAATGGTGTTTTCCTTGCCAGGGCGGTAAGCAATAGTAAAGTCATAGTTACAGATAACCTCTGACCATCAAGCTTGTCGTGCGTTCAACATCCTCTTGGTGGTAAAGTATTCCAGTGCGCGGTGGTCAGTAATAGCCACAAATGGCTGCTGCAAACCTCTCAAAAATGCGCTCCATTCTTCAAGGCCTTTGATTAATGCCAGTAGTTCCTTGTCGTGAATCTCCTAGTTCAGCTTGTGTACGTTCATTGTCTTGCTGAAGAAGGCTACTGGGTGCCATTGGTTATCTTTTCCTTTCTGAGATAGGACACCTGCAATCTTTTTGATGTCACATTGTAAGCCTGCAGCGCGCAGTCTTTCAAGCACCTTGTGAACGTGCTCTGTGTGCTGCAATAGGTCTTCCGAGAAGATGAGGATATCATCAAGGTATGCGGTGCAGAAGTCGTCAAGTTACTCCATTAGGATCGTATTCATGTACTTCTGCCAGGTAGCAGGGCCATTAACCAGTCCCTCCATCATGACTTTGCATTTGAAACTTCCATATCGGGTGCGGAAAGTGGTGAGATCCTCAGATGCTGGGTCTAGCCTGATCCGGTGAAAGGCCTGACGAATGTCTAGCTTGGTAAAGACCTTAGCTTTTGACAGACGTGCTATAGTCTCAGTAATTAGCGGAATAGGATACATATTCTTCTTGGTCAGAGCATTGAGTTTACGGTAGTCAATACAGAAGCGGAACTTCTGCTTCTCACCCACCGGCGTGGGCTTCTTGACGATGAGTACAGGCGATACGAATGGGGATGTGCTTGTCTCAATAAAGCCCGAGTCAAGATTCTTCAGTAGCTATTCTTTGACGAAGTTCAGCTCATCCAATAACATGTTGTACAGAGGGCAGAATCCAGGCGAAGCCTTGCCTCCTCCACCTTCTAGTTCAATCACATGGTCAACACCTTCTTTGTAGGTTGCCAATCGATTCGAGTCTGCTTCTGAAAAGACATCCTTAAACTTTGCATGCTTTGCCGGTAGCTTGTTGTAGACATGAAGGTGAAAGAGCAACGAGGCTCTACTAGGCTAGATTATTACCACGCATACATTTTTGAAATACCTGCTCAATGTATAATCTACTCCAAGCTCTTAGACATCCGCTCACTCAATGAACACACCAAACACCCATAAATGGCTAATAGCACAAACGCAAACTCCACAAATTTTACGCTTCACACCGCTCAAAAGCTCACATGCATCTAACGAGAACGCCCACAAATGCAACTACGACTTAAAGAAAGCCAACAACATCGGTGAGCATCGATGAAATCAAGGCATGACACCCTGCCTCCAAGCATCAACCCGACTTCTGGTCTGCGGCTCCATGGGTGGTTCCTCCACCCTCGCCTGCGCATGCGAACCATAAGACGACTGTCTCTGGTACGGTCCAGGCATATGCTGCACAGGTAACATTCCACCATTCATCCCAATGTTGGCATATCCACCGTTTGTGTACCCACCTATCAGATTCGTGCTATTCATTATCGGTTGCTGTTGCTGAAGAAGATTAGGCTGGATGGCACCCATCATTTGAGGATGCTGGTACCCCGCCATGAGGTTTGGATTACTCATGTTACCATATACACCGCCCACGGCCACAGGCATTTGAGGTGGATATATCATACCATTCTGATACGGCATATGTCCTTGATAGCCACTCGTCATATTCCCAGATGGTGTACGCTGAAATCCCATACCCTCACCATTCGTCATCTTGATATGCGATGATCGGGCCTGTTTGTCTTGCTCATTTTGGGCGAGAAGACTCCCTTGCGGGAGGGTAGCAAGTAGCATGTCATTCGACACTTTACGAGCGTCATTCTTTCCAGACGGATAGGCCTTCAAAAGATCGGCCATACTGCGAGACAGCGTAGGCTGAGCTATCTGAGGAGGAAATATTGTGCTCATGCGTGGATCAGCGAGTGGCATCATGTTGGTCACTGGTCTCATAGTGTTCATGCGAGGGTCCACACCTAGGCTCAATTGACTGCCCGTGTTGGCTCTTTGCAAATATTCTCTCTGCAATCGAGCACGACGTTGACCGAGCGTTTCCTCTTCCTCTTCTTCAGGCGTGCTTGATGGTTTAGACTTCTCGCCTATGAGTAGAGGGCTGGATGACTTGCGCTTGTCATTCAGCTTGCTCATCTCAGCGGCGGATAAAGGCACGAAACTTTTACGTTTAACGTCTGGGCTGGTCGGGGCACCAGGAAGTAGAGATGTCGTGCTCTTTCGTTGCTCGCTTGTTTTGCCAGGCTCAAGGGATGCGCTACTGTCACGCTTGTCGTTCTCGGCATTGCTGCTCTCGACGCCCAATGCATTGAGCATATCCACTGAAAAAGCATGGCTCACATGATTGTCGTTCACGTCGCCAATGGCGTCAGCGAGCATCTTCTTCTCCTTGAGACGTTTGATTCGTTCTTTCAGTGTTTCGCCTTCATGCTCGCTCTCCGATTCTGGCTCAACAATGTGGACCTGAGACTGTCTCGCAGCGTGGGCGGCCGCAACCGCAGCATTGGGATCTATTCCGAGCAATCTGTTCCTCCGCCGGGATAGTGGCTCGTTATCTTCCATTTGACGTCGTTCCATGAGACCGAGTGGCCTATCCCAATCCGCCAGACCGCGCTCGGCAAGCTTGGCCTTGACGAGCTTGCTTTTTTTGCCATAAAGTACGCCAAGTGGTATGTCGTCCTCGTCCTCCTGTTCAGCTTGCTCTGCCAGCTTCAGCGCCGGATCTTCCCAAGCCAGAGCAACGCGAGTCTTCTGTCGTTTCTGCTTCTCTAATTGGGCGACGGCGTCCAGCTCCAGGAGAGTAGAATGCATGCCCTCTGTACCGGACTGAAATGTACGGTTCCGTTGCTTTTGCTGGGCTTTTCGAGCTTGTAACTCGGCAAGTAGTGTTGTAGGAGGTCCATATTGGCGCTCGATTTCGTCGTCGAGCTGACCGTCACTATCCTCATCTTCATGATGATCATCGTGAATGACTTCGTCGTCTTCCAATTCCACTTCCTCGCCATACTCGTTCAATATTCTGGGCCGTAGCGGTGTGGTGGCGCCTGACCTATCGTGTCCTCCTATGTCACCATTTGGAGCTCGGCTCAGAGCAGAGTCGTCCAACGTGGCGCTCATAGTCATACTGCTGCGTTTGCGGAGCCTGTTTTTTGCTTTACCCGCATCATCGAGTGCATTGGCAGAAGAGATAGACGATCGCCGTAGTCCAAAGAACGAACTCCTTCGTTTGGTTTTCTCGGGTTCGTCAGGCAAACAGGCCACAGATTTCCTATTTTTCAAGTCCAAAAAACGCTGCAAAGATACCGAACTTCGCGTCGCATTTTCTTTCTTGTAGATGCCTGCGCCAGATGCGCCAGTGATAGGGTGGGCGGTGAAGGCGCTCACAGGTGCCCGTGCAGCTGCATCCAAAAGATCATCCAGCGTGTTGACAGCTGATTGATCTCTTATCTCCACTTCTTCGCGTTGAGCCTGCTGTTCAAAGAACATGCTAGCCCTCAGTTGTGCAGGCAGCTGAGATATGGGTCTGCTCATGCGTTGCTTGTTGGAACCTTCAGCACCCATTCCTCCTTGGGCTGTCCAGGCGACTGAATTTCTGTTTGCTATGGGCATTGATTCCAACAATTGGGTCCGACGCTTGGCCTGAACTGAAGCAGATGGTAATTGTGACAGCCGTTGAGGTAGATTCAGCATTCGGGGAACAGGAGCAGGGTAGAAGACCATGCTATCTCGAGGCGGAGGCACAGCCTGAGTAGGAGGTGGATCGAGAGCTCTCAACACCGATGCTATATCGTCGTTGAGGACTTCGGACGGGTCTCTACTTGGCACGCGAGCACTGCCGCGGATACTTCCAGTATAATGTGCACCGTCGAAATCTTCAAACAACACCTGAGCCTGTTGGAATGTTTCACCTGAAGCTGCAGAAGATGGCCGCTCGGGTGGCTGAAGGTTGTCCGCATACATCTGATTATTGCTTTCGGTTTGTTCGGAGTCTCCGTTGAAGGCGTCATGATATCCTTCTACTGATGGCCCCGTGAAGTCATCAAGTCTGGTGCTTTCAACCTGAGGAAGGATGTAGGAATGTCGTGGTGGTCGAGGGGACGTCGGGTCTTCTGGCTGTGGTTCCGATGTCACATTCCCAAGCTGTCGAGACATCTCATCTGCAGGGGTCGGCTGCAGAGGACTGCCTGAGCTATTTGCCTGTCCTGTATCTTCGGGCATATCCAGATGACTACAAATTTCTCCTGCAATCTGGTCGTAGATGTTTGTGAAGGAAGTGTCGCTTGGTATTCGAGATGCTGCCAGATGGGCTGCCGAGCCATTCTCTTGCGCTATCTGGTTGTATAATCGTGTAAAAGAGCCTCCACTAGGCGTTCTTCCTGTTGAGACACGTTTCATGCGTTTGTCTCTAGGGTCTTCGTCTTCGTCTTCGTCTTCATCTTCGTTTTCGTCTTGGTGTTCATCAATTGAACTTCCTTGGGCGGAGGCGGAATTGGAGGGTTCGTCAGGGGCGGAATTGGAGATTTCCTCGTCCAAGTCAGGATTGGATAATTGACCAAGTCGAGATCCTTTGGACGTGGAGCGTTGGCGTGAGGCTTGGGACCAAGAAGCAGATCTTACGGACCCAATGGGAGAAGTAATAAAGGCAGCGGGCGAGTATCCCCCATATCTGGCAGTGCTGTTTACGTCGACAATTGAGTTTGCATACGAGCTGATCGAAGGGTTCCGCGAGCGCGATTTGACTTCGGGTTCCACAGCAGCATTGGAGTAGAGGGAGGCCCTTCGGCTGTCTGACAGTTTCTGTTCCTCCTGCAGCTTACGAATCTCCTCCCCAATGTCTGATCCCATGCTCATTCGCTCGGCTGTGTCTTCGAGGTTCACGACATTCTTGACATAGGCTCCTTGGAGGGATTCCAGGCCAGGCACTGGATGGCGCAGCTGTACTGAGCGTTCGATGCTTGCTTTCCGCATACTGACAAGCTGTTTTTCGGACAATGAGGCCAACTGAGAATCGGGACGCGTAAAGGACGACATGGTGGATACTGGATAGGCTTGGGACTTGTCAATAGACGGATCCCCCGTCAGACCGGGATATTGGAGGACTGTCCGAGGATATTCTTATCTGTCAGCATGGCTGTTCCTGTCTGAACCCTTGTGTTGGGACTCGGGAGTGACAGTGAATTGCGGCAGCATCCAGGAATCGATTATTTAGCCCTTTTGGGCGTGAGATTACAGAGCGGACGCCTCTAGCTGCGGCCGTGCATGAAGAGCAGCAAATGAAACCGGTAAAAGGCTGAGATCGTCTCTCGTAAGTTATGAGCACGTAAGCACGGCCGAATACATCACGTGCGTATCGGTTATTGATCGCGAATTATTTTAAGATTGGACCGTGACAGGCATTAACCAACATTGACAGGCACCTTGTTAGACACTTTCTCCTCGGAAAGCTCTCATAATCCACCCAGGGAAAGACGCGACTCACGAAACTCACAAAATACACGACCCACGAGACTCACAAACTACACGGCCCATGAAACTCAGCATGGAGCGCCCGTCCTCCAAGCGCAAAAGCGAAGCCGACGACCAAGGCATTCGCAAAGCTCCAAAGGTGGCTGCCAGCAATGGCGCCCGAAGGAACTTGTCCTTCGCCGAGAGGATGATGGCCAAGATGGGCCATAAAGCCGGCGAAGGATTGGGCAAGTCGGGCGATGGTATCGTGAATCCCATCGAAGTCAAATTGCGGCCGAAGGGCGCTGGTGTGGGTGCTGTGGAGGAGAAGACGGATCAGGCAAAAGCGGAGGCCCGGAGAGCTGCTGAACGTAATGGAGAAGTCTACGAAGATTCATCGGAAGAGGAGCGCAAAGCCAGGAGGAAGAGGAAAGCCGCTGCAAAATCTGCTCAGGCAAGTAGTGGAACAAGCATGCCAGGAGGATTTACCCGACCGAAAATCAAGTACAGGACCACCGCGGATATCGAGGCCGCTGTGACTGGCTTGGAGGTACCAAATGTGCTCAAGTCCATCATCGACGCGACCGGAAAAGAGGCGAGACTTTTGACCTCTACCGCAGGTTTGATGAGCGCTGTCGGTCCCACATCCACTGTGGAAGCCGAAGTTGATAAAATCGCGAAACGCGCCCGAAGAGACCTTGAAAGTTTTGCCGATACCTGGACCGAACTCACAGACCGGACAAAGTACATTGAAATTGAAGAACAGCAGCTTCAGGCAGAAATTGACGAGGAAGAGAAGGAGATCAGACGGACGCGAGAAGTTGTCGAAGCTGTGGAAGCGCTGCAGATACTGGACCTCAAGAAACCGCGGCTCGCAGCGGAGGCAGCCGTCTCGTGGGAGCAAGTCACAGAACAGCTCGAGACATTGCAGACGATGTGTTCATCAGACATGGGTCATCTCAATCTCACGGAAGTTGCTGTCGCAGCCATCCACCCTCTTTTCAAGCAGGAAATGATCGATTGGGATCCATTGGAAAATCCTCTCCATTTGGTGCCATTTTTGAAACGGTTAAGGACAATACTTGGCGTCAAGAAAGACATCGTATCTACCAGCAGCTACGACGAGGAGTACAACAGCATCAGACGACAAAAGTCCACGACACCATACGAATCTCTCATCTACACACTTTGGCTTCCAAGAGTTCGAACGGCGGTCACAAACGACTGGGACGTACACTCTCCTGCCTCTCTCATCACTCTTGTGGAGGCTTGGAAAGATCTGCTCCCCGACTTTGTCTACCAAAATCTCACAAGTAATCTAATTGGCCAAAAACTCTCCTCAGCAGTAGAGGCATGGAATCCACGCACCGCGCTCAAGAAGGGGAAACATGCCACACAACTGCCGCACATCTGGTTGTTTCCGTGGCTGCAATTTCTCGATCCACATCATCTTGATCCTAAAGCTTCTACCGGTTTGTTGTCAGACGTGAAACGCAAGTTTCGTACAGCACTTGATGTATGGGATCTATCCCGTGGGGTGCTACCTGGTCTAGAAGCATGGCGTACAGTTCTAGGTCCAACATTGCAGGACATGCTGATACGCCACCTCCTTCCTCGCCTCGCCGCTCTGTTGGCCACGGACTTCGAAGTCAGGCCGGATGATCAAGACATGGTTCCTTTGGAAAATGTACTCGCGTGGAATACCTTTTTCAAGCCTACAGTCATGGGACAACTGCTCCTGGCAGACTTTTTCCCGAAATGGATGGAAATCCTACACATCTGGCTTACAGGGGATGAAACAAATTACGAACAGGTGGGCATGTGGTTTTCTTGGTGGAAGGAACAAATTCCAGCCGAAGTCAATCAGGTCAAGACGGTGGAAGATATGTGGGCCAAGGGATTGGACATGATGAACCTGGCACTTGATCTTGGCGATCGAGCGAAGGATGATCTTCCACCGCCCGTAGGCGGTGGTCCGGCACGACCGATCGCACCTACGACACCTCACCCTATAGCAAGTAACGCTGCTTCAGCAACGCCAAAGACCGCGCCACAAGTCGAGACCTCGTTCAGAGACGTGGTTGAGGCGTGGTGTGAAGAAGAGAGCCTGCTACTCATGCCAATGCGCGAAGCACACGAAGTCACGGGCCTTCCTTTGTTCAGGATTACTGCTTCAGCAACAGGGCGAGGAGGGGCTGTTGTGTATATCAAAGGCGACATCATGTGGCACAAGGTGAAGGGAGAAAAGAACATTTGGCAGCCCATCGGACTGGGAGAGAGATTGGTTCAGCTGGCCAAGGGAAAGTGAGATATCCTGACCGCCACAAGCTGACATATTCGAAAAATATTGAGACTTCGATGGGCTGTCTCCCAAGATTGAGTTGTTTCTTAGGGTAAGCATACACCGATCTCCATTATTGAACAGGTCACCCACTTCCTAGCTTTGCTAATTGTTTGTCATTGTGTTGGAGAAAAGGGCTAGATAATATACCGAGGCTGCGAGCAGCGCGTCGTCAGTCCGCAGTAGAGAATCAAAATGTCAAACATAGGAATAACCCAGTCACCTAATTTTGGAAACGTTCACGATTGACAAAATTGCTTCCACGTCGCTGACTGGGTGAGCAAATTGGGTCAAGATTGACCGCCAGCATACAAGAACGGTCAAATCAGCACTCAGGTGAGGTTTATCGCGGTGACCATCGCGTCGCTGGTGGCACTTGTTTGGAGAATAGCGATTTGTGAAAATGTCGTTCAAACCTCCACTAACACTGGGAGATATATTGGCATGTTTCAACACCATCAGGCAGGTATCTGAAGAAAAGAAAGACGTTTTTCAGTTTAAAAAGTACAGTCCGCCAAGGGCAACTACACGCAATCTCGACAACCGGAAAACGGATCTTATCAAATGGCCAGAGCCACTGGGTTCGACGTCTTTTCAACCGTATTCTCCGATGTGATTTCAACGCCATATCAACAAGCTAGGATCAAATGGGGCAATCTATCAACGGAATTTGCCTTGTCTCCTCGAGATAGGCCTTTACTTTGATCTAGCAGGATCTCGTTCCTGGTGGGCCAGAGTACGGGTTCGACGATATGATATTGGAATAGCCTTGGGGCATAATCACACGATAAGTATTTTGTATCGCAGGCGATGAGAGCACCAAACCCGAGTTACTTGATGGATGTGCTACGTGTAGTTCAGGCAGGATAATGCGATGCTTTCCGGTACTCAGGAAGAAGATCGGGGGAAGCTTGGGAAGCACTTCAACCATTTGCTGAAATAGCTCGGGATATGGGATGGATTACTGGTGAGGACTAAGATACTATCAGGGAGAAAGAAGATGTTGGAGAGGAAGAAGACGTCGAAACCCTTCTTCCTGGACAGGTGTTTTATAAAATCTCTAATTGCTGAATGATAGTAGCTGAGGGTACTTTGACATTCAATCTATGGAAGGGAACGAGAAGTCGGAAAGCTGGAAGAAAGAATTTGACTTTGTGGATCGATGAAACTTGGCAATTGCACAAGATGGCAAACCGTGGAGAAGAAATATTTTTTATCCATAAAGACTGTTTTCTCAGCTAACCTCTTTATCCGTCGCTGGAGGCGGTGGGCACTGTCACTCCCAAAGCCGATTAAGAAGACGAATCGGCATTGATTGAGACGCGAAGTAGGACTTTGAGACTATGGATAGATGAAGGTAATGATAGGGAGAAGCCTGGGCCAATGGATCCAGGAAACGGATGTTTTCCTGGCTTAAACGTTTTACCATTGTCCCAAGCCCGGAGATGACGTTTATGATCTCGGGAACTAGTTGATACGGTATCTGTCAAGGAGAGTTGGGTTGTCCTTCCTTCCATAAAGCATCGACGATCTTGAACATCTCCGTCGCCTTGGCCATGATCATCTCCCTTGAAGAATCGGGGCATCTGTGAAAGTTGTCTGGATGCCATCTCTTCCTTTCCATGCTTAGGAGACCTTTCATTTCGGTGCCTGACGCCTGGTACACTCTTTTGAGGGAGTGTTGACAAGCTTCGAGTATCCCGCTCTCTGGACACCCAGCCCCACACGGCCAGAAAGGGGGTTCGGGGAAACTCGTCATTTTATCTTTGTGTGTGAGAAGAAATTTACTCTGTACATTCCATCGCTTAAAAACCTGCTTTTCCTCCTCGATGGTCTGTCTTTCCTCCTTCCTTTTCTTTTGAATAATTTCTCCTTCTCGTTGTTGTTCTTCCCACGCTCTTTTCGACTCCTCCTTTCTCCAACGACGGGCCTCTTCTTCTCGTCCTCTGCGATACTCTTCCGCCAGTGCTTTACGCATCTGCTCTCGCTTTGTGAGTTGATGTTTTCGGTAGACCGTGAGCAACGCTTTCACAGCTACGATGAGAGCTACAATTGACAAGATAGATATGAGGCCAATTGCAAAGACCTTCAGAACAAGACAGATGGCATTGATAACCCAATGTCCTGCATCACCGAGAAGCTGGCCGACACGGTCGATGAATCGGAAGAGGGAATCTACGACGGCTTTTGGTAGATGGGCGATCCATTTAGCTGAGCTTTCAAGAGCTTCGATGCAGCGTGGGATATTAGCGCGAAGGCCGAATATATTGTCTGAGATTGGAGACTACGTTTGTGACATTCCTTTGGCCACTCTTGTGATGTGCTGACGGATGGAAGTCCTAGAGGTGTGCTTGAAGGCACGGGGAAAGTTAGAAGATGCGCTAATATAGATGGCATCGAGTTGAGTCTGAAGTAAGGCCCCAATGGAAAGCCCAGAATGGAACTGGGAATGAGGAAGCTGGGTGAAGAGTTTCGATGGTTTTGGGGAGAGGGGTAAAAGAGACTTGTTCTTGTTATCTTGCATCCTTTACCTGTTTCTTTCTGCCACGTCAGTTTCCAGTCTCATGGGTGCTGCAGGCCGCATCGTCATTTATTATCATGTAAATAGATATCCTTAGATATAATATAGGCCTCCAAAGTCGAAATTCCAGCCTGTTCGAGGCGGAGGCTACGAACCTGTTCGTCTCATTTCGTCCCAGACGAGATCAAAACTGAGTAGAGCCGATGGAATCAATCCCGTACAGTACGTCGTGGCCGTTTACCCAGCGGAGGTCCGGTAAGGGACCTACGCTACACCACGAGTAATACAACCTGCTTTACCAGGGAAAACAAAGTATATAGCAAAAGGGAGACTATAGGTATATATAGTCAACGACTTACCGCGAGAGCGCCGTACCGGTACCGTACCGATCCCACGAGACTTACCCTGTACCAAGACCGCACAAACAGTGCAAAATTCACGACACCATTACTACCTCACCTACCCCGTACCGAGCGTACCCCGGACGGACACACGTCGAAAGCAACAGCCTAAGGAGACTTTACCTCACCTACCAGGTTATAGGGAAGGTTTTGCGGTATATAGTTTATACCCAGACTACAAAGCAAGAGCTAGGATAAGGACAAAGAGCAGGGCAATATCTGTTAGTAAGCCGCCGGTATAGAGCGAGGACGAGACACACAAGGCGCGGGGATAAAGGGCAGGAGTGATAGTAACTGGATAAATGGTGATGGGCGTGGAGGGTAGGGGGATAGGTCGATGGATGGAATACGGTCGGTTAAGGTACGGTAGTCTCGAGGTAGTAGAAGTTAAGCCGATATAACGGGATTCATAAGTTATAGTTATTTGCAAAGAATACGATAGCTATTACTGGGCTACGTATAGTATAAGTTATCCATATAGGATGGATAACACGGGTAGATAGCAGGGAGTAATAGTTTGAGAAGGTATGTACTATACTGGCGTTAAGATGGACAGCGAAGGGACCGGACCAATAATGGTCCTCTAATGCCTACAGGGGTATGGTCCTCGCCCGGAGCAGAGACATAGGTTTTTCGTCCCAGAGAGTTGGGTTTTGCCGTTGATAGATAGCGATTGTGGGCACAAGGTATATAGGCCAATACATACCACGTTGAATTCGAAATATATATAGATATGCTATGCTACAGGTATCAAGCCGCTCAGCGGTGCTTCCGCAAAATCCCAAATTCCCGAATGAAAACGAAAGAAATCAGCCATCGTTACAGTAAAGAATGATGGCGGAAGTACTCGACATTATCGTTCGCCTAGATTCCAAGACGAGCCGAACCTTGTTTCCACTGCCCTTCCAACTGTGATCTTCACATCGCAGCGAGCATATCGAGACTTCCATCTGATCGTTCTTTGACCTTGATAGGCAATGCTCCCGTCAGAGCAGCCAATGGGTCCGCGGCTCCTGCGCCCGCTGCGCCTCCAGCCGGTTTGGCTCCACCACCGAGACCACCTAGAAGGCCTGTCAACGCGTCCAATTGCCTCTTCTTGATTGGGAGAGCCCCGGTGAGAGCAGAGAGAGGGTCAGCAGCTCCTGCGCCGGCTCCTGCAGCGCCGCCGGCTGGTTTTGCTCCGCCTCCGAGACCACCGAGGAGGCCGGTGAGGGCGTCGAGTTGGCGCGCTTTGATGGGAAGAGCTCCTGTTAATGCGGAAAGAGGATCAGCTGCGCCTGCGGCTCCTAACAAAAGGTCAGTACATGCTGGAACCACTAGGAAGAGATCTAGGAGTGAGATGCGCTGTGCTGCCCCAAGATTTCGGAAGTTTGCACAGTCCTGAGAAATTCCTGATGCTGAGCTGCTCGAGACTTTCTAGAGCAAGGCCAAGAAAGATGTTGGAAGGAAATATGCAAGAACTAACCTCCAGCACCTCCAGCGCCTCCAGCACCTCCAATGCCTCCTAGAAGCCCTGCAAGTGGATCTGCGCCTGCTCCGGCTTGTCAAATGTTAGATGTGAGGGCTACATATGGTATCCAATGAAGGACACATACCTCCATTGGCACCTGTGGCGGGTGCTGCAGCTGCTTTTCCACCGCCCAAGAGACCTGTCAATGCGGAGAGATCTTGTCTTTCTAATGGATTGGTTAGACTACTTCAAACGAAAGGTGCTGATAGTTTTACTTGTAAGCATATCACCATCTGAGACCTTTCCAGAAGTGTTGACGATAGGGGCGGCCATGCTGAGCGCAGCTAGTGAGGCGAAGACGTATGAGTATCTCATGTTGACTGTATTATAGATTCGAGACTAGCTCTGAATTAAGAAAGTAATGGTAATGTTAAGAGGTACAAAGAGATAATGAAATGAAGATTCAAACCAAGTGATGGCTCTCAAAATCGTGGAGGACAAAGTCAAGATATAGAGCCCTGAACTCCAAGACTCAAGCCATCCCAAGAACCAGAGCCGCGCACCAGTAAGCTGTGGGTTGCAAACATGAAGAAACGAAACGAACAAAATTGAAGTTCTTCGTTGGTGGTTAGTTGCGAAACGTGCAGTTGAAACCGTTTCATCAAGTCAACGACCAACAAGATGAAAGTTTCCGAGACGTATGCTGTTGTACTAGTCAAGTGGCTGACGCAGCCTATAGAAACGTCGGAAATATTGAGAGAAAGAGGCCGATACAGGAACAGAGTTGATACAGTCGATGCTGAGGTCGGTGGAGATTAGGCCGTGCTAAAGCTGGAGAAGGAATTGATCGCGTCTTCGTGACACGGCTAGCATCAGGGTGGATAATCATTTTACGCGTACGCGCCACCGTTAATTGCCTCATCTTATGTATTCATATGCGCAAGGGGACGAGAGATCGTATTTTGGCGATCGAGTTCTGGTCTGCGATGCAGCTGCAGACTCAAGATCAGCGATCCCTATTTGAAGATATAAAGATGAGCGACGAAAGAATCCAAGGAAGTTATGATCTTTAATTTCTCAAACAGTCAGGTTCTCGAATGAAACTTGAAAAGGTCCAGCGAGAGGTGGGCAGAAGAAGAGAAGCACAGATGGGAAGGATGCTCAGGTCGCGTCGTTGCTTCATAGGAGGGACAGGTCCCGTATTACTGAAGTCTTGTTTGAGCAAAATTAATAGTCTGGATAATGATGTTGTTGATGATTGTTGTTGTAGGATGAAATGAGAATACTGTATATATCATGCTGGGCTGGTACTAGTAGTGGGTCACGCAGAACACGATCACCTATACACAATAGCTAAGATAGTCTCATTTGATTAGCAGTGCGTTGTAAAAAGGATCGAGAGGAACTTTGAATTTCACATTGAACATTGAAAGTCACCATTATATCACGTGAAAGTCACGCTGGTATCCGGATATGGAAGATTGAGAGTTTGGGACCTTCATTTGTCGTATGGGCGACTATCAGTGTTTCCAATGGGGTAAAATCACCCAACTGTGTTCGAAGTATCTCTTCATCGCTTACTTCGATAACTCTGAGCGTGAGGGTCTTGTAGATACGACCTCTTCAGCCGATTAGCTTGTTGTAGTACTTCGCTCGAGAGAGCTGAGTCGCAGTTTGGGTGTACTGTGGTAGACTTTTGATTAGAGATCTATGCATGAAGAGGAGACTTAACACTTGCCGTTGTGAACAACACATACGAACAGACGATAGTGCGGTGCAAGTGTGGAAGTAATCCCACCAAGACGAGGAAGTTATACTTCACAATGTTCATACTCACAGCGTCATTGCAAGTTTTGTCCATCATTCAATTCATTGTTACATACACTGCCAATTTCTTTTCGCTAGTACGCTTGATCGATTCCAACAAGTTGCCCATTTCATTCCAAATGTAACCAACGTTTCAACCAAGAGTTCCAGCTCCCGTCCTTGAGATCGATGGCTTCTTCGCACCAGGAGCTGGGCCTGAATTGTCATGTCCACGTGCCCAACTGAAAGGTATTATTTGGAAAGTGAGCTGTGAGCCTAAGACAGGACGAACCTGTTCCACATCTTGCCGAGGAATCCAGATTGTGGCATTTGCTCTTGGATGCTTTGACGACGGGCTTGGGCAGCTTGGTCCATGGAGCCGCGCTTCAAAGCGTGAAGGTTTTCGAATGCAGCGGATGACTTGGAATATGTTAGTACGATGCGTTCTTGGAAAAAAAATTAACAGCCCCCCAGGACCGCACGAGGGCGGGGCTATCAGCCTTGCGGAAAATCATGACTTACTCGGCGACGCTGGGTGGCAGTGGATGCAACTGGTTCGATGGGCTTGGTGGAGTCAGACATTGTTACGTGTGCGTTGAAGTTTCGATGAATTGACTAAGATGAATTAATTTGGCTTTAGACTGTGAATTTTGTTTGAGTGATAGATATAGCGGAATCGCAAGGCTCTCATATAGCAATTGACCTCCTCAACACTACCCCTCCTATTCTGACATCATGTGTTTCATCAGCCTTTCGATCGTATGATAATAATCGATAGGGTCATAAATCCGGGGTAGCCAGGCCAACTAAGCTTCGATCGTCATACCTCGCGTTTTATCTTTGCCGATCTTAGCCCTTTCCAGCCCTTCATCGCTCGTTACTTACCAAAGATCTACCAGCGATTATCAGCTCTTGCTTGATTGGACACGCGACAGGATCGGAGAAGAACATCTGGGACGATTGGCAGTCCTTTTGAGTTACCGAGACGATCGGGACGTCAGAATAGCTTCGGTATGCCTCCCGTAAATGCCAGTCGTTCAGGGTCAAAATTGAACTCCTGCCGATCGATACAGAAACCCCACCGCTACTATGCATAAATAGGAGTCTAGATCTTCCATCACATGCTGTGATTCCAAGTCAATGATGTTGGTGAGAGATGCTAGAGATCGGTCGAACAGATAAAGACGTTTGTTTTCCCCAGAAAGAAGAAGGAATCTGGCTTTCACAGGATGGATTGCAAACATTGCAAGCATCCAGCCCACGTGATACTTGAATGCTGTGAAGGCCACGGTTGATACAATCTACCTACCTCAATCGAGCGATTTTAATCTGATTGTGGGTAAGGCATCCTCAGATCTGGGAATCCGTATGGGGAAGAGAATGTTGTCCTCCATAATCGAGATTCGACGTTGTCTCACATTCACAAATCGAGCGATTACACTCCTCGTGTTTGATTGAGATCTTTGTCTCCTGATCGTTCAGGTGTGTACACAAGAAATAAATATCTTGTTTCAATCACACTTCACAACAATTAACAAAACAAAAATATCAACCATTCCTACTACAAAAGCGCGCCCCGTAACAGAAAAGAAGAGAAGAAGAACCCCCAGTATATGCCCACAGCCATCCCGAAGCCCTAGTCCAATTTTCTCATTTCTCATAATTTCTCAGAACCCAGCCAGGCATGTTGCAGATCGTTACAGTGCCTACGAAGGAGATCCCTTGGATTGAGGATTTTGCGTTTTTCGCGAGGATAAGGAAAAGGTCGTAGAGACGTAGATTGAGCCTGAAGAACAGACTCCGAAAGTGCCAAGCCGGCAAAAGAGAAACTTCGTGAAACAGTTTTTCGTTCAAAGGGAATCTAGTGATGGTGTTCATGAGAGTGGGGAACCACCTTGCTATGCCGCCCTGTCCGAGAAAGCGAACCAACATCATGTGTGCCTGAATCTTGATGAGCTTCACCGAGTTAGAGAGGGAGGATCAGACTCACCGTTGCAGCACGCCCTCACGTTCTCCAATCGATCGGAGCCCCTCTCCTGCGCTTCGATCACAGCCCGAAGATCTTCGGCGGAGTCGTGAGCTTCACTACGAGCACCATCGTAAGCACGTATATCTTGCTTGCTATATCTGGACATCATAGACCCTCTCGTGGACCTCGAGCTAGGGGTCTTAAATATTCCACTGAAACGACTCGCAACCGACCCAACTGGTGCAGCAGAGTGCGATCTCGCGGTCCGATGCGACGCCGCTGATGGGGCTCGTAAAGTGGCGTGTTGAAGCTTTGAAGGGCTTGCAGTACGTCGGCTCATCACCGAGGAGACAGACATACGTGACCGCACTGTTGCACGAGAAGTACTTCTGAAATATCCAGGATTGAACTCAGCGACATCTTCAGCAGTCATACCGCCGTCCTCTCCTTGATCTTTGTTGCTACGAAGCAACAGATAAGATAATGCGTTGAACCAAGTTTCGTGGCGTTGAGCAGTTGGTGCCGTGAATTTCAGACTTCGACCTGGCGTGATCACAATCAGAGATTTATGATGCAGTCCCGGAGGCATCGGGTTGTTATCTGAGACAACTCGAACGGCTTCGATGGCAACGCTCTTTGACTTCAGCTGCGTTTTCCCTACAGAAGGGTCCTCGTTACTCCAGTACAGTGTACGTGTGTAAGGATGCACCCAGAAGAATCTGCGATGCCGACTGCTTGAGATTTCTTCACGTCCAGCTTTGCGTGTATACTTGAACAAGAACTCGCCAATCATGGTTTGCGTGATAGCCTGTATCATGCGAGGGTCTGTAATATTCGGGTCTGAGAATTCGCCATCAACATTTCGCGATGCGATGTTGAATCGTTGGTCCAGTTCTGATGCGAAGGAAGTAACAGAGGACCGACGAGTTGTAGTTGGCGATGCCATTACACTTCGGCTACCGGTGTTACTTATAGATTGCCGCACAGTTCGATCCTTCAATGGGCTTCCTGTTGTGGCGTTCACTGGAGTTCTGGGCCTAAACTGCGTGCTACCACGAAGAGCAGAAGCAGGCATCACAGGTGGCCCCATGATATTGACTTGGGCAACCTTGGCAGGACCCGGCGTCTTCAGAACAGCTCCCTCGATGGTTTGCTTCGCTTCCACGGGAAGAGGCGGAGGTGGCGTTGCTGCGCGACTTCTCATGCTACCGGAGCTGCCTGGACGGCGTGGAATTCTCTCCACAGTGTTGACAGAATCGCGAGATCTTGGTCTCGCGTTATACGAGACTGGAGATTTCGAGGGTGAGGCTTGCAAAGATCTTGCATTGGGATCAAGCACCGGAGCAACGAAGGCAGCAGATTTATTCGGGAGCATGCTGTCGATCTCGCTCGAAGAGAGCATAGTTTGAGTACTTTCACTCGCTGTTTGGAACGCCAAGTGTTTACCAGCAAGCTTGGTAGAGTCTTTGACGGGTTTCCTCTCGGGCGAGGGAGGGGCATTGCCATTAATTTGTCTGAAAGGCGTTCGTCCGGCTGTTGCAGTCGCAAGTGAGGATGAGGGTTCAGCGATCTCTCCGGGTGCCTCTTTTACAGGCTGACTTGTCTCATCCTCTGCAATCAAACTATCACCCTGAGACTTGCACCCAAGCAGAGCTCCAAAAAGTCCCGCTCCGGCTGCCACTCCAACAGTCTTAGCAGTGCGATCAGCACGACCGGCCACAGGTGGTGCAAGATCGGTTTCCGTGCCTTGATCAATCTTTGCAGCAGGTATTGGATGAATTGGCATCGGCGGCTCGATTGGCTCACTTTCTTGATGAATGACTGCAGAAAACGTGAGCGATGTCTTCATGGGCTGTACAGGCATATCGATGGGCGCTGCCACTGGTGCCGGTATGGAAACTACAGGCGCCGCCTCTGGCTCAGTGTGTTGGAAGACTACTACCGAGTGACTAAGGTTCTGTTGAAGTTTCTTCTTCGCTTCAACAGACTCAGGAGTTATCGGGTTCAGCTCGACAGGCTCGATATGCTGTGATAGGATCCTGGATGTTTGTAAAGAGGGGGTCGGAACGGTAGCTATGACGGGACTGATAGGCTCAGTGAATTGGTGCACAGCAGTCGAGATGCTGAGTATGGGTTTCTTAGCCACAGGTGATTGTGTAAGTTCAGTGACGGGAACGTGGCTAGTCTCTGGTAACAAAGGCTCCATTAATTCCGTAGACGAGGCAGTGGTCTTCGTGGAGTTGGGCTCATCCATATCGTCTGTAGTATGTTTGTGAGCATCAGTCTCATGCTCTTCGACAGGCTTCGACCCACGACCGAGCAAAAAGCCAACACCACCAGCTACAGCGGCACCAGCCATATCAGCAGCAGTCGATAGCACACTCTTGGAATCCGGGTCCCACGGCTCGGTCATCACGCCGGTGTCTGTCATCTCGATTTTTGGCTTCACTTCTGAGAATGAAGACTCACGCAGTCTGCTGGGAACGGAACTTTTGCGGATGAACTCCGGGGAATTGATCTGAGAGCGCACGCCTGAACTCTTTGGGGTCCCTTCTTCGGTGTCGGGATCGCTTAAATTACCCAATTCAGCGAACAAACTCTGACCACCGGCAACAGGTGTGCTGTTATTGCTCGCAATACTGGCGGGTGAGTCAAAGCTAGTCGGGTCCTCGAGTGCAACATCTGAGACCACTCTTCCGGATCCCCGACGCTGTCCACCACGGCTGATCCTGAGTTTGTACTTTGGCTGAGTCTGTTGCACTGGCGTGCGGAGGTCATATTCGTCAAACTCATCACCAGAGTTGGAGGCAGTACTTTGGAAGGAGTATCGGTTCAAAGCGGAAGGTCTCTTCCTAATTGTCGAATTTTGCTGTATAGAAGGACCTGCTTCTGTCTCTGTCAACTCATCGCTACTGTTCCCGTCCAATGTCTCGGCACCTGTTTGGAACGCATCTGTCTCTGTTTCAGTGGCACCACGATCATCCGCAGTTTCGAAGGCATCCGAATTTTCAGTAGCTGTGGCGTAGTTATCTGTAGTACTGTCGATGCCTGATCTTTCACCGGCGGAGAGATATGCTCCAGGAATGGTGCGTGATTTGCTTGGTGTTGTCTCTGCATCCTCGTGATCTTCCCAATCAGGATCGTCAAGAATAATCTCCTCTCGGCTTTCTCTAGCGGCTCCTAGCCTGTCCAATCTGGCAGTCTTTTTGATCAAGTCAGGTTCTTTGCTCCTGCGCTTCTTGCCGCTATCGTTCCCGTTCCGCTTTGCTTCTAACTCATCACGAGCCTCTTGTAGCAGACGGCGGTACTCAATCTTCTCCGTCTTCTCGCGATGCAGCTGGTTTCGCAGGCCTTGAATTTGGCGATGGGCGTGATTGAGAGAACTTTGTAGTGTTTCGGCTTGGAGAGGCCCGTGACGAGGCGTAGCTTTGCTGGGCGAACCAGGCGGTGAATTCCCAGGTGTCTCATCTCCCTCTTGGAGGTCATCGCCATCTGCTGCATTTTCAGCGGAGACTTGCCGTGACCCGACGCCGAGTCGATATGATACAGCTACCGCCAATTCTTTGTTCTGCGAAATTAGATCTTCCACCTTCCTCTGCAAGACAGATTTTTCGGCATCATCGGTCGCTGCATTCCGTTTGAGCGTTCCAATTTCAGCTTCATGGTGCTTCTTGACAGTTGTGTGGTCTTCGGACAGCTTTCCATGCTGTTGCTTGAGCTCTTCAAACTCGCGCTCCACTGCAGCTTTCGCGGTGGTTACCAGGTTTAGATTATTAGTCAATTTGTACAACTTGTCAGCAGCCTCTTTTTGTGCACCAGTCAGCTCGTGAACTTGTGTCTCTAAAGACCAATTCTCGTCCTTGAAGCGCTGCTCACTCTCATCCATAGCACGCAATCGCATGCGCAAGGTTTCATAGTCCTGCTCCAGAAGGTCCTTTTCCTGAGTGACGGCCTTGAGCGCAGCATCCTTTTCCGATACTGCCGCCTGCAGATCCCTGACCTGATTGATCAAGGTTGTGCTTATGTCCGTTGCGAGCTTGAGATCATTCACCCTGCTGGGCATTTGATTTCTTTGTTTTCGCGACGGCGCTTGTACTTTCGACGGGGATTGTCGCGAATCGCTAGAGAATACAGCGGGGTTTGTAGTAATTTCGTCCACACCTTCGCTTGCACCCCGGTTCTTCTGCACAAAAGCGCGGGCAGTATCCTTGGAGACCTCGTTCACCTCGTTTTCCAGCTCCAACAAGCGCTTCCTCAAATCCGGACTGATTTCGTTGTGATGTTGCTGATTTTCCACCTCTTGCAGTTTGTCTTCCAACTCTTTTCGCTGGTCAATGAGCACCTGTCCTAGCTCGGACGCCTCGTTCAATCTACGCTCCGTTTCCAGAAGATGGGCTTCCAAAGCGCGCTTGGCTTGTGAAGGTGAGCCATTGGCGTATAGAGAAAACAGGGAGTTGTCGAAGCCTGCGTAACGATGTCGTTTCTCGTCTTGGGACTGTCCCTGAAAGGACTGAAAGGAATCGAGACTCAGTCTATTGTCGTCCACTGGCATTGCGCCAGGCGGTGGATTCGCAGTGGTAGCCATAGCAGTACATCAGATTTGGTATAGCGAGTGAATTGAATCGGTGCGCGGGGTCCTGCAAAGTCTTGTTGTGGCGCGTTCAGTCGTGAGAGGGGACGAGGTGGTGGATATGATGTTAAGGCTTAAGGTCCAGTTCGGCGCGATTGGACCTCAGGTTCAGGTGCTGGAGAAGAAACGAGTGGACAATGGCGTGGGAACGCGCAGGAGTGTAGCACGGTCAGATCTGATGAGGACAGTGAGCCGTGAGTACTGCTGGGAGGGGTATTCGGAGGGATAAGTGCGGTGTTTGTTTGTTGTTGTTAGGTATGCTCTGCAGGTGTTCTAAGCCAAGCCAAGTTTGATAGTCGCAGGGTAGTTCTAGTACGTATCGAGCTAGAATTTGGTTGGGCAACTTATCCAGAGCCAGCGTGAAGCCGCCCGTAAACAGACCAGAAGAGGAGAACGATTGGCCGAGAGATCCCAAAGTATTATGCATGCTATTCCAAGTGTACTAAGGATGATTGCTGATTTCCGCTGACAAAGCTGTGGCGCTGGGATTCTATACGCCTCTTTTGCATCCATTTCCAAAGTTACAACCCTTTCCATCTTCCAGGCCCCCAGTCTCCGAGACCCCACAAAGCTCTTCACTACAAAGATTATGGAAGCAAAGCCAGCCGTAAAACCTGTTGTGTTCAAGAAGCGCGGCGCAAAAGCCAACGCAAGAAAACGACCCGCAACACCTCCCGCAGCATCATCCTCAGAAGAAGATTACTCGTCAGAAGAAGAAGGCGTACGCCGAGTCAAACGTCGCCGAAAGACCGCCGTCGTAGCAGCGTCATCAAATTCTCAAAGAAATTCCAATCAAGATTTCTCCACCACCAAATTCGAAGCCAACAGATCAGCCACGATAGTAGAAACAAGCGATGCGACGCGGCAGTCGAATTGGTATGAGGAGGGTCTCTCGACGCAGAATTTGCTAGGGACGACGAGAAAGGCCCCGACAGCAGCTGTGGCGACTACTGACGTCGATCCTAATGCTGCGTTGGATGGAAAATACAAAGGTACCGCTGCCTATTCTTCATTCATACAGAAGAACAAAGACGCGCCTCCGAAACTAGTTGGACCTATGAAAGCACCGACGAACATCCGGACTATCACCATCACCGACTTCGCGCCCGATGTGTGTAAGGATTACAAACAAACGGGATTCTGTGGATTTGGAGACAACTGTAAATTTCTTCACGCTCGTGAGGACTACAAGCAAGGTTGGGCCCTGGACAGAGACTGGGAGATTAAGACAAAGGGCAAGAAGCAAGCTGGCACGATTGTGGCATCGGCGAACAAAGCTCTGTTAGAAGGTGATGATAAGGAAGAGGCAGATGCGGCACTGCTGGAGAAGATTCCATTCGCGTGCATGATATGCAAGAAGCCATACACGGATCCCATCATCACAAAATGTGGTCACTACTTTTGCGAGGCATGTGCTCTGCAGCGGTACAGAAAGAAGCCAGACTGTGCGGCTTGCGGTGCTGGCACGAATGGTGCATTCAATGGGGCGAAGGGGTTGAATAAGCTTCTTGAAAGGAAGAGAATCAGGGAGGAAAGGCTGAGGGAAAAGGCTGAAGATGAGAAGGAGGATGAATAAGGTTGTTATATACGAGAAGTTCATAGATACTACAGATAGACCTATCCGGCATGATTCAATTTTGACTCGCTGCGATAAGGTTCGTAATGAAGCTCACGTGCAATGATTGTGATGGTTTCACCTGCGGCTCGATCTCTGCCCCGGTCCTTCCAACCCTTATTTTCCTCCGCATCAACCATGCCACTTTGTGATCTATGCCAAACCATTCCGAACACCATACCTCCACGGGATGAGCACCGGCGAGTGTGAAAGTGTATACACACACGATCTCAAAGCTGACTCCATCTATACAACAAAACTGCTACATCTGCTATCAACTTCGCAAGAAGTGTTCTCGACAACAATTGGACCTGCTCGAACATGAGGTTAAAGCTGAGATTCACTGCAGAATGTTTTGGGATGAACAGAAGTGGGATAGCATTTTTTCCAGCTCTTCAGGAGCACTACCTCGGCTCTTTATCATTGTTCAATACGCCCTTTTGCCTTGCGAAGGTCAATCTCACAGATTGACGCTTGGGGAACAGTAGAACGGTTGCACTTCAGCACATGGTTCATTCATTTATTTTTTCTGAAAAGATCCAATGGATGGAGGAGCCAGGGATTTGCTGCTTGATGAATTTGTGTTCAGAGAATTGCATGCTGACATATTTTCAGATTACCATGGCTGGGTACCAGAATATGTAAGAATGTAGATCATGTATCAGACATGTGATGTGGATTGTTAAGACACCGGATTGCTGCATTCCTGCTGCAAACAGTCATTCTTTGTTATTTGCACTGTAGAATGGCCTACATAACCTGATTGAACTGCCCTTATGGCGAGAATATGCAACTCTATGTCTATTCAACTCAACAACTGTGTATTTCGCTCGATCCCATAGAATACCAGCTTCCTCGTACCATTGATCATGAGGATTGTTGAGCTCTAATCTCGGGATGGCTCAAACTGTGCGAGGCTGGCCATGGAATTTGTTCTACACCTGCTCCTATAAGTCTTTCTGATTGGCTACCCTTCAGGCTCATCGATATCGGATCGATTGACTCTGACCTACCTCGAGTCTGCGAAACTAGGCCCGATAAAAGCTCTTTTGCTTCCCCCGAAACCTGTAATTCCAGCTGCTCTTACGATAGCGGCGTTAAACGTTGGCATCTTGCCATATAAAAGGCTCTGGCTGCTGCCGTGGACGCGATAGAAGATGTTGTGGAAGAATATTCACGATGTGCCTCGACTATGTCGGGAGACAAGTTAGTGGCTTTATCAGGAGCAGCACCAGAGATGCAGGCTCTCTCAATTGCCACTTATTACTTGGCCGGCCTTTGGAGGAGTAATCTTGTCGCTGAACTTCTCGGGTATGTTCCACATCGGCAAGAAGAACCTGACTCTATCCGGTCTCACCCGTATCGAACACCATCCTGTAGTTGGGCCTTTATCGATGGACATATAGAATTTTTCAATTCATCAACTCTTGCGAGCAGCTTCATTGACATCTTATCTTTGATTTCAGGGGCTACTCATAGTAAGGTCAAGGAGTCGTAAGAGACAATAGGTGCGGAATAATATTTGCTATCAACTTGCAAAGGCCTCTTTTCAGTTCAATACGAGGACAAAAGACGTATTTCTCTCTCTTATGGATTCTGTTTATCGTACGTCACATGCGATTGGGCCTCGCCACCTTTTCCGTATATTATCAGGACCCAGTCCGACAACATGCTGCTCTAAATTCATGTATATTTCAAGATAGCACTTCCACAAGTGCATATCAACTTCATTCCAACACAACAACGAACATCTCAACAATGGAAGACTCTTCACCTAAGGAAGGCGACCCGAAAAGCGATAAATCCAAATGCCCAACTCCTCATCATCTTCTCAATTCATATGACGGATTTCTTCATCAAATTCATGCACTACTTCGACGCTAGCTGGCTCTATCTCCACCACCAAGCCACTTCTGCAGCCTCAGCATTCTCATCTTCGTTCCCATCAGATACGTCCTCCTGTTCATTTGAATAGTCTTGTTGAATCATTCTGTTGTCGATTTGAGATTGAAATCATTGGGGCTCATTGAACCTGAGACGGATTTCTTATTACCTTCGCCAAAACGCGTCCGCAATTCGTTCTCATCGGCTTCTCTATTCTTTTCGTTTGGAAATTCGTGGAGTCGTTACGTGGACACAGATATTGGTTTCTGCCGAAAGGAAAGGAGATTAAGAAGATCTTCCTCGATTATGTGGGTGCCTTGTTTCTGTGGTCGAGTGTTGTTGGTGGTGACCTGCGTCGAATTCGATTCTGAGAGCACACAGGTCTCGATACCTTAACACCGGCCCAAGGACTCGACTTACCATCTTTCCTCCACTCTTCATCATACAGATTTATCTCGACTCTCTTTCACAACACCGAAATCTCCTACCAAAGCATCATGTCAACACCACTATCCTCCAACTCTACCGCCACGAACACCATCGACTTCCAGCTCCAGCTCCAGCTCCAACTCCAACCCGTCCGCTCGACCCACCCCAGCTCCTCCATCCCACAATTAGTCAAACGACGAAAACGCCGCCGACGCCCAGCGGAAAAGCCGAAGACCAGAAAACCAAAAAACCAACCTCTACGCTCTAAGCTCCTACTACATTATCCTCCTCCTGATATCCTACACCATAAAATTCTTCATCCTCAAAGCTCTACGTCTCAACAAGCCTCCCGCTTACGAATACTTTCCTCGATATCTTTCCTTGCCCCTTTCTCTCGCTACGCCGATTCTGGGTACTTGGTTCCATCTCGTCATTTACAATACAATGGTTGAGTTTGTTTTCTTACGGAACATTTATGGATTCCATTATGCGAGATATTCTTGGGTTGTTGTGCTGGTGTTTGTGGGTGAGTTGGTAGTGGAGGCGGGCTGGGTTTTGTTTGGAAGATGGACGATGGTTGGTTAGGTAGGTAGTGGATGGCCTGAAGCTTGAGAGTTGTACTCATTCATAATTTTGCTTCCATTGACTTTTTGACTCACCTCACAAATTCTTCAATGCAGGCAGAAAGCTATGCCCCAATATGCAACGGCCACCCGTCTGGGCCTTTCCGTTTGTGTCATTTCCTCCTCCTTCGCTTTCTTCCAAATACAAATCTACCAGCTTGATCGACGCTGTCCCAGAGATTCTCAGACGTGGACGGAAGGCGTATAATGTACCAGTAAGAGAGCCCAACCAGTATGAACTCTAGATTGAACGGGTGAAGGCTAAGAGTAACTTGAAAATTGAGAGATACGGGGTCTCAAAACTTCGCAAGCAACTCACTGGAGATACAATGATTGGAGTTGAACAAACCGTTGGTTTTAGAAGCCGTCTAATCCGAGATCGATGTCGATGCATTCCTTGGAAGCTGTTCTTTCTTGGATTCGTCTCTGGATGATTGCCCCTTCCTTCACACTCCACCGCAACTCGTCTCATACCAAATATGGCAAAGGAAGTTGCTATCCAGTCATCACAAAGTGCCATGGAGAACTACTGGCCTCTTTCATCTTCCACCTTTCTTCAAACATTCGCCAACAACTCAACATGTCCGATAACATGCAAACACCTACCTCCATTGACGACTTGGCCGATCAAGCCGAGGAGAACCAAGCCACAACGAAACAAGAAATCCAAGAGATGATTGATCAAGCCCAAAAGGACCAATCCGCCCTGAAACAAGAGCGTCAAGAGATCATCAAGACCCTCGTCGGATCTTTCCTTGCCGACTCCCTTAGCAACATCACACGCTTCCAACGCGTCCTTATCACGATCGCCGCAATGCTCGTATCAAATTACGTTTGGTCGGCTCTCGAAATCCACAACAGCTTACCAGATCCGTACGATTACATATTTGGCTTGCTCGTCCAATGCAGCGTCCAGGCCCTCTACAGGTATGCAGTCATCACATTCGACAATATTCGACCAGTTTATGTCGACCCTTCAGGCACTGACCACCTCGTCCAATACTTGGCCGTTCTCGTCGCTGTTTTCTTCGTATACCTTACCGATTGGGTCTCTTACTTGGTTGTGACCTTTCGCTTTGACAGGCTTTCTGGTGTTTTGCCTTTCTTTGTTGGTGCCTCCATATACTGCCTCCTTCATCTGGTTCGTCGTTTCAGTTGGGGGCGATGATATTGATGGGGAGGATACACGGGGTTATGACGAAGCAGACTTCTGGTATGTTGGAAGCTGAACGAGGAAAGAATGGGCAACAGTTTCTGGTCGTGGTTGGCTGGCATTAGGATCGGAGGCTGGGTATACGTTAGTTATGCTGCTGTAGATACTAGATTGATCAGTTCCCACCACCCGATAATGTAAATATATTTACCCGAGTTGCCGGCGAGGGGAGTCTTTGAGAAAAGAATTTTGTAGCTCTTCAACCCGTGACCCGTGCTCCTATCACATGCCAAGCCGTTTTTCCTTCACCATTCCCATTTCATCACACGCCCAACAACGATCTCCCAGTCAATCCTATCACCACCCATCATGTCGTCGACACACAAAGCCTTTGAGGACGGACTGCGTGCCCAAATCGAAGAAGGTCAACGTACCAACAACGAGTCTCCAATGGCCTCACACCCAGCACAGTCCAAGTCTCCAGGTACGGCCAGCAATCAACCATCAACACCACGATACTCCAAGTCATCAGCCATCATAACCACCGCCATCATCACCATCTCCATCTTCACCTTAACCTGCTTCTTCGGCGCCCGCTTCCTCGCATGGTCCCTCAGATGCTTCGGTATGAAAGAGTCTACTGCCGAAAATATATCCATATCAGCGCACCTTACCTTCTTGACAATCCGGCTCTTCTACCTCCTCTTCAATGGTACATGGCAAGCTCTAATGAAACGAATTCAACACCTTCGATTTGGATGGTATATGAGACAACACGTCGACGAGCCCAGCGACGATAGGATATCTGGTCTAAGCATCTCCGAGTCCTGTCATAGCCGCCGCCTTGTACGGCTGCGGTGTTGATGATCTGGCCGTGGCATACTTTGGCGTTGACAATTCGATTGCCCGGACTTTTATTGTTCTAGAGAGTTTTACCTGCGGTATTATTTGTCTCTTTCTCTACGCTTTTGGTATCTGCCGATAGAGGGTCGTTCGTTGGTGGTCGGATTTGTGACTGGAGGATCTTTTCTTAAGGGGGTGGGAAACGGGACGATGGGTTTGTCAATACTCTGACCTGAACATGGAGGGGTCTCTGAAGAATCAATTGGAGGGCTGGAGGATATATCATAGGATATAACCTCATACCTCAATCTTAAACACCACAGCGAGGCCATCAACTCAGTCCCTTTTAAGCTTGCGACTACCAAAGTGATATCTTGAATGAGAAAGACTCCTCCAAATCAAGGTCAATGTCATGAAATCTCCGGCAAGATCCAGAATCCAAACTGCTAGAAATCTTGCGGTATCGACCCAGTGTTATGGACAACAAACTCTTCTTGGAACGTGTGTTCAGTGTCAAGTTGAACACCACAACACTACTTAGCCGAATTAAAGTCAGCATCTTCCAAGAACTTTACCCTTACAAACAACAGCCAGAAAATACTAAGTTAACCAACATGGCATCACCACCACCTCCTCCCAAGACAAACACGACAAACCACCACCCCAAACAAGTCCCCACAATCAAAAGCTAAAAACATCCCACCCACTGATTCCACCCCGCGCCAGCGCCGGCGCCAGCGATTATCTACCTCACTTACGAATACCTGAAATGCATGCGTCTAGAGTGGCCATATAACCTCAACACCGCTTTCGCGAGCTTATTGCTGAATAGTATACTCTACGGCATACTCCTCACCATCTCCAATTTCACCAATCGGCTGGGCATCCGCTTGAAGTATTTGTCCATGGTCGGGCTTCTGGGTTTTTTCTTGTTTGATCTCTTGGCTATGTATTTTGAGAGTGCGTTTTGAGGCTGAGTGGGGACATGGAGGTAGATAGTCGTCGACACGGTTCGAAGTTCTCGCTGATTGGTTTGGTTCACCATCTATCATCTGGAGGTTGCACTTTGGAGCGGGCCGAGGCATGGAATAGTCTAGATGGTAGTCAGCTCAACTCCAAGCATTAGGGTAGATAGGGCCATAGTACAGCATACGACTACTATTTTGACACGATGTTCAACATTCCCTCATCTTCAATACTTCGCTCATGCATGCTCACGAAGTCACCCCAAACACCTCTGTCAACTCGTCTAAAATGCCATTATTTTCTAGACCTCACTTACCCGTAAATTTTCCTCGACTTCAATCACCTCACCAGTCCCAGCATCATACCCCACAACATGAAACCGAAACCATGGAAAACCTCATCAATTTCCTCTTGTTTAGCTGTACGTGTTGGAAGGGATGCTCATGCGCTTTCAAGGCCAACTTAATTGGCTGTGAAGATACTACTACCAGAGCCTGATCACCCTACTCAAAGAGCGCCATGTAACGTGCACCGTAATCCAAGTGCGTATAACCAAAGCCCCACCTCATCACCGATTCTTATCCCGTTGCCACTTACCATAGTAATAAACATCTCAAGTCCCAAAAATCGCGTATCCCAGATCAATTCCCGAAAAATCTCGGCCAGAAAATAAGTGGCGGGGGTATATCCTTCCTTCCCATGGTAAAAGAAAAGGCCGTCTAATCGTAGAAAGGTAATGGTACCGCCAACGCCGTGAAATCCAGATGTGCCGTTCATATACCAGCCGTCCTTTTCTGCCCAGTATCTAACCATAGCATCCGTGAGCATTCGGCACGCCTATGTTCTCTTCTTGACGGTGTGGAATCATGCTCTCGGTTATATCGTATGCAACAATCAATTTCTGCCACGTCTCATAATCGATGCTGAAGATTGCTTGATGTCGTGATGTGCCCGTCGGGCGGTCCGACTCGCTGGCGTTGCCCTCATTGGGCCCTGTCCTGGCGTTAGCAGACTCGCCACGATCTCCGAAGCGAGTTACACTCACGGATTGTTGGCAGGCCGTCCTCATCCTTGCTCACTAAGAAGAAGCCATCTTTCACCACAAAGCTAATGTAGAAGAGATTTTCTACCGTCTGTGAAAAAGAGTTCGGATTCACGGCAAACCTCAAAAGCGGAACTTCCCAATTTGGAGCCAGACCATGCTTTCGAAGAACGTTGTTTGTCTGTGCCTCGTCAAGGTCTTGAGTGTTTTCTGGATCTTCCTCCATGGCTGCCAGACAAGTCGTAGTGGTAACGTCCAACTGAGTTCGTATAGCGAGACACTGACTGGTAAGATTAGAGGCTTCGCTGCGCTCCAAATCTGAAGCTCGAATGTCCTGAGGTTTCGTAACGGCTGCCAGCGGCTCGCGTCTTTGTCTGCCTTGCCTTTGTGTAGACCGAACCTTCTTCTGAACAGCAAGTGGACCAAGAAGGAAGCTCGGAACTGGCGGGCGATTGTTGCTCGGAAAGCACACCTGCTCTCCCAGAAGTTCCCAGTTGAGCTCGTTACCCATCTCTTCGTCGTCGTCATTGGCGTTTGCGCGTTGTGTCTGGTTCCGTCTTCTTTGCCGTTGGGTGGACGTAGGTACCGAATTATCGTCGTCTTCGGTGCCTTGTGCTCTGCCATGTGTGCCATAGTATATCCATTTGTCGATAAAGTCTTCCAAGTTGATATTGAGTTCGGACACGCCATTGCCTAGTTGTTTCGTTTTTGCGTGAACAAGATCAGCAATCTCGATCATCTGGCGGGAGTCGTCCAGGGCATCTGAAGTCTGTTTAACATGCTTGAAGTGACGTTCATGTGCGCCCACTATATTTCGAATTTCGGAAAAGGGTACTGCTGGACTGAGAAGATCGGCCTTCCGTTCTATGCCGTGTTAGAACGCGTCCATTAAAGCAGAGGGCGAAAACTAACCATTCCAATCGCGCTGGAGTTTCCTCGAGGCAAGTCTCACGTCGCGGCGCTCCTCTGGGTTTTGGTCTGGATCAAACCACTTAGAACCTACCCTCCCCTCGTTGTGGTTGGTTCCGCGGGTTCTTGGTGGCCCCTCCTGGGTAACCCGCCTGCGCTTGTTTACTCGCCGGTCGTTGGTATTGGTGGATTGCGGAGGTTCCATCGGTCGTTTGCCTGACATCTTATCGCCTGGAGACCGAGCTGCGCGATTCTCTTTGTCTGAGCCAAATGAGGCGGCGGGAGTTGGTGATGGATTGCGGGATTCAGTTGCAGGTGTTGCGCGATTCGGCCAGAGAGAAACTTCGGTGCTCGGTCGAGGATTCTTCAGACGAGCCATGGCTATCGTCGTCGCAAACAAAGGGTGACTGTTCGCGCGCCGCGGTCAATAGAAGACAAGTGAAGAGACAGCGGGTCAGTCAAGGCAGCCGCATCTGGAGAATACGAAGATGTGTCGAATAAGTAGTTGATTGTCGAGACAGGGCAATTTTCCTTCCATGTATTTTGTTGTTGCTTAGGAGATATTGGAGCGCGACAGCTCCACGCGTTTTCGGCTAGACCGTTGTGCCATTTCCCGTGATTTTGAACACCTCTTTATAGGTACTCTCGAACTTCAGTTCTCTCCATAGAGGTTGAGACTATCTTGGATCTTGAAAAACTGGCTATCCTACTTTGATGCCCTGTCTACGTCAACCTCCAATAACACCAACAGCCGTCCCCTCAGAACCTCAAGGAAGAAAGAAAGATACAGTCAGCTACATGATGGAATATGGAAAGCTTTACCTTTGCCACGTCTTCAGGCCTTGAGTTTCCCATCAGCGTCAAGATGTCAGTAATGCCTCATCTTCACAGTCAAATCGTCGCTCACCATAGGCAGCAACACACTCGACGGATTCCAGAAACCAATACCATTCTCAACGCTATTGAAGCATCCCGAACTACGCCACAAGGGATCGAACATCAGGTAGTTTGCAATGAGAAGAACAGAGCGAGCATATATTGATCAAACATCCAGTGCTCATTCGGAACTTTACGTCACAGCACAACTATGGGCGGACAGCAAACCTCTGACCGTGCAGGTCCAGACTGCTTATAAGGTCTTCAAAAATGCTAGAATATGGAATGAGTGGTTGAGGCTGCCTATTCTGTACTCGAACGTGCCACCGAATACCCAGCTTGCCATAACGGTATGGGACCTTTCACCTGCAGGAGGCCCAGACTCCAAATTCCATGCTGTGCCTTTTGGTGGAACAACCATACCCCTCTTTGATCATACCGGCACTCTCCAAACAGGCCGACAACGCTGCAAAATCTACCGAAATCAGGCTGCTGATGGATGGTCATCCACCACCACTCCGCATATACCCCCTATCAAAAAAGATCGTCGAGGTGAGAAGCTTGTGCAAGAACAGGCTGATTCCCAGGCTGCCGAAATGGAACGTCTTGAACTGTTGATGAAGAAGCATGAGATGGGCGAGGTGCCAGAAAACAAGTGGCTCGATCAACTTGTTTTTCGCCAAATTGAAAAGCTTGAGCGCGCCAGCTTCAAGAAGCGTATTCAGGCCCAGGAAGCAAAAACGAAGAAGTCGAGTTCTGGCGAGGCGGAAAATGAAGATGCGGAAGGCGTTTTCTTCTTGTATATTGAGTTTCCTCGATTCGACCACCCAGTCATCTTCACCGACAAAGAGTATCCAGCGCCACCGATATCCACTCTCCAATCGTCGACCACACTTGACGTCCGACTTCGACCACCTCCAGAAGTGTCCCTAGGCCCTGGTATTGATTCCGATGGGAACATGGTCGATGACCCAAACGTCGGCCCCATGATCAGAATATACGACCCAGAAGTTGGCATTCGTAGCAACCCAATTGAAGACAAGCATCGCAGGCTCTTGCGAAGTGTCCGTTCGACATTTGTAGACCGAGATCTGAAGCCAAATGCCCAGCATCGTGATCAACTCAATGTCATCATATCTTACGGCCCACTTCAAGAGTTGACCGAACAGGAGAAGGACTTGGTCTGGAAATTCAGGCATCATCTCACACGCGAGAAAAAGGCACTCACAAAATTTGCGAAATCGGTGTCATGGGGAGAATCCAAAGAATCTCGAGAAGCGACGCAGATGCTATCTAAGTGGACTCCGATTGACGTGGACGACGCGTTGGAACTGTTGGGGCCAAACTTTGAACATCCAGCTGTGCGAACGTATGCTGTGGATCGACTACGTAAATCTGCAGACGAGGAATTGCTCCTCTATCTTTTGCAGCTGGTGCAGGCATTGAGATTCGAACTACAAAAGCTGACTGACAACGCGAATTATCGAGGAATATCAGACTCTCCGTTGGCAAATTTTCTCATTTCAAGAGCAGCAACCAATTTCAAGCTTGGAAATTACTTTCACTGGTATCTCATGGTTGAGTGCCAGGACGACAGTCTGGGCCAAGAGATTGAGATACGTGAACTATATAAAGAGGTGGACTTTGGTTTTATGGCGAAGCTGGATGAAACAGAAGAAGGAAAGGCTCACCGTAAGATGCTGTTGAGACAAGCCGAAATGATCACAGTGCTGTCCAAGATTGCATGGGAGACGCGAAACTCGCGACAAACACGCGACAGGAAGCTTGCTCGACTCAAACAATTTCTCACCGACCCGGACAACGAGCTCATTGTCATTGATCCTCCTATGCCGCTTTTCCTCGATCCAACAATACTGGTCACTGCTTGTGTGCCCGAGCATTCAACATGCTTCACGTCCACGGCTTCACCGCTCAAGATACAATGGAAGACCACAAATGGCAGTGGGTATCCTATGCTGTTCAAAGTTGGCGATGACATGCGCCAGGATCAGCTAGTCATCCAGATTATCATGCTTATGGACCGGCTGCTGCAAAGTGAAAACCTCGACCTCAAGCTGACTCCATATCATTGTCTCGCCACAGCACCTGCAGCCGGAGCTGTCGAATTCGTTTCTTCGATGCCACTATCAGACGTTGATAAGTCTGATAGGTCAATACTGGGCTACCTCAGACGCCACAACCCCGACCAGAAGGCGCCTTTGGGAGTCCGAAAGGAAACCATGGAAACGTACATCAAGTCGTGTGCCGGCTATTGTGTAATCACGTACATCCTTGGAGTTGGAGATCGTCACCTTGACAATCTCATGATCACGCCCAGTGGTCATTTCTTCCACATCGATTTCAGTTACATTCTTGGACGCGACCCGAAACCTTTCGCACCACTGATGAAATTGTCGACGCAGATGGTGGATGGAATGGGGGGAATGAATCACGACTACTATCACCAATTCAAGCAGTATTGCTTCACAGCGTATGCATCGCTTCGAAAGTCTTCGAATCTCATTCTAAATTTGTTTGCCCTCATCTCTCAAGCCAACATTCAAGACATTCGAGCCGAACCGGATCGCGCGGTCCTCAAGGTTCAGGAACGGCTTCATCTGGATAAGACAGAGCAAGAAGCGACTCAAGTTTTCGATGAGCTAATCCAGACGAGTACTACCGCTTGGGCGCCCAAAGTCATCGATACACTTCACACATTCACGCAGGCGCTTCGTGGTTGAAGCATCTGTACAATCTCGTCAGAGTGCATCATCAAGTATGGAGGCAGGTGGGGACTGATCCATATTCTTCGCCGACTTGCGCTCGAGGGGATTCAATAACCATGACCCCTCAATCGATGGGTTTATAATTATTTCCACCGGTATATCGTCACTGACCTAGCCCGACCCCGCATTGGCCATCCGTCTATCTCAAATCAGCCTTTGCCTTTTCATGTCCTTATCCTTGATGGAGACAAACAAACATTTGCATACGCATCAGTATCGCTCCGAACGCGCTGTTAATTATCTCCAACAGCGACTATTCTTCTCCGCAACATGTCCCCTACATCCGGCCTGCTCTGGGCTTACTCTAAGCCAAAGCCAAATTTTTCAGAGGCCGATTACAACACCTGGTATACAGACCACCACATCCATCACGTCGTCGACTCTGGTCTCTGCGATCTGGCCGTCCGTTACAAAAATGTCGACTCAGATGCTAAGTGGCCATATCTGGCAATCTATCGTTTACCCGATGTCGCAAAGTTGCAAGAAGAGAAGATTATGGGTAGCATTGCCACAAGACATGAATTGATCCTAGACGGCGCAGCGTGGACCGAAGCAATAGAAGTTGACATCAGACGTTTTGCTATTCTGCAGAAATTTGAGGGACAAAAACCCAAAGAGGGGCCGAGGGGAAAGACGTTGAGGACTGTAATGGTTGAACCAGGTGAGGGCGGTGACGCGGAGTTTGATGAAGTACGAAACCCCCGTCATCTCTATTTTCCTCTTTCTCGCTATCTCTGACCATGGATTAGTGGTATCGTAAACAACATCTCGATATGCTTTCTATGGTTCCCGGGTACCGCCGCTCGACGCGATATGAACTTGCTCTTGAATCAGCGGCACTAAGCAATTGTCGTTACCTCGCATGCCACGAATACGATACCAAGGATTTCCCGGCCGACGTTGTGAAGTTAGTGATTGGGACGGAATGGGGCAAGAAGATTTTGGGGCCGGCGAAAAAATTCGAAGGTGATTTGTGGGAAGAGATTGGGTGTGCGGGAAAGAGCGGTGAGAGATTGTAGATGTGATCAGAATTGCCCGTTACTCTCTTTTCCATTTCCATTGTTGTGCGCGAAAGTTTACAAGACGACATTGAGCAAGGTCATCGTGCCAGCCAACCTGATTTCCTTCCATATCCATCTCTGGCATTCGCGTGCGGGACAATCCAATCACGCGTCGTTCTCGTCATTGTACTCCCCCCTCCTTGATCCAAAAACCAAAAACCATAAGTCGACTATATGTGTCTACATTGTAAGTCGCGACGGCTAAACTGCTATAGACACGGCCTGTCCCCCGCCCCATCCTCACCCGTCTGTTTCGAGAACGCCTTGACGTTGTTTCATGGACGAGACAGCTATACCGCATCAACAACGAGAATAGGAAGGAAAGGGAGAGCGTGCATTTTTGTGTTTTGCTGAATTTGATTTGACAGATTTGACAAAACGCTGAGACGTTAGTAAGCTATGGGGAAAGAGAGTATTGTTCAGCTAGGGAATCGAGGGCATTGTTCAGGTATGGGAGTGGAGGGCATTGTTCAGCTAAGGGAGAGGAGGGCATTGTTCAGCTATGGGAAGGAGAGCTTGGTAAGACGTGAGTTGTTTCATGGACAAACTTTGGAATGACTTCGCCGTCGACTGGGTGATGGTGTATGTATATACCTAGGGCAAGGCTTTGTTTTCCTTGGTTGAGGTGGTTATTGGACATTGTTCGGAGTCCGTGGGGTCCGGGTCATCGGGACGGAGAATCCGAGAGTAGAAGAATGTGCTTGTTTTGAAGCCCCTGAAAAGCTGTTGCCTCCGGAAGGGAACAAAACCACTCATCTTGAGTATGGGCCCAAGACATACTGACGTTTTGGGCGATATCATTGGCATTGTGGACGCGAAAACGAGTTTGATGCTGTGCTTCTTTCGCAGACCCATTTAAAATAGTCAAGAAGGCTGACAGCAAAACGAATACGCCATCATCGTACGACGAACAACAACAAAACTGCATGAAACAAAAGATCGCCATCAATGCTCCGCCTCCCTTGAAATAATTGAACCTTGTCCCCGAGTCTCAAGACTTCCAAGCTAGTTACATCCACCTCGTCTCGCAAAAGCACCTCGAAACGATTGTCCGTGTGTGACCCGGATTTCCCTATCAATCATACATTTTCCAATTTTCCGATGCTTCGGGGATCCCCCCACATATTCACCTAGAATAGATTTTCCTTCCGGGATGTAGAGAGGCGCTCTCCACATGCCAAGATGAAGTGTCTGATTTTCCTTGTAGGCATGCGCCATACTTCTCTACCTGGTGCACTCGGTAAAGTAAGATAGTACCGCCTTTGTTTGTCGAACTGGCTGGTGCCTCGTACTCGGATAGGCCTCGTAGTCGTAGTATCTGAGATAGTGAGCGAATCGGAGATACCGGAATATTCAAGGGTAGAGAATTGACCTGAAGCTTCGTTGAGTTTAGGTTAATGGTCTAGGTCTGGTTCGTCTATTATCTCTGTAGATCTTAGAGAATTTACGAATACGAGGTCTCTCCGAGTGCGAGGTACTAGTTAGTCCAGCAATTTAAGGCTGTAGTTGCAGTGTTCTTTGTTTTGTCCCACCTTGGCAGTCTTGTGGTTTTTGAGTGAACGAGGACAAACTGCAAGTCGACTTGACTTAGTTTCTAAAAGGAAAGACGGTTATTAGCAGATGAAAATCCATAAGAATTTTATGGGATTTTCATGAGATTCTGATTAAATCTACTGTGTAGAAATTTCATATCATAGAGCAGGAAGTTTATGGGCCGTAATCGGCAGATCGACGTTAAACAACGTCAAACGACATGTTTAATCGGTATGGTTTTCATACTCAGCTGTCTTACCTCTCACTAAACCACTCAATTGCATGTTGCAATGTTGTCGTTTATTCAAAAACTACAATGAGATGGTTGCATTGTTTTCCGTGTTTTCGTCCCGCCTTAAGAGTAGCAGTGTCAAAGGTAAGGATTGTGCGACAAATTTAAATTCATCCTGTGTTACGCTGAACGAGCAAAACAGAGTTATTCGGAAGTAGATTCAACACGAACTTAACGATAGGAGCCGATGAACAGAACGAGTGTCACCCTGTGACTTGACTGTATTGACTGCAGAGGTTAAGTACACCGTTGCATCTGCATGCATATATATGCATGTCAATGCATTCCTTGGCATCTATCACGTGCACTATGCTTGAGGTATCAAGGACTGGCATGCCACTGTTCAACATCCTGAAGAATTTTTTATAAAATGTTTCCATACCCTTTACCCGTAACTTCATGAGTGAGTGAACCCCGTGTTCCACCTTGCTATCTTCCACTCTCCCAATCTCCCTTGATCCCTTCCTATTCTCCGCATCGGATACCCAAACTGGACCGGACTTATAATGGATTCGACAAAGGATTATAGAGATTTCGTATGTGAACTTCTTGGCAGTATCTTAGGTAATTACAAACCTAGTACATTGTTCTTTTTGTGGCCAGAATATTGTAATAGGCGTATATTTGTTACTCTATATTATAGCCAGTAATCGCTTATCAAGAGCTCGCTCTATTCCTCTTTCTCTCTCTTACACATATTTATTACCGCACATTGTATATTCCATAGTTACTACCGCGTTGAAATCAACTCCAGATACAACTCTACGTACTATAGTGTAAGAGTTCAACCCTCAAAGGTGTTTCGCAAGTGAGGGAAGACAGCTTTTATTTCAAGTATCTAAGTACAGAGAAGAAAGTGTAAGTACAGGAAGGATAGCTAGTATATATAATCCTCCTCTTACAATAGATCCTTCTAGAAAGTATCTTTAAATGGAAACGTGACAGCTTGCAAAATAGAACATGGCAGCTTGCGAAATAGAACATGACAGCTTGCAAAATAGAACATGACAGCTTGCAAAATAGAACATGACAGCTTGCAGAATAACAAGAGAACAATTGGAAATCCAGTCATGGATAAGCTAGAGAGAAGGATTCCATCCCTTAACATTATCCCCTCCCCCCCTCTCTTGTAGATCGATGTGAGCGTAGTCTCTGAGGGCGTAGTATAGGTCCGTCGTTTTCAAGAACGTTGCCGTAGGCACTTTCAAAAGCGTCCAGAGCTGTAGTTTGTTGGAGTTCGCTAAGGGGTTCCCACGTAGGATCAACGTAGCCTACCCACTTAACTAAGACTTCTCGCGTTTGTTGTCGACCTCGCCGGCGCCATCTTGCGGCTAGAATAGCCTCGATACCGTATTCCTCGTCTCCTTGTTCAGTTACTATAGGAGGCGGCTGTGTATTATCTTGTATTTGTGAAGGTAGGGGATCTGTGCCAGCTCTCCTAAGTAAAGACGTATGAAATCGGTTGTGGATTCCTCTGGGTGTATCAAGCTCGTAAGACATTGAGTTGATAACTCGTGTAACTGTATACTTCCCATGAATCCAGTCTAGTTTCTTACAAGGACGTAGGGTTTTTACGTTCTTTAGGTTGAGCCAGACTTTGTCTCCCACTTTAAAAGAGTCAGCCGGAGCACGATCTCTATTAGAGTAGTATTCTTGCTGTTGCTGAGCTGATACCATTGACGTTTCTGCCCATTCTTGTGCGTCCTTCAATTTTGCTACAAGATCTTGTGCTTTTTCTTTTGGATTCTTAGGGGTTTCCTGGGGAGCTTCAACAGTTCCTATATGCTCAATGTTATAACCGTGGGTTAAGAAGAAAGGCGATAGGCCCGTAGCTTGGTTTGGTCTATTATCGAGGCATATTTGAGCAATAGGCAGGAGCTCGACCCAGTCGTTCTGACTAAATGTACAGAACTTACGTAGATAGGCTTCAACTTCTTGATTTCTTCTTTCCGTAGATCCATCAGTCTCAGGGTGATACGCTGTAGAGAGTCTTCTCTCTATCTTAAGAAGGTGACAAACTTCTTTCCAGAAAGCATTAACAAATTGCGTGTCCCTATCTGAGACTAGAGATCTAGGAAGCCAGTGTAATCTTACGTAGTTCTGCATAAATAGTTTTGCAAATCCTTCAGCTCCAAACTGTTCTTTAGGCACTGGGAACAGGATAGTTCCTTTACCCAAGCGGTCAGTAATAACGCAGAGTCTTGTGCATCTTTGGCTCTCTGGTAATTCGACTATGAAGTCTACTGAAATATCTTGCCAGATACGGCTAGGGACAGGAAGAGGTTTAAGTAAACCTTTCTTTTTGTCTCGCCAGACTGAAGTTCTTCCGCAGACGTCACAATTGCGTATAAACTGACGTATATCTTGAGCAAATCCCGGCCAGTAGAACTGTCTGGAGAGAATAGCAATAGTAGCTTCTCGTCCAGGATGCCCTGATAGGACTGAATCGTGTATTTCTTGAATTACTCCTGTTAAGAGAGGCTCGTAGGAGGGCAACCAGATTCGGTCTCTATAGTAGAGCTGGTTATTTTCGACTTTACAATCTCCTATAGAAGTAGGAACCTTTAGCTTAGATGGGAACTGCCTATCTTGCTTTAGAACGCTTTGGAAAATACGTCTGTAGTCTAGATCTCCTTCGAGTGCAGTTTCCCATCTATCCCTTAGATCACCTGAGAGAAAGGGATTTTGTATAAAGGGGATAGGTTCTTTGTCTACTTCTTGAGCATTTTCTTGGGCAGCTTCTTCTCTTGCAGGAGTCTTATCCTCTAGAACGTTAATCCAAAGCTTTGGAGGTAATAACGTTCTAGTTCTTTCAACGATTCTTGGGTCTTGAATATCCTTTGGGAGATCTTGATCCCTTCGAGTTAAGGCGTCTGGAACTACAGATTCAGAGCCTGGGCGATAGCCTAGTTTGAAGTTAAACTTAGCTAGTATCTGCGCCCATCTCATTTGCCTTTCATTTAGTTCCCTTTTTACCATAAACTTCTCAAGGTTCTTGTGATCTGTGAGGATAATGAATGGCTTACTTAGGCTTAGTAGCTCGCTAGTCCAATGGACTAGAGCTTTGACTATAGCCATAAGTTCTTTGTCGTGGATATCATAATTGCATTCGGCTGGCAAGTGCTTAGTAGAGAAGAAAGCACATGGTTTCCAGTTACCTAGCTCATCTTTTTGACTAAGTACTGCTCCGGAAGCCCAGCCTGAAGCATCAGGTTCTACTCGCGTAGGCTTATCTTCATCAAGTGCAGACAGGACAGGTTCTTTGCAAAACTCTGCCTTAAGTTTTTGAAAAGATTCTTCTTGCTCCTTTCCCCATAAAAATGGAGTATTCTTCTTTGTAAGGCAAACCAGAGGCTCCCTTATTGTTGAGTTATCTTTTACAAAGTCACGGTAGAAGTTTGTAAAGCCTAGGAAGCCACGTACTCCTCGTAGAGTAGTAGGACGTTCCCATTCTTTAATTGCTTTGATCTTCTCCGGATCCATGTGTAGGCCCGTTTCAGTATCTATAACGAAGCCTAGATACTTGACTCGTTTGGTATTAAACTCGCACTTCCGAATATCAAGGTATAACCCAGCGTTAAGGCAGCTTTGAAGTATCTTTTCAGTCTTTTCTTCATGGTCTTTAAGGTTCTTTGAAGAGTATATTACTATATCGTCTAGATAAGCTGAGCAGAACTCGTCTAGGTATCGTCGAAGGATATAGTTTATATACCGTTGAAAAGACGCAGGTGCACCGGTTAAGCCAAAGGGAGTAACTAGCCATTCAAATAGACCATATCTAGTTCGAAAGGCAGTTTTGAACTCATCTCCCGTTGCGATTCGAATCTTGTGGAAGGCAGCATTTACATCAAGCTTACTAAGATACTTAGCACGAGCTAAGGTTAGTAAAGTCTCTTTTACTAACGGTAGCGGGTACCTATCCTTTCGAGTAATTGCGTTTAAGGCTCGGTAGTCTACGCAAAAGCGTAAGCCCCCTCCTGGTTTCTTCACAAAGAGAACTGGAGACGCAGTAACTGATTTACTCTCTCGGATAAAGCCTTTATCTAGTAGCTCTGTAAGAGTCCTTCGCAAAACAAGGAGTTGTTCTCGACCCATACCATATAGAGGTCCCCAAGGAAGTGGTTTTCCTTCTTCTATAGGTATTTCGTGATCAATCCCAGGGCGATGCGGTGGTAGTCTCTCGGCCCTTTTAGGATCAAAGACAGCAGCGTACTTATGAAACCTCTTAGGTAGCAATTCCAGTATTTGCTCTGTTGTCAAAGGGACTTTCGGCTTCAAGGCAATATCAATATCTCGAAGAGTAACAGCAAATACTCTAGACGCGTCTTTGATTTTCTCAAGTGTAGAAGTGACAAGGCGGTGGAATCTTACGGGCGCTACTTGTTGTATATCAAGTTTGTCTTCAAATTTAGCATCGCGAATGCTAATCCCGTTTGCAAAGGTAAGAGTACCTTTAGATTCATTGATAACGGCTTTGGTGTCCTTGAGAAAAGGCCTGCCTAATAGAAGATCCTCAAATTGTCCCGGGACTATATAAGCAAAAGCGTTGCATATAAGTCCCCCTAAATCTAGGTTCAACTTCGCAATTTTTGTCACTTGGGTCTGTCCTTCTTCCTTAAGAACTCCACCTATAGTACGCGGACTAATAGGGAGTACTTCAAGGTCCATCTGCGAAGCTTTCTCCTCGTTTATTGATGCGTAGCAGCTAGATCCATTATCAAGGAGAGTTTTAAGAGAGTATATATCGTTCACTATAGTATTTGTGTAGAAAAGGCGGGAGAGCATCTTGGGTCTGAACTGCTCCCATTCTTTTTCTATCCGAGAACGGTGTGAATCAGTGTCTTTGTTCGAATTCAAAATACTATTTACTCTCTCAATTGACTCCTTTGACAATTTTGCTCTATCTACTCTACGCCTCCATCCACGACTTTGGATAGAGGCTACTCTTTTTCCGAGTAGTCCTCTTCTTCAACTTCTTCATTCTCCTCAGTGGTTCCTTTGGCCCTTTTTGAACCAAGTTGCGTGACTCTTTCTACCTCTGTATCCAACCAGCAGTCTTTCATTCTATGGCCGGCCTTCCCACAGCGTAAGCAGAGGTTATTTGCCTTCCTATATTCATAGGCTTTAGACGAAATTTTTAACTTGTTTACGCGTGTAGGCTCCCAGTCCATAGCGTTCAGATCTTTAAAAGACTTCTCTTTATCTCTGAATCGTAACTTATCTTCTGAGGAAGAGAGCATCTTTGCTGTAGTGATTTGCATACTTGTATTCAAAAGATCGGACACAAACTGCTGGTAGGAGGTACTCTGAGATTGGCCTATTCTCTGGTTTCGCAGCTCTTGATTTATTGCTTTGTGTAGAAATGCAATTTTAACAGCGTCAGGCCAAGTCATTCCTCCAGCATTAGCAAGAGTGGTTTCAAAACGGGGAAGAAAAGAGAAGAAGGGTTCTTTCTCTTTTTGTTTGATTGTGGACAGGCTTACAGTAGCTCTTTGTTGTTGTACTGGATCGCCATAGAAGTTGTCCATATACTGTAACAATTTCTGTCCCGTTTTATCTTCCTCTGGAGCTGTCTTTACGTAGGCCAGAGTAGCCTGAGCTGCGGAGCCTCGTAGAGAGGAGAAGATGTAGGCAAATTGGTTCCTACTATCCCCTATAGATTCTGCGTCTATCTCCAACTTCATCCTTGCTTGTTGAAACCACTGAGCCCATTCAGAACGCTTGCCATCAAATTCTTGGAGCTTAGGAAGTACAGCTTTCTTCCTATGTATTCTGTCTTTTTGTGAATTCTTAGTCTCTTGTCCTTCTACTACGTTCTCAGAGCGAGTAGTGTTAGGCAAGATTGTAAGAATACGCGTAATAGCATCGTTCTGAATGGCTAGTTGATGTTGTAATGCTGCCATAGCTTCTTGTAGGGCTTGGGGTTCTTGAGGAACTCTTTGTTCCTGATCTTCTCCTTCCATATTTTCACCTATGAGAGATAATAGAGAGCACTACTATACACACTCCTAGGCTCTACTCTAGAGATTTGCTAGGCAGTATAGAGTCAATGCCTATTAGTATAGGAAGGTGACTATAGAATCCCAGAAGGATTTTTTACACTATAGTCCGCTCTGCAATCCTTATTACTAAGGACAGAGCTCCCAGGGACTGTGAAGGCCAAGTGTATTAAATCTCTCTCCCTAGCTCTTTCTTTCCTCAGCTTATTACAGCTTCAACTCCTAAGACTACGCTGTCTTAGGATGACCTGCCCTTGCTTCTTGGAGATTCTAGCACGTTCTAGAAAATCTCAGTTTGAATTCTCTTGAATTCCCTTTTTGGATTGGCCCTTTCGGTTGGCCCTTGCTTCTTGGAGATTCTAGCACCTTCTAGAAAATCTCAGCTTGAATTCTCTTGAATTCCCTTTTTGTTTGGCCCTTGAGGTTGGCCCTTGAAGTTGGCCTTTGAGGTTGGCCCTTGCTTCTTGAGTTAGGACAAGTGTCCTCTTCTTGAAATTCCTTTCTGTTTGGCACTTGAGGTTGGCCCTCGCTTCTTGGATTAGGACAAGTGTCCTCTTCTTGAAATTCCTTTTTGGAGCTTGCTCTCTGTGAGCCTTTCTTCCTTTGTAAGACTGAGGTACTTAGATAATGTAAGAGTTCAACCCTCAAAGGTGTTTCGCAAGTGAGGGAAGACAGCTTTTATTTCAAGTATCTAAGTACAGAGAAGAAAGTGTAAGTACAGGAAGGATAGCTAGTATATATAATCCTCCTCTTACAATAGATCCTTCTAGAAAGTATCTTTAAATGGAAACGTGACAGCTTGCAAAATAGAACATGGCAGCTTGCGAAATAGAACATGACAGCTTGCAAAATAGAACATGACAGCTTGCAAAATAGAACATGACAGCTTGCAGAATAACAAGAGAACAATTGGAAATCCAGTCATGGATAAGCTAGAGAGAAGGATTCCATCCCTTAACATATAGTCTCAGGTGTTTTAAACATCAAGAAGCCCCAACGTTGTTAAACGGTATCCGTATACAGGCCCTACATTCATCCAATTGTATCCATCCGATGATATTACACTGGTAAAAATAATATGTAAACGCGTGTGAACCGTACGCCGAGGCTAAACTACTATTGCTAAGTATTTTAAGGAATAAGCGAAGTACTTTAGGGTCTGACCGTATATACTCTTACATTTCAATGTTCTCCGCTTCGTATAGTTGTTCTCAAGTCTACGCTTGCATCGATAGACTCTTCCCGCAAAGAACATGGTAATTTGGGTTAAGGTTAACGTATTCGATCACCTAACGGCTATCGCGTTGCGTTGTTGAAACATTGCGTGTTGAAGAGGATAAGGGCTGTGCCAAGGAAAAGTGGCCGGCACGGTGGTGGAATACGTTATTAAATAAGTTTTATAGGAGCCCGTGTTGGTACCGTAATCGATGGGTCAGTGGCCACCCATCAAGGTATCTCAGCGAAAAAATGTATGCATTTCAACAACCACCTAATCTATTACAATAATATATATATCAATTGATGCGCTGATACCCAGGGCATACAGGGGCTTTATGTTCAAGCGACCCACATAAGCTACACCTTGGTGGTGCCCGTTGCCGTCTCACGTCTAGCCCGTCTTGTACAGCCTCTGTACGGCTACTTTCACCATTATTTACCAACACCTGAGCCTGAACCCCAGATAAAACACCGCCTCTCGCTATATACGTACGCCTCTTTGCCTTCCTCCTATTTTGGCGCTGGTTCTCAGTACGTAGCTTCTCATTTTCGCTTGCAAGAAGGACAGCGCTATGCATAGCTATCTGACAACCTTTTACAAGCTGGTTTAAGGCCTGGTCTGTCGGAGACGGTGGGCTTTGCGTACGACGCTTGAGGTATTGCTTCAGGAGGTCTGTTTGGTGCTGTAGCTCAGTAATATTATGAGGTGTTTCGGCTACCCATACTGCCTCAGGTTGTGGATGTAGCTGGGGGGATGGCGTATGGACCTGAGCGTGTAGGAGCGAGAGCACACGATCTGGCTCGTACGGAACGAGGCCTGTAGCTGTAAAACCGCTTCGTAGGTTCCTTTCGTGTAGTGCTTCGGCGCGTGCTTGCTGGTAGAGAGGTAGGAACTCTTGCTTGTCGATATGGTTAACGCCAAGGCCCATTTTCTGCTCAACAAGCCGTCCGTACGATCGCTTGAGTACGGCAAAGCAGCCGACATCAAGTGGCTGGAGGAGATGTGATGAAAGCGCTGGCATACAGAGAACAACAATCGAGCGATCTAGGCAGTACTCATCAAACTCAGCGATTGTATGCCGTACACGTTGAAACCAGGCTCGAATAAGCTCCGGATCTCCGCACTTTGCTCGTTGGTAGTCGTACTTGCGATTGTATTTTGACTGTAGTGTATCGTGGCGCTTGATAAAGTCGCGGACCCAGACCTGACCGATATAGCCTGGTTTCCCGTGTTGCGCGACTAAAAGGCCTGCCATTTGCCGTACAGTCGCCTGTCGAGGTGGCATACCGCGTCGATCCATTGATAGGATCCATCGTACGAGACTCTCTTCTTCGGTAGGTGTAAGAAGGCGTTTTTTTGAGATAGAGCCGAACTGTGGTTGGATTCCGGCGATACGGCGTCGAAGGGTAGTTCGGGGGATATCAAAGGCATTTGCAGCGGCAGTAGGGGTTTGAAACTGGCCTTACTGGTAGGCTTGAAGCGCTAGAGCAATTCTACCTTCTTTGTATAAGGCTTCTTCTTGTTGTGGTGGTGGCATTGAGGATAATAGTAGAATGACGCGACGCGATTTGGTGAGGTGGCCACTAACCCACAGTGGCCCAATATCCGTCTCTAAAAACTTCTCCAGATAAGAACTACCTATATACTACGTACGTTCTACCTCTTACCTGCTAATAGATGGAGTCTAGGTACTAATGTGTTCGTAGCAACTCACTTGTAACAATTAGGTGGATAACAGCGTAGATGAATATGGGTAGTAAATAGGTATACGCGTCTAAAGCGGCAACATGTAATGAAAAGCTTATATACTCCTATATTCGACCTTTAAAGTACAACGTACTCAGGTATTAATGGACCTCCCGTGATTATCCCTTGTTTCCACACAGCAACTACTCTCCAGGCTCCAAAGAACCTCACCTTCTTCTTCCGCTACCTTCAGTAAAAGAAGTAAAAAAAAAAGGGGGGGGGGTTAAGAAACTAGCTAGCCAAACTGTACTAATCGAGTCTTCTCCATATTCTCGCGTGAAAATTAACTCGAAATCTCTTCTTTCAATACCGTACTTACCTATAGGCAGTATTTATCCCCCACATCCGCATGCTAATATAACATGAGCATTCGGGAAAGCCGGGTCAATAAACACCAATGCATAGCAGACAGCAAAATCCTTAAGCCCAGTCCTTAGATCCACCTCAGCAACTATCGGATCCATATCTCCAACCATCAACGCCACACCAAATAATCCACACACATGTAAACTCAGCATCATCAATCACAAGCCTCAAAGCAAACCGGAGCCAAATCACTCGACTGAAAAACCACGACAAGGATACCGAGTATCATCACCCAGTAACAACCCAGCTAGCATATATCTGAGAAAGACCAGAATAAGGCCTAGGCCAAGGTATGTGCCGAGAGCCGAGATGGGACGTTGCATAACATAGTAGGTATCTTTTGAGATGGGAGTGGGAAGCGAGATTTTTAGTGGAGCGAGGAGTGCAGTGGGGGATTCACGTGAAGTTGTGGGAGTGGGTGGCTTTGATCTTGTTGGGCGTGGTGCGCGAGGGGATGACGATGGAGTTGGGGTTGGGTTCTGAGGGCGGTCAGTGTTGGGGAGGAAAGTTTGTCAACCCGCTGTGTAGAAGGAAGGACGGGAGGGAGACGGTATGACGTCCAAATAAAATATGCTCTGTGCTCTCGCGCGTACTGAGGAAAGACCTGGAGCGACACGTTTCGTTAACGAGATCACGCCACATTTCAACACCAGAGATCAGGATGCGAGGATTGATGGGGAAAAAAATTGATGTCGCGATGCTGTATGATACTAAGGTAGAATATACCATTATGCCAATTCCCAAATATTCCCCCAAAACACCAAACTGAGCCATTGCAATACAATCTCTAAACGTGCCTTGATTGTAAGTGCTGCAAGGCCGGGTGCTCAAAGTCGTAAATAACCTCCACCTCGCACTTGCCCGACTTCTCATTCCACCTGCGAATAGTGTGAAGAGGCCGCTTCGGGTTGCTAGGACTTTCCGGCATGGGGATAAATTCTGGTGTCATCGGTACCTCCTTGAAACAGTACCCCGGATGGAAAATGGTGAGGAGGAGACCTGCAATTGTGACTGGCAAAGATTCGAACCACATTACGTATTTTTCTGTAGACATGAGCTCGCCTTTCCACCCTTCTGCGAGTTCGGCGACGCGGTAGACAGAGCGGAAGAAAATCAGAACAGCGGAAACAGCGAGAAAGTAAAGAAGATATCTGAAGCGCTTGCTTTGGCGGAGACGGAGGGCCGCAGGATCTTCGTTCATGGCGGAGGCTCCATCTCTTTTCTTTGCTTTTATTGTGCGGAAGGCGAAGTCGGTGGACAGAGCGAGGAATAATAGGAGGGTGAAGGCCTGGAATGAGAGTCCGGCAATCATTGTGTAGTTTCCTGGATCGGGCATCTTTTCGTCTTGGGCGAGACTTGCTGCCCATGCACCACCACCACCTTGGAGCACGAGGGAGACGACGTCGCAACCGATGAAGATGCGTGGAATCCACAAGGGAGGGATGCGGGAGTTTTGTCCGCCGAAGGTGAGGACGATTTGCTGCAAGGAGAAGTAGATACCAGCGGCATAGAATGCTGGAGCCAATGTGAGGCAAGTAAGTTGAGTAATGAATGAAAGCTGTCAATGCTGTTAGTGACGTTGGATCTGGATATACTTGTCGCAGCTTACATCACTGAATGGGTACGAATTTGCGTATATCCTCGCAATGAATCCCAGTACCTCCATTGCTGAGCCAACAAACACCATTGCCGTGTACTTTCTGAACCGCCGCGTCCATATCCCTATCGCCAGGACAGCGAGAGTGAAGAGTCCCATAAAGAGAGCAAAGGTTCCATTTTCAGGTATCGACGGTCGGTATCCCCAGTACGAGAGCACCATCGGGCATGTTTGGAGGGTACATGCTGCCCGACACGCCTTCCGCTCCGGTGAAGTTCCTTTCAGACATCTGATCTGGGCAGCGAAACCTGAGTTCCCCATGTTGTTGTTGAAGGGGAGTGGACTGGAGAGACGGAGCTTGAGGATGCAAGCTGAATATACGACCGTACCGATAGATGGAAGCTGATTGTTCGGAACCGGCGTCTCAGTGTCTGAGAAAGAGAGTTTACTTAAGAAGGATCGACACAGTGGGCTACCTGTAGCTGATATTGATGCAATTGTCGCAGACAGAATCCAATTGCCCACACGGACTCCAGGTCATAGGCGGCATTAGAATAAATTGGCCATAGTTTTGACAGCGAACAGCGGTAGGGGATGAGGATTTTTGCGGGGTCCCGTCGGCAAATCTCTTCAAGCTCATTCGTGTCGCCCTCATGAATTTGGGTTCCATGTTTGGCCTTTCCCCTATACTGCAATATAAGTTGTTTCGTGGTGTGGGAGGGAGTGCTTGTAAAGCGAGATTGATGTTTGACCTTTGGAGGGCCGAGCGGGAATGACCAGGCTTTTTTGGGCATACCTAACGCCACATCTGCTCCGGATTTGCTCAACTCCAAACACAGACGAGAAAATGACGACGTCCATTGGAGAACTGCCTGGCGAAGCCGGATCATGGGTACCCTAGGGCTTGCACTCTCTGCATTGGGACTCCAGAGCCATCAGACGGCCATATGGGCACCTTAACCACGACCTGACAGATTCAGACCAAGACTAGCATGCTTACTTCTGCGTTCTGGAGTCATGGTCTTCAGGAAACCCGGTCCGCGTGATCCCGTTTTCTGCTCGATCAAGGGTGAACAGACATTTCAATTTCTGTACATTGCTAGAGGGACGAAGGATGTCCGCGAGGGAGGGTATCTCCCCGGATGGGCCATGGTCTGTCTCTTCCTAGTCTTAAAATCCACGGAGCCTCGTCCTCCTGCGATTAGGCTCTGCATCCAGCCTTAACAGAGGTGAGAAGATGCTTTCCGTAGTAGCTATTACAGAGAAGATTAACTGTTCGAAACATCAGGTTCGTGACTAGCAAGACTATGTTTGTAGCACGAAACATGTTTTGAGAATCACTTTCCCGTGAGGTGGATCTGGTGTTATTTGGATTTACTCCGTGCGGATCATCTAATCGTTCTCCAATCAACCTTGAAAAAGCTTCTACATACTCTCGCTGAACAGGGCCCTGAGAAAAGATCAAGGCATGGCCAAACACCATCACCTGTCTGGATACTCCATCGAAACGACAAGCCAGATTAAATGTCGAAAACATCATTGTTCAGAATCGGTAGGCGAATTGCCTTATTCAAGTTGGTTCCATTTGAGCAATTCATCTAAATGGTTCTCCAATTCCGTCACGAGGCATTGTACCTGAAGAACCCAAGGATGAACGACAAGGAAGAAAATTCATTTGTCCCCACGAAGGATCATGCCACAGTACCCAAACTGTGCAGAGCCTAGTCTGTTCAAGAAATTGCAGATGAATCCTCCTCCACAGATATAATTGGATAGAAGCGGGGAGGCCACGGCTGCGGATCAGGTCTGCAATGGTGATCACACAGATCCACACGGGGGATGTTGAGTCAGCCTAAGTTTTGATTGTAAAGAAGCGACCGGTAGCACGTACCGAGAGGTCTGAACTGCTAGGATGAAGGATAGCAAAGAGATGCGGTGGATGTTGGTGGGGCAAGATCAAGGACGAGGGAGTTTGGATTTTTGTGGACTCTGTTGTTTCTAGGTTCGGTATTTCCAGGTTCCAAATGAATGAAAATTGGTAGATTTCTGGAAGGACCTAGCTTGATTATTGCTGTTCTCCACAAAGCCCAGCGATTTCACTTGGGAGGCTGGACAGACTGACGACGTGCCTGGTGGCTGACGAAATTTACTAATAATGGATAAAGAAAGATCGCCTCAGAGTTTTTCCGGTTGTTTCAACCCACTCTTTGCAGGTGATTATAATCCACAGATTTACAACATTCTGTGCCTTGTCGATGAACGTCACAACTTTCCTAACTTACCTAACTTAGGCAAGCAATGAGAGACTCGTTGTGCGAAGTCCCGCAACAAGTGCAGTTTATTCACGGGTTCAGCGATAGCTGTGACGCTTAGAAAAACACGCTTTTCGGTCTCAGAAGCGATTCTTTCTTTCATCCCAGTCAGACGCTGGCCCCTGTGAAGATATTCAAAGGTAGAATAAGGAGCGCAGTTGGCGGTCAATGTTTCGAAAATAGTCTCTGGGAAGATTATCCTGATGGTCTCGTAAAACCATACTAAGTGGATCTGGATGCCCAAGGACGGTATATCGAACCAAACGGATACGAGGTGGGTCTCTCACCATGGCGGCGAAGATGAATGGGCTGGCCAATGGAATATGTGAGTGCTTCGCTTAAGAAGGCGATGGTTTGTCTCTATTCTTTGGAGCAAACGCACTGAGCGGAGTGTGTAGCGCAAAGTCAACTCGAGATAGTTCTCAAAATACAGCTCTTGGAGCTTGAGCGCTTCGACTTTTGAGCTTTTATCTGGTTTGCATCAATTCGATCAGATTTCGGACAAGCGGCAATCCATTCATCTCCAGCGTAAACAACGTGTCGAAGAACCTGCCCTCGAGCAGTCCGTCGCAAGCGCATCCTCTCAAGTTCCCGGTGCTACTTGCTTTACGCGGAGTCCGAATTTGCTATTTGAATTTGAATGATCTGAGTGCTTGCCAAGGTACCTCTCAAAAAAATGAATAGGAGAAGGAAGGGCCTTTCTGGTCGGTTCGAACGACCAAATCTTTCACCGCTATATCCGGGGTCATAGTGCTTCATGTGGCGGGAAGTATCTACGGTGACGGTGAGATGGTTGAAAATGCGGCTCTGTTCGGCAGAAGAAATGTGTAGACTGCATCTCAGAAGCACGACATGAGGTGATTTTGATGCATGAGCGGTGCTGGATCGTGATTCCTCCGGACTTCGGTAAATACCAAGTGGGTCCCATCATGAGAAAAATTGGTGTTAATCCGATGATTCGGGATTGGTAATGTTTCCATGCATTGGCATGCAGCGATGGCGCATCCGCAGATTCCGGTCTGCCAGTACGAGAAGTCCCGATCACGATGGCTGGCTATTGGATGGAGGAATCATCTGCTTGGCTGCCCAGTCTCCGAAGCAGTCTGGGCTCTGGACTCTGGATTCTGGATGCTTCAACTCAGCGGTCCTGGATGGAGATGATTAGGGACTTCTGCATAGTATAATATGGAAATTAATCTATGGGTGTTGCATGAATATTCGAAGTCCGAAAATGCTTTGATAAACGCTAGACAAAGCTTGATTAGCTCCCGTCCAATGACAACAGAACCAATGGCGTGGGTGGCTTCGAGCTGTGACGAGCAGGCACATGAGCTACCTTCAGCTGTGCTGTGCTGCTTACAGAGTTGGCCATCATATCCTTCTGCTGAACCATCTACCATCTGCCATCTACCTTCTACCGCAACTCCTTCTCCCTCTCCTCCACCTCCTCAACCCAACTGCCTCCCAGCACTAATCGCTGGATACACGTTCCTCAGCACCGCAGCACCGCAGGTTCGTCCGTTGCGCGGTCCGAGAAATCACGGCCGAATCCTGTCGTTACAATCACAAACAAGCAGTTTGATACTGTAGAGTCTCACAATGCGGCCTATCAACGAACTGCCCATGAGGTAAGAACACATGCTTCCCAATAACAAACCTTTCTAAGAGTAATCCCCACATGCTAATCCCAAGCTAACTCTATTTGCAGGCGTTTGACCCTCACTCTTGCAACTCTCGTCATGCTGGTCACGATACTATCTGCCTGCGCTGTCCAATATCTCCCCGACGAGCCCTTACACCTCCGCCGGAACATCACGTTATATACCATCTTTGTTTTCATCGTGTCTGGTCTGGGACTAGTGGGAGGCATACAGGTACGGATAATTACAGTTTGACGTGCATTGAGGCTACAGACTAACATCAACATAGCGCAATGCTACCCTAATAAACCTCTTCGCATCCCATCTCCTCCTCGACGCAATCCTCTACTTCATCCCTCGAGTCCTCCTCCTCAATATATCTTTCCAACTACCATCCGCCCTCTGCACAACCTCACCACCAATACCACAAAAGGACATTCGCAACGACGCAGCCTATCGTGTCCGAAATGACACCTTTGCAGACCGCGCCTGGAGCACCGTTTCCAAAACCCAGTGGATAGCTGGCGAAAGTTGCTCCACATGGACGTGGGGAATTGAGCTCATATTTCTCATTGCCATGATGGTGGTGATGAGTGCGCAGGTTTGGTTGGCGCTAAGAGTCAGACGATACGCTCTCTGGCTAGATCGCCAGGAGAAGCAGCAAGCGCGGCAAGCAAAGCTCCTGGAGAAAGAGACTTGCTAATTGCTTTGGGTGGAAATGGACACGTCTGATTTGGAGTTTCGCGCACAATGATACCATGAATTGGATGGACAGAGCCGGTGCTCATGAGATTGAAGAACTTTATGCCCTTGCGAGGTTACATTGACCGAGCAGCATGAATGGCTGGTTGATTGATTACGAACGCAAACAATCCTTTTGATACCCAACGGCATAGGAGTAATACGGATAATGGTTGGCGCAGATTAGGATGGACGGTGGTTATTTGGTTGAAGATTTGAGAATATATCGTGGTCTCTATCCCATCCCATCAATGGATATGCTGCACGCATATATCCCTGTGAGAACCTCTCTTATTCCCTACGACGTCATTAGCATTGATTGTACCTGCATGATGACAAAATTTCGACGCGTTAGAACAGCAATACGTGCCAACAGCTCATCTCATTATCGATCGGAGATCGCGACGTTGATCGGTTTCTGTCAAAACTGTTTCCTTCCTACACTGCCAATAACAAACACCATCGATATGATCTATTCGGAATTCTCAAATCGAAAATGCAATTTCCGCAGTAAGGTGAAGGAAGGAAAAGAGAAGATGAGACACTTGCAGCAAGGCCGCCACCTCTCTATATATATATATAATAAATATGAAAGAAAGATGGTGTAGCTCGACTTACCAGTTTCCCATTCCCGAACCCAAACCCACAACCCTCCATCTCGATACCAAATCACGAATCGTCCCGGTTCCTGAGGGGAAATGTCATCGTCATCGTCGTCGGCTTCGATATCGACATCATCTCCTTCTGCAGAGATGTTGCCGGACTCGCCAGTTTCCTGTTTCTTCGACTCCGATTTCGATACCGGATTATTTCCACCGTGTCCTTGCGCTATTCTGATATACACCTCGATCTGGACGAGGGCGCAGTCGGCGCAGCCGGTGCAGTGTGGACAGGATCCCCACAGTACCATTCGCTGGCAGAATTGTGACATTGATTCTTGGGTTTCGCCTGGTTCGGATCTAGCGAAGGATTTGGTGGGGAGGGGGGGTGGTGTATTGGTTTTTTTGCAATGGAGGCAGAGGAGGCTTGGTATACCGTACCACCCAGGTGCTAAGGTTGGGAAGAGCGCTGGTAGTGGAATACTCTGGATGGGATATTTGCCCGTGTATTCGCGGTGGTGGGAAGGGGGAGAGGAAGAGGCGGTGGATGGAGGGTTAGATATTAAATGCACGAAACTTCCTCTATGCCATCCGCATATTTCTGAGGGGAGGGTGATCATACCCGGTCCGCCCATATCATCGACTCCTGCTTCTAATAAATTTAAAGACATGCTCTCCTCCTTTTCGCGACTCTCTTCCATCGTTTCTGTGGGGAGAGGAAGCCAGGGGTTGCCGAAGAGGGAGGTTGGATACCATTGTTCACAATATCGACAGTATCTTCTATTCTGCCGCTTCTTGGCGTAGTCGAGATAGGAGGTTATTGCCCTTCGACCGCAAGGTGTAAGGGCAGCGAGGTTCGAGGTGGAAATAGTGCATTTTGAGGCCGCGAGGGTGGGGAGGTTTAGGCAGAGTTTTCGTGAGGTAAGGAAGAGGGCGAGTTTAGCTGCTGGTTGGAGTTGTGAGTGGATTATGAGGAGGATTTCTGGTGGGAGGGTGGTCAGGGTTGGTTGTTGTTTTGGTTTTGAAGGCGTGGTGGTTGGAATTGGGGTGTCTTGGAGCGTGGATTCTGCTTGAGTTTCCGCCATGTTTGCTCTTGAAACCGACTTGTGGTGTGGTTGATTTGTGTATATAGTTAGGATTTGTGGTAAAAAGTTGACAGCGGTGTATAAAGAGTGAGCTCGCACATGGCAGTGAGGTTCTCTATAAAGGAAAAGGATAGGGCGTGACGTGCTGTGTGGTCAAGGTGTGGCTGTTCTGGGGATGATATGCCGTGCTGTGTCGCAAACAGAAAGAAAATAAAACGCCTCAAGTGATAGGTCGAGTCCTGTTTGTGTTTGAATTGATCCTTTGTCCCTGATCGAGGGCTGTGTGAATGAGTAGATGCTGATGGTATCAAATGACTTGACTTGTATAACGCGCTGACCAGTTAGCCTAACTGATTACCGAGGCGAGTAAGCGTGAATCTGTAAGTTAAAACCACATCGACAACGCCTAAATAGTAGATGTAGTACGAGTGGGCAAATGAATAGCAGTGTAAAATCAAACGAGATTGAGGAAAGGCAAGGAAAACCTCATCAGAAGAGAAATACTTTGATGATGCTGGATCGAGTGCCAGACTGTTCACGCATCGCCTTCGATAGCTCACATCTACCAACGCGTTGATTCGAGGCGAGAGCTCAGATCCGTCCTGTGAAGGCCGGTTTAAGGTGTGATGTTTGCCATCCTCCTTCACGACGTGCCCATGACTTGTTGGTGTGACATCTAGGATAATGAGGTCGATCATGAGTTACTTCCAACGACAGTGAACGGCTAGAAGTCTAGTTAGCAGTTTCGAGTATGTTTGTGCCAAGCTAAGTGAAGGTTGTCCAACATGATGGAGAGAGAAACAAGATGCCGAAACTCGGAAGACATGGTCCGAGATTGGCCCTAATGATTTTTGGTGAAGGAAATGAGAAATTGAGAAATTATACCCGCGAAGTGCAACAAAGATGATTGAGATATGACTCGGGACTGGCTCAAAGCAGAAACAAAGCATCATGTGGTGGATGAGGTTGAGGTACGAAAGAGGGACGTTAGTGAAACCCGGAAACGGCAAGACTATGGAGAGGCCTTCTAGAACCCCAATAATGTCCTCTTTGTGGTACGAACATCGTTGTACCAACCTGCAAGCTGTACTTGCATGCACGATGAACCCCACATGATGGAAGATGAAGCACGCTCCCGTCGCAAAGCAAGACAACGGCAGACATGCCGAATGGAGATTCCGACTCCTCTTCTTGGTGTCTCTCGGTAAGCATCATGTCGTACTGTGGAGAGTTCTTCCTCATGCAGCCAGCCTGCCACGCGCTATTTCCAGCAGTGCTCATCGCGCCGAGCCGGACCGAGTTCAACCGCTCTTTGTTGTTGTCAGGTGAGAGACACTGTGGGCACCTCGAATATGCATTTTCCCCGGTGAAGCGCTTGAACCGCAATAGCAGCGCACTAACTTGCACAAAATGCGGGGGCTTATCTATCATACTCACTCTGAAATGTTCTATATTAAGGAGGCGTTATCCGGACTGATGGATGCTTTGAATTGCTTCGCGATAGATTTCAGACGGGCCTCGTGCTGTAGGATGGACGGGCCTCGTGCTGTAGGATGATACAGAGCCATGTGAAGGTGTGGGCTGCATCCATCCATGTCTCCTCGCAGTGGTTGTGCCTGTAGGCCGGAGAAGGGTGCGGAGCAACGTGGGCGATTCTTCATGTTCATGTCGATTATTGTGAGAAAAGCAGGCGAGTCCGTGGGTGTTCTCTGGTCTTTACTTCTTTCCGCATGTGTATCAGGCTAGGCGAAGGAAGTGGGGGATGATGGATCAATATCGTCCACCACAACGGATAGAGAGATCAGCTTGGGAGCGTGGAGGGAGCAGACTTGGATGGCATTGGGTGTATGCAAGTATCAAGCTCGAGCTCACTCTCTGCCTGCACACTGCGGGGTCGTTTGCATCTGCCGATGAACTGTCGCGGGAGAAGCTACTCCTTTGGAGTCGGTTGACTTGTCACGTTCCCAAAGATTGATCATGGAGTGCTCAATATTCGGCTGAGGGGAACGGACAAAGATTTTGTAGGTAAGATAGTTTGCAACACCACGAGCAAATGCTATCCAGCAGCATAAGCAAGAGTTGGTAGCTTAAGACGGCCCGAGCTGATGCAGTCCGCTTGTGCTTCGTGCAGGGAAGGAATCAGTCCTTCGTCAAGATTCGCCTGCTCCATGCCGAACCTCTCGCTAACGTCTTTCCTTTAGCGCCCCAGTGATTCTGATTGGGAAAAAAGGAAAGCGGCGATGGGGGGGGAACGTCATTTGATTGAGTTGTGGGCTTGCATCATGGACAAGCGATGCTCGATCGAACAGCGTCTGGCTTCGTTGATGGCGATGTGACGCTGCGGATGGGAATTGGACTCTAGCCTTTGGCTCTCCTAAATATCAGATCGCTCCGGCCGAGCGTTCCAAAAGAAGAATTGGGAGATTCGTGATTAAACCAACCGATTTTGCGGAAATTACTCTCCCAGCACTAGCCACCACTCTGCGTCCGGCTGCAGTGGAGACTGAAGTGCTGTGACCGTGTCAATTGTCTACAAGTCCCTCCCCTCCTCTGTACACACGCACCTTATTTCTCCCTCTGCTTTACTGCATATTCCATGCGTGCAGCTGCTGCTTGACTCCCAATTCCCATTCCCGTCACTTCAAACCGGCCCAACTCCTCGGTAAGTCAGCTCTCCAGACTCCCGTCCCACGCTCCAAGCACGAGGGTCCACAGACCAAAACTTTTCCTCGGACAGTTCCGTCGACTACTTCTTCACCACTTTCCCTCACGAACCTGTTGAGGAGCGCTGCTGTGTCTTTTCTGTGGCCCCATTTCTGAAGTGCTCCTGCGATCAGCCCTTTGTTTGAGCCTGTCAAATACGAAATCAATTCGCGGAAGAGACTCCACCCTGACAATTTACATAGAGACACCCACTCCCGACCCACCCTCAGCCCATCTTTTGAGTTGGAGGTACCGTTGCAATCATGTCCTACTACGAGAACCAAGCCTCATGGCCTGCGCCCAACCGTCAACCGTCTTGGGAACAGCCGGCACCTCCTTCGCGGTCCGGTAAGAATTTGCGCCTGGGAAGACATCGTCTCGTAAAGGAAGGACTAATCCGTGGTTACAGGCACATCGTCTGTTGGTGCTCGTGAAGAAGTTAACTCTTTTACCTACCAGTTTGCGGGTACGTTGCGCTTACGCTCCGGCTATCTGCATTTCCACGTTGCCATCTGAGATGCGATCCGATCGGACCAATTCATACAATATCTGAGATGGTGGTAGAGAGTATGATGGATCAGAGACTAACAATGTCTCGATAGAGGTCGAGCGGGCCATAGATAACCTGGTCAAGAGCGGGAAGATGCCGTTTGGCTTCAGCGGTACGTAAATCCCTCTACACAACCACACATCATCACATGATGCATTTCCTAATCCAGCAATCCATCACAGGGACCCCCCCCCCCGCCGTATCTCGTCACCCGTCCGTCAGCGAATTCGATGCCATGCGCCCACAATCTGGTGGTAACCTGCAGAGTTACTATCAAAACCAAAGGTTTGGGCCTCGGCAGGGCGATCAAGACCAAATGATGCAGGCGAAGCGCAGAATGGCAGCTCAGCGCGAGCGTGAGCTTCGCAATTATCACCAGGAGCAGCAGTACCAGAAGCACTCCACTGGGCCAAAGTCTGATCGTTCCATGAGCCCTAACACAGCCATGTCCGAAGACGAGCGTCGTGAACTCATTGCTCGCCAGCACCGTGCACTGTACGGTAACGATTCCTCCCTCTATCCCGAACAGACCTCACGTCCCGTTAGCCAAGATGCTCGAGTAGCACCAACTCTAGGCGTCCGAGGCAATTCTCCGCTAGCATACGATCCCTTCGGTCTGCAAGGCCAGAACAACCCCGGCGAACCCGCAGTCCAGATGCCACCCCGCGGCAGTGAGCAACAACAGCAGCAGCAAAACGGACAGTTCTCCGGGCCTAACAGCACCTCCTCTCCCTCTTCGAATCCTACAGCGAACTTCTCGCACCTAGAAAATGCTCAGCAATCGAGCCGTACATCCAACTCTTCGCCTGGTGGCTCACCACCTCGGGATGGGACTCAGAAGGGACAAACTGGCAGCGCTAACCCAGCACCAATTGGGACTCGTCCCGCTGGAAATCAACAGCAAGGGCCACAGGGTCAAAATAACCTACAGAAGCGCTCGACGACCCCCCTTCCCTCCCCCTTAAGCTATGGATTTTCCGCAAATGACCAGCAGAACAACGAGCGCTCTACATCAGCGTCATCAAACCCTTCCAGCAGCGTCGCGGATAAGGGCGTCCCAAGCGGACTAGGATGGGGCAGTAACAGCGGCGTCTGGGGCTCCTCCAAGAACTCTCTCGGAGTTCAAGCAAGCGTTTGGGGATAAACGCCGATTTATTTATTTTTAAAAAAAAGGCGGACTCGCACACCACTTTAGCTCCGCCGTTCTCCGTCTATGATCATACTGGCGTTCAAAATACTACGAGAGATACAAAAACCTTATTCCCCAAAGATGTACCGTGGGTAGCTAAAATGCTAGGGATGGGATGGGATAGGTGCTTGTCGGTCGGGTTGGTTGTACACGAATGGGTGCTGGTGGGATCAAAATAAGGTGGAGTTGGAGATTTTTGTAACGTTTTCTGTTGTTGTTTTTTGCTCGGGGTGGGCAGGTTGGTTGGAATGGGGGGTTTGAGTTTCGAAAGCATTTCCTGGGCTATGGCTGTCTGTCTGTTGCTGCTGCGCGGGTTGCGTTATTCCCTCATCATCATCATCACATCATACACACTGCTGGGTTCCCACAGGATTTTGATGATTTTTTTTTGATTTTTTTTTTTTGGGGGGGGGGGGCATGGGTTGGGTTGGGTTGAATTGGGTGCATTGCGTTCACGGGTGGGTTTGCTTGTCACTTCGCGATATTCCATGTTTCTAATTCCCCCCTCTCATCTGATTTATGTCATTCGCTGCTGTTCTTCATCCATCGTGGGATCGGCTTAGTTTTGGGTTGGCTCGGCATGTGGGATCGTTGGGTGTTTCTTGGGGATGGTTCTATTACCTCTAATTATATTATACCTCTCCCGTCCGCGTTCTTCAAGCGCTCTCGCCTGTGCTTGGCCATCGATATTGGGATAGAAGTATGATTGCACATCTTCACCTCTACATCAACGTATACGAGGCTTTCATGAGATTAACGATGGAGATAAAGGCCAAGTAAGCACCATCTTCTACTAGCAAAACACTGTACAACAACAACGTTCCCAAGGTCTCTACGAAATATTAGCACCGCGAGCGATGTCGGTCGGCACCTTTTTCTTTTCTCTACAAAATTATTTCCTTTTCTCGTCGTCGTATCCTTAATCCTCCCTCTGTTACCTGTTTCGAACGGCCCGCTCCAGATCTCAGCATCGAGATTCGTTTCGTAGCTTTTTTTTTTTTTTTTTTTTTTTTTTTTTTGCGCAACGCTTGATGGGGTAACGTCTTTGCTACTTGGCTGTTTGGGGGGTTTGTTTTGTTTAGGTTGATGGGTGATGGTGGCTTGATCGGTGGGGATGGTATGCAGGAAACCAGCTGCGAGGTTTTGAAGGTGGATGGACTCTGAGCGACAGTGCCGAGGCGTGAAGGTTGTTATTGTCGGAATGGAGGTTAAGATTGAGTGCGTTGTTGGGAAAGGGTTGTAATTATTTTGTCTGGTGAGTGGGTGAGATGGATACACTACCTAAGACTAATGGCTGGTTCGCAAAACTATTCTTGGTGTTGATGCTACACCATTACATAGTAATGCCAGAATGCAGATATATTACTTGACAGCTGTGCATTTTCCAATTATCGTCTGTAGATATTCTACCGCAGTGAGTCAGCAGCGCGCAAAAAGATAAGGTCATATGCCAAAAGATTATCACAAAACCTAGCGGTTACGTGTACGGACGGCGACGAGCATGGTTCGAACTTCCCATCTTCAAAAAGGGCAAATCTATAATTGCCCATTCATTGCCAGAGTCAGGCTTTGCAGAAATCTTATCACTACCGCGCTTAATCGGTGCTACTGTTGGATGGGTGCGAACTCGTGGTGCTACGCTACCGCTATCAATTACACCATTGGACCGTTGGGTCTTTGTTGGTGAAGGGAGTGTGGGGAATGATGTATTTATATATCTAACACAGGAGCGGTAGATATGTTCTCCAGGAACTCGATGGTCTGGTATGGACTGCAGGTCCTGCCGTTCTCATTATCAGCCATTCCTAAGGTTATCCCAACCTGACTTTCTTCCACATCCGCAGACTCTCTTGCAAATCGCTGACGATGTTACCGCCAACGCCAGCAGTATCTTTGATAAGACACAGGATACAAGATGCATATGCAAATAGCACCTTTTCTTTCCCGACCATTTCATAATTAGCCTTTGTCATTCCACCACTTTCTACCCAACACCGCCATGAGTCAAGCATGCTTCCCATTCTCTCAGCGATTTCCTCACTGGATACCATAGACCATAATATTCTCTCTACAATATCGTGGGTGGTGGAATCGGAACAGACCTCTCCTTCTTTAACAAGGAACAATCTGCAAGCTCCTGCGACAACATCGGTTGACACGCGCAGACTGCTCAAAGCCTCCCTGACCACAGTCTCTAGATTCAACTCGTCCTCTACCAATTTCCTTTTCCTCTCAGCCTCCCTTTCAAAGTTCTCTTGTTTCATCCTCTCAAAACATCTCTCCTGTTTTTCGGCAGGGCTCAGACTCAGCTCCGCCATTTGTGCTTGCATGCGTTTCTGCTGTTTCACCCATGCCTCGTGCTTTTCCATTTTTTCATCGTATGGTGTTCGCCATGCTGGAACGGCTTCCTCGCTTATCAGGTCTAGTAAGACTAGGACAACACCTGGTATAGACTCCCGCTTGCTTAGTATGATTATCGAATCCGGGATTTGGAAAGACCATAGGCCGCCACGAGGGGCGCTCAAAGCAGTTGCCGCCACGGCAAACCATAAGGGCGTGGGGGAAGGATCGTTATGATGGGCTCGTAGATGAGCTAGTCGATGCTTCTTCAAGTCCTGTTTGGCCAAGACGAAGTCGAATAGCGTCAGTGAGGGCAGGCTTGAAGCTTATAATGTAGAGTGATTGTTTGTGATGAGAATCCATGATTGCAGTAGTGAGGTGAGAGCTTGTTGAAAGTCGTCGTTGGTGGCGAACATCGTCAGGGTCTAGATGATTGGTACTGGAGTACCATTTCGTCGTTTCAAATATCTCGGTAGTTTTTTGAGCATCCTCTTTCAATCTTGAAGCTTCCTCAGTGCCCACGATAGGATTATTCTCATCTTTCTCGTTGCCAGTCTCGACTACAACATCCGGCCTCTTACTCGTGTCGATCTCGGTCGGCTCAAGGTCCGTGGGTGGACTCAGCTTCATCCAGTAAGGAGGCAAGTCATTGATTCCTCTTTTGTTCCACTCAGAGCGCCACTTTAGTGCCAGAGCCAGAAATCATCTGAGTCTTCACTGGTCGTAACGCTCAACACTGCATCCGCTGTACATGGACTTAGCATCAGCTTGGTCCCCGCCGGTGTCCAAAGTCCACTACTTCGTAAATCAGAAAATCCTTCTTGGCTCGGTACGGCCCCGAGATCTAGTTAAAAGGTAACCATTTTTTCAAAGTCCACTTCCGCTTGAGGCTGACATAGTTCGTCGTGATATTGGAATATGTAGTCTTGACTCCAATCGATAGCTCTCTCCAATTTAATAAAGTCCAGCTTCCGCCTTTGAGACCGGACGAAGTTTCGGAGAGCTCGAAATAAGGCGGATCCTCGCGGTCCAGGGGTATCAAACTTTTCCGCGGTATCTCGACTTCGATGATGCCAGAAAGAAGACTTGAACGTGTGATTGCGGAGACTCCATTGCGACTCATAAGTTTTCGGATATCACGAAGCGTGAGTAGGGATTTGAGACACGTATACAGCGTGGGAAGGACACCGAGGACGGCTAATGGCACACCTATGTATGTGATGATGTCAACTGCTGATGCAGGCATGGTAGGTAAAGCTGGGATTAACTGGTGGATCTGGCCATGAGATTCACTGTCTCTATTAAGAGAACAGGATGATGATGGTCAAGGGGTTCCATCTTGAGTCTTGACAGCAGAGGGAGGTAGGATACGAGGATAGGGGGTGGCTTGATGCATGATCCTGGCCATTTTGGACATGACTCTCCGAGTATAAAACTGTCGCACGCGGAAACAGTTCTTATAGACAGAGGGCCTTACTCTTTCTACATTCGAAAGGAGTTGGAAAGCTTTGAATGCAAGATATGGTTTGATTGATTGATTGATTGATTTTATCCTACTCGGTTGCAGCCGCTTAATCAGGCAGCTATGTCCGGTTAGGAGGACTTCATCAGACAGCCGACACGTGATAGATTATATAATCCACCGCGCCCCACTTCGCCCCGTTCACTGAAACAAGACCAGCTGTCCCCTCCGTCCTCCCTCTTTTCCCTTAACCAGTATCTCCAAATGCCCGCTGGCTCTTGTAGATACTGGTTATTCTGCTAGTATATCTGTGCTATGTAGACTCAAGAGGCAATGCCTCGTGTTTCGCTATCCTTCTACCTACAGTCTCCCTCTAATGCTCAGCTTTGTCTATCTGTTTCGCCTTATCCCTCAAGGCCAATGGGTTCCCTAAGTATGTTTCTGCTTGTGAAAGTTGCCTTGCACCAGATTCCTATGCGGCGGTGTATTTGGTTGTGTGATGCTGGAGACAATAGTAACCATCGTAGTCGTGATTTCGCTGCTTGGGTGTGATACTCCGGGTATGCCCGTGGACGAGGCTGTCTGGTAGCTGCCGTATTGTATGGCGCCGATCGTGCTATAGACCTGCCGTCTTATAGTCGGAGCCTACCTGCTGCTAGTCGCTCTCCCTACTTGCTATATCGCGCTCCTACTCTTGCCAATGCCATAACTGGGACGCAACAGTCTGGGGAGAGGCTCAAGGCTACGTCTGCTGGCTTGTAGGGAGGGGATTTGCCGCCAATAAGCTCCTTCTATACGTCCTTACTGCTTACTGTGTTGCGCACCTACTCTTGCCAATGCCATAACTGGGACGCAACAGTTTGGGGAGAGGCTCAAGGCTCTGGACATCAGCTTGCAGCAGGACGGTTTGCGGAGACGATAGTAGATGAGGTTCTCTAGCAGCTGCCGTATCGTGTCGCACCGATTGTGTTGTAGACCTGTCGTCTTATAGTCGGAGCCTATCTGCTGCTAGTCGCTCTCCCTGCTTGCTATATCGCGCACCTACTCTTGCCAATGCCATAACTGGGACGCAACAGTCTGGGGAGAGGCTCAAGGCTACGTCTGCTAGCTTACAGGGAGGGGATTTGCCGCCAATAGGCTCCTTCTATGCGTCCTTACTACTTACTGTGTCGCGCACCTACTCTTGCCAATGCCATAACTGGGAGGCAACAGTTTGGGGAGAGGCTCAAGGCTCTGGGCAACAGCTTGTAGCAGGACGGTTTGCCAAGACGTTGGGAGAGGTTGTCTAGTCGTTGCAGTGGTGTGTGGTGCCGATTGTTGCGCACCGGGCGTCTGGTGCTTGAGTTGTGTTGAAGGTATTGCCGTTCTAGCAGTGACTCGTCGACTCGGAGCGTTGCAGTGTCATCTGGGGTGATGAACTAACCGGGAGATAGTGACTAGATGGTTGCTGTTGTCTTTGGTGGACGCATCGTTCGTGTAGCTTGCTCATGTATTCGTCTGCTTGCTCTGCCGTGGCCGCGACGGCGACTCTAGAGGTATCTCATCGACGCTGAGGGACGCGCGATGGCCTCTAGAGGCCGGAGCGGCCACTGGCAGAGGTGTTTTGATGATCTTTAGATGATACTTCTGTAAATTCCAAAAATTGAGTTCTCGCTGTGTGTGCTGTTTTCAATGCAAGATATGGGTACGGGATGCCGATGAAATTGGTGGAGCTTTGAAGCACGTTAAGGGCTAGGGTAGCGTCGGTGCAATCTTTCCGGCGGCGATCCTTCGAAGCAACAACAACTTACATAGTAACAACTTACCTCCGTGTTCCATCATCATACAGCTGTGTAATAGCATGCTTTTCATACATGACATGCTATGAGTCTTCAAGCGTCTCAATAACAAAGCCAGCTTCTTGGACATTCTCTCGACTTCATCGCCCCCCTTGAGAGACACGTTGAACAGGAAGCTTAGCGGCCGAGCAAACACCATACAAATGTCACCATCACGGAATTCATTGGTAACCCAAATCCCGAACTGGGCGGAAGGGTATTTGACTGACGACGAAGAATTTGAGCCGATGATCAACAGCCATGCAAGAGGTTGACTGAAAGCGCAGCACATCGAAAGAGTTCACTGCCTCACTAGGGCTACGAACGTCAGAACCGCATGGCTTTGTTCCTGGCAATGACAAATTGATACCCCTCTCCAGGATTATCTCAACAGAACTCTTCCCACATTCCCTTCCCACATTCCGCATGCCACACATGATGAACCCAGCAATTCCAAGACATCTGGAAATTGGAGGCGCGAAGTTAACGAGATTAGCTGAATGTCCGTCTAGTATGCGTACAGCTCTGCTGTAATAGCAGGCGTTGCTGCTATGCGGAGCACAATCTGTTTGCAAGCGAAAAAAGATTTGCTGGGGCGCTGGAATGTGTTTAGGCCTTCTTCCACGGTCAAACAAACACTGGCATGTCACTCTTACAGGGGTACAACTGCTCTACCCATAAAGCATTGCCAATGCTTGCACTAGGCTATCATCCATTCTGCAGACATTCACAGTGACCATGATGCACAAATCACTCGCTATTCACCTTGGTCTCGGTGTAGCTATCTTCTCGTGCATCAAGGCCCAATTCCCGCAGAAATGCTACTACGCTCCAAACAAACTCGCTGGATCAGCCATCATCCCTTGCGGAGACCCAATAACGGGAGTGAAGTCTTGCTGTCAAAATGGCGACTTCTGCATGTCGGATTTAGTGTGCTTCAACGCCGCGACAGGAGTTACTTACCAGTATGGTTGTACGGACCGCTCCTACACAGATCAATCATGTCCCAAAAAGTGTGGCCTAGATGTCGGCAAGTACTCCAGGGCCCTACAAGCAGCCAAGAAAGCTGACGATAGTTGCACAGAGAAATCGAACTGGATTGGTCTGGTCTAATGTAATGGCAGCAGTGGAAACCAGTGGGATTGCAATCACCCCGATACCTGTGGGCAATATTGTCCCACGAACTCTGTTTGGCAACAAGCTATTCAGACTTTACCAGCAAGACCTTCTGGCTGCGATAACCTGTCTTCCCAGAAAAATGCGTTCGCTGGCCTCACCAAGCTCGCCCAACTCATACACCTACCCACGAATCTGGGGGACCCGACCTGGTACTACTCCGTCTCAGCAGTTGGAGGATCGACCACAACAGTATCTGCCACCACGCCATTTGCAACAAATAGAAACTCTGGATCTTTGGCGCAAACCTCCCCTGCAGCCAGTCTGAGCACCGGCGCGAAAGCTGGAATTGGCGCAGGCATTGGCGGTGCTACACTCATAATTGCCGCCATAGCAGCGTTCATACTCATGAAAAGGCGGAGACGATCGAAACATCAGGAGAGTGTAGGCACAGCACCAAGCAGCACTTTTACTGAGCAAACCATTGATGAGAATTATTGGTCCCCGAAAGCTGAACTGGCGAGTGACGCACAAACCCAACGTTTTTCGGTGCAACCGCCATAGGAGCTACCTACCAACCATTCTGGGCAGGATCTATCATTTGTGGGACAAGGAGGAGTGGGCTCTGGACCACACGAATTACAAGATACCAATTTGGCTGGACATACCCATGCTGTGTGAGGTCGAGGGTGGTGAAGCATTGACATGAAATATTTTTCGTGTGCATCTGCTAACTTTGGCTACTGGTTGATAGCATTGAATCACCGAGCACAACTTTCTTTCCCCGATCTGAACGCCTTCCGCTTTTCCGCTGGAGCTGGCCATTTCAATTCAGTCCAAGGACATGGTCGCAAGACTTCTTACCTAAATCCAATACTAGCATCTTCGAGCCCACATTCAAGCTATACCTACAGCCTGGTCTTTCACTCCTCACTCCGAAACACTTTGTCCTCTTCGGGAACATCCTTATCATTAGGGCCCCAGCAAGCACCCGCCGACATTAGTTCCGATCCCCAAATCAAGTGTTTGTAGCTTCTTTGCATGCAATCAGGGGCTTTGTGGAGACGACCTTGTTGTGTGATGTAATGTAGACCACAAGATAACTCCGAGCCTGGCGTCTAACGACCGCTGATTACACTCACTGCGTGCCTGTCTTTATCGTCCTTGGCTGGCGTGAACGATACGTACACGCTCCACCTATGGAACTCACGATGGATATGAGGTTGTGAAATTACGAGGTTGGTCTCGGGGAGTAGACATTTCGGCAACTCCAGTATCTTTTCCCACTCGCCAGTATTTTCTGAGTCGTCGACGGTAAGATCTCCCAGATGGACCGACTTCAAGCTTTTTCGATGCATTTGTAGCAGACCTTCAAGGCAACAATTCTTGATTCCACTTGCATTATCGATTTTCAGGCTCTCGAGTGTTGGCATGGGGACCTTGGCTAGTATGCTGAGGCACAGCTCATGATTTATACCCACTCCAAGCGAGGAAAGTTGGGAGTGAATGAATGTTTCTGAGAAGTCCGATGCACCCGGGAAACTGGGCTTACAAGGCTCTTAGATGACCCTCCTCCTCACGCGGCCCTACTACCAATCCCTCCCCTTCGAACCCCTCCTCATCACTGCCCCGATCGTCCTCCAAGATCTCCAGGTAGCCCTCGACGGTGAGGTTCTGAATGCGTCGAGCCAGGTGCAGGTTTCTTTGTAGTCCAGCCATCTTAGTCTCGGCATTGTTTGAGCGATACCTGAATGAGATGGTTGTATCATTCATGTAATGGTCGATGAAGGCTTAGAAGGACCTGGTGGCAACTTCATGATTCGAGAATCGAAGGTTGAGGAGGTCTTGTGATTGGACAAAGGACGCGATACGCTCCGTCATCTCCGTTGGTATCATGAGGATGGTGAGCTTGGAGGTGACAATCACATCGGCAGTGTGGACAGATGCCATCTACATCGCATCAGTAAGTTTGTATCGATGAGAAGAAGTATTGAGTGGTGGGTGGCTAACCTTGTTCTCACGCTCGCAATGAGTTGGTGGTCAATGTGAGTGGAAGGGAATGAGAGAGAAGTGGTATCGCAGTGAGCCACTAGTGACCACTGCACACTGTGTTACGTCCGGCACGTGAGTTCGATACTTTGTGTTGAAAACGCCACAGTCGGATTACCAATTCTCTAACTTTAGGCAACACCTGAAATCACCTTCTCGCTTAGTGTCGATAGTGACACATCCTGCCGAACACTGAAATCGAACTCACTAGAAACTAATATCTCTAGGTAAGGAATTCAAAAACCAATGGAATCTTCGAGGACTACTAAATGTGTCAGGTCCGGGTAACTTCCTCATGTTCGCCTCGAGTACGACTTCCTACCAGGATTAAACCTAACGTTATTAACCATCATGGATTGAAACTCCTGCCAACCTCGCCCCCAGCGCCACCTTATGCGTCCCAATTTGGAAAGGTCAGATTTCCGGCTTGCAGAATATCAAATACATCATCGCCTGTGAATCGTCAGCCTCGCCGTTCAGCCACAGAATGGCAGCAATGCTGTCACCAGTAGCCGTTTTGAGAAACATATTATTCGAATCTTGTTGAGTATCAAATTGGTATATGTTATCTCTATATCGAGGTGGTGGCACAGAGGTCCTCTTTTGGCTTAATAGTAAAATTCAACAGTTATGAGTCCGGCTTTGCGCTAGCCCTTAAGCTTAACGCCCCCACAATTTCCAACCAGCTACCGCGACGGAGAACATGCCCCCCCGTACCACGACATGTCGCTACACGACTGTCGCTCACTTATACATCACTTACGTATTGCACACTGCACTCAATTCATACACCGCGATAGTAAATTCACACCGCTTTACTTAATTCGCACACCGCTACATACTATATCGCAAACAAGTCGGCTATATACTGTGTAGCTCTTTCAAGAGCTTCCTGCCCCATTGGTCGTAGATCTTACCTACTCTCCGTACGAATTGCCACTTTCCAAATTCGACATGTACACAGAAATTTGAGAGGATATGTTGAGTATCAAATCAGTATATATTATCACTATGTCAAGGTAGTGGCATAGAGGTTTTTTGGCTCAATGGTGAAATTTAACAAACCTCACGTCACCGCATGGGACACTAGGTATGATTACTGAGCATGCGCAAACACTTGGGATTCCAGCGTCAGTGAAAATCTAATGCAAAAGACATTATAACCAGATCTGATCAATGTGGCAATGATATCGCTGCTCTGCCACCCTGGGTGAGTAAGCCCCAAGTTCTGCCATGTTATACTTGGGAGAGGTCCCTATCGATTGTTACCTATAGCCGAAAACCGCATCGCAAGTGAAATCCATCACTCCTACCTCACATATCAGTCCTTGTCTCAGGCTCGTAGGCAGGAGAAAGTATCTTACTCTTAATCTACCACTCAACGTAGCCAGTAGTCCAAAAAGTTAGAATGAACTCGTCAAATAGGGCGTCCGTCCTAATATGGCCGGCGACAATGATACTGCCTTCATCTTCCGTCCTGGACACAATCATCATACCGAATGATAAAAGTCTGTCCTTTCCAATCGTACTCACTAAACGTGCGTTAGCTGTCAAAATCAGTCGCGTTATTCAGGTGCTGCCAGGAGATATGATAATTTCAAGGAGTTACAAAGCACGGCAATCTTTGTGTCGTGAGGTAGTACAAGAATCTCGATCTCAGGTGGAGGTGTTTTGTAAACCTAGGATATTGGCCATGATCAACCATACAGCCACTGCGACTGATCAAAATGTCAGTCGTATCGAGATGCATGCATCTGGCCCGGTTCATCATGGTTTCCTGCTCCGCGTGAGATACATCTCCTGGTCCTTATTCCGAACATTCGACCCGACACACATCGAGCTGCTTACGTCCTCGAACCCGATTGGATAGTCAATCATTATCGATTAGAATGTGATTCTAATTGGGGCTCTAGAGTTCGCTATGCATTGCCAATAAATCACCATAACTGCCAAAGTGTAAGGTATATCAAGATCAGAAAATGGGTAGCTCAATCCTCTTCATCCTCATCCTTCTTACTACCCTTGCCATCCTTCCTCTTTTCCCGGTCCTCCCTTAGAGCCTCTATAACCTTTTCACTTGTCTCATCCGCTCTTTCGTCCCACTCAACGTCGTATTCCGCCGCAACCGCTTTGATCTCTTTTCGTAGAGTATTGCCCTCCTCTATCAGGTCTTCCCATTTTCGAACATCGAAGCCCTTCGCATCGTAGAGCTTTGACTGCCGGCGGGAGATGGTGAGATTCATTGCGCTTCGGTAGGAGACTTGTCGATTATGTATTAGGAACCAACCATAACCTCCGATAAGTGTTGAGAGACCGACAAGATACTAGAAAGATCAGTAGGTGTAGGAGCAAATGTGAGGAAGTGTCCTACCGTCACTGGTTCCATGACATCCCAACCAAGATCCGTGCGAAATGTCAGTTCATAGACCAAGCCCCACCAAACAACCAGTCCCATGCCTCCAGCCATAGCCACCCTCTTCGCGGCCCGATGCGCAATCTCATCGCACTCTTTTTTGATGTCAGCCAGCGAGGCAATCTCTTCACTCTTTTTCCTCAGTCGCATCCTGAGATAGTATGTCCGATCGTTGAAACTCGGGACGCCAACTCTAATGTCTCTGGGTGCACCCTCAATCTCAATCGAAAGCTCTTGTCCACGAGCAGCATCACGGATGAAGTCGCCAATCTCGGTGCTTGACGACCAACGCACGAATCGCTTCCGATCATTCGCTGCTTCGTCTGAGTCTGCTTCATGGCCGAGACCACTATATGTTTCCACACCGCCTTCTCCTGGTCCACCGCGTAGTGTAGATGCGTCTGAATCGGATGTTCGGTTCAGTTTCCCCGTTTCTGGCGCGGCTTCGGAGTCGTTTGCATTCTTCAGCTTGCCCGTCTTTGCGCTTTTACCTTCAATCATCGTTGTGTCTGCGTCATGGCTTAAACCTTTGGAATCCTTGTCATGTTCGCCATCTTTGTCCATTTCTTCCTCTTTGGGATCCTTTCTGGGATCTGCCCCAATGCTATCTTGTTGTGAGTCTTGGGCGCGGAAGTACACATTCGGTATCCTCTCCTTCCCGTTCTTGTCGACTATCGTAGGAAGTTCGGATTGTATCAGTCGTTCAAGGTAGGAAAGTGGCTGTTGTGGATGGACCAAGAGAGCCAATGGCTGCACATCTTTGCGATCTTGATTGTGATCGCGCGTGGTGAGAGGAACGATGAGCTTGAGCATGCGAGAAGGAGTAGTAAGAAGTTTGCCTGGCATATAGTTAGACCTGAAGTCGGTGAGATTCGTCCGTTTGATTCCCACCTTTTGTCATTGCACCAGCTGAGCTTTGAGTCGCAACAGGAGGTCGATCTGAGCCCTCTCGCATCCATGGCGTCCGTATCTGCTTGCGTGTATCCTCTGCCACTCTTTTGTCGTAATGTGAGATCTCCTCCTTGGTCACATCCTGATGTAAGTCGCCTGCTGGTTTGGAGTATGTCGCATCCGATGTAGTATCAATCCTCCGCCTTTCAGCAACACTGAACAGCCTTGTGCTAAATTGAGGAGCCAAGAGACATGGTTGTCGGGACGGGGCTCGTGGCCCTGTCCTGGTAGCTCGGGGAGTAGCTACACGCGTCCCAACTAGGATGCGGGAAGACATTGTTGTATAATGTGAGACAGCAGTTGGAGGGAGATGATGGAGGACAAGGACATATCAGACGACTGGGAGAAAGAGACAAGAAGTAGAGCAAAGAAGGCCACGGGAATAGAAGCGCAACAGCCATCGCGCGGCGCTGGAGATTCCAGCTTTGTGATTGTCTTCAAACAGCAACAACGTCATCTTCATAATTGTAGCCTTGTGTCCTGAGGCGAACATGTGATTTCTACCATGTACCTAAACTGTCTTGCTTCCTTTTTCTCCCATCACAATCTCTTGTTCTCCCCAGTTACGTCCCTATTATCAGCCGGAATCGTCATGGAATGCTCAATACCTTCCTCCTGGTCTCCTCGTTCTACAGACAAGATGTGCGGCGAAAGAGATCCTTTGCACAACTTTCGCTCATCACAGGCCGCAAGAACTCTATAAATACTCGATACCAAGGGATCTACCATAGTAAACAGCATACGCCTCAACCGGCTCAAAGCTTGCGCTTGTCACGAGCAAGCAACGTGTAGCTGCGGGCTGTGTTGGACTTGTTCCAACTCAAAACGTAAAACGGTCGGGTCATCCCAGCTGCCGTGAATTCGATGCCGCGAGGCCTCCCTGCACCAGGACACGCCATCAGTGGCTTTCCCCATCTTTCTTGTTTACGAACAGGGGCTTAGTGGCCTCATAGACTTTGGACTACTGTACGTCTGTAAGGTATTGCTCCTCCGTGTGCATGGGTGATAGGCAACAATAAAGCCACACCCCCTCTGCTCTTCCTTCGTCCCACAGCTCGTGTTGTCGCGAACAGTTTCTCTCAATCATCAGCCTTGCTTCAGGCTTTTCCTCATGTCATGGTCATTGGAGCATGCTCTTTATTTTTCAGCCTTCCTCTCACCTCATTTTCCATCCATCTCACACAATTCCTATGCTTGTCAGGCAATTACGAGGTTGCTATCCCATTCTCCTCTCAATATGGCTCCTCATGTCAACCTTCACATACCTGAACTCTCACGGTGTACGAATTCGTCTCCCACATTATTACCCCTGGACGCGAGGACCTCCCCTTCCCACCTACCGCCCTCGTAGTGACCCACGACCTCCAATCGTCAACAACTTCGCTCTCGCAGCCCTGGCCCAAAGTCCAGCAGACCTGCCTCCAATACCCTCATTCAACCTCTCGCCGAACCCTCACGTACCAGAAAAAACACCCCTCTTCATAGGGTTCACACGAAACTGGCCATTACTACAGCAAGCAATCGTCTCCTACATCACTGCCGGATGGCCAGCAGAAGATATCTTCATAATCGAGAATACAGGTACAATGTCCTCCAACAAGCACGACCGCTTGACGCTCCAAAATCCTTTCTACTTGAACTACACACGCCTCACCAAAGTTTACGGCGTAAATGTAATCTCTACACCTACCTATCTCACATTCACCCAACTCCAAAACTTCTACCTCCATCACGCAATTCAAAACAACTGGGACTACTATTTTTGGGGACACATGGACGTGATCGCCATAAGCGAAGAGGATTACCGGGACCCAGAATCGGGCAAGTACTTGAGTCTCTATGAAAGAACAGTTCAAGACTTGCGAAAAACCCTTGCGCCTTCCTATTCCCTGGACGAGTACGGCAATGCCAGACCCTGGGCCACGAAATTCTATGCCTACGATCGGCTCGCTCTTATAAATCGACACGCTTATGAGAAAATTGGAGGATGGGATTTTCAGATCCCTTACTACGGCGCTGACTGCGATATGTCCGAGCGTCTAGCCATGAACGGATATTGGCAGGAAGATGCAAGGACAGGCCTGATTTACGACATCGGCGCACCACTCGAGGATCTGCAAGTGTTATATCGGAGGAAGGCTCCGAGTCAAGACTTGCTATTGAAGGATCAGGAAAACGTTTCAGTCACCAGGCCCTCCGAAGTCACATCTCCTGCATGGGGACATGAAGATGATATGGCTTCGTCTGCTTACAATGATCTCCTCACCCAGTTGCATACGTTGCAAACGCACAAGAATAACGATGTTCGTGGGAGGAATTACTGGCAAGCTGAGCAAACCGGAGGACAGGGCGAACCGTTTTACAGAGATGCGGAGGGGTTTGATAAAGCTGTTAAGATGGGCATTGAATTCGGCAGGGACGTCATGAGTGAGAAGTGGGGACATCATGGATGCGATCTCAGAGCAAATGGATTAAAAGAGGGCGACGAGTGGAGAGTTGAGAGGGATAGGTTTTGGGATGATTGAATGGTAGGTCGAGGATTAAAGAAGGAGTTTACGACCACTGAGGGTAAAAGAGGTAGAGGGAGGATGTGTATGATTTTGCGGATGATACCCCTGATTTATGAATGAGTATGACTTTCCTTCCCTTTGCGTCTATCTATCGTTTCAGATTTACACTCCTATCACATCTCCCCACTGTCTCCAGTGCTTGATTTTCTGTCAAATCTCAATTATCACATGTTTAAGTTTCCCCAAGCGAACCCCATCACTGTCACGCTCATCTCTAACCCAATCAGGGTATCCTTCCCCTCACATTCCCAGTCGTATGGTACGCAGCCCAACGGGTGGAACGGGAACCCCGCCTCAGCAGTTCAGCCTGTACCACATTCCTTCCACGAAATCGGACGCCGAGTGCTTCATTTGGAATCAAAAAGATACTGTAAAGAATCTCTCAACTTCTCTCTCGATACTCCAGATCTCAATCCCTTCACAGACATCAATCTTGAGCCCTATCAATCCACACAATGCCAGGCCGTCTCCAAAACAAAATCGCAATAGTAACAGGCTCTTCCTCTGGCATCGGCCGCGCAATCGCCTTCCTCTACGCAAGAGAAGGCGCCTCCGTCCTCTGCGCTGATCTACGACCGGAAGCCCGTATGAATCTTGGAGATGAAGGGGAAGCGAAAACCCATGAATTAATCGTTGCCGAAGGCGGAAAAGCGGTGTTTGTGAAATGTGATGTTGGGAAGGCTGGGGATTGGGACAAAGTCATGAGGAGGTGTGTTGAAGAATATGGACGTGTGGATATGTATGTATGCAACAACCTCGAGTAAGAAATAAGGGGAAGAAGAAACTGACCATTGTTGAAGACTGGTCAATAATGCCGGTATCGCCATCGAAGCAACACACCCAGCGCCCATCCATCTCACCGCCGAGGAAACATGGGATAGAACTATGCTTGTAAATGCAAAATCAGTGTTTCTAGGTTGCAAATCCGTCATCGCCCAGATGTTGGCACAGGAACCGCATGAGAGTGGTGATAGAGGGTGGATTGTCAACATAAGCAGTATCTATGGACTAGTCGGTGGCTTCAATAATCGTAAGGTTTTCCTCAACCCTGTACTCCACTCTCAGTGCTTGGAAGAGACACACGCTGATAAGATTAAGCATCCTACTGTGCCTCCAAAGGCGCTGTAGCAAATCTAACTCGAAACATCGCCGTGGATTATGCCGCGCATCTGATTCATTGCAATGCCATTTGTCCCGGTCGTAAGTTCCGCTCTTACCGGTTTCTTTTCCTCGTACCAATAATCACACAGACGTCGAAACGGCAATCTTCGAAGAGACAACGAAGAATATGATGACGCTGTCCGAAATGAAGAGAATGTACCTATTCGAGGGTCCTGGTAAACCAAGTGATATCGCAAGGATGGCTGTTGTGCTGGCGAGTGAAGATGCGGGTTGGATGACGGGAACTTGTGTGACTGTGGATGGTGGGTATACTGCAAGGTAATGGTTGGGTCTCTCCCTATATTGTGGTTTGTGCATCAACGTGGACGCTCTTCAAGTTGTTTAGCGGTCCGACTGAGTGGCGTCCGCAGTTCTGATCTACGACCGGGTGATGTGTTGACGGCAGTACTCGGATAGGAAGTGCTACACCAGTTAAGATCAATGACTCTGAATCAGGAACTAACAAGCTAAAGGGTGTTCCAGCAGTCCAGTACTATCAGAAGTTCATTGAGATTGGTTACCCAAATGGTGAGAAGAGTGCATCCTGTATTCTACCAGGTTGTGTCATACACCATGATGTCCATGATTACTATGGCAAACCCAGTATCTATCTAGGTGTTCCTCAAACTCTTGTCACTGCCATGAAGTTGAAGTTGTCAAGCGTTGGTCATAGTCCTCAGTTTCAAGATAAGAGAATCTTGTCAGATGCAAAGTATTGGTGGAGTAGAATCTCTCTTGTAGAGGCACAGGAAGGCAAGGAGTACATTAGGACAGCAGACTCAGATGGTGAAGTGGTCTATGGTGGATTTGCTGATCTCAGCGAAGAGATCTCAGCGAAGAGATCAGCAAATCCACCATAGACCACTTCACCATCTGAGTCTGCTGTCCTAATGTACTCCTTGCCTTCCTGTGCCTCTACAAGAGAGATTCTACTTCACCAATACTTTGCATCTGACAAGATTCTCTTATCTTGAAACTGAGGACTATGACCAACGCTTGACAACTTCAACTTCATGGCAGTGACAAGAGCTTGAGGAACACCGAGATGACACAACCTGGTAGAATACAGGATGCACTCTTCTCACCATTTGGGTAACCAATCTCAATGAACTTCTGATAGTACTGGACTGCTGGAACACCCTTTAGCTTGTTAGTTCCTGATTCAGAGTCATTGATCTTAACTGGTGTAGCACTTCCGACATTGAAAGAGCACTTGCTGATGAGATCAGGATGCAATTGAGCACTCTCGGTGAGTTCACCATTAACCACGTATTTAGAAACCGCAGGCATTTTGATTTGTAGTGACTACTGCAACAGCTTGCGTTGCGATCTAATTCTAATACATTTACTATTCAATTAACATATTTTAAAATTATTAGACTAGGAACCTACTACTCTGCGTCGACGTCGTACGGGTAATACTTCTTCAATTTGTGTAGGTGTGTCATCTTCTATATCCTCATCTTGTGTATGTCTAGACCCATACAAACTACCTTGTGCAACAGAGTGGATACTCTCATTGTCTGGCATTTCTGTGATGGCGGAGTCTGATATAGCAAGAGACAGTGTTGAGAAGTTGCTTATGGCACTCATAATTTCATCTTGCACGGAACCAGTTTCTGGACTGTTTGCAAAACTTTGTATGCGACTGGAGGCTATTTTGGTCGTCATCTACGGTACTATATATTAGAGGCTTCGCGCGCCGGGCGTCTGGGAAATGGTATTTGCGCTCGGTCGGAAAATTCAATACGTGAAAAGTTATTTCCGGAATCACGATACCATATGCAATGTGCGGAGGTATAGGTATTAGAAGATTTATATTTATCCGACTGCCGAACACCAGAGTATACCTTATACAAAGTCGATATCTCCATCATCAGTATTATCCAACACAACGCCTTCATCACTCATCTCCTCCATCATGTACATTACATCTATCAGCTTTCTAGCTGTTCTCAACTTCTCTTCTTTCGCCGCGGGAACCCTGTACTTCACCGACCCACCAGCAAATTGCATAGTGGGAAATCCTAGCTCTGCCTGGGTTCCGGTACTTCAAACCTCTCTTCGTGTCCCGTCTGTTGGTCGATGCTAACTGGGGTGTGATCTAGTGCGACTACCAAGTCTGTAAACTCTCTAGCAACCCGAATCCAGCAACGTCAAAGACAGTCTGCTGTAAGGGCAGAGTTTTCAGTAACCAATATTGCGTTAAGGGGTAGATATTAGTCCGGTTTGACGAAGTCCTAAGTTCTCCTTTGCTGAAGTAGATGTTGTTGCTCGGGGTTAGACCTCTTCCGGTAAGACTCTTACATTCATGAATCGGTGGCCTTTGTTATTTCTCTAGAGTCCAGTCGCCATCAAGCTCTTCCGTCTCTTCCTTTCACCACCTTCACAGTCTTACCACCACACACAGCATCGCACTCACAGGAAGAACTCCATTCTAAGTGGCCAATAAATGACTACGCGTCCGCACCTGATATCCCCTCTGGTCTCATCACCATCACCATCCCTCCTCATGAAACCTTCCAAAATAACACGAATGGGCCCATTCTCCAATTTTTACTACCTTATTGTTCCTATCAACAGGGCTTATATATCGATATCCATCCAGGTTTACAACCTGGCCTTGCTTCAACAACATCATCAACATCCTCAAACTCTATATTCCGTCTCGCTCAACCAACAAAGCAGCATTCCTATCCACTCGAAAAATCCCAACCTCGTACTCCTCAAGAAGTAGAACTCTCCAGAGCTATTATTAGAGACACTCCTACCTAGCTTATCGCACCAAAATACTCCACGTTGATAAGAGCTCTAATCCCTATACTTACTAACCACAACTCTCCGCAAATCTACCGCAGCATCCTATCTCGATATGTCTTCGTTTAATATTGAAGGATCCTCGATTGCAGCAGCTTATCAAGACAGTTTTTACGAGCGGAAATGAAAATATCCACGATAGATTGTGTGGGACGGAATTTGGCGATGGAGTCGAGGTATGATATGAGAATTCATGAGATGGGAAATGAAGGTATAGAAGTTATTGGGCGTTTTCTATCGGGTGTCCTAGGGGTGATAATGAGGGGGTATCAGGGTTTTAGTAGACTGAGAACATTGCAGGTTCTTTTCTCCAGTATGGCTCCGCTTGCAACCGTAATCCTTAATGTTTCATCATCAACAATGAGCAACCCTATCATTAATCCATAAGATCAATACCTCCTGTCCAATATTTGAATTCCCCACTATACGGCTTTACTTCCACCTCCCACCCCTCACGCGCCGTTTCCCCCTGTAGGTTTGTTTCGTTTCGGCCTTAGTCCCTCTCACTGGCCCACCCCAACCTACTCCCAGATGCCAAATCGAAACCCTCAAACAACGAAGCACGTAGATGAAAACAGTGTTCATGCAAATCAGAAAACAATAGCCCTCCCCCCAACAAAACAGATACGTCCAAAAGGCGTGGGAGAAAACAAGAGTGTAAACATTTTTTTGGGATTAACATTTATATAAACCGCGACCTACTTTTTGTCACAAACGACGTGAATTTGGCATACGTACTAATTTATTCTCTGGGCGGACTGATGATGCTGTCAATGCCTGTCCTGACCTGTGCCTCTGCGGCTGCTGCTTAATAGTGGGGAAAATAGTGAAGTAATAATATCATAATTGATTAAGTAAATGGGGTAAAAAAAATCAAGTCGCTTTCCGACTTTTCCAAATGAATATCAAGGAAATGAAAACGCCTAACCCGCTGAAGCCAATGCCCAATAACCACGCAGCACGATATCCCTCCAAATCGTGATTTCCATCACTATTAACGTGTCGTTCGATAGTGCCCGCGAAGCCAAGGCCAGAAGCGATGGAGTATTTCACCACCGTTGAAACAAGGCTGGCAGCTTTGCCTTGGTGTTCTCGTGGCATGGCGTTCGAAAGGAGAACCGTTCCAGCTGGGAAAGAGAGGTTCATACCTCCCGGCATGACAAGGACGGAGACGAATGTGAGGGCCCAGTATGTTTGTTTTGCGGGTGCCCAGGCGATGAGGAGGGTGCCAACGAGGAAGAATACCATTGCTAAGAGCATTACTTTGGAGACGTGCCATTTTTTGACGAGGTAATTTGAGGAAAGGGCGAAAGCGATGCCGAGGGGGACAACGGGGAGGAGTTCCAAGGATGCGATGATTGGTGCCGTGCCGCGGATTCGCATGGAGAAGAGGAAGAGGTAGTAGAGCCAGATTCCGTGACTTGCCCATCCGGCTGCTATACAAGCTAGGGCGAGGAGAGCTTGTGTTTGCAGTCCGCGCATTGGGATGAGAGGTGATTTGGCGACGTTTAGTTCGATGAAGATAAATGCGATTGTCATGACCACACCGACTATCAAGAGAGCGTAGACGTAAGGTGTGTTCCATCCCACGAGCGGAGCTTGATTGAGCGCGAAATTGATAAGTAGAAGGCCTGTGACGCCGGTTGCACATCCGAGGAAGTCGAATTTGGGTATGGATTGGCCTGGTGGTGCGGCTGGCGAGGCCATCGCTTCCGGAATTACGCAATACGCAAGGAAAACGAAGAAGAGGGAAGCAATAGCGGTTGCCCAGAATGCCCATGGCCACCAAACATACTCGGAGAATACTGCGGCGAAGAGGGCGCCAAAGAAGAATCCAGATGGTCCACAGGCGCCGAAAATCGAAAAGATCATCGCTCTCTTGTCACCCATTCCATAGGTCCTTCCAATGAGGGCCATTGCATTTGGGACCAATAATGCTGGTCCGACGCCTTGAAAGCCACGTGCGATACTAAGAGCGATTGGTCCCCAGCTGTAGCCAAATCCAGCGAAAAATGAACCTATCGCCAACCATATCCAACCCAGTATGAATATTTTCTTATGCCCGAACATATCACCGATGCGACCTGGCCAATAGTTAGCATTTCGAAATCTTCTCGAAGCTGTTGGGACCGCTCACCTGCTGGAATGATGAATGTTCCCAACGTCATACTGTACGCCGCCGTGAACCATGCAAGCTGACCTGGGCTTTCCACTTTGAGGTCGTTGCCTATTACAAGCAGGGGAGCTATCGTTTGCGCGAGTGATGCCAGTGAAAGGAATTGTGCCGAGCACACTGTCGCAACGAAGAGCCATTCGTGAGGTTTCGACCATGTGGGCGCCGGCGGCCCAGGTGGAGGTCCAGCAGGCGCTGGTGTACGGACCTCCCTGTTCGATACTGTTGATCCTGTCCTCGGTGTTTCTGACGGAGAGATGTCCTCGTCCTTCTCTTCATATTCCGAGTCTGGGTGCTCGAAAGTGGACGTCGGCGTTGGTGGTACTGACATATCTTCTCGGCTCGCCAATAGGTTGTGCCTCGATCCCCATGTAGTGGTGGTTGCTATATGACGCCGCTCATTTGTTGGAGTTGTTGATAAAGAATCCCTTCCAGCAGTTGAAGAATCGATCGAGGAGTTTCTGTATGTGTCTTGGAGTGCGTTGTAGAATGATCCCTGGCTGACGTTTCTGTACGGATTGCCAGGCGAATATGGCGAGTTCTGTCCACTGTATGGAGAGTTGGTTCCTTGAATAGGTTTCAATTCGTGATGTAGAGATATTCCTAGGACAGCAGGGATAATTGAGGGTATCTGAGGATTTATTCGTATTGGACCAGAATGAACGGAATCGCGAACCTCATCTGCTTCTGTAGTACCCATGTGTACACTCGGTGACTTGTCACTTAGATTGACAGACGACTGTCGTGACTGGTCCTTGTTTGTTTCAATATCCAACGTTGCCTCTGTATTTGTAGCCATTTTTGTGGAAGGTGCTGTCGGAAGATTGGGTGATGCGGGCAATATGGATGAGAACAGAAACAAAACCGTTTGTTATGTTTCAAGACAACATGGAGCGAATTATTGGTGCAAGGCTGTGAAATGATTAGAAACAAATGAGGGTACGAATAGGAACAAGTAGATCACGACGTGTGGACGTTTAGAGAAGAGAAATAGCTGCGGAATAAGTGACGCAGAGTGAGAGAAGAAGAGGGGAGTATGCACAGATATCAGGCTGCTGTCGGAAAGTCACGCGAGAGATAGAAGAGAGGTAAGAAAGGTAAGAGATTACAACCGCCCGGCAGTACCCCGAATACTGGTGAAGCGCAAAGCGCAGTTGTTAGTCGCGCTTTTGCAGGTAGGATGGGTCTTCGGAGCAATCGTACTCGGCATTGTCTTTTTGTCTTTCCGCCTCACAGGGCTACATCGTGTAAGCACTGTCGAACTCGGCATCCTCGCTAGCAGAATTGAAATGAGGTCGTCCCGTTGTGACCGTGTCAGTTGTCGTTCGTGTTAAGAGATAAGAGATCGACGAGGCCAAGAGGGCTTTTGGGAGCCGCGGTGGTTGAAGCGAGACTAGACGAATTGGATAGAACATCTGGCATCTTCGTGTGGGTCTTGGTTGTCTTGTTCCGCGATAGCATAGGCTTTGATGTCTCCATAGTCCATTACTATCAAAGTGTGGAGGATATTCCCCGACTTGCAAAAGGGGCTGCAGTCTTCCCGCCGGACCTTTTTAGAAACTTGTCGCCATCAGCATCCGCAACATCCTTGAACTACGGTAGCCATATCGAGAGAAGTTCCCCAAAGGACCAATGCCAACCAGACCATGTTCAGGCATGTAGGGAGGTTACCGGGAGAGGAAAGCTGTCTCAGGTACGTCTGTTGTTGTTCTCGCAACTTTTGTTCGCGTAGGCCTAGTCGCAGGTATCGTGCCCTTGATTAGGAGTACTTGGCCAACGAAGATTTTATGGATTTCATGGGGGTAAATTCCTATTGCAGATGCTTTTGAAGATCGGGAGGAGTGTCTCCATCTGCTTACCATGTGCCATTCCTACCCTTGCACTTTCACTCGCTGTGCATCAAGAGACGTTGTTACTGTATTGGCTTTCCGAGCGACTCCCAATCGGTGCAGTAACAGCGACATCTTTGATAGACAGCATATGCTATACTTAACCTTTTAGGAATAGAGTAGGCAGAACATAAGGGTCGAGGTTAAGAGGTTGGAGTGCCGCGAATTGGCAGACTTGAGAGAAGCGGCATGTCGATCTCCCGCTCTTTTCTGCCGTCAGGTCAGAGTGGGTAAGCAATGCTAAGCCAAAAGCTTCATAATTATCCCTGAACCATCTAGGATTATTTCTTGAAAAACTCCATCTGCGGCCTCAACGGCAGAGGACGTTCAGACCCTTTGCTACCATAAGTTGGCCTTCGTTGAGGTCAACGAGAACGATGTTACACTCTGCAAGACGGGAATCCATACCATCTTGGGTGTTTGGCACTCGACGCTAGAGCTCTAAGTCTGGATATCCGCTCACCAACATGATAGCACGAGGATGAGGACGATCCGGGGCGAAGACTAGTCTTGTCCTCTGCACAATTGGCGTTACTCAATCTGATAGTGACGCAGGTTCTCATGTCTTTGGAGATACTGTGAACCGTGTGCGAGGGGTAAAGAGTTCGTGGTTGAAACACTTCATTTCCTTCCCGTACTGTGTGGGCCTTTGCCGTCATTCTGCTATCGTCGGCATGTGCCAAGCTCCTTGGGGTCGTATTCGTGAGAAACTGTCGGTGGTTGGGGAACAATTCGTGAGAAAGTCGGTGGTTAAGGAACAAGTTCGGGCGTTTGTCGGACCTGAGAGAAATTGCCAACCAGACGCGTGTAATAATACGGCACTCACCGTTATCATCAAAACTTCGAGTTGAATGTCGGGCCAAGAGGCAACTCTCTGCAGCACGAAAAGAGCTTCAGGCTAGTATGTTTCAGGAATCTGAGTCTGTTATCAGATCCTGACAGCTGGTGCTAAATTCAAATTAAAACCATATCACGAATTTGTTAGGAACGTCTTGATACGATGGTATTTGCAAGATGAGTAGTTTCGATTATTCTCGATTGAAATGCCAGGAAGCACGAGCTAAAGTTGAGAATGAGAATGACAATGACAATGATGGCGACGACTATGGCTTGCGACCTCGATCTTCGTTGCTCTGATCAAAATTGACAGCGGCACCTTGTCAGCGAACCAGATTTGTACGTGAACTTTTCTGGAGCCCGACGTGTATCGAAGCTTGAAAATTGTAGTGGGTGGCCACTTCCCACTGTCTAGGACTCCATTCAACTCGGATCTTTGAAACAATAAACCATTTCGGGGTGACAGCATTAAGTAAGCACAGCGAGGTTATGAATTTACTCCCCTCCACGATATACTATCAGAGCAAGAGGTCCTCTGGCTTGACGTCGATGGCGATAAATTCTAGCACTTGGATTTTGAAAGAGCGCCAGGAATTCATCGATATCGATCACGAGTTAAGATACTTAAAATTCAATAAGACTATTCATTGTTAGCTAGGTTGTTGGAACGGCACTGTGTTGATGCCCTCACTGTGTAGCTTTGAGAAGAAAAACTTGCAGATACAGAAGAGCTAGGGTTGAGAAGCAGAGAATCGGATTATGGAAGACGAAGGTAAGCTCTGTCATGCGGGTATTTTTTTTTTCTTGATTCCGCCAGTCTTGTACGGTTTGGTGTTCGTGTACTGCCTCAATCTGGTAGTGCTCACATCCAGATCGTTGTTGCTGAATTTCTGGAAGTTTCCAGCAACAAGATCGCCAGAATCTTTGCGACATTGATGACGATTCGCAAGTCTGTTTCTGCTCACGACTTGAGATGCTGTTTGCGTGGCAACAACGACGCGCCACGCGATCTGAGATGGACTCGATCCTTCGAACCGGACTTGCCATCTAAGCATACTCTTTGGATCTCGAAGTGCTCACGTTCAGATCGATATCGACAAATTTCTGGAAATCTTCGTCAATCAAACTGGCAGAAATTTTGCGAGCCCGATGACGATTTGAGAGTATTATCATTTTTTCACGATACTTTGATTCTGGTCACCCGCCTGGCAACTCTTCTTCCTCGATATCCTTAGCAAATAACCTACTCGTCTAATATCCTACCTACAACATCAGAACCTAATCCTTCACTCGAACAGACAAAATGAGCGATAACGAACAAGAACTCGCGCGCCCATGCGTATCTGACGGCAAGATTGACCGCGAGATATGGCGGCCAGAGGACGGTAATGGTGACGATAACCTCAAGACGTACGAATCCACGCAGTACGGCGACAAAGGCCATCCGACTTGGAAGCTATATTGCGGCGACGCCCCCGAGAAGATCGAAGGCGTTCTAGTCGAGCCACCGAAGAACTGCTACCTCGATGACCGTGCCGCGTACAAAATCTTACACTGGGACGGCTACACGAAAGCCGAGCGCGGCCGCTTCTGGCGCAATGACTTCAGCAATAAGGGCGATATCCGACCCCATCGGAAGCATCGAGGTCGCCCGGCCTTCCTGTTAGGTGGCGAGACTGCCAGCCTCCAAGGCGTAGCACGTGTCTACCGCTTCACAGGAGCAATCCATCCTCATGACATCGCCGTCATAAACAAGGAGCTCAACAATCAGAAAGACAACAAGGCCCTAGCACGCTTGATGCCTAGCACAACCATCCCGCGAGCCGTATCGCCTGTCCGCCGTGGCGCAGGAGCATCCGCACAACTCAAACGCGTCTCGAAGTCCGCCTCACCAAATAACAGTCCCTCTGATTCCATGGAATTCGACCGGGAAAACTCTCCCTTCAGCGCAGAATTGCAGGATCCCTCATATGTTAACAACTACAAGCGCCCCCGTCTCGAGAACAACATGTGCTCCACTCCCAGCAAGAGCACGTTGAACAACAGCGCCCTCATCGCCGATTTTAAGAACCAAAATATTGCCTTAACCGAGCGCAACGAAACCGTCAGCGCAAAAGCCCGAGACCTAACACGCGAAAATGGCTATCTCCATACCGAATTAGCCAGCACAAAGACCCTCTGGACCGCCACAAGCAAAGAACTAGCCACCCTCCGTACTCAATACCTCGAATCCCAGAAAGCTCTCCGAACGCAAGCAACCGGCCAAATCAACGCCGCAAGTATGCAAGCCACGAAGAACGACATGATAACCTACCGCAACCTAGCAAAACAGCTCTTCGGAAAACTCCAATCTTCAGCCGAGGCACTGGAAAAAGGTGAAATCGCAGTCACCGGCGTCAAGAACCTAGCCCAAGAACTCGGAATCACGCTCAAAGAGGAAGTAGAAGTGGCAATCGAGTACGGCGCCATCCAACGCGACATCAACAGCATCCGCGCACGAATGAAGGCGATCATGGGTGACGAATGGAACCGATTCGAACGAGAGGTCTTTGCCGAGAAAGACGATTACGCATGAGGGATGGACGAGCAAGAAAGGTATGAATCAGATTGGTATGTCCAAATTCGAGATCGAATGACCAAAATCGCCAGAATTTTTTTAGTATGCTAATTCGAAAAGCAGGCGATGAGAAGGGCTGCATGGTACGAAACTTTCTGGTGATTTGAGCCCCAAGGATTGCCAGGATATTGGCAACAGTTCAACGGATTTGAACACAGCGAAAACGATTTGAAGGTACGAAAATTCCTGAAGATTTGAAAAAGAACGGTTGCCAGAACTTTAGCTGGGTGGCGTTCTACTTGATGGCTTTAAAAGGAGTTGGAGATATGGAAGATCCCAGCAGATTGGAAAGGCAATCCTTTCAGGCGGCGTCCATGATTCGATTCATACCAACTGTATATGGCATTGGTGAACCTGCCCGGCGATGGCAAGGTATCTGGATGATCCTCATGGAAAAGGTCTCTACACATGACCAGGTCCAGAAATGTACCATAGGTCCAAGAGAAAACCGCCGGATTACTCACCTCTATCCCCTAAACCTCCTGAAAGCCTCACCAACCTCCCCGCCATTCACAACCATAGCCATTACTTTCTCGTCCGCCTCTACCAAATTCGGAAGCATCCTCAATACCTCGTCCACTACTTTTCTAGGTATGACAACAACACCACTCTCCGCAGGATCAATCATAACCAGATCACCAGGTTCTATGCTCACGCCACCTACGTAAATTTGAACATCCACCGCCCATGCCTTAGATTCTCCCGCAGCACCAACAATACTCGTGCCTTTTGTCCAGATGGGTACATTCAAACCTCGCAACGTATCGAGATCTCGCACACGTCCATCAACAACAATGCCCCTTGCCCCAAGCTTGACCATCCTCTGTGCCATGATACCTCCCACAACAGCACAACTTTGTCCGTGAGGCTGCGAGATTATGAGTATGGTGTCCGGAGTGGTCAGATCCGCATACGGGGTTCCAGAAGGTATATTCGAGAAGCCCGTTGATAAGGATTGGCTGATCGCGGCGAGAGGTGGTACAGCTTCGGGGAAAGAATCAGAGTTCTTGGCTATGAACAGAGCAGTTGAGGCGCGGGCTATGAGTTTGCGAGGAGCAGCAAGGGTGGGAATTGTGCCGTCCGCTATTGTTGGTGGTGGAGATGGAGAGGAGGGAATTGGTTCTACGGAATCAGTCAGAAGGGCTGATCGTGGAAAGAGAGTGACCGGAAGCATACTAATATCAGGGAGGAACCCAGCGCCAGGTACTCCAAGCTTGAGCAAGGCATCTGCGACCTGGTGGGCTTAGCCTCAATTGGCTTCTAGAAAAGATTCATCTGGCGCACATACATCACAAGCCGAGTACGTTGATAATGCTTCTATCTGTTCTGCAGACATGGTTTTTTGGCGCTGAGACTCAGATGAGTGAGTGACTTCGACTTCGATTGTGATTATAAGGCACAGCAGGCTGCCGTGCCAATGGAGGGTTGATAATGCCTCTTCCGATCTCGCCCGACGCGGGGTCAAGTAAAGCATGTGATTGAATTTCGACAAGGCTGAAAGCCGTTGCGCCCAAGTCGATTAAAGCGCAGGTGCTTCCCATGCCTCTCTTCGCAGCTTGAGCAGATTCGCCTGTTTATGTGGCAGACAAAGCTCTGTTTGTTTATAGAAACCGACCTCCTGACCATATTTGAGCAGTCTAGAGAACAAGTTAGTAAAGAAAGCGCAAGCCGGACAAAAGGTTATTCATACTTGTCGTTATCGGCACGAGGCTCCATCATAACAACCTGTGTCCTTTCATCTGCCAGCCAGCAATAATGGACCAACGCGCTGAGCCATATCTTGACACGGTGTGGACCTCGGAACTCTTCTTCACCGACTAGACAATGAATGCCACGATCCCAATTGCCGACTTCACCGGGAACGAATTTTGCGACGTTGTCTTCCTTGACCCAGTAGATTTCGAAGTAGCCAAAGGGCTTCCCATCCCAGCAGCCGATGACTGGGAAGCTGTGTTTACTTCTCAGAGCTGTCTTTAGGAATTCTTCCTGGTGACTTTGTGGGCCATCTTCGTTCCAGAATTTAGATACTCGTGGATTGTTCATCCATGTGTGAAGCAAATCGATATCGCAAGATTCAAGATTCATGCTCGCTATCGTCGGAACAACGGTATCCGAAATGGATGCCTTGACAATGCCGACGATGGGAGCACTGGCTACAGGCCCTTTGTGAAATGAAGGTTTCATAGACGTGGATGCTACGCGAAATGACAGATATTGTCCAACGCTTGGTACGTAACGGGTATAGAATGTCTCTCCCTGCCTCGGTGGCTTGGGACGAATTGGGTGTATAGCTCCGTTTGACATGACGAATTGAGGAGGAGGTGGAGGATAGTAGGTCGGCAAATGACTTGCTGAGTGAAATGGCCCTGGCAAGATATGAGGATTCAGAACTTGTGTCATGGCATTGGTCCCAGCAGGCATCTCATGATGTCTATCGTCGCCCGCAGCAACTCTGCTAGGAGAGCTTGGTCTCGAATCGTATGGTGTGCCCGATGGGAAAGGAGAACCAGATTTAGGTGCCATTGTGAACAAGTATATCCTCGCATCAAGCTGCCAGAAGACCTTCCGACTGACAAACATCTTCTGCCACCCCTCGCCTGCTCTTTCGTCTTGATCCGCGCCGACAGCAGACTCTTCTGTCGCTATCAATCCCATCCTTTCGAGCTTTGGAAGAATTAACTTGCTCTTGAAAACTCCTTCTCTGTTGATATTTATCCTCCATTGTCCTCTCGGTCTGCCTTCCTCGGGCGTCTTTGCAGATAGTTTACTGGTGACATGAACATCTGGCTCCGGCTGGTGGAAATACCACCACAAAGTAGCCCACAGCATCATAGCGATCTGTCGCGTGGGTGAGCTCACGGGCTTGTAATCGTTGTTGTTGGGCTGCGATATGGACGAAATGAAGAGGTGGTCATTATGGAGGGTGGGTCGCTTGAATCGATGCACCATGTGCTGCTTTGCCATTGGTACTGGCTTTGGTGTAGAAGATCTCGAGACAGGGTCGGTAGATTCTATATGCTCCGCTGCGCCATTGCGCGGGTCCTCCTCCTCCTCTTCATCGTCTGCTGAGTTG